>OU744361.1:1044138-2244138 GCA_916610255.1 Lasioglossum lativentre
AATTGCGCCGCGTTCTTGGGCGAAGCGGAATTTTCGACGTACCGCCCTCCACGTAACCCACCCCCACACCCCTTCCCCCATCCCCCGCAGCCTTCTAAACCCCGCCACGATAAATTCTATCGCGACGCTGCACCTCCTTTATTGCTCGCTCCTTAAGGCGGATTTAACGTACTGCATGCAGTACACATCGATATCGTGCGACTAGATGTGCGACAGGTTAATGCGGCTTTACTAGCCGCCGTCTCGCAATAATCATAGCCGACTGCATTAACTGGGGGGACTTCTCGTGTAACGGCAGTGAAAACCAGTGATTTTAAAGAATTGCTTTTCACTATGGGACATAATATGCCTACTTTTAGAACCATTTTAATAATGTATTAATTTTAAAAGAACTGAAAATTTAATTTAAAGGAATTCATAGGACTAAACCTTTCATATAAACAGATAGTCTTTATGTAGAACAGGTTTTTTTAAATTTAGTTTTTTAGTAGGTGGACGCATAGAAGGACATATGAATGTCATTCACTTTTTCTTTAAATAGAAATTTTTTAGTGCACCACTTAATGCATCTTCATATTCTTAACGAGAAAGTGTCAACCTTCAATAAATAATAACCTTCATATGACCTGTACTGTTCCCTTCATATATCCACGTACAAAAAATCTGTCAACGTCAGAATGTGCCCCTCTTGGTACCATTCAAACCTACTTGAACCATTTTCAATAATAATAGTCGTGTAAATCGACCCACCCTGTACACAGGGTGTCCCAAAAGTCTTTCGACTCCCTAAAATGGGCGGTTCCTGAGGTCATTTGAAGCGCCATTTTCTTTTAGCAAAATGTCCGTGGGGGCTTCTTTCGAGAGTTATTAACGAAAAACACGAACCAATCAGAGCGCGAGCTAGACCTGTGTTGGCTGACTTGGTCTGACGCGCCAGGAGTTTCTACTGCTACGAGCGTAGCGGTGCGCCGCACAGTGGGCCAGATCGACGCGCTAGCTGTTCACGCCTATTTTAGCGTTATTTCAAAACTTGAAGACCACCGTAAGTAGGTCGTTGAATTCGTCTTGACGTCAGCTATAATATTATTAAATAAAAAATATATAGTGATGAATAAATAATCAAGGTGACCTCAATTTTTTATTAAATAAAAAAAATTCTTTAAATTTTTTGTATTGGAATTTGTAGAAGACTAATTACTGATTACTTTTTGTACGAAACATTTTTTTGTCACACCACCGGAAATGTATGAAAAATCGTGTGAATGATGAATAATAATTGAAAACTGACTGTTCAGGCATTGAAACAAGAGTAATCCATAATTTTTGAATCAATGAATTTTTTTTAAATTAATTGAGAAAACAAAAACATGTTATGACGACATAATATGACGACATAAAACATATTTTTTACACAGTATACAATCATTTATACAATAATTTAAATACATATCTAGAATGTACCATTTACGATGGTACCTAAGTTATCGTGCGACCACGGAACCTTGTTAATGAAGACAATTTTATATTCAATAAATAGTTAAAACTCAAAGACCACAATATCTTTTCAACGAAGTTCGAATTTCGTTAATTCGAAACCGAACTGGAGCGATCGCGAAACTCAATGGTCGCATGCGTCTCGAGCGCCGCGACTCGCCGCGGAATTGCGTGTCACGCGACGCTTTAAACAATGATAATTTAAAAAAGTGGACGAAGGTGGACGAGATTTTTCAGGATCTTTTAGAGGAGACTTTCCTGAACATGTTCCACTTTGCTAGAGCTCCTGCCTCTCCCTGCCTTTTTTCTTTTCCCTTGTCAAAGGTGAAAAACTTTGACGATTTTCCTTAGTAGACTAAGCATTTTTTAAAATAATAAATTATGAACATTAACGTTTAGTTCCTGGGGCGTTCTCAACATAGATATACACTATTCATAAAAAAAAATGTTGGGCACTTAATCTTCAGTAGGTTTTCCAGGACATCGTTATGAAGAAACGGAATTTTTTCGGTGATAAATCGTATCTGAAAAAGTTTGAACTTTGAACGCTTATTGTAACAAGAGTTTTTAATAACTTTAATTAATATTATCGTTTTCGAATGTAATGGACATTTAAGAATCACTGTGCATTGGTTAAAAATCGATATGAGGACTTTCATTTTTTAGCTCATGAACAGCTAGCGCGTCGATCTGGCCCACTGTGCGCCGCAGTGTTGCAAAATGGTCAAAAAGCGGCATAAAATCCGTAAAAACTAATCTATCCAACGGATTTGATTGAAATTTTGTGGAAAGACTATCACAAGTACAACGCTTATTTGGCAAAAATAATTTTCAAAAAAAGTTGTTAAACATTAAGTAATATAGGCTAATCGGAAATCTCTGTTTTCCGCTCATTTTTTATTTATGGAAGCATATCTAAAATCTGTTAAGCAGCTTCGGTCTGGCACTAATCGTTTTGGCAAGGTGTAATATTGAACTAACTTTGTGTAAAAAATCTCCGTCTACTTCGAACCACTTTGGCCGCAATTTAAGTATAAATATCAACTTTTAGAATTTCCAAGAATGAATGCTTGCGATGGTTACGGTGTATTTAATGTTTTAGGTGAATTATTTTAGGAATATTTCTAAATAATAAAGAAAAATATTAAATGCATATGATTTATCAATCCTTTATGTATAAAAAAATATTTAATAACAATTTTTTTTATGTTACATAAATTATTTTTGCGACAGTGGTCCAGTGAACGAAAACTTTTGTTTATTTAACATAAAAAAAATTTTTATTGGCATCTTCACCATTCGTGGATCTCTTCTTTAAGACCAGAGCCAAAAACGAAGCAACTTCCACTAAGCCAGGAAGCTCAGGACTTATTATTGCAATAGTATTACAATTTTTGTCGCTATTTTATCGTACATTAGAAACCGATTACAGCACTAAACACACACTTAACACACACTACACACGAGGTACAAGTCCGACCGTGCAACCTCCTCGTGGTGTACCTTGGGTTATTCTAATGCCGGCGGTACACTTTCCATTTAATGTACGATAAAACGGTAACAAATTTGTTGGATAGTTTTATTTTTACGGATTGTTTGCCACCTTTTGGCCAAAATCAGTGATCTAATGCACGAAAACTTGGTTTATTTAACATTAAAAAAATTATTATTAAATTTTTTTTTTATTTGAACAATTGATTCTAACTAACTATTTCACATTTCTCTTTATGATTTATAATATATCCTTAAAAAATTCTAAAAGTGGATATTTAAACTTAAATTGCGGCCAAAGTGGTTCGAAGTAGGCCGAAATTTTTTACACAAAGTTAGTTCAACATTACACCTTGCCAAAACGATTAGTGCCAGACCGACGCTGCTTAACAGATTTTAGATATGCTTTCATAAATAAATGAGCGCAACACAAAGAGGCTTCCGGTTAATCCATATTCCTCAATGTTAAACAACTTTATCGAAAAATTATTTGTGGCAGTTAATAGTTTAAACTATGCGTATTAACCCATATAATTTGTAGACCCCTAAGTATTCAATTATTGGCGGAATAATTACATAACTATGTCACTGAAAACTGATGAATTCCCAGGAGAGAAGAAAAGGTTATTTACCATGCCTATATCTCCGTAACAAAATTTTTTTTTTAAATCGGACTTTCGCACATTATTCACTTACTATTTGGCAATACGAAAGTAATTTTTTTTTTAAATCGAAAATTTATAAAATTGATTTTTTTCCATTGGCATCGAACAAGAGAAGGAGCAGTAAAAGGAAAGCAGGGACAGGTTGTTCAGAATAATGACCTTGACAACATATCTAAAGCTCATTGAAATCGAAGAGGAGGTAGCACATCTGCAAGTTTACCACAAAATTGAATGGACCTAGCCATGGCTGTCACGAAATCGGCAAAAGTATTATAAACTGAAAATTCATAGGTAACGTTAAACATTTTCACGGTACTAAATAGTCGAGACTACGGCGACAATAGCGCTCTTACGAATATCGTTAAAGACAACAGCAATTAAACCTTCAGCCACCTTGAAGCGTTCAAGATTCCGAGCATTCTCAATGTTTTCAGTACTCCCAATAATAACAGTCTTGCGAAGTGTGTTTCGGACTTCTTTGTCCTCGGACGTCTTAAAACTGTTTGAGCGGCATCGCAACGCCTCCACAAAATAAACTAACCGGTAGGTGGAAAAAAGGTTGACAGAAAACCTGCGAGGTGGAAAGTAATTAAGGGAATCTTTAAAGATTCCCTTTAGGCGATTTTTAAAAAGATTTCGAACGCGATACCATAAAGGTAAGTCCGTCCCGCATGAGTCCGCGTCTCGTAAAGTGCAGCCTGCTGCATTTAATAGCAGAAGAAGATGATACTCCTAGAGTCAATTCAGTGGCAGGATCGACCATATGGGCGGTTGACTCTTCTGGACATCTGTGTTGGCGCAACAATGGTCTCGTCCAGTGGGCTACGAGTGTTCTCGCACACTTGACTTCTGTAACACACAGTTGCCGGTCGTCCTGTCTATCTCGCTTTCGAATCTTTCTCTCTCTCTCTCTCTCTCTCTCTCTCTCTCTCTCTCTCTCTCTCTCTCTCTCTCTCTCTCTGCCTCTCTCTCTCGCTTTTTGCCGGTTCATTGAACTAGATCGACGTCCCACAGCGTGTGTAAGTCCTATTTCGGCCGAATGAATGTTTAATTCGAGCGTCGTTGAGGTCTCTCGCACCCTGTACGAACGCGATCAACGCATTAATTCAATTTCGCGCTAATTAATAGACTCGCTCGACCGTTCATTCAATTTGAATAGCCTCCTGGAGTATGTCCTTCCTGTTTCTCGCTCTATTGCTCTCTCGCTCTCTCTCTCTCTCTCTAACTCTCTCACTCTCTCACTCACTCACTCACTCGCTCTCTCTCTCTCTCTCTCTCTCTCTCTCTCTCTCTCTCTCTCTCTCTCTCTTGCCTTTCTTATTTGCCCATCCGAAAGGATCCAAGCTCGTTCTTTTCCATCCTTACTTCGCGTTTTTACTTTTCCCGTCTAGGTACCGAGGCTCTGTCTGATCGATCTCGTCCAGTGCCTCTAGGCTCTCTCGAAAGTCGTTTCAGGGATTTTCAAGCACCAGAGGGCCAACGAGAGAGCTGCCGTGCAAACGGCTAGGCTGACTCACGATCAGTTCTACCTCGGAAAATACACGGAGTACATTTCTTCATCAGCGAATTCTTCTACTCTCACCCGAGCCCCGAGAAAATCTGCTCGTCGAACAGTCGATGGATACGAATCGCCCGGGCTGGGTAACGGGTTCCGTGTTATTTTTCTTGTCCGGGATTTATATACAATATTATGCTGTTGGCTAGATTTAGAATTTTCATGGTGGTACTTTCAGAGCTGGGCACTTGTCGAATAATATCTGTGATAAGACCGCGGATTTTATGCATTTATGATAAAAAGGAGTAGGTGTAATTTAAAACGATAAAAACCTTAGAAGAATTTAATAATACTGTTATGTTACTTTCAACCTATTAAACATATTAAGACAGCAAATAAATTTCTATTTCACTCCAGATTGTTGCAATTCAGGTAGAAAATCTTTATTTTGCATAAAGATCCGTTGTCTATAGTGCCCATGATCTTTATGCATTTATGGAGTATGCAAATTTTCGGAAAATATTTGAATTCGCAATATAATAGAATTTGGTACGATTTTTATTAATTTTGTGTATATAAAGACCATTGCCACTGAAAATAAGATTCTATATTTGATACCACTTTCTTGAAAGTCCACAACAATTAAAAATTGCAATAACAACACTTTAAATGTTATCTCCAACAACGTGTTATTTTATTTGAGATCATTTGGAAAATTGTCCTTCAAAATGATATCGAGTGACCTAGTTATCAGGTTTGAGTCTGCTTTCTACCGACACCTTTCGTTGCATATTATTTCGAGGATTTTTGTCAAACTTGAAATAAAGAAATATCGAAATAATATACTATTTGAAATTGCTATAATTTCAAATCGATCAATATATTATTCTTATTTCCAAACAATGAACGAATACTTATCTTCCGTATTTACGGTCCTATGAAAAAACTCCACAGGACGAAGTTACACTATTTTAAGGGGCATAATAGGGAGCAAACAAAATATTTTTTTAGATTATTCTTTTAATAAGATTTCAAGGTTATCGATATTTTTTTAAATGGAGCAGTATATTTTTTACGATAGCATGATAGATAATAAAAAACTAAATTCGGTGGATACCATATCTTTTTGACCTTGATATGACCTTGAGCAAAAATAATCTTGTTGGAGCGAGAAAGATGTAAAAGTTTAAAATCTACGTGTTTCAGCTTGAATTAGGTATAAAAAAAGAAAGATAAAAAATTTTTTGTTTGCCATTACATTTCCCCGTTAAAATAGTGTAACTTTGTCCCTAGGAGTTTTTTCATGGGACGGTGGATTAGACTATGGAAGATATTTAGGTGTTCCTATTTATATGGTCCACCCTGTATAATGAACGTATTTAAGCCGGTAAAAACGTATTTATAGGTCGTGTTATAGAAATGGACGTAAGTGATAATACGATTAAGAATAGAAAAGACAAAGTTCATCATAGAAATGATTTTTGTAACCTACTGACACCTCGTAGATTCTAATAAAATTTCGAATATTAAATAGATTGTAGTACAACTTCAAAATTTTTTCAAAAATATATAATATTTGTTGCACGCGGTACGATATAGGCAACTCCCTCGTATCTGTTATTGGGTAAACTGAACGTACACACATACATACATACACTGTTTGGTGTCGTTTGGGGCAAACTGACCAGGAACACATGCCACTGTTAATATTGTCCATTTCGTGAAACAAGACATGCGAAATACGATCCCGGACTGTGTTCTACCTGTCAAGTGTTACTCTAAGCCTCTGGCGTTCCCCTAATCTAGCAAATCACTCGGTTCCAACACAGTGATTCTGTGATGCATGGAGTTGAAATGAACCTCAAGGGGAAACAGCCCGGGTAATGTACGAAGATGAGGAATTAGTAAAATGTCGGGGAATATATGACTGGCAGGGGAGCAACGGGGACATGCTTCAACGAGAACAAAATCGAATCTAACTTTTGTTCCGCGCGATGAATTCAACTGGTCAACCGAAAGATATGAAAAGTAGGGTATGCGAGTTTTCTATCAGCGAATTAAATAGTAATCCGCCCTTATCGGATGGATTCAGGCTGTCCGTACATTTCTTTCTTTTCAGATTTATTCATGATATACCGGGTGATTCACGAGAAACGGAATACATAAATAGCTCCTTAGGATTGAAGATAGAAGAAAATGTTAGAGTGAAAAGTTGTACTGTTAAAGGAGGCAAATATGGTGATAGAAAAAAATGTTCTGATTGTTGTCGTTTTCAAGGTTTTTTAAAAGTCATCGATGATTTTTAAATGGCACCATATATTTTTATCTTCATTGTGTTCTAGGTGATGTCTAGACGAGTTCAATGACGTGGTATACTATGACCTTCAAATGACCTTGAACTCATATATAGGTATAGTTTGACTACTCTGTTTGTTCAACGGAAATTTAATTTCTTAAACCATTAAATCTCATAAGACGTATACCGTTAACGGAAGATGATCTCTAAGCGCACACAAATAAGATTATCAACAAACTTACGTGAAATTTTATAAATAAGCTCAGATGAGAGAGTTAAAAAAAGTGAGTTTTTTTATCATTCCAAGTAATAGCAAAATTACAAAAGTATTTTAGTGATTGTACAAAAAACTAAAATCTCCAAAAATTTGAATAATTTAGTCTTATTTCAGACGTTAAAACGACGTCTAAAAAAAGACGTCTTAAAAACGTAAGACTTTCAGACCTAAAATGGACATAAAATGGACATCATTAAGACGTCGTGTGCTATCTGGACTAGTTCGAGGTCATTCGAAGATCATAGTGTAACACTTCATTGAACTCGTCTTGACAAAAGCTACAACACTTTGAAGTGAAAAATATATATGGTGCCGTTTAAAAATCATCGATGACCTTCAAAAGACCTTGAAAACCACAACAATCGGAACATTTTTTTGTATCTCACTATATTTACCTCCTTTAATAGTACAAAACTTGAAATAGTAAAATACCGTTGAATATCATGGAATTTTCGTTGATTGGCATAATATTGTAACTTATTGTTCGTAATGAATGCATCAATTAATCGGTGAAATCGACCCTTGAAAATTCAACTAGTTTCATTCCAATATGTGTCACCATCAGCTACAAGCTTTGAAAGTTAGCATAACAAAAAACAAGAGAACTTTATCGCAACACCAAATATTAATTCACGGGGTAAGAATAAGGCAATCAGTGTGGATTAGACGACTCTCCCCGAAACAGGATACTTCCGAAACTAACTTCCCTGAAGATCACTCACTCTGTCTAATAAACTTTATTAACTTCATTATAAAGCTCGTCGATAAACCGAAAAGGTACACCAATAAACCGGAGCTATCGAGTTTCAGCAGCTCCCGCCATCTTTACAACGACGAACAATGAACGAATTCCGCGTACGGCAAGAAAAGGATAACCGGCGGAATTCAGAAGAGAAACTGGAGGAAACGTAAAAAGGAAATAAGGGGTTAACCGTCTAGCCTTTGAAGCGCTACGAATAATCCTAACCTACGTTCGAAGCACACTGATAACGGTGTAAAAGTCTCCTGGGATTATATTCGCGTCAAAGGACTCGAGGACTCTGTGATCCTTCATAGGAACAGCCTTTCAAAAACGGTAGGAAAATGAGACAGGTGCTTTAACGCTTGCTAAAAAGTTTCGCTTATCCACCGTTAAGAAATTCAACACCTACATGTACAGGATGGGGCACCAGATATTACCACCTTGATTTACGTCATTATTATTATACGTAGCAAGAAGTGTTTGGATGGACACTAAACTGTTTTAAAAGATGCACATACTGATGTTATTATAATAGTGTTTTTGTAGGTGGACGCATCAAGGACTTATGAAGGTCAACTTTGCTTTTTTGAATGGAACCGCATATTTTTTTATGCGCCAACCAATGCAGCTTTTTATCCTCTATAAAAAATGTGTTAAGCTATGTATGTAACAAAATTATTAGTTTCGGGATTATTTTAAATTAAATATTGCTAAGAAGAATACATTCCTCCATATCGAGCAATGTAGTGAAAACACCGGTTAAATTTCAGTTGTGGAAACCAGAAAATTTTGCACCTCGTTTTGTACAATCCTGTAGATTACGGCGAGAAAATGCCGAAAATCCAAGTTTTAATGTTATGAATCCACAGGTTCAAAAGTTATGCGTGTTTAAAGTAAAGTTCAGCGATTTCTAGGGTTTTTGGTTGTTAACAGTGCCGCCATGTTGGTATTTATAATTTATTTTGATGTTCATCATACATTTTTAATGTTGCTTAATTTATTTACATGTATTTATTAATTTTTTGAACATATTTGCGAAGATATTTCTTACAGACCCATTAGATATTCTGATCTTACTAATGTAAGATTTTATTCAATAAATTTAATCATAAAAAAAAAATAAAATGAAGAAGTTTGATTTTTCAACTGTTAAGAAATTGCATACCCACATTGCTCGTGTTTAATGCTATAAAATATCTGTTAATTTATATATTTTTAATGGGAATGAATGTAAAGCTAAATGTTACGAAATATTTATCAATTTATATTTTCGATAAGTATATAATTGCAAAGCACTCGCCGATAATAATTTATTCGTTGTCCAACATATACGTATTTTTAATCGGTCAATTTCGGTAAATGAGATATTCTAACTAAAAAGTTTCATTTATTGGCGATTAAATAATTGAATACCTATATTGTTCGTGCTCAGTGCAACGAAACATTTATCAATTTATATTTTCGATGAACAACTTGACAAACCACTTGTCTATCATTTATTTCGCTATCCAGCATACATTTTTATTCGGTGTGTCCGCGTACGGCTTTATTAACGCGCAAACAGCAAAATCGTATCTTGATGTAACTTTGCAAAAATGTTCTTGCCGATTGAAATATTAATCAGGTCGGATTACCCGAAAGCTTTTCCCTCTCTGCCCTATGAATAATAAATTTTAATAACACAGCGACGGTACATTACACTCGCGTTTTCCATTAAAAAATGTAACATTGCCGGAGTGGAAATGGGCAGAATTTCATGAAAACATGCTGCGCTGGAATTATTTACGTGAAAAGCATATAAAAAGTATCAATTTCATTTTCGCAAATGAACAGACTTTTAAACAGTATTTCTGAAGGCGTAGCTAAACTTTATTCGTTCTATCGTTCTCTATTCGTTCCTTATTTAGACCACGTTAAAATAAACTGCCAATAAATAAATAAATAAATAAATAAATAAATAAATAAAAGAGATATGTATGTATTAAACGAAAATTACCGGTTTTTGATTTTTTTTAACTATGTGCCCTAGGGTGCTTCTAAGCTATACCTGTGAAAATTTTTTATCGAGATACAATGCACCCCACACGCCAGAATTGTTCCTTTAGGTGAGAAACATATTTGTGCAAAGTTTGAGCTCGATCGGATAAAAGGATCACGTGCCCTTTTTGAATTGAAAATTTTGAAAATTTTGAAATTCACCTCAACTATGGCATATGGCACATCGTTGGATTTGTCTTTTTTTTCTGAATAGGAATATGCAAAAATTATATAACCTCGTTTAAATAAAAACAGCGATGACCTTGAAATTTCGAAAATATGATTTCCAAAAAATTTTTTTATTTTACAATTACATTTACTTTATTGAACAGTACAAATTTCTCCTCTGACATTTTTTCGTAAAATCGCAAATAACAAAGATATTTAAACATTTCGTAGCAGCCTGCTATGGGCGAGGGTTTACGGTAGGGATAGCGCTATTAGTCCCTGGTCCCAATATCTGATTTCTTTTAATTTATTTTTATGTTTATTTCGTTCGGTACCTGGGTACTGGGTACCCTCGATGCCGTCCATTAACATAAAATGATGTAAAACATTTCGCCGGGATTAGGACCCCTCAAATGAGGGTACCGAAGGGCAGCGGACCCGTTTACAACTCTCCGTCCCAAACAATGGACCCACGACGGTTAGGTACGAGGTGTACGTGACGAGGTGACGATTTAGTTCACGTGCACTTGCACCCTCCAGGACAATTTCCCGTTAGTCTACCCCTGTTTTTCTGACACAAGCGCGACCCAATCAGAGACGCTACATCGCTTCGCAACACGAGGGGCAATCTCCAAGGTCCGCGCTCCTTCATGACTATTAGGCCCTTTCCGGACCCAGACAAAATTGTATAAGAACCCGTCCAAAAACGGATCATCAGTGCGCAGTGTAAACATTACTAAACATCTATAAAGTGTTGCAATCGATTTCAATGGAGAGTAGAAGTCATGAAAAACTGTTCTTATTAGGACATGACGAATTTCAAATTATAGGCGCTAAGTTGCCATCGAAAGGACAAGTTTTAAGAGTTCTGTTTTATAATTTACGGAAAGTGAAATTGAACCTTCGATGTAGCTCACATCTTGTTGTGAAAGAAGTGGAAGTGCAGTGGGAAAAGGCAAAAATTCCAGTCAGCCGAACGGATTACAGCATCAAGAAATTGGAATCCTTATACCAGAACTGGCGGCAGTTACAAAAGCATTGTAAACGACGATCGCAGATACAAGAAGACCAGGAACAACAGTTTTTTGATCAATTAGATGATCTTTTCGACATCGCACATGCTGATGCTCTGGAGATGATCACGATCGATGAAGATAAACAATTTCTTCTAAACCAAAGGAAAAAAGGACGACCAGGATCGATGATTGGAGGAGATCGAGTTCTTTACGCAAAAGAACAGAGACAAGCGCTTCGTCAAGCAAAAGAAGAAGCACGTCGAGTTAAAGCGCAAGCAGCTATGCAAGGTACGTTTATCCAGTAATTATTTGTTTTAAAGTAAAATTGTCGAAATCTATTTCTCTATACTCATATTATTCACATTTTTTTACAATCAGAAGAAACAATCAACTTTACATCATCCGACGACGACGAAGGAAATCGGCGATGTACTGAGGATGAGGATGAAGTTCTTGCGCTGGAGTCCAATGCGAGCGATTGCGATGCAACAGAACCTGGTCCGAGCAAACCTAAACGAAAACGCGGTTCAAAACAGGTTATTACGCTAAAGCTTATTGAACGCGATGCCGTCCGTATAATCACAGCAACTGCTCAAGCTCTTGGTCACGACATTAACGATTTGATCATAAGACAATCATCGATTCGTCGTCATCGAACACATTTGCGTGAGAAACACAGTCAAATGCTACGTGTAGCTTTTCCCCAACAAGAGATTGATGCAGTTACTGTTCATTGGGATGGTAAAATGTTACCTGCTTTAGTTGGCAAAGAAAAGGTGGAAAGGTTACCTGTTGTTATTACTTGTAGAGGGCGTGAACAGTTACTGGGAATTTCGATAATCCCGTCTTCTACTGGAAGAGATCAAGCTCTGGCTGTCCATGATCTACTCAGGGAGTGGGACATATGCGACAAGATACAAGCACTTTCATGTGATACGACAGCATCTAATATGGGTCACTTGCAAGGGGCATGTATAATTTTAGAACACGTAATCGGACGGTACTTGTTATATCTTCCGTGCAGACACCATATTTATGAAATAGTTTTAAGATCGGTTTTTGAGAAAAAGATGTCGCAGTCAACGGGTCCAAACGTGCCAATTTTTAAACGCTTTCAGCAAGCGTGGCCCAATATAAATAAATTAAACTTTCACTCTGGGGTAGAAGATCCATTTGTCAAACAAAAGATAGAAAATATAACACAGCTTATAAATTTTGCGAAACAGAGTCTGGAAACGCATCATCCACGGGAAGACTATCGCGAATTTATTGAACTCGTGGTAGTATTTTTAGGTAATCCCTCTTCAAATTATCGTTTTCGAGCTCCCGGAGCTTTCCATCATGCTCGGTGGATGGCTAAGGGCATTTATTGTTTAAAAATATTTTTGTTTCGCGAAGAATTCGAGTTAAGCGAAGAGGAGAAAAATGGAACTCGCGATATATGTATATTTATTGCAAATTTATATTTAAAAGCATGGGTAGAAGCTCTTCTCCCGACGAGGGCTCCGCAGCAGGATTTTACTTTTATTAAATCCTTATATAAATATAAGGAACTAGATAAAGACATTAGTCATGTAACGTTAGAAAAATTTTGCAGACACTTGTGGTATTTGACACCAGAAAATGCTGCGTTATCGTTCTTTGATAATGACATTTCGATGGAAACAAAGAAACGAATGGTGGAGGCGTTAAATAAGACTAATAGTGGCGGCGGTGATTATTATAAAAAGTTTGTCCTCCGACCAAGTAATGTAGCCGACCATATGAAGAATGATATTTCATATTTTATATCAGACGAAAGTCGGAAGTTTTTTAGTAGATTTGGCATATCGGCAGAATTTTTAGAAAAAGATCCTATAGTTTGGCAAGACGAACCATCTTATAAAATAGGTTTAGATATAGTTAAAGCTTTACCGGTAGTTAACGATAAAGCAGAAAGAGCTGTTAAGTTAATGCAGGACTTTAATCAAATTTTAGCGCGTAGTGAGGAAGAAAAACAGATGATACTACAAATTGTAAAAGATTACCGCCAGCAATATCCTGATGTAAATAAAACTACCTTAGCGAAAAATATGTAAATATTACATATAACTTCTTTAGAATATAAGAAATAGTTCCCTATTACTATCCCGTAGAATATATTCATTTACAATTGTAATATTTATTTTACTTATACAGGATAATACGTATGTCCCACCATCAGTCAAAATATGTTACATTATGATGTAAATATTTAAATATCTTTGTTATTTGCGATTATACGAAAAAATGTCACAGGAGAAATTTAAAGGAACAATTCTGGCGTGTGGGGTGCATTTTATACGTTGGTAAAAAATTAAGAAGCACCCTAATGTGCCCCCACATCGAAAAATCTGAAAAAATGAAATGTAAACAACCATAACGAAATGCTAAACCTGTGAAAATATAAATATAATTTCGAAGCTAAAAATTTTGAAAATATTCATAGATGTGTATTCTGATAGCTAAAATAAGCCTAATTTTTTTTAGAATTTTCAATTAAAAAGGATAAGAGAAATTACTGAAACACCTGATTTTCTTTGTCACCCCATTAGAACCCCCGTGTCGATATATGGGGTTGAAAATTGGCACAAAGTATTTTCTTTGGATAAGCTAGCGATTGGCCTATTACAAATTCAGTTTGGTTTACGGGCACTTTTCACTCCCTTGTCCGACTATACCTACCCTTAAATTGAAATAAGCTCTGCAAATCTGCGTTATACAAATTTTTATAAATATGTTTCCTTCGGATATAGTGCGGTATGGCCCACAGAAAATTATAGGCTGAGCTTTTGGGAAGGGAGTAGAAAGCCCTCAATATAAAATTACTATGGCGGGTCTTTATTTCTTTTGCTTACAATTCCGAATATGATAATATAAATATATCAAATATCATATTATCAAATTGTAGGATTTATTATATTATATTTATTATATATTTATTATCAATACAATATTCATTCTGGACAGCGAAATAAGCATCATTTATATGCAACATCCCCTGGATTGATAAATCAGATAAAACCATAAATTGTTGCGTACAATGCAAGTAATGTGTGTAACCCAGATGGGAATGAGTTTTAATTTGGAAATCCGTTCTGATTATACATCGACATATTTCGGTGAAAAGACTGCAGCAACATTACCACAATAGTATACAAAGTGTCCCAAAAATGTAGAGGAACCTTGAAAGGGGTGAATCCTTAGGTCGTTTGAAGTAATTTTCGGGACACCCCGTATATCCCTCAATTACACGCCTGTCCATGGTTAGTATTGGTTATTAGGTGAAGAGTGAAAGTGGATGAATGTTGGTCAGGGTTGGGTTCGTGTGGCGGATGGTACGGTTACAAATCTACGTTATCGACATCACCGCGTGCTTGTGCTGCCATCTAGCGGCTCCGCTCGTACCATCATGGCGGCACCCTTAGCTGTTAAAAATGGTGAAAATCGCTGAACTTTAAATATGCATAACTTTTCAACCAGTGGATTCCTAACATTAAAACATGGATTTTTGGCATTTCCTCACAAAAATTTACGGGATTACTTTTACTAAAGTTATAAATTTCTGGATCCCTAAGGTGAAGTTCAACCGAAACTATAGTAAGTTACTGTAATATAGTAAGTTAACTTATAGTAAGTTACTCACTACTTCTACTGTAAATTAAACAACAATTTACGAATACTACTTTCAACAGCCATGCAGCTTAAAAGTTCATTCACTGAACAGGTCACCGAAAACTAGGATCGTTTTCAAACGTCTAAAGTGAAATAGTGACCACATAAGATACATCGGTATCCTCATATATCGAATCACTCAACAAATGCACGAAGATTCATTCAAATCGGCGAGAACGGGTTCGCGGAACTGCTTTGTGAGTGATACCTATAGAAGTAGCATAAGCTTCATCCGTTTCACATACACAACAAATTTTTATCGTAACATTTTACGCCGGTAATGGTATTTTCAGTGCGCCGCGCGGGCGTCATCCTTCTCGCCACATAAATCTACTTTACGATTCAAAGTACGAGCTGGAGTGCGCCGGTTTCGCGATCGATTTTAAGAGTTCCAGACGCGTGTTACGAATTACATGTTACGTGTTACGTCGGCGATACAGAGGCAACGCGACAGTGTTCCGAAGCGGAAGCGCGCTTTGCAAGTTTCGATCCCCCCCTCGTTCGCCCCGTTAGGGCTAACTAAATTTCAGAAATTCCTCCGGTTGTACTTTCTTCTCAGGCGACATGGCCGGTATCGGTGAACAGTGGGCCAGTGTCGCCGGATCAAGTGTCCCCACTCTACCTTCCCCTTCTACAACGTTATTCCCCACGCTTTATTGGTTCTTTTTAAACATTTGTTTAAAAAAATTTGTTTTTAAACATTTAATTAATTATTTTAATGTTTAAGGGCTTCGGCGCACGTTTTCCCGTTATCCGATCGAACTCAAACTTTTCACAGAGCTGTTTTTAATTATTTGGAATAATCCTGGGTGGTGGAGTAAAAGAAATTTTGAAAAAAAATGTCGACAAGAGTAAATAAGAGCCACTCCAGTAACCACGGTATTTTATTGTCAACAACGAGCGAGAACATCTTCGAAAAATTCCGGATAATAAAGTTTCACGCTTCCGTGTCGTCATTTCGAATAGCAACGAATTCCCGATGATGTCTCCCGGAGTCTAGACCGAGTGGCGGATAACAAAATGGCGCGGTTTAACGGCGATATTTAAAGCGTTTGCTCTCCCGAATTCGAATCGAGTTCACGGGGGAATTTACACGGGGCGGTTGTTACACAGCACGTGGCACACCGTGGAGCGCGAATCGTGGTAACCCAGTTTGCGGGCTTCAACGATTCTCTCCGGTGAAAATTAAAAATGAAACGCGTCGCTGTCTAGTGGCTCTTAGCGTACCCGTTTGTTCCGTACCCGTTTCCCGTACCCCCGGTTCGTTCTAACACGCTTTTCACCCGTTGGTCCTTGGTTGATGCATCGTACCACTCTGAGGTCCGCGGCTCTTGTCGTAATTTAACCGACGCGAGTCAACCCCCCGCGTGTTTATATATGAATTAACGGAGTAAGAGAACGGCATGTTACATTAACGCGGTACATTAGTTTCCAATTGACGGATGCTGCACGCACATCCGGCACAATGCGATACGAATAATCGAATCAGCCAATCGACCGAGCGCCCGGCAAATTATGCAGACTACGCAGTGATCATGATTGACCAATTTGATTCTGCATTATGTTCGGAGCACACCGAGTGCGAGTATCCCCAGGTCTACCACACTACGCCACACATAAGACACTTGTAATAAAAACATACGAATTTATAAAGGTTGGAACACCGTGTAAGTTGGGACAGTGCTTTTTTGCCACACTAACGCACTGGAAACACCAATGTGATAGTTGTCAACTTTATTTCTGTTTATAAACAAACTTTTCATGAGCATTAGAATCAACAAGTCGTGTTCAGTGTAGCTATGCCTTTCAACCCTGACTGCTTAAATATGTAGATATATGGATTGAGAAATGGTCCCATGTGATGCGCGCCGAGAATCGAAATGGCGAGCTTTCTTCTCGCTGTCAAAGATCTGGTGTGAACGTGTGCGAATATGTGTGAATGCGTGTGAACGTGCGTGAGGTCGAATGTCCACTGTCTTGAAACAGTTTCCGATGTTTTGTAATCAGTTGTTCTCTAACCACGAACGCGAATTGACATATGTTATACGTTATTAAACGATTTTCCTTCAAATATATCGAATTTGTTGGAATGTACATTACATATGGAAAAAGAATTGTGCACTTATCGCGATATGAATTTGTTTTTTTTTGTGTGTGTTTCGAAAAGACATTTTTTCTAAAGGTTGGGTTGGGACACTCGTGCCGTAAAAGTTCCGACACAACCTTTTTTTTTTGCATATAGACCGCATTTTTATGAATGGAAACCATGTTTTAAGTGTTTTTATGTAAAATAGTGAAATTGTTATGGCAAGAACTGTGTCGAGACGGCCAAAAAGTCCAATTGTGGACGAAAGCCGATAAAAAGAGCTGTTTTGACTTCGCCAGATAATATTTCGATATTAAAATAAAAAAATAAGTAAACAAAAAAAAAATTTTTTTACCTTGATACGCTTCTCAGAAATACATACATTTTTTCTTAGAAAAACCCTCGCGGTTCGGTGTTGTTTCTTAGGTCTACTATTTTTTTGTGACCTCGCCGACCGCGTCGAACGTAGAAAAGAACAGCGCGTGTAAACACGAACCGCGCGGCCGAAAACTTCGAGAAAACTCCGAGAGACGATGACGTAGCAGGCCGCCGCGCCGGAGCAAGTCCGAACAGGCTTCGCACTGGCCGGCCGGGGAGGGGATGGGTAAACTTTTCCTTCCGAACCCCCAGATTTTCGATTATTACATATCTAATCCTGTACATTTCGTCGAGAAAACACCAAATTCGATGTCCCAGACCGCGGAAACCACTCGTTTTTAAGTTATGAGCATGTAAAGTTGACTAATTTAACACTAATTTTCATTGTTTCACCTCAGAAAGTGTCAGGTATGGGCGCCGCCATATTGGTTAGTAGGGAGCTCTCCCGTGTAGTGACTCAGTGGCGCCCCCATATCGCACACGTTACGGGTACATTATCGCGTAGCACGTAGCACGTAGCACCGCACTTCGCACCACAACTCTGCAATGCCGATAACATACATTTACACACAATCAAGATATCTAAATTTTTCATGCTTACAATTACAAAACCGATACACAATTTAACCGAAACTAACCCAGAACTAACCCGGTACTAACCCAGAACAAAAATGAAACTCTGCGGTAGCCATTTTGGTACACTGAAAAATTAGAAATTAGAATTCCCCCTTCACATGCCCAGGCTACTATCAGGTTGCGCGCTAGTGCTGCCATCTAGCGTCGCCACTGAATCACTACACGCAAGGAGCTCCCTACTTACCAATATGGCGGCGCCCATACTTGTCACTTTCTGAGGTGAAACAATGAAAATTAGTGTTAAATTAGTCAACTTTACAAGCTCATAATTTAAAAACGAGTGGTTTCCGCGGTCTGGGACATCGAATTTGGTGTTTTCTTGTCGAAATGTACAGGATTAGATATGTAATAATCGAAAATCTGTGGGTTCGGAAGGAAAAGTTCAGCCGTTGCAAAAATACCGCACAGACAGACAAGGAAGCGAGGGATAAACTTTCGAAAGCGACAACCCACCGATTTTGCTGAAATTTTTGCCAAAGCTTATCCTTGATTAGAGAAGAAAGTCCCTAAAAGGATTTTTAGCGACAAAGCCTCGTTTAGTTTAGGTCTAAAGCCAGACCTAACCCAGACCTAACCCAAAACTTCAGCCCACCCGGAGCATAGAGCCCCTCGGAAGTACCTCCCAAACTTTTGTTTACGTTAAATAAATATATGTAAACTTTAAATTAAAAACTTTTCACATATTTAATAAAACAAAAATTTTTATAAATGTTTGACGGAGTTAATTTAACCCACGCCAAATTATTTTGATTTACGTAAAAAATGTATAAATCCTTTTTTGTAAAGTTTTTTATTAGCTTCATTTGTTGTTTGAAACATTTTTTTTCTAAAATCAATATTTTCGAAAATATTTAGTAAGAACTGTCAAAACTTTGAAGGGGGTCTGGGAGACAAACGAGGCTTTGTCGCCAAAAATCCTTTTAGGAACTTTCTTCTCTAATCAAGGATAAGCTTTGGCAAAAATTTCAGCAAAATCGGAGGGTTGTCGCTTTCGGAAGTACACCCAAAGCGAACTAACAAAATGTTTTAACAAGTAAAAAGCCCTGCTGCGAAGGAGATGGCCGCCAATAAAGAGAAAAAAAAGCGACAACGAAAAAATCGGAATCGAAAAAACACGATCCAAAAAATAAAAACCATTAGCAGCAAAACGAGCGAAGCGGGAATTGTCATTTCCATCTGATTCTTCGGATTCATATACTTCAGAAGATACAGACTTTTTTATTGTGTATGTGAAGAACATGCCAAAGAAGTTGAGTCGCTCGAATTCGGCAAAATTTCTTTTGCCGAAAACATTGTCTTCAGAAAATTGGCTACATCTTTTTCTCTGTTCACGCTACCGTCGAAAATGTAGCTGGCAACTATACCTTTCCAACGGTATAAATTTTTTTTGGGTAATTCTCATCCTGTGAAATTTTATAGCTAAAAAACAAAACAAGTACGAAGCAACCTTTACGACAGTCGCTTATGAATTTATACATATGTTACAAAAAGGAATTTATTTTTCTTGTGTACTATGTATTACAGTTTACTTGAGAAGGTTTTCATTGACGTCATATCGTAATTAATAACATTTTGGGTCATTCTACGGGAAATCGTACATTTTTTCGAGTACTGTTTCGGATTTTGTTCAAATTTTAATGTGTTGCAGTCTTTAGTCACCTCTGAACGAATCTCAAAGAATTTTTCAATATCTCAAAAATTGTTGGTTTTACCTTTCTTTATTAAATTATAAGATTAGATATAACGAACCGATGAAAATGAGTTTTTAGGAGCTATAAGAATATCCACCAATAATGTTGTCATTTGAGAAAAATGTTTTTTTTCACCATTCATTTTGCAATTGTTTTAAACAAATGCAACGTTTTCATAGCAGGGAACTTAATAAAAATATCGAAAACCGTAAAATATCTTTAAAAACCACCAATATTTAAAGATTACATTATAATAATTATAGATGTCTGTAGTGTCATTGATTTCATTGTTATTATTTTTACAGTTATAAATTATGTTACCGAAATTTGTAGTTCTCGGAGAGGAACAAGTTAGAACTTTCTGTCTTACAGTATTGCCACGGAGTGTATGCCCACACAGAAACAACAATGAGCAACTTTTAGTTAATGTAGCATACATCTTGAAAAAGTCGCCGCTTTTATCGGGCAAATCATTTTCTATTTCCGTGCTGTAAAATGCGATCATTCATAAATAGATTGCGAATTTCATGCATTTGCATTGTTGCACATACGACCATAAAAAAATATTATTTCAAGTGGGTTTCAATTGAACGCATAGGAATAGTGCGCTTTCGTATTGGTCCTTTGACGAATAAATTAATGCTGGCCGGCGACTGTCGGTCGGTGTAATACTCGCTTTTGATTTGGGTGCGACTCGATTATACAGGTAATATCTCGATACCTGTGAAAGAGATGAACACGATATTTATAAAAATGTTATCCCCATTATCGCGTGGTATTCCCTTTGAGGGCCCAGAATCTCGAGCGATACGTTGTGTAGCATTATACGGGATTAGGTATATCGGTGAAATAATACTAATTCAATGAAAAAATATTCTCGTTATTAAATATTTTTTTATCAAACATTAATCAGAATATTTGTGACCTTTGTCTGACTAAAATGAGACGAAATATGTCATAATTCGGAACATACACATTACACATATGCGTGTTTGATTAAGCATTTAGTAGAATTGAACTTTAAACACGCATAACTTTTGAACCAGTGGATTCTTATTATTAAAACTTGAATTTTCGGCATTTTCTCGTCGAAATTTACAGGATTACTTTGAATAAAGTTAAAAATTTCTGGGTCCCTAAGGTGAAGTTTAATCCTCCATTGTCGGAATACGTGTTTCACATGTAAACTTTTGATACGTCCTGTAGACATCTGGAAAAAATTAGTTAACGTAACTTTAAAGTCGTTTTTTAAGAAAACAGTTGACTTGAGACCCATATTTACGTTGAGACTTTTGTTCCTCGCGATGAGTACTATGCGATGCAATAAAAGCATATGTGTAAACAAAGAAGTGCAGCATATTTGGAATGTTGTTGATAATTTGAAACACCGAAATATCTAAAAGAGACTACTACCTTTATCTAATTTGTAACGTCGCAAATAAGTCCAGATCTTCTAGTGTTAAACAAACTGGTATACCAAATATGTTGCGCTTCCCCTAATATTCTAGATAGTATATTAGAATAATAGAAGAATGCGTACCATGTACGAATATCTAGGTAAGTAGATCGGATTGCATATTCAATCGCAAATCAAACGAAGTGGAAAATGCACGAGAAATGCATTACTTGACAGTGTGTACATAGTCGTAGAAGAAGAGGATAAAGAAAAGGAACAGGAATTCGCTGCACGCTTTTCAGGAAGAAATCTTAATACCATGGAAGCACGTATACACCTGTTCCAGGGAAATTTTACGATTGCCGGGACAGCAATGGAATGTAAATTCTCCCAAAGGCAGACAAGATTTACGAGCGGGGATATGTAAACTGAACTGTGTCCGTGCATCTACCTGTCCACGAGTGCTTCCGACCTGTGCGAAACGGCATTTTCCGAAAATTCAGGCAAAGACAGGTGTGAACGTGACCAAATATTTTTTTGCTATACCCCTCGGCACGCTAATCAGAACTAGACGAATCAAATTCTGTAGACGAAATCCTCGAACATCTTTGACATTAGGCAACAACCTTTTGAGGAACGAAAATTTTTTAAAGCAAATATAACGATTTTAATCGTTCTATAATTAGGTATACTTTATGCAATTTAAATAGGCATCAATCGACCAAGACAAAAATGAAAATATATTTCAATATGTTCAAAAAAGATAACACCCGTGTGTGTGATCAGTAGACTGCGGATCTTTATGCATTTGTGACTTCTGAAAATTTTCAAAAAATGCTACAGTATAAAATTTGACAGAATTTAATACGATTTATATTTATTTCAGATCTGCAAAGGGTACTGCCACTGAAAATAAGGTTTTATTTTATTCCACTTTCTGAACATTCGGGTACAAAAATTGCAAATTGCATAAATATCCGCAGTCTAGTGACCAGGTGTCCCAAAAATGTTATGCTTCCTTGAAAGGGGTGGTTCCTGATGTCATTTGGAGTAACTTTCTCCTTTACTTTTGTCACTATTTCAAATTGCAGTCAGCCAATTTTGCGAGAAATGCATAAAATCTGCAGTCTACTAGTATACACTAAAACAATTTGTCTATTACAGTATCATAAAAAAACTGAAATTGTCGTAAAGTGTCGAAGAACCTTTTACAGAGATTGTACATTCCATTATACTTCATTTTTCGGCATTCATTCCTGAAATAATATAATTCAAACAGAGCAGATGACACTTTTTTGCAAAAAGTTTCACCTAGTTTTTTTGCGTAGCTCACGCACGCCGAATACCCCCTAGCTACGTACTAATGGCCTCGTCTACAGCAAAATGAGTTCACTAATCGTTCCAAGTTGCACAATTTACGCTATACGCAGTTGCAACGTGTCTGTTCAACTGGTCGTGTACGAGCGAGATGCATATCGCGGCGACCGTCTACAAATTCATGAAAATTGCTGAAACGGACTTTATGCAAGGGCAGGCAGTTTAAATCGAAAGCCCTCTGCCATTTCGTACTCTCCCGATTTAAAAGTCTGAGAAGCCTTGGAATGCGAAAAAGCACGCGATCAAACCGCACAACCGTCCACCACTCGAGCCATCGTCTCGTACAAATAATGCTAAATATGTTCCAAGAAAAAGCCTTCGTCGCTGCACGACGAATCCCCATAACAAGAATCTGCTTAGCTCTAAGTGGAATTAAGTAATCGCTTTTAACAGAAACAATAGATACAAATTGTTCGCGAAACTGCAACACGTTCCCATGTTTATCAGCATATAGGAGGTTACGTATAAAATCGAACACCAGAACATTTTCTTTGTTTTTACAATCGTAGTATATATATAACACAACCACTGACCATTTCAGGCACTGCCCGATTACAATCCGTGACCACTTCAGGTCATTGACCACTTAAGACTTAAGGTTATACTTGCGTGCACTTCAATACGCAACTTCCTTTTAAGGGAGCCTTTCATCTTTACCTTTTCATAATATATAATAAAAGACAGAAACAGATTGTTATAGCATTCGTTCGTTGCTATGAGGTCGTTCGTTATAAGATACCCGCTGTGCTTTGTTATTAAATATATCTACAGAGTTTTAACATCTAATTTTTAAAATTGGAGAAGGTAAAGAAAGACTCCCTTAAAAGGGAATTGCGTATTGAAGTGCACGTAAGTAAAACCTTTAGTGGTCAGTGACCCTAAACGGTCAGTGACCTTAATCGGTCTGTGACTTAAAGTGGTCACTGACCCAGTCACCGCCTCCGAGGCTTTAGAAATACGGATAAGGGGTGCAATGAACAACGCTAAACTCGAGAGAAGAATTTCGTACATTAATGTTATAAATAGACGGCCGGTAATTCTGTGATTGCATCGCAAAGCGGCAGATTGGAACGCGTTAGACGCATTCCCATTCGTTGACGTTGGTTATTCTGTTTTATGGCGACGGGCACTTTGCCCTGGGATTAATTCACCATTGTACCGCGTCAGTCATAGAAACAACAACGGCGCTCAACGTGTTCGATAACGGTGCGGTGGGGGCAGCTGGTCGATGAATTTTGGTTGCACGTACTCGTCGAAATGGCGGTGAGCGGGCCGAGCTGGCCGAGCGGGCCGAGTCAGGCCCGTCCATTTCATCACGCCCGTTCTCTCGGATGATTTCACCCCTGTCGCTGAAGAAAGAGCCCCACGGATTTGCCCTGTCCGACCCCGTGGTAGGAGGGAGAAAAATTGTCCCGGTTCAATGGTTTACTAGTCAACCGTTTTTCGCATTCACGCCTCCACCTTTCATCGCGTAACCTCGTTCCACGAACGACCCAAAAATTGAGCCACGCGATTTATTCATTCGACGCAACAGCATATTCCGGCATGCTATTTTTTTATTTTTTTACTGTTGTACGAACTGGACACGCGGTCTCTGAAACGACGAATTCGGAACAGTTAATGAAAAGCGCAGAAACAGCGCAGCGGCGCAGCGTGGCGTGGCATGCGCAATGCGCATTCGCCGTGGGGTTGACAATGAAAAACGATGTAAACGGCGTGCAATGCAGCCGCGCTGTAAAACGTGGGGCATTGGAATAATGAAGCAACTTGACTCGCCTATGTCCCGTAAGGTGGCTCTCATTTTCGACTTTTGAAATTCTTTGTTGGCATCTTCCAGTATTGTTCAAAATAATTAACAAAAAATAAGTTCCGCAAGTTAAAAAAAAAACACATTTTTCGCTAATGTTTATTGGTAATGAACCACACTTCAATTTAAAATTTCAGAAAAAATGTTTGGATTTTGGTCGGACGTTTTTCTGAATTTTTTCGAAAACCGTTTGTTTTACAAAAAAAGTAATAAGTCATAAAAGATGCAGCCTCTCTAGATCTATAAGTTTTGTCTAACATATTTTTCGACGCGGTAAATAATTTAGAAGATATTCGAGAAAACTATTTTATGAGCATTAAATTAATTTGTATTCATGTTTTACGGCCTTGAGGCTCCTTTTCCCGTTATCCGATCAAGCTCACACTTTGCACAGATTTTTTCTTAATTATTTGAAGCAATCCTAGGGGATGCAAACAAAAAATTAAAAATTTTCGACAAGAGTAAATAAGAGCCACCCTTATGTCCTCGACGTTCGACTCGTTTCACTATGAAATCTTTAGACTAATTATGAAGAATATCGTTCGCAGAAGCTCCGCGGGTAAATACTCCCGAAGCGGAGCACTTTGGGCAGAATAATTAATAAAGAAAACGGCGGCAGTCTTACTTTTTCTGGCTCGTCGCGTAGAACGAGCGCATTCAATCTCGAACCAATACGCTGAAGGTTTTGCAACAGGGCGAAAGCGCAAATACCTGGTCGAGATAGCGGGAAGTCCGACGAAACTATCTGTACCTTAGCTAGCTACATTCTTGCCGCAAACCTACATACGTATATGTACTGGGTGTTAACAAATGTTTGGTCTTGGCAGTCGTAGGCATATTCCACATCTTAGGATCGATGAAGATCTGTAAAAAAATGTTACCACAGAATTGTTCTTGACCTTCCCAGATAGCACACGACGTCTTAAAAACGTCCATTTTACGTCCATTTTAGGTCTGAAAGTCTTACGTCTGTTACGAGCCAGGGCCACGAACAGCACGTCTGGCTGGCGACGGGTTATTACGCTTGGAATAAGGTTGCAATTTGTTAGTTTGAGGAATGGAATCAAGCGCAGACGAACCTGAACTGTAGTTACTACGTGAACAGGGAGCTGCTAGGATGGTGTAGGAAAGAAACGCAGACGAACCTGATGTGTAATTGCGTAATCAGGGAGCTGCTAGTAGGTTGTAGAAAGGCGCGGATGAACCCAATACAAGATTAGGTAGCCGCTGGGAGGTTGGATGAAATGCAGACGAACCTGATGCGAAATCGCGTAAACAGGGAGCTGCTAGGATGCGGACGAACGTGATGCATAACTAGGTTGGATAAACCTTTGTTTGGACTATTGGTTTGGCGCGAACGAACCTGATGCGAAATTAGGGAGTCGCTAGGAATGTTAGTAGGCCTCGTAACTAGTATAATTTAATGGATACAATCCGAGCGGTAAGATTGTATGATGTGGGAACGTTCAATTACTAGATTAGGATTTTGGTCAATAATTAAGGGTTTAAGAAAATTGCACGATTTACCAAATAACACAAATATATTCTAATAAAGAATGTGTATGTACAGATGGTGGTGTCGCGACTGAATTGATATAGATATGTATGTATTGTTAGATCAGTGATGGGCAGCTATGATTGCGGCAGTCAAGAAGCTTCCCCCACCAACTACTCTTTCGTACGAGGGGGGAAACGAAGAGCGCGGGGCACCGCTCCGCGGCGAAGGTGCGCGCTGCACGAAGGAGTAGTTGGTGGGGGAAGCCAGCACCTCAGGGGCCCCTACCGTGCCCATCGCTGTGTTAGATAAAAGATGCTCGGTGTTGACGCACTGGCAATGCGGGGCCTGATAGTACTAGTAATGCCAAATAGACTTTAAACCGAACTCGCGGATTCTGTAAGGTTAACTTTGATCGAAGGAGAACTTTAGCCCTATCTCACTAGACGTGGATTCTAACGACTGCAACACGACGCGACACTACTCGTGTCTAGACCAGTACTAACCAACGAGAGTGAAAATCCAAGGGTTTATATACCCCAAAAACGGGAGGGGTAGTCTGCTTTTAATCTACAGTTACATGGGACTGCACTCTCGTTTTTTGTAGTTTTCCATTAAATCGGGCCAGAGCTCGATCTTCGTCAAGAGGGTAGATTTTAGGAGGGCCTGTTATCTAGGACGTTTCCTGCCAGAGACGTTCTTGAAGAGATTCCCCTGAGAAAGTCAAAGGCATCTCTTCTCATACCGTAACACGTCATAAAAAGACGTCTTTAAAACGACTTTTTCTTAACGTCGTTGTAACGTCTCAAATAAGACGGTTTAGGGCGTCTTTTTCGGGACCTTTTAAGGACGTCTTATTTGAGACGACTTAAAGACGACTTTTTCGGGACCTTTTAAAGACGTCTTGTTTGAGTCGACTTAAAGACGACTTTTCGGGACGTCATTTGAACGTCTTTTTCGAGGCTAATAAATGACTTGAATTTTTTGGAGATGTTACGAAAGAGACTACTTTACAGGACAATGACTAAACTACTTTTTCCAAGGTTTGCTATTACTTGGAATGATAAAAAAAAATTTTAAACTCACTTTTTTTAATTTTGTTATATGTGCTTATTTATAAAATTTCATCGAAATCAGCATCGACTTTGTTATGAGATACAAACAATTAATGATCGCGAAAATCGCAGCGTTCTCACGATTTATAATATTTTCGACTGATAACGAGTTGGTTTCCAAAAATTGCAATTGTGTGGAGTCACAAAAAAAGTCTAGTGTCAAATTAAAAAGTTAAGAAACGTGAGTATTTTTATTTTTCTTGTCACTCCCACTAATTGCAATTTTTTAAAACAATTTTTTAGCCATTGTTTATAGAATTTTTGTCAGAATTTAACGCGAACGTCGAGAATTTTTCCGCGACGTCATAATTAAAAAAAAAACACAAATACGTACACGTCTACTTTTTTTTTAATCTTTTAAAAGTCGTTTTAAAGTCGTCTAAAAAACGTCCAAAAATCGTCTAAAAGTCGTCTTTAAGACGTACAGTTTTGTAACATAAGCCGTTCAGAAAACGTTCGTGGGACATTCAAGACGTCTTCAAGACAATTTTTTTTTTATTCTCATAATGTGTAGACTATAATGCAATAAAAAAATTGACCTTGAGATTCAAGGTCAAGGATTTTTATCGATCCGAAGATGTGGAACACGCCTATGACTGCCAAGACCAAACATTACTTAACACCCTGTACACAGACATGCATACGTGGATCGAACAAAAATTGTGCGCGCGCGCGTTTTTCTACATGTTGCAGGCTTCCGGCACGGCAACTATGAAACTATGAAAGCACCCCGCGGAACAACGCACAACGGTCGGCTGCAAATAACCGGGCACCAATGAAAATAGCCAGCCTTCTCGCAGTTTTTAACAAAGTTTCCGCGCCGCACACCGCGGTGTACAAATACATATTCCCATGAATGGAACGGTTTATGGTTTATTTGATCAGACTCCGCGGGAGCCGGTAATTACGGCAAAAAAGTTCCTGCAACATTCCGGCCTGCTCGGTTCCGTCGTAAGATTCCATTAACTGTCCAGCATCAGTCGCGTTCTCCGCGGTGCAATTAAGACACATCCGGAGAAAAAAGATTTGTCAGATGGGAAAACAATAGAAATCTGTTCGGAATCTGTGATCGGAAGTGACTCCGCTCTAACGCGTTCACTTTCGAACTTATTACAGCAACTGTTATTAATATTCGGACACTCGTAAGAAGACAATAACTTTTTTAATATTGGACCATACGACTGGAATTTTTTTTAACAAATTAGAAAAAGAAATTTTTAAAACAGATTACAATTGGTTGGCATTACAGAGAAAAAACTAAAAGTTGTTGTGTATAAATTATACATATTCTGAAAATTTCATCAAAAAGCACAGTGCGGCATTTAAACAAGAATTAAAATTGACACATTTATGCAACATCTATACAGAAGGAGCTTTCTTGGTGATTAATGTAGTTATTTTGTTGGTTCATCGACTAGAGATTATAATAAGCTATAACTGTGTAAAACAGCTCGATTGGTCGAATAGTTTGTGAGTTATCCTGCCGGCCAACTCCAGAAAAAGTAGTTTCAAGTAAAGTGTGTTTAAAGTTTCCGTTTAGAAAAGCGGAGATAAAGGCAATTTTCGCGAAGTATAACTTTGGGAATATATTCTATAGATGTACTATTGAAATTTTATTATCCCCTACACCAGGATTCCGGATTTATGTATATACGAAAAATAGCTTGGAATGTACTACAGTGACAATGATCACTGATCACTTCAGGTCACTGACCGGTTAAGATCCGTGACCACTTCAGGTCACTGACCGGTTAAGATCCGTGACCACTTCAGGTCACTGACCGGTTAAGATCCGTGACCACTTCAGGTTACTGACCTCTTAAGGTTTCACTTGCGTGGAGTTCAATCCGCAACTACCATTTAAGGGAGTCTTTCTTTACCTTTCCCTATTCAAAGAATTAGACGTTAAAACTCTGGAGGTATATTTTATAAGAAAGCACAACGTATCACAGGGCATCTTATAATAAACGACCGTATAACAACGAACAAATGCTATCTCGAACAGGTTTTCTCATTAAATCAGAACGCTTATATGAACGCACATGGTAAAACGAACGCCAAGAAATAAAGTTCAAAAGTTCAGGTTGAAACAGACTTCTTTGGATTTGTTTTGCAAAAGGCATTTAATCGATAAATCTGCCACAGGATAGTTCTCCAAGAGAAGTAGAATATTATGGCTCCTCTCTTTTCTCTTCTTTATGTCGTTACTTTATACACGTGCGCAATGTATAACATTTAATCTACATACAGGGTGTCCCAAAAGTACTTCAACATCGGGAAATGGGAGGTTCCTGGGGTCATTTGAAGCGACATTTTCCTTAACAAAAATGGCGTCCGCGGCTTTGTTTAGGAGTTATTCACGAAAAACACGGACCAACCAGAGCGCGCCTAGTCGCTCGGTGGCACGGTGAGCGCGGCGAGCCGGGGGGAGGAGAGTGTTGTCGGTACGCCGCGATGTCGTAGTAAACAGCAGTTATTTGATTATGTCCCCGATTTCGATGAGCTTTGGATATGTTGTAAATACCACGATTCTGAACAACATTTCCCTTTAGACTTTTTGCCTCGCGTCTTTAGTTTACGAGATATTTGTAAAAACTTAAATCCATTTGCTGCTTCGAAATGTGTGTCACTGTCACTGGGTCATTCGGTGACCCAGTGACGAACTGCACAGATGTCTTCAGGTGTACGACAGTACCGAAAGCTAAGGGTTGTACGGTGAGGTCAACGAACTGTACAGTAAAGGGGAGACTATTTGTCACCGAAAAAATTACCTCTTTTCTTATCGATACCCTGGGGAATCAATTTAATATTATGTGTCTATTTTTGTTTCAAACGAAAAGTATTTGTCTATATGTATATATTTAGGGTATATCTTGTGTACTAAGATTTAATATTTATAATTTATTGAAATAACAATGCTCAATAAACTAAAGAGAATCTTCAAAGTTTTCTATCTTTGGTAAAGGATATCTTTTGAGTTCCCCACATCGTTACCCATTGTATCAAAGTGCATTATTTTCAGCGTACTTTTCTCTATGAAATCATGCAAGAATCACATCTAATTCGGTCCAGTTAGACAAGTTATTATTGTTTAAAGCGTATGTGTCGCTTGAACTGCGGCCGAACCTCTGGCGCGGCAATTTTATTCAATACTTTTAAATTTAACAAACAAACGAAATTTTGATGATGCAGTTGGACAATTAATGTTGAAAGATGTTAACAATAATGATTTGTCAATGTGATGTAATGTCAATTGTTATTTTTGTTTATAAAAATTATATTTTTGTTTTTTAGAATTAATATTGTTTTTTTGCACAGTTTGAAATAAAATATTTTTAATTATGTTTATAAAATCCATTACTTCAAAAATGATTGATTATTGTGTTTATTTAAAACTTGAACCTGATTTATCAGACACTTCCGATAATCTGAGAAAAAAACGTTTTAGACTTTAGACAAAACTTAATCAACATTCAGTAGTCTACAAATTTCAATCCAAAAAATTAAAAAAGAAATTTTTAATGCATAAATAATTAGTCACCTTGTATTTTTAAAAGTCAATATGTATTTTTGACTGCATAATATTGTAGCTGATATCGAAACGAATCCAACCACCTACATTATTATACCTTTAAACTTTCGAATAGTGCTAAAATAGTAATGAACAGCTAGATCGAGCGCGTGGACCAGTGTGCGCCGTTCCGTTGGCTATTCAGTTTGTCGTTCGGTTCGCCGAAATTAATATCGATTTTGAGCTCCGTTCGCCGTTCGGTTCGTTGTTCGGCGCAATGTCGATTTTGCGCTCCGTTCGCCGTTCGGTTCGTCGTTCGGCGCAATGCGCGGCGCGATGCGCGCCGAAATGTTGTAAAATTCAATACAGTCTTAGCAATAATTTTTCGCAAATATCTCGAAAACTAAGACGAAGCACCAGGTAGTTGTAATGACAAAAGTTGTTCTGTATGTTGTCCTCGACAACATATGTCCAGGTCAAGGTCATCGGAGCTGCTTCTCCTAAACGTACGTTGTACCTAATAGTTTTGTTCTGAATAAACTCGTCGTATAGGAGGCTAACACGAAACAACGATAAAATGTTTTGTGAACGATCATTGCAGTAGAAATTGAAATAATTAATGTGCATTTTTAATACTCGCTTACGAATTGAAATGGCACATCACCCATGCATTAATCCACAGGTTCATTAATTTTCGGTCCCCTCCGGTCCGAGAACCGGGTCACGACTTTATCACGTTTGGCAAATTCGAAAACCGGCTGGATAATAGAATACTGTGTTCTGATTTTCGATGCCTGTGGAATTAGCGTTTCATGCGCCAATAATTTAAAAGGCACGCGCGCCCGCGTCCGCACACCCAAGCGGATTCCAATGGATTGTTTAATAATGGTTTTCTATCAATTCCTCCGACCATAAATTCCGACCGCGGCTTTACGCGACTTAAACACCGCCTGTTTTCCATCCTGCAATGGGAATGCGTTCAATTATCCGAACCCAAACCTTAAAGCCTGTGATCATATGAAAGCTCAATATTTCGCCAGAAATTAATCATACTGCTTACGAGAAATATTCATTTTCATGCAATTAATAACTTTTCATTATGATAGAACTCTCTCTCTCCCTCCCTCCCTCCCTCCCTCCCTCCCTCCCTCCCTCCCTTCTGAATTCCTAATGAAAGGAACTATCATTGTGGATGTTTAATAAGGGATGGTTCCGTTTATTAAAACAATTAAAATTGATAAAACTAATATTTTTTATAGCGACAGAGACGTTTTAGGAACAACCGTTAGGTGACTCACTCTGTATATAGGGTGATAAAAACAATCCTTACAGGCCTTATGGTACTGACCGATAAGAGTAAAAAATGTATAATCATGTATAGGTCCTAAAATAAATACTTTCCGTGTAAAATCAACTTTTGTTATTTGTTACTAAAATAACAGTTTTCTTTATCGATTGTAGGGAATTGAAGCCAAATAGAACTATTATACATTCTACCCTTTAAAAATTATATCGAGTCGAGAATAATATGTAACACACCGTTAAATTTTTGTAATCTCTTCACAGGTTTAAATTTCAGCTACTATTTTTTCCCATAAATGCACAAAATCCGCAGTCTATTTATCACTGTTCCATATCATTACTGGTTTTCTTCGTGACTGAAGATCTATACTATGACTTTTGTGTTTACGATCTTGTGTTTACGTGTGCCTCTTGTATTTTCAACCTGGAACTAATACTTCCAACTTCTCTGTGGAAAAGTGTACTGACAATATTCCAATTTGAAAAAATGCGGAACTGTTTCGAACTGAAAAGATATTCCATTATGTTAAGGGGAAATAACTTCCACAACTTCATGTCACATTCATGGTACATGCATTACATTCAACTGTAATTCTAAATTTGAGATATGCATTTTTAAGGTAAATGAACGCTCTTTATTTAAAAAAAAAATTTTTTACAAATATTAAATAGATTCATATTCACAGGAAATCATCTTCACAAAATGTTCATTTTTAAATGCTTGTTCTAATCATTTTTATTAGATTCCATTAATATCGACATTTTCGGTATGTCGAAACAAAACCTTTTGTAACAAAAAAGTACACTGTAAAAACCACAATATATAATCCTTCACTTACCACTAGACGAACAACCCAAATTAATTTGGTTGGTAAATATTGTCGCGTACTTTTAAAAATATACTTATTAGAACATCTATTTTTCACTCCATAATTAAACTCAATAGCAATGACCATAATTTTGAACTCAAATGACACTGAACTTAGCCTTTCAACACCGTTCTTTTTACTGCTTCTACAAGAACATATTCTTAACTATAATTTATTGATGGATAATCATGAATTCTTGAATTTTCATATTTCGAGTTTCTGTCCGGTTTTTGGGGCCGCGACTACACTGTGTGATGTTACATAGCATCTTACAGTAATATTGCCGTGGAGCGTGTACTCGTGTGTCAAGTTTTGTTGCAGCTGGCAGTTCCGAATTGGTTACACAGTAAAAACCCTCGATAAAATAAGGAGAGTCCCGTAAGAAAAGCCGCCCCACTTGGCGGTACTTCAGGTTTCTTTGAGTTTCATTATCTTCTTGCTTCGGTAGTTTTTCCTCGCGATGGAAAGCGAGAAATAATACGCAGACTGTCAGCTAAAAGAAGTATTCGAGCCGATAAAATATCGCCGGGTTCATTTTCTAACCCTTAGCACTCGGATGGAGACTCTGAGGCACCACTGAAAATTACTATGCCATTCTTAAAAATATAGTTCACATTATTATTTTTGTTCGTATTTATTAAACTACTAGACATTTACATATTACACGAGATATTATATCAGTTTCATATGCAAAAAATGAAAACAAATTGTACATAATGGAAAAATCTTTCGTTTTTGAGCTAAAATAGCTCTGAGTGCAAAGGGCTAAAAGAGAATGGTTATAAGAAAGCGTATACGTATACGTATGTATTTCGCGTGAAGGAGGAGTGGGAGGATGAAAGGGGGCTGCAACAAGTACAAAACACTCGGAGGAAACAACTGTACTCGCATTCTCGATTAAACGTTCACTGGGACAGTGAAGTCCGTGAAACGAGCAGGATAGGGTGAATCTCTCGTTTCCAGAATCCTTTTCTTCCGGCACACGGGCACGGTCTCTATTCCTTACTTTGACGTTCTCCTAATCCCTTTGAAAGAGTGGCCGGCTGGCACAATGAAGCGTTTAATGAACGTTTAAAATATACAGGTCGGCGCGCGGCGGGAGCACGGTGATTAGCATTCGGGAACGAAGTCGCCATCTTAATTAGGTTCGCCTTGTCGCCGGTGTCGTACGCCTGACATTTTCATTGTCTGGATCCCCCGTCCGAAAGAACGAGGCGTAAAAACTAGCTGGATACGTCGTTCTTCTCGCCTCTCCACCGCCCCTGCTTCCTGAATCCCGCTTTCATCCCTTTTCTTTTTCCACCCCCGCGTCACCGTTCGATCCGAAACCACGCGACGCACAGTGGTCCAAGCGGCCGATCTAGCAGTACATTTGGTAAACAATGACTTGTCTCATATCGGTATTTACTACTGCGTCTACATTACTTTCGAAATGTTTAGCAAAGCCGAAAATGTCGATATTAATGAAATTTAATAAATATTATAATTAGAAGCATTGAAAAATGATTCATTTTGTGGATATGATTTTCGATGGAATAAATTACTAATTTTCTTTTGTGAACCGAACCTTCGTAACATTTCTGTAATTTTTTTTTAATTGAAGAGCATACTTTTACCTTGAAAATGCATACCTCAAGTTTAGAATTACAGTTCGTCATTTATTAAATAAGTAATTCTTAATAGACTAATGAAAGTTGAAGTTATTTCCCTTTGTCATGGAATATCTTTTAAGTTCGAAACAGTTCCGCATTTTTTAAAATTAGAATATTTTCAGTATACTATTCCTTGTATGATGCCGCAAGAATCATTTCCACCTTCGTACTTCTGCAGAAATTATTATTGTTCAAAGTGTCACAGATACTTCAGTGGATATTGATGTTTATCGAATGTATATTGCTTTCTAAATGTTCATCAGCTTCAAAAACGATTAAATTAACAAGGTTTATTAAAAATTGTACAAGCATTTAAAAATCAGCATTTTATGAATACCATTATGGATTATTGTTTATTTCAAAACTGAACAATGATTTTTCAAACAGTTCCGATAATGTGACAAAAGAATGTTTTATGCAAAAGTTAATCAACATTCAGCGGTTGAAGAGGTTTTCACCCCTACTACTACATCGCGATAAAAAAAATATATACAGTAAAAGCTTGATTCTTGTCCAACAGCCGTGTATTTTTCATGGACAAGAAGACAAGAATCAAGCCACGAGAAGTGCTTTTGGCTTTATGACTGCGTCTAGATACCGCGCCGAGCGAGACTTCAATAGAAAGCCGAACATAGGGAAGGACAGAATGATATTCGGTCCGCGTGACCGAAGCGTGTCGCCGTCGCCGGCACAGTTTAAAGGCAGCGTGTTCTCACAATGTAATATGCCAGTTAAAAATGCTTTATTTTTCATTATTTTTTTTATGGGACTTTCACTGGCTTGTTTCTGGCATTTTTCTGGTTAGAACAAGACCAAACACGATATAATTTGGCCCATATTTACTGTTCGCGTCTCTTTCTTTCCAATGCGCTGTTGTTCGTTGCCTTCAAGACTTTAATGGTCGATAAAACCACTTAACAGTTCAAATTATATCGTGTTTGGTGTCATTTTAATCAGAAAAATGTCAGAAATACGGTAGTGAAAGTCCCATAAACAAATAATGAAAATTAAGAGATTTGTAAAATCGATTCTTCGAGTCAATGTTGTGGTGTTCACACCGATATACCCGAGCCGACATCAATCGTCGCCGCCCTGCGGAGCGACTCGGCGTTGACAGGCAGTGGAATGGGTAGGCTCTGGACAAGAATCGTGTCCACGCTCCGGCCAAGAATCAAGCTTTTACTGTATCTCATTTCTGAATTAAATCTGTACGTGTGCTCTTTCGATGTCTATATAAAATCTGCATTTTTTCGTGTTTTTCGCGTTTTGCGCCCGAACCACTGTGCCACGCGCGACGCGACGCCTCGCTTTCTGGGACCGTCGCGCGTCGCGTCGTCGCGGCGCTTTTCCGCCACGGTTGGATCACGTTTGTATCAATCAGCTGACGACACGTGAAAAATGATCGCACACACGCGACGCAACGCTTTATACGTTGATTCATAGTCGACCTGCGAGGCGCAAAGAATACGCGGGAAAAACGGATGTTTGAAACACAAGATTCTTATGATGAACCGGCTTGATACCGACACAGTGATCCATTGTCTCCGAGCAGATTTTACATAGAATGTAAGAAAAGATTCTGTTTCCGGATGGATTACCCTTCGGCTTCACCTTCGGCAAACTTGAAATTTCCCGCACGACTGATTACCCTATTGTTGATGCTGCAGCGTGTTCCAATTTTGTGCGGGGTAACTTTTTCATCCAGCGCGCAATCTTGCCGTTTCTTGTTAAATTTTGATTGGCCAGGGTCGAAGAGGTGGGGGGAGGGGGGGGGGGATAGTTGACGGAGAAACGGGAAACTTTTCCACTTTACACTTCGCGCGGTCGTTGTCGATTTTTGTTGGCAATCCTTGCGCACTCTTCCCGTTCACTAATGCACGTCGTACAGCGCATCTCCGACCGAACACCTAAATGCCTTGCTTATACAGGGTGTCTCAAAATTCCTTCAGCTCCCGGAAATGGGCGGTTCCTTGGGTCATTTGAAGCGACTTTTTCCTTAACAAAAACGGCGTCCGCGGCTTTGTTTAGGAGTTATTAACGAAAAACACGGACCAACCAGAGCGCGCCTAGTCGCTCGGTGGCACGGTCAGCGCGGAGAGCCGGGGGGAGGAGAGTGTTGTCGGTACGCTGCGATGTCGTAACAACCAACAGTTTCTCGATTATGTCCCGATTTCGATGAGCTTTGGATATGTTGTCAAGACCATGATTCTGAACAACATTTCCCTTTAGACTTTTTTCCTCGCGTCTTTAGTGTACGAGATATTTGTAAAAACAGTACCGAAAGCTAAGGGTTGTACGGTCAGGTCAACGAACTGTACAGCTGATGGTAGATAGCAGGTATACGACAATCACATGTTTTGGTTTTCCTGCAGATTTGTACGCAGAGTCGATGGGTTACTGTTCGAAAAGGTCGTCCGTCCTTTCACCCAGCAAGAGGTAGAAATGTCAGGTCGGCGTGTCGTTTTAGAGCCCCTATTGTCCTATTCCTCCGTTAAGAAACTTTCTAAAAGAAAGACGGACGACGTTTTCCAACAGTAAAGGTCGATTTATACTATCAGCACAGACACGGAACGTGTCCGTATCGGCACCGTTCCGACGAAGACAGTAGTATTTATACTATCCGCACAGACACGGAACGTGTCCGTTTCGGCACCGTTCCGAAAGAAGCACAGAAAATAGCTATATGTTTTGAACCTTCTACACGTATAAAAAATATACTACAATTAGGCAAATCCTACAAGTGTATACTAAAATCTATTGTGTATGGTAAAAATATTAGATCCGTATTTTTAGAGTTTCAGATTAATAAAGCTTATGAGCATATTACTTAAAATCTATAATACTTAATCTATTATTTTATCATTCTTATGTTATCCGCTACGATAACTTATTTAATATTGGAACATGAGACCTGGATTTTTTTTTTGAGATGTTAGAACAATTAGTTTACTATATGACGGCTTGGTTTTATATTAAATCGCACTCGTTGGCGGACGGCTTCACCTCAATACTGGTTTTAATTCAACCCTCGCATCAGCAATCCTTTTTCCGAGTATTATCTTAGGCTGCACTGTACCTTACGTAATCAGAAATTTTTGCCTTTTTCTCATGTAATCCTGTAGATTTTGGCGAGAAAATGCAAAAATCCAAGTTTTAATCCTAGGAGATCGGTGGTTCAAAAGTTATGACTATTTAAAGTTGAGCGATTAACAATGTTTTTGACAGATAAGAGTGCCGCCATACTATTTCCTACATTGGTCAATGTTGCAATAAGCTACAAAAATTTGACTCATGATTTTCAGCCTAGTCTGAACCGAATCGGAACACATGCATACTATTCGCACCGGCACCAACCACTAAAGTATTCTTTGCGAGAATGTTAGACGGTCAGACCGGTGCCGGCACGTGTCTGTGCCTTGCCGATACGGATAGTATAAACAGTTGCACCCAAATGCATTGAAGAATATTTGTCTGATCGGACACGCTCCGTGTCTGTGCTGATAGTATAAATGGACTGTCGGACCAGTACTGGCACGTGTATGTGCCGTTCCGATACGGATAGTATAAACACTTGTACTCAAATGCATTGAAGAATATTTGTCTGATCGGACATGCTACGTGTCTGTGCTGATAGTATAAATCGATCTTAACCCATCGACTCTGCGTACAAATCTGCAGGAAAACCGAAACATGTGATTGTCGTATACCTGCTATCTACCATCAGCTGTACAGTTCGTTGACCTGACCGTACAACCCTTAGCTTTCGGTCCTGTCGTACACCTGAAGACATCTGTGCAGTTCGTCACCGAATGACCCAGTAACAGTGACACACATTTCGAAGCATTTTCAATTACAAGTTTTTACAAATATCTCGTAAACTAAAGACGCGAGGCAAAAAGTCTAAAGGGAAATGTTGTTCAGAATCGTGGTCTTTACAACATATCCAAAGCTCATCGAAATTGGGACATAATCGAGAAACTGTTGTCTGTTACATCGCGGTGTACCGACAACACTCTCCTCCCCCTGGCTCGCCGCGCTGACCGTGCCACCGAGCGACTAGGCGCGCTCTGGTTGGTCCGTGTTTTTCGTTAATAACTCCTAAACAAAGCCGCGGACAACATTTTGCAAAAGGAAAATGTCGCTTCAAATGACCTCAGGAACCGCCCATTTCCGGGAGCTGAAGGAATTTTGAGACACCCTGTATTTGTAATCCTACGGTCCTTCGGTCTTGTCCAAATGGATTTGCAGTATCATCGTATTCAACAAGCAACTTTCTTATACTGAAGGATATTAATTCTATGTATTCCATTCTTACATGTTCTATTGTGTTTGTCGCGCTCTCGCTATTGAACTGATCATCTTCGGTCTAGATGAGTCGAAATGGAATTTCAATTGTAGTATCAGTGGGTTCAACACGCTATTACGTTTCCATAACAGAGGATGTTAATAACGTAAACTTTGCTACATTTTTTTAATTTTCTATTTTATATGTCACTTATTTGCAATCCTAGTGTTATCTTCAATCTGTGAGTCAAAATGGAATTTCAATTGTAGTATCAACGTATTCAATAAATAACTAGAACTTTGCCATACTAGGAATATTAATAAGAAAAATGCTACTACATGTCTAAAATTTTCTATATTGTTTGTCACTTATTTGCAATCCTACTGTCCTTCAATCTATAAGTCAAAGTGGAGTTTCAATTGTCTACTGCATTTTCAAAATTTCCTAGGAGAACAGCAGGATTCGGGGAATACTGCGAGTTGTGTCTGAATGTGGTATTGCAAATGCAATCCATTTGTTCCAAAACTTTTTTAGATCCCCATTAGCAGATTGAGAATCTTTATGGAAAATTAAAATTTTCTGTACTGCTTGGAACAAATGGGAGTTACATGTAGAATGTTGTTTCCTTTAATAATTTGAATCAACTGAAAATCGTGTATTGGCATTTCTTAATTTTGTAATCATTATTTTAAATTTTACCTACTCTTTTTTGTTGTAAAAGCATAAAATCCGCAGTCTATCAATTACTGTCTTACTAGACAATATAATACTCATTAAATAATGGCAATTGGTTGCCACGTGTTGCATACTTTTTGTAGATCCCTGTCAGTTAAAAGCATTCTGAAAATTTCATTGACGCAAACAGTTAACGTTGTTATGAGCTTGTTATGACTGCAATAAATGAATAAATATGAAGATTCGTACATTTTTCAATCGTGCCTCGAGACGGGGGCTAAAGCGATTAGGGAGGAGGTAATACTATGAGCAAAAATAAGTATAAATAAGTGGTTTGCATTTGTTCGGTTGACACTTTGTCTTTGACGAAAACGAACATGAATATTTGTCGCTCACGCGAGCTGTTGAATAAGAATCGTCTAACTCGCCTGATGAAGGTCAACCAATTCTACTTCTCGTGAATGCTAGGACACATGAACTTTCAAACTCATTTCACTAAAAAATGAGGCGTCAACTGAAAACATATTGTATTTACAAAACGCATTTTTTAAATTTTTACATACTCAAATAAAAAGGTTACAAAATGTTTACAATTTTTTCCGTGAATCCGGCCAATTGCAATTTTATCATTTCTGTTACACGTCATCTGGTAAACCAATCCTTCTAACTTCCCAAATCAATGTTGTTAAGTCCATTTTTTTTAAAGTTACCTACTTTAATCTTTGATTGGCACACCGCATACACAGAGTCGTTAGATGAGGGAAGGGAGCACGAATTGAGGAAAAAAAGTTACCCTCTCTCTGCCAATACCAGAGTAGTCACGTCACGCTGTGATGCATACACGACAAAACGTGTCACGTGACCGTGCCGTGGCGGAAGCGTGGGCGAATACTGTCGTAGAAGGGGAAGGGTAGAGTGGGTGACAAGTCTTAATCTGGCGACTCTGCTCATACCGGGTATTGCGTCCGAGCGATTGCTTCCGTGCTTTTAATTAATACTCGATGCACAGAAAGACAAGAAAACTAAAAAATTTTGATGCATGGACCATCAGTAATTAAATTTCTCCACTTCATGGAAAAATATTGAATCAAGGATATGTTTTAGGGGGAGGGGGGGTTTAGCGTCACACTTTTTGGTGTCGCACTGTTGGTGTTATCACGCAAATTTTGGAATGATTTCCAGCCCTAAACCCCCACCCTGCCGGCTAGCACGAATCCTGTCCGGACGGGCGACCGGAGCGCGGTAGTGGGGGTACCCGATTCTACGTCATCGACTCGGTCGATCCGTGTTTACACGCGCTGTCCTTTTCTACGTACGGCGCGGTCGGCGAGGTCCCGAAGAAATCTCTCTCTCTCTTACATTTTCTAGCGTCACACTTTTTGGTGTCACACTTTTGGCGTCTCGCGCGGATTTTGGAATGACCCCCAGCCCTAAAACATATCCATGTTAATACATTTGTATTTATCTCTTACTTTATTTAAAACGTTGATTACAACTTCTCCCATATATGTGATTGACGCAATTATTATCTAACATTTGTCCCGATGCTTCGAGTACATCAAAGATCGGATATTTGCACTATTCTCTTGTAAAGAATGTTTAAAATATAAATGTATGAACTAATAATTAAACGCTTGCCTCAGCTTTGTGTTGTGCGAATAAATAGGTTGATTTTTCATAAACAACCGAATACTCGAGTTTAAACTAATTGACTAACCTCAGCTTTCCAAGCAAAAGCTTCTGTTATCGGAAGTAATAAGAGCAGCTGGCGGGGATAGCTTGTGGGAGCTCTATTATATGTAGAAACTCGTCGGTTATCTGAACCGCCTTCTACCCCCATATTCGAATAAGCGAGATTCCGCTGTAACTATGAAGGCCGTTCCCGAAACAAGCACAGAAGACTATACCAGATTCGCACAGCCCCTCTGCATATACTATTGTACGTTTTAGTGTCCGAATTATTATATTTTTCATAGCTTGCATGTGCTCATCTAGTTATCGTTTCGTGCATTCGTAATTTGCACATGTCATACTTCATACAAAAATGATCAGAATTAGCCAGGCTTTCATTTAACAATGTATTATATAATAAATAGACTGCGAATCTTTATGCAAAATAAAAAATGTTGGTATTGATTGCAAGACGTAGGAGCCAAATAAAAATTTCTTTCTTCTTTTAATTATTTTATTAAACTGGAACTAATAAACTGATCTCCTTAAATCTTTTTCGTATGTCCACTTATTTAAATTGTATGTTCCCAGTTTTGTCATAAGAAATGCATAAAATCCTCAGTCTAATAATAAATATACATAAAAGTCGCACAAATTCAGGATAAATTGCTTCGTAATACAAGAGTAGAACAGACAAGACTTATCATAGCGATTACTTTTGTAAACCTCTTGCAGTGAAATATTTCTTTTACCTTGTTTTTCACGTTCAAGGTCAATTTTGCGGGAATACCTTATGTAATTTTCGACTAAATCGAGGGTGTAGAATCGTGGTACGGTGTCCGCGACATATGTATAATTTTGTGACACCCTGTACATTACAGAGTATAGTGAATAACGAGAAAAAAAAACTTAAAGAATCTAATAAAATCTGTGGGTTAGTCAATAGATTATAACAAAAATTGATTCTCAAGTTCGATTAAAAAAGATCGTGTCGGTGAAATATGACCGACGTGGCAGTGAAAGTGGTAAATATTTATTGTTTTAATGTAAAATCGACAACTCACACAAGTAGTTTTAATATTTCGATTACCCATTGTAATATAAACAAATCTCAAGCGCACCATAATCTAGAAGTTGTCGCGCATGGCGAACAAAAATGCGTCCCGTCACAGTATTACATATTATCACATTATTATGGTTTGTTGTAATGTTTAAACTAAATATATACATAGTGTTAACCCATGCTTATTATCTTTTGCGGACCCACGGTAAGGTATCACATGAAAATTTTTCAATTAATTCCACCGATTATACAGAAACTGTGCAACGTATGAAGATAATGGACGTGTCGTCTCGGAGGAACAACGCCGAAGACTCAAATGGTCTCACGTTTTTCCAATTCCGTTTGCTTGTTTGTTGTTTTCTCCCGTCCCGTCCAATTTCAGCTTGATCGAACCAGCAATTGCGGAAGGTATCCACCCTCGTTAGGGAATAAGGGCTGCTCCCAACCGTGGAGCGCAAATAAATGTGCACACTCATGCCCCGACAATTTCAAAAGCTGACCGTCGAATCATTTTCGAAGATAGGGTTCATATGAAAGAGGGGTTCTGCTAAGACTTTTAGACTCGCACGGAGGGGTTCGATCGCAATTTAGCTGCGAACGTACAGTTAAATATTCGGGGCAATGAATCTTGCTTCGCATTAATCTGTGAAGGTTTTAATCACACGAGCATCTTTTCGTTTTTAATATGACATTTTGAGTGCACCAGAGTGTCATAAATAATAGCAAATCTATAGCAATAACCTCTCTTAACCTTCTATACTGTTTCTCAAAGCGTTACACATAGCGACAACTGTCTTAAATAACTAGACTGCGGATCTTTATGCAAGATAAAAATATTCTGCATTGATTGTGGGGAGCAGGAGTAGAATAAAAATTGATTTCACCCCTTAATGATTTTGTTGTAATATTACAATATTTTTAAATTTTTCTAATCTTTAACAATTTCAAGACAATTTCTTTATAAATGCATAAAAATTCGCAGTCTATAAATAACCTCTATGTAGGACTGGTTTTATAAACATTAGCGGAAAAAAGTAGCTAACGCAAGGGAACAATATCGAATGGCAAAAATGTCCAAGTTGAATTAATCGTACAATACAATCTTCAATCAATAGCGTTAGAATAGAGCAGATAGCAGTACCCATTCGTACATGTTGGACAAGCGCATACATCCAGTTCGTGAACAATGTATGTATATGTATATATAATAGTGTTCGCCACTCCAGATTGCAGTACCTAACTATACCTACTTCTGTGAGAGGAATAGCCCAATAATTGATCAATTCATTGAGCTCAAACTTAACAAATTCCACTCCATCTTAGCATACCATAATGGCGTACCAAAGGTCGTAAAACACCAAATTCTGGTTTAAGGCTAAACCTACCGAGCACTAAAAGCGATAAAAATGTTTCAGCTTATAAAAATAACAAGGCTCTATTTATTTAGATTTTATGTAATTTTTAACACAATATGTGCTTGAATAAAGAAATTTATCGAATCAATTTCCATAATTGTAAAATGAAAAATATGAAACCCGTCATTTGACCGGCAGTGGTAGGTTTAGTGTTAACGGATTCAGATACAAATGAATCGTAGCGTTAGATGTTGAAACAACGTTGAAACCAAATCGAAGAAATAATCTCGGTCTCGGAAAGAAGCTCGCGTTTTGACGTGGCCACGAATTAAAAAGGCGAAGCCTCAGCGAGACGCTACGTAACAATACGTTTCAGAGCCATTGAAAAGATTTTCACGACGACGTCCTAAAGTGGCCGTTGAAATCTCGTTAGAGTGCGAAAATGCGAGACTGGGATACACGTCACCCGAAAAGCCACTCGTTTTCCTTCTTCTTCTTCTCCGTTACTAATTCGTCTCCGTTTCCTCCATCCCGTCCTCTACGTTGCGCACTCGTCTTCCCCATTGTGTCGCGACGGATAGGGAGACGAGATACTGATGCAATTCGGCGTGGCAGACGTGAGAAACTGTTTTATGACGAGACAGTGCCTGTGAGAATCGTCGCGGAAAAAGATATCGGAGATAGGGTGGAAATACGTGGCCGATAGAGGATACGATATAAAGGCGATGGGGTATAAAGCTCAGGGGCGCAATAGAAAGGAAAATATTTATCAAGTTATAGATGACTTCGATGGGAAATATAAGTAGTTTGGTGTAGAACAGGGCTGCCGTTTAATGGCTCGCGACGGCCGATTTTCGAAGGCTACGCCCCTCGACCCGGCCGCGCGTCTCGCCCCCCCGTGATGGTCCTAGTACTCGGAGCCGCTCAGGCACGTACCATAGCGTAGGCGCTATTCGTGGCGCTTCAGACCTACACGCGTGTCAATATATTTCCACATTACCATCGAGGTACTATTGCCAATGCGTTTTTTTTGTTAGTGGTGTCCCCTGTAGGCCTATTCCACTATATCGCACAATAATTTCGGACAACAGCTGTAGAAAATTAATTAGAAAAATAAATTCGTAAAATAAATTAAAAAAATAATTATTAATTTTATTGTTCAAATTTTAATACCATCTGGAATAGCATGATTTTCGCGCATGTTTAGACGTGCTTGGCAAATTGGTCAAATCTACTGGAAGTTTAGATGTGACTAATTAATTTTTTTAATTAATTTTCTACAGCTGTTGTCCGAAATTATTGTGCGATATAGTGGAATAGGCCTACAAGGGACACCACTAACAAAAAAAACGCATTGGCAATAGTACCTCGATGGTAATGTGGAAATATATTAACACGCGTGTAGGTCTGAAGCGCCACGAATAGCGCCTACGCTATGGTACGCGCCTGAGCGGCTCCGAGTACTAGGACCATCACGGGGGGGCGAGACGCGCGGCCGGGTTGAGGGGCGTAGCCTTCGAAAATCGGCCGTCGCGAGCCATTAAACGGCAGCCCTGGTGTAGAACATAACCTCATTGTATAATTCAAGTTTCGGTGAAAAATTCGAGACAATTTTTATTATCATCGACTAACGCTTTCAGAGATTCAGTTTTATTCTATTAACGGTTTACTTTGATAATTTATGGTAGAAAAAGTATAACTAATGCCGACCACATTGATTTATTTGCGTTATCGGGTTGGTATAGAACATAACCTAACTATAGATCATTTTTATAACCTTCAATTTTATTCTATCAACCCTTGGACTACGGACCATTTTCACATGGATGACATTATTGCTCAAAATCATTTACAGTACAGCAATATTTGCTGGTCTTTTTTGTTATGTACGTAATAAAATTATATCACTACCTATCAACATGGCGGCGCCCATACATGAAAACGGTGAAAATCACTGAACATTAAACGCACATAACTTTTGAACTACTGAATTAAAATTTTTTTATTTTAAATGTTCATAGTTTATATGAGAACATTAAAATTCTTTATTTTTTATCATACAAGTTAAAAATGTTCTTTGCAAATGTTTTATTTTTTACAACGTTCTATCAAAGTTATAGATGTATTTCAATTATTTAATAAAAATTGTTTGAATATCAATATATTTTATTTCCTAACTACTAAATGTATGAAATTTATATACATACGATACAATACGTTGTGTGTGTATAAAATTGGGATAGTTAATAAATAATAAAAATTTGATTGAGCTTTGTATGTTTTTCTTTAATTATACATGTAATTTTTCAAAAGAGATTTTTTTCGAGATTTATCGAGAAATCAAATTTCTCTTTCTCCAGACACGAAAAAACTTGAGAAATCAAGAAACACTAATCGAAATGTGCTCGAATGAAACGAGATATTGATGCACAGATTGAAGCCAGCACACAAAGGGTGAAAAATCATTTTCACATGAAGATGATTCAGTACATGATCAAAAATCTAGTTTCAAAACGATGTTAAAAAACACGATCGGCAGTAACGCGGAAATTTGTCGCTTAAATTGGCCACACTTCAGGAATCGTGACGCGTACTCGTATAATTTCATAGGCAAACCCTGGGCAAAGGAAAGAAATTAGAGCGGGAGTGTATCAACCCTTCCGATTTTGCACGGCGCATTTTCCATCGCTGGCTGCGAGCTCCTCGCCCCGTTCTCACGAAAACACACGTGCGAGGACGTTACGAGATTAGCGCACGGCGCGGCGCGACTGCACAGCGTTTTTAATTCATGCGCGCTAAAGGGGAAAATGAAAGGAAAAAAGAAAGCGCGCGCGCGGCGGGCCCACAGACGGAAACACGTGTAATTGAATCGTCAGGAATCCGCGCGATATAAATGAAGCCGCGACGAATGCTACTGCACCGTTCATAATCGGCCGTGCATAAATCGCCGCGTGGCCGACGAGCCATTTAACCGTTGTCCGTTACTGTCACGCGCCGTCAGACTTGTGAGAACACCGATATCGTTTGCATTTTTTCCATATACAACAATCGGTCCATCCACCTTTAATAAATCTCAACAGTGGATAGACTATTAGGTGGGTACAAAAATAATTAGGGTTCTTGTTCTGGAATTTTAAAACTACATAACCCAAAACTATAAAACAAAAGAATTTTCTCCTTGCTACATTCCTAATGTTATTGTTTACATCGTACAGTATATTTTAGGGCAGCCTAGGGGCTACCTCTACAACCTCCTCCTCTCCCCCAATTCCTGAAAGAGCCAACTCCTTCCTCGCTCCCCCTGCTCCCTTTTACGCTGTCTGCCCATATTTTTGTTACGAGCCAGGGCCGCGAGTAGCGCGTGTGGCTGGCGAAGGGTTATTACCCTTGGAATAAGGTTACAATTTGTTAGTTTGAGGAATAGAATCAAGCGTAGACGAACCTGAACAGTAGTTACTACATGAACAGGGAGCTACTAGGATGGTGTAGGAAAGACGTGCAGACGAACCTGATGCGTAATTGCGTAATCAGGGAGCTGCTAGGAGGTTGTAAAAGGGCACGGATAAACCCAATACAAGATTAGGTAGCCGCTAGGAGGTTGGATAAAGCGCAGACGAACCTGATGCGAAATCGCGTAAACAGGGAGCTGCTAGGATGCGGACGAATCTGAACAGTAGTTACTACATGAACAGGGAGCCACAAGGATAGTATAGTTTTCGTGGACGAACCCAGTGCGAAAGTGGGGAGCCACTAGGTTGGATAAATCTTTGTTTGGACTATTGGTTTGGCGCGAACGAACCTGATGCGTAATCAGGGAGTCGCTAGGATTGTTAGTAGGCCTCGTAACTAGTATAATTTAATTGATACAATCTGAGCGGTAAGATTGTATCGTGTGGGAACGTTCAATTACTAGATTAGGATTTTGGTCAATAATTAAGGGTTTAAGAAAGTTGCACAATGTACCAAAATAACACAAATATATTCTGATAAAGAATGTATATGTACAATGGTGGTGTCGCGACTGAATTGAATAATGTGTATGTATAATATTATTACCTAAGATGCTCGGTGTTGACGCACTGGCAATGCGGGGCCTGATAGTACTAATAATGCCAAATAGACTTTAAACCGAACTCGCGGAGTCTTTAAGGTTAACTTTGATCGAAGGCGAACTTTAGCCCGATCTCACTAGACGTGGATTCTAACGACTGCAACACGACGTGACACTACTCGTGTCCAGAAAAGTACTAACCAACGAGAGTAAAAATGCAAGGGTTTATATACCCCAAAACTGGAGGGGTAGTCTGATTTTAATCTGCAGTTACATGGGACTGCACTCTCGTTTTTTGTGGGTTTCCATTAAATCGGGCCAGAGCTCGATCTCCGTCAAAGAGGGTAGATTTTAGAAGGGCCTGTTATCTAGGACGTTTCCTGCCAGAGACGATCTTGAAGAGATTCCCGTGAGAAAGTCAACGGAATTTCTTCTCATACCGTAACATCTCCCCACCAAGAAGAAACATCGCGGTTTGCGTGATGCTTTCTCATTAGGAAGGAAATGTCCTAGATACAATTAATGTGAAAAGTATCGAGTGTAGTGTAATGAGTGTACTTAAGCGCTAGATGAATGGAAATCATGTTCAAACTGCATAGCCCAGTTGGACCCATCCGTGAGCGACATCGTGTGGTGGTTGGTTAAGAAGTCGGTCTAAAAAGAGTCGTCCCTCAATGCATCCATCCTTCCTGGTCGTCCCCAGTTAAATTGTCTGCTGCTATGTTGCGAATTTTTCCTATATTTGTTATGAGTTCCGTTAAGTAATCTCCATATGTTCTTAAATTTGCACCGGTTGGAAATGAGGTTGGTTCTCGAGCTTGTTTGCCAAAAATTAATTCATATGGTGTAAAGTTGGTGGCTTCGTGAACCGATGTATTATAGGAAAACATGGCAAAGGGTATTAATAAATCCCAGTCTTCATAATCTTCCATGTAGTGTTTGAGGTATTCTGTGAGAACAATATGGCTCCGTTCCAGTGATCCATTAGTTTGTGGTCTGTATCCAGAAGTGGTGATTTGTTTAATTTTAAATATTTCCGAAAGATTTGTCATCAGAGTTCCAATAAAGCTGGTTCCCTTATCTGTGAGTATTGCACGGGGTGTTCCATAAATTGCAATGAAATGCCGTGCAAAGGCATCTGCAATGGTAGTGGCTCGGATATTGGGTATTGCTACTGCAATACAATACTTAGTTAAATTATCCTGCATGGTAAGAATATGTCGGTTTCCACTAGGTGTAATCGGTAATGGTCCCACGGTATCCAGAGAAATCTTATCAAATGCATTCAGGGGTGTGTCGGTGATCAACATAGGTTGACGAGTTTTTATCCTGACTAGTTTCTGTTCTTGACAACTTGTGCATTTCCGAATATAATCTTGAATTTCGTTGCGCATATGTGGCCAATGGAATCTTGATCGAATGCGGTTGTAAGTTTTTGTAACCCCTTTATGTCCTCCAATTAAACTATCATGTGCTTCTTGGATGATTTCTTGCCTGTCTTCTATAGAAGGTGTAGTAATAATGCAATTGCATATTGTAATTTGTTGAGTTGAATTCATGAAAACTTCTTCCATTGTTTTGAAAAATTCAGAAAATGGTAATTTATGATGATCTCCGGTGGCAGATATTCGAAAGGATTTTACTTGTTTTTGTTCCAAAGTTGATTGAAGGATTTTCAAACCACTAATTATATCTGCTTTCTTCACTTTGTCATGAAAGTTATCGGATATTATAATACTAAATGTTTTAAACAACCCATTGTTTGAAATTAAAACTTGTCCCTTTTGCGGTCGTGCAGCTAAAAGTTCTTGTTTATTTATTAATCCGGTATCCAATAATAGTTTTCCGACGGTGGTTATTATGTTGCAATCAGCAGATGTAAAATGTACGTAATTGTCCTCCTCAGCGGTAAGGGTGTTTGGAGAAATGGTGATCCTTTGTTTCGGTTCCGGTGATTCTTCCAGGTCAGTTTCGGAAAAATAGCTATCCGAAGCGGCGTCGAAGAATGGGTAAGGGTCGGTTGTGCGGTCAGGTAGTTGTCGTGCACTTGCTTCGCCTATTGTATTGTTTGGTAGTTGAATTACAGTGGGCTGTAAAATTCCATCTGTTTCATGAAATGATTCCCCTCGTATATTGGGTAAAACCTCCTGTGGATTGTTTATATTCTCTATGACGGTGTTCCCAAGCGGTTCCTCAAAGGAAATCAAGTCCTCGGACAAATTCGTATTTTTATCCGTAGAAAAAACTTCTGTGGAGTTTGCCGCGGGTAAAAAATGGTATGCGGTGTCCTGGTTTTCATCCGGCATCGACACTTCTCGAGACAAACTCGGAAGGGATCTGTTTCTGTCTATTATTGGCGAGTGTTGCACTCTTCCAAGGGCAGGTTCTTCTATTTCATCTGAACTGCTTGAATCCTGGTATGTCGGCCGTCTTTGTCGGTCTCGATGTAGTTGCCTAATTCGTTGCCCAATTGCATCACCGCCGGCGTCCGATTTCGGTATCTGTGTCTTGAAGTCGGGGTCCTGGAGCTCCTTTGGTATAAGTGGAAGGCAGACGGTAGTCGGGTTACGCGACAATGCATCCGCATTTTTATTAGTTTTTCCAGATTTGTGGAGAACTTGATAGTCATACTCTAAAAGTCGGAGTTTCCATTTCATAAGTCTTGATGTCGGATCTTTTACAGAATGTAGCCAAACCAACGGGCGGTGATCGGTAACCAGCGTGAATTTTGTTCCATAAACATACGGTCGAAAATAAATAACGGCATATACCATTGCTAAACATTCTTTCTCTGTTGCTGAATAATTTTTTTCTGCTTTATTTAGGCTGCGTGATGCGTAAGCAATCGGTAGATCATTGCCTATTTCACCTTGGCTAAGCACAGCTCCAATGGCATATTCAGAGGCATCTGTTGTAATGATGAATGGTTTGCTGAAATCCGGATATTGTAATATAGGTGCTTGACAAAGTTCTTCTCGTAATTGTTTGAAGCTATTTTCTTGTTCTTCAGCCCATTTGAATTTTTTGCCCTTTCCTAAAAGATCGATTAATGATTTTGCTTTTGTGGTAAAATCTGATATGAATCTTCTGTAATATCCTACTAGCCCCAAAAATTGTTGAATATTCTTCTGAGAGGTGGGTATTGGAAAATTCTGAACAGCTTTTAGTTTCTTAGGGTCCGGTTTTACTCCCTTTCTTGAAATGATATGTCCAAGATATGTGACTTCTTTCCGTAAGAATTCGCATTTATTGGTCTGAAGTGTCAAGCCATGTTCTCGTAGGCGATTCAGCAATTTCCTGACTTTAATGTTGTGTTCCTGTAGTGATGAAGCGTAAACCACGATGTCATCCAAATAAACGAAAACATCTGTTCCCTGAATTCCAGTTAATACCTGGTCCATCAGGCGTTGAAAAGTAGGTGGTGCATTTTTCAAACCAAATGGCATTCGTGAAAATTCATAATGCCCATTAGGTGTAGTAAAGGCTGTTTTCTGTCGGTCTTTCGGATCCATTTCTATTTGGTGAAAACCGCTAGCAAGATCAAAAACGGAGAAGTATTTGGCTCCACCGAGACGATCTAATATTTCTGTAATTTGAGATAGTGGATACTTATCAGAAATGGTTTTGTCGTTAAGCGCGCGGAAATCTATTACCATACGCCAACGTTTGTTTCCCTGTGCATCTGGTTTTTTAGGTACAATCCACAAGGGTGAATTGTACGGAGATTTCGATGGAGTTATTATTCCTTCAGATAACAAGGCATTAATCTGTGTTTTTATTTCATCCTGATGTACAGGAGGGTAGCGATATTGTCTCGTGTTGATAGGGACCTCATCAGTTGTATGTAAAGAGTGCTTGAAATCGGAGGCCTTCCCTAATTTATCTCCAGGGAGGTAAAATCGGTCTGGAAATTCCTTTATCAAGGTGGTGATACTACACATTTCTTCTTTGTTCAGGTGGTCTAAGTTTAATATTTTAGTGATTCCCTGTATCCTATCTTCTCTAGTTTTAAAACCGGAATGGTGTCGTGCTTCTGAATAAATATCTTCGTCCGAAGTACTAAAAATATCATAAGGTTCCAAAATTTGCGGTTCTATTTCTATTTCCAATGCTTCTTCACTTGTGTTAGTTGCCATAACATGACATTTTCCTCTGTCATTCATGACTGCAGCTTCTCCTATGTATAGTTGATCATGTGTTTTTATGCGTGGTAAATATCCTTCCTTAACCTTTGGATTAGCTATTGTAATTGCAATCTGCTGAGACGTTCGGGCATCTATGCGATGTTTGGTGGGTGTTTCCGATTCATGCTGGTAATTGGAGAATCGAATAGGTCTGGTAGGTTTAATTAGTACCACTGTCCCATGGTAATAAGAAATTTCTGCTTGTTCCTGTTTCAAAAATGGGCTTCCTATAAGTCCATCTGCTTCAATTGTAAGATGCTTTACTACGTAGAAAAACGCAGGAGCTTCATGAATATGTAAAATCGCAGTTCCTAAGGTACGAATTGGAGTAGTCGTGAGTCCCGTTATCTCAATTTCTTCGCGTGAGATAATTTCTGCTCCTGTACCCAAAGCGTTAAGGACTACTAAATTAACTGATGCTCCGCCATCAATTAAAAATTCTCCCTTTCCTGATTCCAGTTCTGGAATTTTGATGTTGATTCGCGGGGCTGGTGCTTCCTTGAGAAGGGTTTTTCCTCGAAGCGGACAGTTCTTGGGCGAACTTCTTTGGTTTCGCTCATCGTGTCGCCGGTACGGTGAGCGCGATCGAAGTTTAAAGATTTGTTTGATTCGACCGATGAATCTCGCGAATCTCGTCGGAATTTCGGATTGCGTGGACGATTCTTACAGAATTTACCATCATGTCCTGATGTTCCGCAATGCCAACAATACGACTTTGAAAAACGTTCTTTGTCGGCATTTTTTAGTATCGTATACCTTTTTTCTCCGTCCCTTACACTTGAAGTGTCGGAACGATTGGAGGGGGAGTTTGAAGGGCTCCTGTGACGCAAGGTCCAGGCAGAAGCTCGTCCTCCTCTTTCATCCTCAAAACCAGATGGCCTAGCGTGTCGATCCCTGTTTCGGTCATATCTACTCGGAGATAGAGGGTACGACACTTGTCGGTCGTGATGATGAGTGTCCTGGTCGTAAGAGTCTCGGCGGGACCACCTTGATGGTGATTCATTCCGTGGCGAATTTCTTGTCTATCTGTAGCACGATGTCGTAAGCTTCTTCCAGATTTTTAATATCTTTAGAGAGAGCCGACACCTTAAAGGAAACTCGATCCGGTAAACCATCGATGAAATTTTCCATGACATCGTTTTCCATCAATCTGATGAATTCTTCGGCATGGACCTCGTATTTTTCCCTCATGGCTCCGCGCGTACAATAAACCAAATGGCTTGTCCTATCGATGTATTGTCGTAGGCTTTCTCCTTCGCGAATATGTAACTTCGCGATTTCCACTTGGTAATATGACAAGCTCTTGCCGGGAGCGAACCGTTTCTTCAAATGTTGAACCAATGTTTTTACGGTTGTAAACTTGTGCTCTAATGTACTTCTACGTGCCGGTCCGACGAGTTTAGTTAAAACAATTGCCAGATACTCGGTTTCCGTACCCTCCGGAATCAAAGTTAACCCGTCCTCTATAGTTTGCGCGAAACGAATCAAAGGTGGGTCTTCCCCGTTAAAGGTAGGAATTGTCGAAGTAATATTCTGTAAGCATGTCTTTTGCGTCAACAGCGACATAGAATTTGCAAGTGAAACCGTCAAGTTCATCATGTCAACAGAAGAGGTATTTGCTGATGAATTCGGCATTTTTAAAAAAAAAATTTTTTAACTAGAGAAAACTAGTATATTAATATTCAAAACGTAACTAGCGAAAACTAGTATATTGTCAGTACTCAGTTACGAGTAATTTAACATAATAAACCCAAAATTAAAGTGATCCTAAAATAATTGAAAATCCCACCGCTGTCACCAGTTCTGTTACGAGCCAGGGCCGCGAGTAGCGCGTGTGGCTGGCGAAGGGTTATTACCCTTGGAATAAGGTTACAATTTGTTAGTTTGAGGAATAGAATCAAGCGTAGACGAACCAGAACAGTAGTTACTACATGAACAGGGAGCTACTAGGATGGTGTAGGAAAGACGTGCAGACGAACCTGATGCGTAATTGCGTAATCAGGGAGCTGCTAGGAGGTTGTAAAAGGGCACGGATAAACCCAATACAAGATTAGGTAGCCGCTAGGAGGTTGGATAAAGCGCAGACGAACCTGATGCGAAATCGCGTAAACAGGGAGCTGCTAGGATGCGGACGAACCTGAACAGTAGTTACTACATGAACAGGGAGCCACAAGGATAGTATAGTTTTCGTGGACGAACCCAGTGCGAAAGTGGGGAGCCACTAGGTTGGATAAATCTTTGTTTGGACTATTGGTTTGGCGCGAACGAACCTGATGCGTAATCAGGGAGTCGCTAGGATTGTTAGTAGGCCTCGTAACTAGTATAATTTAATTGATACAATCTGAGCGGTAAGATTGTATCGTGTGGGAACGTTCAATTACTAGATTAGGATTTTGGTCAATAATTAAGGGTTTAAGAAAGTTGCACAATGTACCAAAATAACACAAATATATTCTGATAAAGAATGTATATGTACAATGGTGGTGTCGCGACTGAATTGAATAATGTGTATGTATAATATTATTACCTAAGATGCTCGGTGTTGACGCACTGGCAATGCGGGGCCTGATAGTACTAATAATGCCAAATAGACTTTAAACCGAACTCGCGGAGTCTTTAAGGTTAACTTTGATCGAAGGGGAACTTTAGCCCGATCTCACTAGACGTGGATTCTAACGACTGCAACACGACGTGACACTACTCGTGTCCAGAATAGTACTAACCAACGAGAGTAAAAATGCAAGGGTTTATATACCCCAAAACTGGAGGGGTAGTCTGATTTTAATCTGCAGTTACATGGGACTGCACTCTCGTTTTTTGTGGGTTTCCATTAAATCGGGCCAGAGCTCGATCTCCGTCAAAGAGGGTAGATTTTAGAAGGGCCTGTTATCTAGGACGTTTCCTGCCAGAGACGATCTTGAAGAGATTCCCGTGAGAAAGTCAACGGAATTTCTTCTCATATTGTAACATTTTTATCAATACAGTCGGTGTGAAAAGTATTCGTACACCTTTTAAAAACGAATAACTTTTTCAAAATTCGACCCAACAGCTTGAGTTTTTTTTTACTAGCTAATATGTAAATAATTTTTTTTTTTATTGTTATTGGTCGTAATTGCGAAAGAAAAAGTAAAGGTCACGATTTTTAAATTTTTTATCTGTGCCTGTAGTGAAAATTTATAAGGTGCATTTGGTAGGTATAAGTAAGTTATATACATGTACAAAGTTTCATTGAAATCGGTTGACGCATAAAAAAGCTATGGGCATTGTAACATGTAAAAATCTTTGAATTTAGGGTTTTCGAATCATTTAAATCGCGGATTCTTACAATTTTTGCTATTTTCAATCATTTATATTTCGTAACAACCTCGACCGATTTCGATGAAACTTTGTACATGTATATAACTTGCTTATACCTACCAAATGCACCTTATAAATTTTCACTACAGGCACAGATAAAAAATTTAAAAATCGTGACCTTTACTTTTTCTTTCACAATTACGACCAATAACAATAAAAAACTAGCTGGATATTGTTGCTCGCTCGCTTCGCGAGCTCGCGAGTGGGGGTGTTGTAACTCGCTTTGCGAGTTCGCGAGAGGGTTAGTGGTACGGATGTTATTTGGTATCTGACTCTCCACGAGCCACACAAAGAACTTCCCGATTCGTTAGTTGCAGTATATTATTATCATTATTAATTTATTTAGTGTATGTGTGATTACATGTTTTGTTTGTGATTACATTGAGATGATTACATGTTTTCAGGGAAATTCAATAGTTTTCTACTTATCAAAATGTTTGCTATATGGCGTCGCATTAAACCAACATCGTATGCTCGTTGCTCGCTTGGTTCCCTGTTATAGCATAGTAATGTTGCAAAATAAATTGCAAATGCTCCACAATCAAACGCATTGTTTTGATATTGTACTCTGTGAAATATATACTTCTTATATTTATAAAGGGCATTCAAATAATCTATTACATCATGGTTCAAATGATTAGCATCAAAACTATCATAAATGTGTACATTTCCGTTACCATCAGATCTTGTGCAAATCCAATGTCCTACCACCTTTTTTCCAATTTCACCAGTGTATATTATCTGAATATTCGTCTCATGTTCTGGGATCTCTTGTAAATTACTCAAAAAAGCTCGAACGTAACCAGTATCTTGAGCAAAGTTGTATATTCCACGTTAATAAATAATAATTATTTATGTATACTCGAGATACGAGTTTTAGTATGTATACTCACGAATAATATACGAGTTAACAATATATATAATCTTCTTAAAACGTACACTAAATTACAATAACTTCCCTATAAATCGGGAAGTTAATATTGATAATAATATACTGCAACTAACGAATCGGGAAGTTCTTTGTGTGACTCTTCGAGAGTCAGATACCAAATAACATCCGTACCACTAACCCTCTCGCGAACTCGCAAAGCGAGTTACAACACCCCCACCCGCGAAGCGAGCGAGCAACAATAACCAGCTAGTTAATTTTAATATTCCGCATGCTCCATTAACCAATCCGTCTTCAACATCAATGTTATTGATTATCAAAAAATATTATTTTTTTATATTAACTTTCAATTTCATCTCAGTTAATAATTCGTATTGAACTGCTTGTTTTTTTAAAGATTGTAATATAAATGTTTTTGTACTTTCATCGATATTCTTTGAAAATGTATTCTCGGCAATAGCGATGATTAACTCAATCTTGTATTGAGATATTTTTCGATTAATGTAAACGGTAACATTAGCATTAGTTGGATAATTAAAAAAAAATTAAAAAAAATTTTTTTTTAAAGTTAAAAAAAAATTTTAAAAGTTAAAAAAAAATTTTTTTTAAATAAAAAAAAATAAAAATGAAATATATATAATTGCGTTTGTTTATTCGGTGGAACATTTCCATCCTCTCGTATAAATTGCATTGTTGAATGAACTTCTTTCGAAAAAAACTAAAAAAACTAAAAAACTACTTGACCAATATGGACCAAAATCTAATCAGCTCTAAGTTACAGCGGGGCACATCGATTGCATCATTCATCATTCCAATCGCGTAGTTACTTCTTCTGAAAACGTTAACGAAAAATTTGATACCATAGAAACGGACATACGCACACACACACACACACACACACACACACACACATACCGACATTTTGATAAAAATAGTCTAAAATGACTCCAATGACCATGAAACGTGAAGATCTGCTAAAAATTCGATTTTCGATTTTCGGGGTAATTACAGTAACTTCCCTATGAATCGGGAAGTTAAAAAAATTATTTACATATTAGCTAGTAAACTAATCCTTCTAACGTCTCAAAAAAACTCAAGCTGTTGGGTCGAATTTTGAAAAAGTTATTCGTTTTTAAAAGGTGTACGAATACTTTTCACACCGACTGTATGTACCATAAAGCACAGAATCATCAGTACTACTCTAATTTTGTTTTTAATATTAGTAATAGCCTAAATTCTATTTTTCTTTCCAAATTGGTTAACATTTTTATGTTTTTGTTTTTATTGTTGTGACTTGTGACTTGTGCCTTTGGAATTTTTCCAAAAATTTTCCGCCCCTGGATTTTGCTGTTCTGGACTATAGATCCTATAAGTACACTTTCTATAAGTGCATATATTAGTACAATTTCTTTACTCTAAACCAGTGGGGCAATTTGATTGTTAAGGGGGCCAATTCGAAAATGGACTCGTCCAGAGTTTAACCTATCATTTAAGTTTATTCAGTGAACAATTCAATTTTTGAATATGAAAAATGATGTATATGTTACATAGGGGGCATAAGAGTTTTAGAAAGGCTCAGGTGGGATATGGCATAAAAAAGGTTGGGAAACTGCTCTAAACAGTTCATTCAGTTTATACTAATATAAACTATACTACGATTCATTCAAATTTATACTAATATGAACTATACTGCAATTCATTCAAGTTTATACTAATATTAACAAGTGTATTTGTTTAGATATTGAATGATGTAATTAAATAGTTCCCTCATCTTCAACTTTAAAGAGTAACATCATCATTTTAACGCGAATGAATTGGAAACCACGTATGGAATAGTTACAGATAGTCGGAAAATTCCATCAGAATGAGCCGACGCCAATGTGGCGGCTGACGGTCTGATGTATCTTGTCACGCGTGTATCAGGCTTCGCGGCGTCGTTGCATACACTTCAGAGATATTTTGCACAAATGCTCTAGAAGCCAATTCAATATTATATTGTTCAGAAACGATACGTTCGATAACAGCCACGGGAACAGAGTGTCCGAACAGTGACGCGTCGCAGTGTAACGAAACCATATACATATGTATTTCCCTGCATAGATAGCACGCGGCTATGTATATGTATAGCAGCGACCCATTGACAGTAGGCAGCCCGCCTTTCGCCGGAGACCGGCTGGCCTTTAATGAAAACGGCATTGTTACGATTTCGAAATAAATCGCACACTGTCACAACCGATTGCCACCGGTAATGCAGCCCGATTCTATGGGGATCGAAACGCGAATCAATTCGGATGGTAATTTAATGTCGACGCCTACTAAGGATTATACGGATCGGCTCGCGTTTCGAATTCCTCGCGGACGCCTCGGAATACGCGTTAATCCGCGAGTTCTCGTGCGTTTACCCAAACCGGAAGCGGAACGCTTCAATCTACTAGGGATGGGAGGGTACTCGAAAATTTCGAGTTCGGGTTTTTTCCCTGGGTTCGGATCGGGACCCGAAAATTCGTGATACTCCGGCAATTTCGGGTACCCGAAGTCGAAATCGGTTCAAGTAGTGGTCGGAGCGGGAACCCGAAAATTCGTGGTACTCGGATGTCCGGAAATTTCGGGAAAATGTATAATGTTAGGGTACCCGAATCTTAAAGATTTTCGGGTCCCGACCCGACCCGACCCGACCCGACCTGACCGTAGTCAGGAGGATAACGGTGAGGATAAGCTCGAGCGATATCTATCAGTGGAACATCAGCGTGGGTCAGAAATGACCCGAGCACAGGCGTAGAACTCGCAGTAATCCGAGGGTGAACCGGAGCAAATGCGGTGCGTCGTCGACCTACTAATTTTTTGACACACCCAACGACTAAGAAAATTTTCACCCCCTCCCCCCCCCCCGCCTCCCGGGTTTGTGCACTATTAATGCGGCCGAGTCTTGTGAAACCTGCCTCGCTCCGCGAGCAGCAGTTAACGCGGTCGTTCCCTGTCACCCTCCCCCCCTTCCATTCGGCGAACTTCCGGCAAACTTTTCGTCGCTAAAACAATTTGGCCGAGGCAAGATAACGCGACCGGATAAAGCTGCGCGAACTTCTCGACGACATTGTGTCGCCTGGGCCGCGTCGCTGTAATACCTTTCACACCCCGGTCGGTTGATAACGTAATCGTTTATATTAATCCTTTTTAACGAGCGGCTGCGTGTACGTGTAGGAGGCGAGCTAACGGCGGATACGTGACTTTCGCGATCCAACGCACCCGCGCCCGGGCTGCTGGGCCAGCCTGAATTTATCGCATTATAACGGTGATAATATTCCGCGAAATGTCCAATATTTTCCTGGATAATTAAATATACAGGTTATTAGGGAGCCTCCACCAGTTTCGCAAAGATTCCTCCTCGTCTTCGGCAGATGCACGCGTGTAATCTCCGACTACACCGGATATTATAGTGGTCAAATTACTATGACCCCAAACATTTTTTTTGCCTTTTTACTCTAGCTGTTTTACTAACCCAGTGGCGGAACTACAATACCGCAAGACCCCGCAACGCGGGGAGACCCATAATCGGAGGGGGCCCAAAATTTTTGCATATATTATGTTGTAATTTTACTAAAATTAACCTTAAATTAAATTAAAGTAAAAGTACACCGACAAAAGAAACATATCTTTTGCGTTTATTGAATTTTTACAATTCTCGTTCCTAAAAAGCAATAAAAAATCTCAATCCTATGAAAATACCGAAAGAAAAAAGGGGGCCCGAAATTATATTTTGCGGGGAGGGGACTGAAAATTTGTAGTTTCGTCACTGTACTAACACTTCTGGGGTTATATCTATATGCACAATACTAACTCTGGGAGATGTTTCAGAATTCATTACACGTGGTCAATTTACGTGGACACAATATACTTTCATAAGTTATTACTAGACTGCGGATCTTTATGCATTTACTTATGGCTTCTAAAAATTTTCGAAAAATGCTAGAATATAATATTCCACAGAAGTTAATACGATTTTTATTATTTCAGATGTATAAATGTTACTACCACTGAAAATCAGATTCTATTTGTTCCCACTTTCTTGAAACTTGTCTACAAAAATTAAATATTGCATAAACATCCACAGTCTAGTTATTACTAGCCAGTATGCAAAATCAAAATTTTCTACCTGAATTGCAACAAACTGGAGTGAAATAGAAATTTATTTTCTTTGTTAACTCTTTGCAGTCGGAGCTATTTTAACCCGGGACTTAATACCGGTAAAATTTTTATACCGGAATTACGAATACCGGTAAAATTTGTATAAAGGTATTACGCTGTGTGACGTTTTACCGGTATAATCTTGATACCGGTATTGGGCCAACAGAACTATACCGGTAACTATTTTGAAATACCGGTATTTTTCGGTTTCTCCAATGCTTAGTATTTAGTATTAGGAAATAGGATGCACCATGCCTACAGGCGTTCAGCAATAGTCCCCCCAGCGGCTATCGGCACGTACATTTAACTTAACGATTTAACAACATTTGGCGTGCAAATGGTCGAGCGAGTTTATGGAACCCGTTGTCCCACAGCTAATTTTGAGAAAGCCATTACTCGTTTTCGCGAGCGTTTTAGTTTTTTTATAGCACGTTTTGGCAATTAGACTTTATTAGACCCTCTTACCTTCGGCCTCACCAGCTCGTACGGGTACCATAAACCTCGATTGTTTTCGAAGGGACCGCGAAGCTAGGCAGGCAAGCGACAGCCAGTCATGTCATGCACCGCGGGCCCATAGCAAATCCCGCTGCATTGTCAACGAGGTTGGTGGAAGAAGCAGACAACGCAGGGGCCCCTACGGTGCCCATCACTACTTTAGACCTTATTTTTTTAGATTTATCATTGATTTTTAACTTTATACCTTTAGCGTCTCAGTATGGAATACTTATATTTCAAAACAGTCCTAGACCTGGACATCTAATATTTGAATTATTTTGAATTAATAATTATTATTTAAGTTAAGTTTGATTGCCAATTTATTTTAAAATATCAATATTATTATGCGTGATAATTATTTTTTGTCTAAGGGCTTAAATTAAATACTTTTTTAAATAAAAGTTCAAACTATTTATGCACATGATTCGCTTGTAAATGGACTATTTTGTATGCTGTTTTCAGATAAACATTGAATTTGTGTGGAGTAGCCCTCTTGCCCCGTTCCCTTCTCAAATAACCGAAAAATACCGGTATCATACCGGTACCATACCGGTATTTTACGTACCGGTATAAGTCGCTGAATTTAACTATACCGGTATGACGTCACATCGGTATATGAAAATACCGGTATGACGAGATACCGGAATTCCGATATTTCGGTTCCTATAACGGTTAGGCAGAAGTACCGAAATATACCGGTATCATACCGGTATTTTACGTACCGGTACAAGTCCCTGATTTGAACTCGAAAATTAAACATTTCTTCGGACCTAGAATAATTCCATGATTATTTTCATTTTATGGATATGAAATTGATATAATACCTCATGCAATACTTAAATGTTTAGTAATTGATTGGATACCAACATATTTAATAATGTGAACAGTATTGTGAAGAATGGTACAGCAATTTTTAGTCACCACTCGAGTGGTAAAGGTTGATATGGTTAATGGGTTGAAAATAAGATAACAGTATTTTGAAATTCTTCGAATGTTTTCACTGTTTTAAATTACACTCATTTTGATCATAAATGCATAAAATTTGAAGATAGTTACGAGAAGTGTCAAAAAATCGAAATAATTCACAGATTATAATATGTGCAACTTACGATCAGACGTCATCCCTGAAGGGCTAACGCTGAACCCAGTGGGCATTAAAAGCAGCTGACATGTATTGTGAAAATAACAAGATTGAATTTATTTAGATTTCAGATCAATCCCCAGAATCAATTCCGAATTTATCGAATCAATTGAAAGCATCTTTATAATGTCGATAATTGTGGAATAGGGAACCTAAAACCGATCATTTGACGGTAGGTTTAGGACAACTGATAGAGAGACACATTGTGTAATTAAAGAAGTCAGAAAATAGTAGTGATATGTCCAAAACTGGGAAAAATTGTACAAGAGGAAACTGTAATCCATGTAAATTGAAAATTACAGGCTGAACGCACATCGAAAAAGCATAAGCTTTCGAATAAAAACAAATTACATTAACACCGCATATAATATTGTTATTGAAAGTATACTGATCTTCAGACAGTCGATTTTATGCATTCATGACAAAAATGAATGTAATTTAAAACAATGAAAACATTAGTAGAATTTAAAAACACTACTTCATTTAATTTAAAAATACTTTACTTAATTTAAAACTACTAGGTTGAAAAATTATTTTTAACCATATTAAGGAAGAACAGCTATATTATAACATTAGTAGGATTTTAAAATACTACTTGATTTAATTTAAAAATACTTTGAAAATACTTTACTTAATTTAAAAATGTTAGGCTGAAAATAATTTTTCAAACATATTAAGAAAGAAAACAAATTTCCATTTCACTCCAGTTTGTTACAAATCGGGTAAAAAATTTTTATGTTGCATAAAGATTCACTGTCTACTGATTATCCGAGTTAATTACGAGGGAAATTGAAATTTCGATAAGTTACGCGCTAAAGAACGATTTTAGCGGTGAAGAGCACGTTGACACGCGGCGCGAGTCGCTCGATGACGCCCAGCCGCGTGTCATTGGACTAATTTCCGTTGTCTCCGAGGAAAGTGAACGTTAATACGAATTACATGATTCGTCCTCCTTTGTAGCAATCACATAATGCCGGATGTACTTCGCTTCCGTGCTTCAATTCCACGTGTAATTTAACGGGACAGTGAGTTCGCCGAAAGCGTGTCAATATTACGGAGCCGATGACGCCCGAAAATCCATCGAAATATCATTGATTGTCGCAAACGAGAGAGGAAGGAAGAGACATTGTCGATAATAATGATACATCGACGTCGGAAACCGGATGTCAATGCACCAGTCACTGTTCGACGAACGATGCAATTTCCGCAAGTTATTTTCTGAAAACTTACCGGTGTCGCGATCGCGGAGTTCACCCACCGATGGGATCACAAACCGGCACAAATCGATCTAATCTCCGTGATAGATGCTTGAAGTTTCACGAAACGCAGCCTCGTGACCACAAACCGAAAACGATGTGCATTCGTTCGCATCTAAAATGCAACTTGAACCTTAGCCCGCGCTTTGGTGACTGCCAAAGGATTGAGAGTGGGGAGCCTCTTCTCTGCGTGATCGTACTTACACCGAATCGACACCAGATAGCTGTACAGATCTGGTGATGATTTCCGGCTGGTGTCGGCTACATAGATCTCTGTCGTGAAACGAGAAAGCGAAGCAGTTTGTGACGGAAGGACCCGTTTAAACCGACATATGCTGCGGCAGAAAACAATTTTATCGCCGACTGAATATACAGACATACCGACGTTGCGTTCAGATCCTAAGACTGCCAGCACCGACGAGATACCACCGACGAGATATAGGAATAGACCTGACACCCAATGTATTTTGGCGGCCGTCGGTTTGGGGTGCTAGCACTCAGTGTCAACACCCATTACCACTCAGTGTCAACACCCAACGTTACCGATAAAACACGATTTCTGAATATTATTAGCACCAGAAAGTATGTCTGTTAGCTCGTAGAGAAAATTTTATACTCCATTAAATGTTGAATATGACATTTAAAGCCTTTTTTTACTTATTGCAAAAATTACTTATTGTATATGCATCGTTAACGAAAAATTTATTAATGTTACGTTTTACGCCTTCCAAATGTATTCGTTTTTATAATTTTCGTATTACAGTTTGATATAATATGCATATTTTATAGGTTTTTTAATACATTTCGATCTAGTAATGCATACATAGCTATATAATTACATCAAAATGTAATAAACAGAGATATATATAATACGCACAGATTATTTACAATAACTAATAAACTAAATTATAAGCAAGTATGTTAATACTTTACTTACAAAATAAGATAGTTACGTGAATTCTATTTTTTTTAATTAAGCGCTGGTATGCAAATAACTTTATTAAATAATGACAGAAAGGTAAAACGTTGGAATTTCAATTCGACACAGCACGTTCTCATGCAGATTTAAAAATGAATAATCAACTTTGAGATCATGTAACTGATTTCATCGCGGGGCAGTTTTAGTTACACTATAATGTTTATTGTTACAACTGGTTTCACTACTCAGCTGCATATAATCGAATTAATACTTGATTTCGGAGCTACACATATAACAGTTATACCTAAAGACCGTCACAGTGGGATTCTACACCTTTGGGCCGTTGGATATTTAAAAAAAAAATATGCATAATTGTTTATAACATTGATAAGTAATGTTAATTTTTTTTTTACATTAACCCATTCTACGCATTGAGAACAGAAAAAGTGTGAGAGAAATTATATTCTGCAAACGAACCGTTTAGTCAGGAAAAATTGTTAAGGATTTCATAACGTTTTGATTGTGTAGAGTGTAGTGTTACACAGAGGCATGGGCCTACCACTACTCTGCCGCTTGGGTAGGAGCTACCTGGACGGTGAGGCTTGGCCCAATAGTTTGCGTGCGTATCCTTACATGAACACAATACGACGTTTAAAGGGACAGAAAATCTAGCAAGGTGCATTTGTACCTGAAAACATAATGAAATTTTTTACAATTTTTCGTAACCAAACGGTTCGTGTACGGCGTACGGTTCCTTTGAAACTTTTTCTGTTTTCAATGCGTAGAATGCAGTGATGTATAAAATTAAAAAATTTAACAATAATTTGCAATGTTATACACAATTTTCCGGACTATTTTTTAATTTTAATTTATTGCGAACACAAAGTTGTGTTCTTGTGTATCTTGGAACACAGGTTCTCGGCATAAATGTTTTCCCGGTCAGCCCACGATCGAGCGACAATGAATTGACGATCGACGGCTATTGTTACGTCGCGAAATCGAAGGGGTACGCTCGAGGGGTACCTGCTTGGGGTTGATGCGCGAGGCTACCTTACAGCATGGTGACGGAATTTCCATATTACGGGGAAATCCGCTATTATTCTGGCGGCGATTGGTGCTACAATTTTACGTTTTTATAATTTTTACATTTCTACGGCACAGTTGCGGCCTAAGTCTCAACAGGGATAGTGCTTTCGTGACGATTGTAGCGTAGGGTTAATTTACTGTTAGATGTGCGGGGCTTTTAATTTTTCATAAATATCTTTTTGTTTTTAATAAAAAGTGTGAGTGTTGTGCGCTGAACAGTGAACACAGGTAACTAAAATAATAAATTTTTTGTGTCAAAAATAGTAGTTAGAAAAGCGCTTATCTGATACAATGGAGCATCATAAAGTTAAAAGAATTCGCTATAAAAAGTGTTCTCACAGTAACTGTTGTATTAACGGCAGACAATCTGCTGATGGTAGCAGTTTTTATTCTTTTCCTATTAATAACACCGAGAAATGTTTTACGTGGTTAGTTAATCTTTTTTTTAAATCATTTAATACACCAATGCTTCTAATTGCTTAAAAAAAACACGGTCGTTTGGTACAATTATAAAAAAGTTATTCTGTTTTAAAGAGCGTACGAATACTCATGAGAGTCACTGTATGTATATGGGTATATTCTGTATTTTACTGTACATACACGCTGTACATACAAATATACTGTTTAAATATGTAAATGCTTTTTTTTTTTTTGCTATTACACCAAGAGCATATGCCTTACCGAAAACACACAAACAACAATTAGCCTGGCGAATAATCGTATCTTCCATAGGGGGTCCCACGTATAAACTTTCTAAGTTTCTATCAACAATCCTATCGAACATTGTTGGAAAATCAACATACCACACAATTGACAGTTGGCAAATGGTCAAAGAGGTTAGAACGTTGCGTATCCCTGAGGATATGCAACTTATTTCATTAGATGTCACTGCATTATTCACCAATGTACCAATTGACCTGGCCTTACAAGTTGTTGACTCTAGATGGGAAGAAATTAAAGGGCACACCTCTATACAGAAAGATGAATTTCTGAGTACGCTACAATTCGTATTACAGGCTAATGTGTTCTCATTTAATGGCATTTATTAATAAACAAATTTTTGGAACAGCTATGGGTTCTCCCATTTCCCCTGTAGTTGCTAATTTGGTAATGGAAGAACTGGAAAAAACATCAATCTCGAAATTACCGTTTGATCTCATTTTTTATAAACGATATGTTGATGATATCTTAACATGCATCAAACCAAACCAAAGATACGTTGCTCGACACTTTCAACGATTTCCACAACAGGTTACAATTCACATATGAAATTGAAGCCAATTCATGCATTAGTTTCCTTGATGTAAAAATAATTAGAGCAGGATTGGAATTAAAAACTAACTGGTTTCACAAACCAACATGGTCAGGCAGATACATTAATTTCTTGTCAGCTCACCCATTACAACATAAAGTGGGTCTAGTAAAAGGTTTGGTTGACCGAGCCATTTTACTCGCCAACCCTGAATTCAGATCTGATAATTTATCTCTTGTAAAAAAGGTGCTCAAAAAGAATGGTTTTCCCACTTCTTTAGTTTCAGATATTATTAAGGAAAGAGTTTTTCAGATTTTTCATCCTTTTTTGGTCACTCAATTAAAAGAGGAAAAAATTATGAAAAGAGGTCCTATCAATTCTAGAAACACTGTAGTAATCCCATTTATAGATAACATTTGTTATGACATCAAAAGAATTTTTAAGAGGGTACGCATCCACACCATCTTTAACATACCGTCATATCTAAAAGCATGGTTTCCCCCTATAAAAGATAAATTACCATTAACAAAAAGTTGTAATGTTGTGTATGAAATACCATGTAAAGGCTGCAACCTAACATATATAGGTCAAACATCCAGACAATTGGACACACGTTTAACTGAACATAGACGTAACATTTTTCTTTCTCCGACACAACACACTGCATTGACGAAGCATTCTATAGAACTTGACCACAGGTTCGATTTTGACAACGTGAAAGTTATTGACAGGGAATCTAATTTACAACGTAGATTATTATTGGAAACCATTCATATGATTAAACAACAAAGCGTTAATCTTAGGTATGAAACACCTATGATACATGAGTTTTACGCGGCATTACTGAATCGGTAGTGTTTTTATGATGATATTTCCAATAATAATTAGATTCTACCAAAAAGATATATTTTTCTTTTTCTTTATCAACTTCATGTTGTACATATCAAACTTCGTAAATGGTAGTTATAGATAAAATTATGGCACTTGCACTTTGAATGCTGTTTTTGTTCTATTACTTTAAATAAAACATACGGTTTTTAATTTTGTTTTATGGTTCACAATTTTGTATTGTGTTGTCTCGTTTTATCTACGTCAATATGAATGCTCAGTTACACGGTTCAAATTTGCCGCTCAATATGATGACGAATCACCGTCGATCGATATCGGAGAACCAATTGTCTAACGAAGTAACATACATAGCATCGTTTCTTCCGATGTTCAAGTCAACACGGGTTAGTTACACATCTGCTGCCATGTCGTGAAGACCGCTCGGTTGTGTAACTCTTTAATATATGTTTAATTGTTTTTGTTTTTTGTTACACAGCAAGTAAGTGTTTTATAAATTTATTTTTCTATGAAAATTCATGGCTGTGATACTATTGTTGTTCAATTAATAACTTTTTTTGTTTATTCTAGACGCATAATGTCGTTCTGAAGATGGTCTATATTGAGATCGAAACGTTAATGATTATTTGGTGCAATACTGCTGTTTTTCTTGAAATGATCGAACCTTGCGCCGAAAGCATTTACATATTTATTCCAAATTACGATCGATAAGAAATCACCTTTATACTGTTTAAAGTTTGAATACATTCAACGTCTTGGGTTTCAATCGGGAATTTGATGGAGTATAGAAGTTGTGTTGTATATATTTGTCACGCTGATGCTTTTACTATTATTTATTTATATTGCTTTATAATTTTATAAACGTTAAGTGTATTCTGGGATTGCAAAGCCCAGATAGCATTTTCCTTTCGAAACGGTACCCTAGCAACTGTCCCTAGAATTTCCCTAGAATTCCGTAGAAATCTGGCCGAAACATGGGTTTGCGGGAATACATTTGAAGTCCTTATACGAGCAAATTTTGAACTGTATAAAGGCTCAATCTAAAGAGGAAGGTTCAGCGCATAGCGCCCTGCTTATGATAGCAGTCAAAAAACTGTTTTTGTAACAGAAAAATACATTGGGATTCTGCGGGTGATTTCTCGACTTTTTTCCCTACTTTGACACTCATATTATTAGATATCAACAAAATCACGTTACGTCATGACCAGAGCATTCTGCACTGAACCTTCCTCTTTAGATTGAGCCTTTATACAGTTCAAAATTTGCTCGTATAAGGACGTAAAATGTATTCCCGCAAACCCAAGTTTCAGCCAGATTTCTAGAATACCGTAGAATACCGTAGAAATCTGGCCGAAACTTGGGTTTGCGGAAATACATTTGAGGTCCTTACACGAGCATATTTTGGGCTGGGTGAGGGCCCAATCTAAAGAGGAAGGTTCACGCATAGCGCCCTGCTTATTATGATAGCAGTCAAAAAACTGTTTTTGTAACAGAAAAATACATTGGGATTCTGCGGGTGATTTCTCGACTTTTTTCCCTACTTTGACACTCATATTATTAGATATCAACATAATCACGTTACGTCATGACCAGAGCATTCTGCGCTGAACCTTCCTCTTTAGATTAAGCCTTTATACAGTTCAAAATTTGCTCGTATAAGGACGTCAAATGTATTCCCGCAAACCCATGTTTCGGCCAGATTTCTACGGAATTCTAGGGGAATTCTAGGGACAGTTGCTAGGGTACCGTTTCGAAAGGAAAATTCGGCCGCCGCCGGCCGGCCGGGCCGTCTCTCAGCCGACGTATAATACCTGGTCCATTGGCCGTCAGGGAGAGCGACGGCTGCCGACATAGAATCTCGTCCAAAATTGAACTAAACCGGCCTTGGTATGCTCCAAGCGTGGCTCGTCCTCTATTCTGCCTGTTTTCGTCCTTGGTATGACTTGGCCCTGGAAATGCCTGGTTAACGGGGTATATATATATGGTAGTAATGGAACTAAGGTGAAAAAAGGCACTTCTTCCATTTTGTTAACTTAATACGACTAACATAATGCATTTATACATATTCAAGTTCGATTTATATTATTTAAGAACACAGGTTAAGTTAAGCATCAAATTTTGAATAATGCAATAAAAAGATTTATAATAGATAGAAATAGAAACATTACAAATGTGGAAAGAAATTAAGGCTGCGCAGGAGCCAAAGTGGTGCCTCTATCGACGTAGAGGTGTCATTCTATGTATTTCATAACTTTGTGCGACATCTTTGTCTCTCCTACAGAGCTGTGACAGAGAGGGAGACATGTCACTCGCAGGAGAGACAAAGACAGAGAGTAACCAAGCAGCTTGATTTTTCGATGAACTTCCAACAACTTCCTGAGACGAAGAAGCAATATTTTCTCATGATTTTTGTGTAGAAATATTCGTTGTATTATTACGCATGTCCGTACAGAGCGCTTTTTTGGAAAAAGTGTACAGAAAAAAATTTCTTCTATAAAAACGTACACTTTTATTTTTTATAAAGTTTCAAGAGCCAAATTGCAAAAAAGGGCTCTGTACTGACATGTGGAATAGAACAAAGAATATTTTAAAATAAGAATCGTAAGAAAATATTGCTTTTTCGGCTCAGGAAGTTGTTGGAAGTTCATCGAAATTCAAGCCGCGCGGTTACTCTGTCTTTGTCTCTCCTGCGAGTGACATATCTCCCTCTCTGTCACAGCTCTGTAGGAGAGACAAGGATCTCTCTATCCTTGTCCTAGTTTATTTTTATTTCATCTCTACGCCGATAGAGGCACCACTTTGGCTCCTGCGCAGCCTTAAGTTCAATATAAGCTAGCGTAAGGTTGTTAACGTGAGGAGATTCTTCATTACGGCGAATGGGCAAAAGAGAGCCTCTTCGCGATCGCGATCGCGCTCTCCGATGATTTTCGGATGTATTGAAAACTCATAATCTGACAACGTTGCGTACTGTAGACTTGACAACGCTGTAGAAGTTTGACCAGTCGAACCCGAATCGCACTGGATCTAGTTCTCGAATTCACCGTTCTCAAAACGTAGATGACGCTAAAATCACTGGCATTTAAGGTAACGTTACTACAGATTCCTGTTGCCGCCAAGTCCCATAACGTGTCATGTCTATTCCTATATCTCGTCTGTGGTAATAGTATCTCGTCGGTGGTACAGAGCCTGTACGGCATAACGGCATTCGAAATATTAGTGCGACCGTATTGCCCTCTTACGGCGAGGCAGAATTCAGTACCGTTTTCCGTGCAGCATCGCGGCAGCAGCACATCCAAAACGCGACATTGCTGCCCGGCAGCTTTGGTTATCTGGGTATACGCACCGACGAGATACTATTAAAGACTGCCAGCCCCTGTGCTATTCAGCGAGACCAGTAACCGGGCGCGACCGGGCGCGGGGATAACGTGGAACTTACAGTGATCTGATATACCACATAGCTAAAAGTTCCACGACCGACGAGATACAGTTGGTGATTCCGCGCTCTCTACCTAAATAAGACATTTATTCGTGAACCACGTAAGACTGCGTCAGTGGCGCAGGTAAATAGATTTAGTACCGCAGGTAATAAATAAATGTAGAATGCTGACATTACCCATTCTGTAACTGTTTGGAAAAAAATGACTTTTTATTCTATAATTTCATTACACTCTTATTCCTTTCTTATTTCCCTTATTGTTCACCATTGTAATTATTGTTTTATAATCGACAGTGAATAGATATAGGAAAAATGAAAGTAATTACTACGTAATATTCCAAAAAAGTATCGGAATTTAAAATTAATTTGGAAAATATTCTGTAATAATCGTTATTTATTGTTATTTATAATTCAAACAATTTTTAAATAAATACATTTTAATCATTTGTTTTTATATTCGTTATTTAAATTATTATTTCAATACATACAAATGTATTGTAACCTTACGTTAAGCGGAGGCATCTCGGATGACCTTGAAACTACCCGGCGCTCAGTCTTAGTTTCCGAGATAATTGCACAAAACTAGTGCTATGTAGTACTGAAATGAATTTTCCCTATTCGTGCACACTCCGTGGCAATGTAAGCCTGCTCCGGCGCGGAGTCAGTTTACTGTTTTTGTAAACACGTTGTGGGGATCAGACAGACAACAGGGTCTCACTCTGGTAATACATTTATAAGATGAGCTTTTAATTTTGAGAGACTACTCCTGGATTTTCGTCTGCAAGGTCGGTTGACCAATTTTTCCATTACTAGCCCAATCAGCACAGAGACAGCTCAAAGAGAGCTGAAAGCTGTCTGCCGCAAGACATTCAGACGTCCGAAAGCCGTCGGCGAATGTCTCCGGAGCGTCTCTGGAAGGGCTCCGGAAGGTCGTTTGTTACAAATCTGTCTGTCTTAAAGTCGTCTTTAGAATGACTGTTGGTCGTTTTTCAGTCATTGTAGAGACGTATTTTTTACATCTCACAGGCCTCCAAAGGCATGTTTCAGACATCTTTCACGACTTTGTCGGGCGTCGAAAGACAGCTTTTAGACATCTTTCAAAGACATCTGAAAGTTACCTTGTAAAGACATCTTTTAAAAAAAAGTTATAACAAAAATTAGAAACTATCCATACATGTACATATACTTTTCTTCGAAAGGATTGAAATTTGATCGAAATTTGTCTTCGAAAGGACCTTATTACAATTCAGAAATTTCTATGCAGTTGGCGGGATTCGAACTCGGGATGACCGTTTACTTGATGATGTGCTTCCTCGCTGAGCCATGCGAACCTATTGTTACGTTTATTACTTTTTATTCTTATAAAAGTTCAAATCATATGAAATCATATAATTAGAAGAGATAAACTTCTATTAAAAAATTAAATGACACGCACGAATTCAAAGTAAATTAAAAGTAAACATTTTACTTGCAATATTGAATAAAGATTTATTTTATATTTGAAACCAATATTTCATTCGTAATATGAAAGTTGTATGTCTTCCATATTCTGGAACAATAATTTTCCATGATAAACATAAAGTATTCCCTGCATATTTAAAAAAAAATATTCTATTTCTAATTTTAAATAAAGATTCATTTTTAACGAGAAAAAAATATTTTTTTCATAATATGAAATAAATATTATCTGTATATTAGGAAAAAATATTCTTTTTCTAATATTAAATAAAGATTCATTTTATAATTAGAAAAAAATATTTTTTTCATAATATGAAATAAATATTATCTGTATATCAGGAAATAAATATTCCACTTCTAATATTAAATAAAGATTCATTTTAAATATAAATATTATCATATAAATATATAATGTTTTGAAAATTAATTTTTTTATCATTCCAAGAAATAGCAAAATTAAAAACCAGTATATTTTAGCCATTGTACTAAAAGACAGCTACCTTCAGCCGCAAAAACAACGTCTCCGGAAAAACGTCTCTCAGTCGCCAAAAAGATATCCTTTATGGAGACGTTGTTTTTACGACTGAAATGAGACGGCTAAAAGACAGCTACCTTCAGCCGCAAAAACAACGTCTCCGGAAAAACGTCTCTCAGTCGCCAAAAAGATATCTTTTATGGAGACGTTGTTTTTACGACTGAAATGAGACAGCTAAAAGACGTTCAACCTCTGCCGTGAAAACGACGTCTCCATAAAGATATCTTTAAGCCGACTAAAAGACGTATCTTTGGGACATAAGACGTTCAGACGGGAAAACGCCGTGTAAGAGACAGCTTTGAGACGACGTGTGCTGATTGGGAGGAGTAATGGAACTGCTAGTGGGAGGGGCGGAGAGGGACAGCCGTTAGGCCATGCAGACGAAAATCCAGGAGTAGACTCTCAAAATTGAAAGCTCACCTTATACAGGGTGTCCCACGCAACTGGAACTGCTAAACGGTCGGGAATAGAAGAAGATGTTACAAGTGAAAATTGAATGGTATCAGACGGTGCATAATATGCAACTAATTGTATGCACTCTTGTGCATCGGTGCATCAGAAAAATGCAACTGTACTGTTTTTTATAGATCGATAGAGTATCAAATTCTGAGTATAATAATGTTGCCACGGAGCGTGCAAGAATATGAAAAATTCTATACAGTATTAGCAATAGTTTTTTTGCGAATATCCTATATGTAAAAAGGAAAAAGTTGTTCAAATTTTATCAAAATCGGAGAGGAGTATCTCTCTTTCTAAATAATTACCAAAACTTCTCTTGTTTATAACTTTTTAATAAAAAACGAGCTGACGGCTAAAACCTCTTGGAGGTTACTTAGAAAGGTGACCTTGATATCATATGTCAATTCAGTATATCGTTGCAGCCTTTATTACTTAAAATAACTGCTATATTTTGAAAACTTCTTTTGTTTATAACTTTTTAATAAACAACTAACACCGGCTAAAACTTCTTGAGGATTACTCAGAATGTTGTCCTTGACAACATATGTCAAGCTCAAGCTCTATATTTATTATTTGAATTACAATTATTTCCACAATAATTTCCATAATAATTTTTTTAAACAGTTATTTTAACAATAAATTATCATTGAAATAATAATTCAGATAGTGAATACAGTAAATGTTCGATAGACGCGAAAAGTTCTATACGATACATGCGAAAAAAATATCCCCTCCAACTTAATACACTGATCTCGGCTCGGTATATCGGTGTGAACCACTACTAACGCGACGCGGAGAATCGCAGTCGTCGGCATAGTTCAAACGCCCGTGCGTCATCACAATGTAACACCAAAATTTAATCTTCTTTATTTTTTTATGGAACTTTCAGCAACATATTCCTGGCATTTTTCTAATGCAAAATGATACCAAACACGATATAATTTAAGTGGTTTAATTGACGATGAAAAGAAAGAGACGCGGAGAGTCACAGTCGCCGGCACAGTTGAAAGGCCCGCGCCGCGCCGGCGCAGTTGAAAGGACCGCGCGTGGTCTCGCTTTACTCGCGCAGTCCTTCTCTACGTTCGGATCGGCCTTTGAAGTTCCACAAAATAGTTCCCCTATTATACGATAGATGCGAAGAAATCCCCCCGAGGCGTTCGCGTCTATCGAACATTTGCTGTATAGAAACAAATTATAAACATTTATTTATTCAAAAATTGTTTACATTATAAATAACAATAAATAACTACTTAAATAATAAATATATAAGGCCGAACACAATACGGAATTCAAAATGACAGAACCGAAACCGGAACCGTAACCGATATAAGCCAGAACCGATATTCTCGTAACAGTTATAACATCATCTCGGTTTTCATAACAGTTTTCAATCCCAGCTTTCAATTTCAATGCGTGTTGTTTTCTTCTGCGTCAACCGATTTTAATGAAATTTTCAGTACGTGTATCATTAACGTAGATTCGTAGATGTACAGACACATTTTAAATTTTCATTGCGAATTGAAATAAAAAATTTTTAAAAAGTCTTTTATTTTTTCATGTAATTCCTACCAATTGTAATTTTTATAAAATCTGTTTTACACGTCATTTAGTAAATCAATGTACAATTTTAAAAAGGGTATCCGGACTGTACGCGGACTGTCTGCGGACAATTGTCCGTCAGTTTGGACAAGACTTTAAAAATAAAATCATAAAATTATGGTAATTGTGCATAAAAGGTAACATCTTGCTGATTTTGATAAAATTTAAATATGTTGTACAACTCAACATTTCGAACAATTTTTTCGTTTCTGAGATATTCGCGAAAAACTGTCTGTAGCGCGCGTATGCATCAAGAGTCAATTGTTTCTACAGATACATCACGACGAGCAGCAAACGATCTATACATATACCGCGTGAACTTTTTACTACAAATGATAATGAAAGTTTGATTTTTTACACCAGACCTAGTCAGTTGGTTTAGGTTTGGGTTAGGTTTTAGATTAGGTTGTGGATTAGGTTTGGGTTCAATTTCAAAGTTTCGGATTTATTTATGGGTTGGTTTTCGGCAACGCTTGCGCAAATAATAGCTTTTTTTAAATGACCCATAACGATATAAAAATAACTGAAAACTAACAAAAACTTGAGCCAAAAAGGCGGTAACCACCATATATTACGCCATTATTATTATTCACAGCGCGAAATGTTTAGATAGAGATTAAATGGTTTCAAGAGATGCACGTAGTGGTGTTATGAGCTTTTTTGTAGGTGGACGCGTCAAAGACTTAGGAAGGTCAACTTTGATTTTTTTAATGAAACCACATGTTTTTATGCACCAATCGATGCAGTTTTTCATTATCTATAAAAAAAAGTATTAACGTATAGGTATATGTCGAAAAATCATTAGTTTAAAAGTTATTTTAATTTAAATATTGCTAAGAAACCCTCACTTTTTCTTGCTAATAATAACTTAATTTTTTTAATATCTATTTACAAAAAGGGTTTAATGCAACGTCTATTTACATCTCCACCTTCAAGATCTCGGTCGATATTTTACAACAATCGTTTATGATACCAGATAGCACAGAGACGTCTTAAAGACGTCTTAAAGACGTCTCTTGTTGCAGGTTGAGACGTCTTGGAGACGTCTCCGAACGGCTTCGGAACGGCTTCCGAACGTCGCCTGAACGTCTTCTGTTACTAAACGGTACGTCTTTAAGACGTCTCCAAGATGTCTCCAAGACGTCTCGAAGACGTCTCCAAGACGTCTCTAAGACGTCTCCAAGACGTATCCAATAAAATCTTCAAAACAAAAAAGTTATAACAAAAATTATAAACTATCCACGTATTATACATATTGTATTACTTTTCTATGTACTACTTACAGAAAAATTCGAAAGGACCTTATTATTACAATTCAGAAATTTTTATGCAGTTGGCGGGATTCGAACCCGGGACTTTCCGTTTACTTGATGATGTGCTTCCTTGCTGAGCCATGCGAACCTATTGTTACTTCTCTTACTTTTTATTCTTATAAAGGTTCAAATCATATGAAATGATATAATAAGAAGAGATAAACTTCTATTAAAAAATTAAATGACACGCACGAATTCAAAGTAAATTACAAGTAAACATTTTACTTCCAGTATTGAATAAAGATTTATTTTATATTTGAAACCAATATTTCATTCGTAATATGAAACTTGTATGTCTTCCATATTCTGGAAAAAATATTTTCCCATGATAAACATAAAGTATTTCCTGCATATTTAAAAAAAAATATTCTATTTCTAATATTAAATAATGATTCATTTTATAATGAGAAAAAAATATACCATTTCTAATATTAAATAAAGATTCATTTTATAATGGGAAAAAATTGTTTCTTACATAATATGAAATAAATATTATCTGTATATTAGGAAACAATATTCTGTTTGTAATATTAAATAAAGATCCATTTTATAACGGGAAAAAATTATTTCTTTTATAATATGATATAAATATTATTTGTATATTAGGAAAAAATTGAGATGGCTCAGAGACGTATCGAAAGAGACGTCTTTACAACGTCTAAAATGAGACGTCTCTGAGACGTATCGAAAGAGACGTCTTTATGACATCTAAAATGAGACGTCTCTGAGACGTCCCGTAAAAGACGTCTTTAAGACTTCTAAAATCAGACGACTCTGAGACGTCTCGTAAAAGACGTCTTTAAGACGTCTCATTTCAGACGTTCAAAAGACGTCTCCAGAAAGATGTCTTTAAGACGTCTTAAAGACGTATATTCAGGACGTAAGACGTTCAGACGTAAAAAAGCCGTAAAAAAGACGTCTCCAAGACGTCGCGTGCTACATGGGGATCATATCGAGAAAATCTTCTGCATAAACTGTATTCTTTATCCGAGGTTTTCTTTGCAATATTTACATTAATATATCTATAAAACTAATAATTTTTTACTAAACTAATCTTTTTATAGAAAGCAAAATGCTGCATCGATTGATACATAAAACCACACGGTTTCGTTTCAAAAATCAAAGTTGACCTTCATAAGTCCTTGACGCGTTCACCTACAAAAAGAAAGAATAACACCATTCTGTGCATCTCTTGGAACCATTTAATCACCATGTACATAGTTCTCGCTGTAAATAATAGTAATGGCGTAAATCGAGTTGGTAATATCTGCAGAACCACACTTATAGGGAAAAATTTTACAAAATCTTCATTCTGACAACATAATTAAAATAAGCATTATACATATATCTCTATGTATCCGTTATAGGATATAGGAGCCGTTATTTAATTGAAGGATTCAAATAACTTCCAGGATGGCGCGATTTTTTACATTAGGTATATATATTCGGCAAACATTCGCATAATCTTTACTCGTATTAAAATTTGAAATGAAGCACCTTACACGTGAAAAAGCTCAAAAAACCAATTTGTTCCGAATGAACTTGCATATGTACGATAATATCATAAAAATATCCTTACGCAGTTACATACGCCTAGAAAGTTTAAAAATTTTTAGGGATTGCTGTTTTTATTAACTGTTACATAACTTATTAATTAACAATCATTAAACTTACATAAATTCTTAAAAGATAATATACAATAAAATCATAGAATTTATATGATTTTATTTTCAGTTCACTTCTATTTTGTTATTTTATTGTATATTATCTTTTAAGAATTTCTGTAAGTTTAATGATTGTTAATTAATATACCTAATGTAATTATAAAAAAACCAAGTATATTAAAAATTACGTTATAAATTATAAGCTATGAAAGAAATACTATTATTACTTATTACCATTACCTATTTCTATTTCATAAGAACTAAGAACATAAGAACGCAGAGGTAAATCTCGGGTATTGCGATAGCTCGCTCGCCCGAACTTGTCCCATTCTTTCCGAACCCGGCCGACGAGCTATGAAGTCGAGTCACCAGCCGCCCGAAACGCTCGGGCCGTTCGAAACGCTCGGGCCGTCCGAAATTGACGGAACGAGCAGTCAGATCTGTTATCTGTTTCTCCATCCGCAGAAGACGGATGACAGCGGGAAACTTTGTTCGCAATCAGAAATGTAAGTATGTATCTTTACCTGAATAATTCTATAATCTATTCTAAATTACTATAGTCTATAAACATAGTCATACGTTATAAATAATACATATTAATTCATTATTATACTGTTTTAATAATTTTATAATAATTTATGTTTTTACACAAAGACTAAAATACAATGGCGACCACAACTATTGGTTCGTCGACGACGACGTCCACGACGACAACGACGACGACATCGCCGTCGCCGCCGACGTCAACGACAACGACATCGGTGTTGACGCCGATTATGGCTAGTCCGAATTTAAAGGTATGTAATGATATTGTTAAACAGATACAGGGTGGTCCACGCAACTTGTTCATCCTCAAGCAACTTTCCGAAACATAATTCTTTTTATAAGACCTTTACCCTTGATAAAGTCGAACCTGAAAATTTTATTCTAATAAAAGAAATGTAGGCAATTTCCTGTAAAATAATATGCAATTAAAAAATTTTTTTTTATTCATTTTTCGTTAATGTTTATGAATAGAAGATAATCAAAACACACTTCAGTTCACAAATTTGGAAAAAAAAATTTTTATTTTGTTCTAACCTTTGTCTCAATTTTTTCGGAAACTGCTTGTTTTGCTAATCACCGTATTATATATCTTATAATTAACTTGTTCTGTATCATATGTATATGTATTATATTAATAATGTAATTTTGTATGAATTTCAGAGAATCAATGAAGCTGCACGGAGGGCAGTAAACACCCATTTTAAAAAAATGAAAAGTTAGTTATATGTATTGTGTTTTTACGTCGCATCGACTACTTTGGTCATTAGCGACGACTTATATATAGCTTATAACTATAGCTTATAACTATAACTTATAACTATAATCTATAACTAACTTAGCTTTAGGACCTACAGTTTATTAAGGTGGGTTCCGAACCACCTGGGCGGCTACAGTATGAATCACTTGAGAAAAAAAAAAAAAAAAAATGAAAAGGCAGGAGGCCCAGCGGAGACGACTAGCCTATCTTCCCCCCAAAAATTTTTCGCCCGCGTACCCTCCCCACACCTACCCTCCACCTGCGTGCCCTCCACCTACGTACCCTCCACCCGCGTACCCTCTCCCCGCGTATCCTCCCCCCGCATACCCACCCCCATCGTACCCTCCTCCCATGTACCCTCCCCCCACGTACCCTCCCTCAACGTATTCTATCGCGGCATATCCCACCCCCACTTATCCCACCTACCCACCACCCTCCATCTATTATCCACCCCGTTTTTATTAATTAAGTAGTTTTATGTATTTTATATATTTCATAGTTTTTGTAATCTACATTTTATATTTTTTGTTTAATAGTTTTTGTATTTTATATTTTTTGTTTTATAGTTTTGTATTTTATATTTTTTATTTTATATTTTTTGTTTTATAGTTTTTGTATTTTATATTTTGTAGTTTGTATTTTGTGACCTTAGAATAACTAAAAAATAAAGTATATGTATAAAAAAATAATGTCTTAATATTTTGTAACTCCTCTTTTTGTTTGTAGAACTTGGGAAAAACGTTTTGGTATAGATTTATATAATTTTTTAATCACATTTGTACTTAACGATACCCAGTTTCGTTCAATACAGGTTTTCATTCGTCGATCCCTGCTTTGGTCATTGGGCGATATGTACTACATTGTAACGCGCTCTCCAGTCTTTGACTGCTCGATCCTTGCTATAGCATTCGAATGCGGCTCATTGTCAGAAAATTATTCAAAGTCGAATAAAGATACATACAGATGAAAATGAAAACTTTATTCAACGTTAAAGATGAATCGCTAGACGGATGAAAAAATTATCTTTGTTCGTCGAGGTTCGAATAAATAATTTTATTATACGAAAATTTGTCCGACGAATAAAGATAATTTTCGAACTTCAAATAATTTTTTTATCTTTTATCTTTCATCTTTTATTCGAAGGCTTCGAATAAATCTTCAAATAACTTTTGCCAGCTCGAATAAAGGGCGACGAGGCCCGACGAGCGCTGAACTTGAAAGACCAGCGACAGCGACCGACCAACAGCATATGTACATACATTGTCAGCACCTGGGGAATCAAGCATTATTGATAATTTAAACTTTCATAATTGTATACATAATACGAATAATATTTTTAATACGAATGAGTTGTAAAGATCATCCCGATGAAAATGAGTGCAAACACGACATCATTTGGACTATCTTTAATAAGATTATAATTTTTATCATTACATTACGTATCAATAAAAATTGTTTGATTACATCCGAATTTGGACTCATTTTCATCAGGCAAAGCACCTCAATTCACCCGTAATAATTTTATGAAGGTATATTGAAAAATCTAAAAGTTTAAAGTTTCATTCGTGCGTGATTCCCCACCTGCTTACATTGTATGCCATTTGTCAGTCGCTGGATCTTCGGCGTTCAGAGCTCGACGTTCGGAGCTCGACTCTCGCCACGCAGAGTTGGGCAAAAGGGTATAGCCGAATAAAGGTATGCGCATACCGAGTTTTTGCCTGTCAGGCTTCTAATATAGTAATGAATTTTTTCAGATTTTTAAGAGAGGTGCGCCGTTGTTAAAAAAATAGAAACTGATTGTTTCGACGTTTTTTCCGCGAAAAGCTAAGTTAACCTTCAAATTGTTATATTTTATTTATTCTTAAGCCTATTAGACACTGATAAACCTTGAACATTTCACAGAAATAATTAGAAAATGCAGTTAACTTGATTAGTATTTTACTGCGTCAGCGCATAACATCAGAAAATATTAACGTTGTTTCCAACAACTCGATTGGGTTAGCACGGTAGGCGCTCGTCCCTCAACCTGCGTGTACAGTGAGAGCTGTATTTACACGAAATTTGCCGTAGTGCCTACCCATTCCACCGCCTGTCAACGCTGCGCCGGGGCAGCAGTTCGGCGATGTTTGATGTCGGCTCGGGTATATCGGTGTGAACACCACTACATTGACTCGAGGAATCGATTTTATAAATCTCTTAATTTTCATTATTTGTTTATGGGACTGTCACTACCGTATTTCTGGCATTTTTCTGATTAAAATGACACCAAACACGATATAATTTGAACTGTATTAAGTGGTTTTATCGACCATCAAAGCTTCGAAGGCAACGAAACAACAGCGCATTGGAAAGAATTATGAAATAAATTTTTACAACAGAGTCAATATATTAATGTAGAAAGTTCAATTAAACCAAAAATGAAATGATGCAAAAGTTAAAAAGTCTAAAAAGCACTACGATTTAGAATTTAGAAGAATCCACAGTCTTATTCGATCCCTGCATTCGTCTTTGGGCGATACATACTATACATTGTAACGCGCGTTTCAGTCTTTGACTGCTCGGTCCTTTCTACAGCATTCGAACGCGGCTCGGAAGAGTATTCGAAGTCGAATAAACCGTCGAATGAAAAAATGAAAAGGAAACGTTTATTCAACGCTAAAGATAAATTTTCATTGAATAAAACATTATTCTTCATGCGTTGAATAGAGAATAGAGATAACCAAAATTATTTTTACTTGACGCGTGACAAATAATTTTTTTATCTTTTATTCGATATCTGAAATTTTTAATTCAATGAAAACTTGTCTATCTCTGCTCCTACAATTATATTATATTTATCAGCGATTCGAATTTCTAGACATTCCTACACTTTTCCTCTTCGTGAGGCGACGGTTGTACATATACAATATACATATGTTTTCTTCGCGAAGAGGCTAAGCGGAACGAAATGCGAGGAAATGCTTTGGGCAAGTCCACTTGGGACTCCCTCTATTTTTTCAAAGATGTTTTCCACCGCGCACAGTGTGTCGTCCAATGGAAAAAAGTCCGAAAATCAAAGTGTAAGATCTGCAAATTTATGCATCTCAAAACGTTCGTAACAAAACGTAGTTTCTAAAACTACCTTCAATTGTAATTGAATAAATCAATTTGTTATTAAAATTGAGGCTCAAACTTTACTGTCAAATTCAGTGCATTTTTTTAAACATGCGTTCCCCGCAAGCTATTTGGTTTTTTAAGTTGATTTTCACATTGTGTGTTTAGTATTATAACTATTATAAGACCGTCCTTCTGTCAAAAATTTCTTCTGAAATAATCGCAATTTGTCCTAATTTTTTATGTTTAACATTTATCAACTTTAATTCGAGTTTTAAAGAAAGTACCAGAGAGTACCCCCGTGAATTTTTTTACAATAACTGGTGGCATATTAAACTTTAATTTCGCGTTGGTTTTAATTTGCACATATTTGCACAAAATGGAGAAAATAATAAAAATCCATATTAAGAATCTCGCGAACAGCGGCTTTCTACGTAGTCTTTCGAAGGCAATTATTTTTAAACGCTTTTTTAAACATTTTTAACAGTTTTTAAGCTATTTAATATTTTTTTAACATTTAACATTTTTTTAAGCTATTTTTAAACATTTGATAAGTACTTATGTGTTCAATTTTATTCTTATAAATTATACAGGGTGTCCCAAAACTCCTGCAGAACCCAGAAATGACCTCAGGAACCTTCCATTTCCGGGTTCTGCAGGAGTTTTGGGACACCCTGTATATTTAGTTTTAAAATTGTTTAAATATTTACAATCTTTCAATTGAGTATTAAAGAAAGTACCAAAAGGTTTCTTTGAAATTGTGTATCATATTAATTTAGACCACATTAGATTTGACATGGCGGTCGACCTTAAGTGCATAAATATGTATACACAAATATTAAAAATTGTAAAAATTTATTTTGATGTTGAGACGCGCGCGTTCGCCGACCACGAGTTCCCACTTGAGTCCGCGCGAAACGATAAGACACTATATTTATTCATTATGTTATACATATTAAATATACAGTTCCTTATTTTCAATTGTCTATAGTACTATATCCGTCGTGGACAGACGTATCAGATGTGAAACAGAAGCTGAACATAATCAATTGCACACGCGTTCAAGTTATTAATAATCTGTAAATTCATTTCCTACAGTATTTATATTTATTCTACATATTAAAATTATAATATTCTGTAGTAGTATTTTTGTTATTGGGAATTCTTAAGGACTCCTAGGTTTTAATTCGTCCTTGTGAAGATTTACGTAAATAATGTATACAATAATACAGTAAATGTTCGATAGACGTGAAAAGTTATATACGATAGATGCGAAAAAAATATCCCGTCCAACTTAGTAATCTGATCTCGGCTCGGTATATCGGTGTGAACCACTACTACTACGCGAACTACTGAACCACTACTACGCGACACGGAGAGTCGCAGTCGTCGGCACGGTTCAAACGCCCGTGCGTCATTACAATGTAACACCAATATTTAATCTTCTTTATTTTTCATTATTTTTTTATGCAACTTTCAACAACATATTCCTGGCATTTTTCTAATGCAAAATGATACCAAACACGATATAATTTCAGTGGTTTAATCGACGATGAAAATCCATTACTTTTTGGTAAGAAATAAAATTAAGTAAATCTTAAATAAATCTTAAGTAGTTACTTAAACCGGATAAAAAACTAAAAAAATTGTGTCTTTTACTGGGGGATGCAAACGCTCCAATTCGATGGTTTTCCTTCGATGGAATTTAGACTGTAGTGGTTTAAATGACGATGGACGTTTCGGGCGCAAGGAAGGATAGCGCGTATAAAAAAGAAAGAGACGCGGACAGTTGCCGTCGCCGGCACAGTTCACAGGCCCGCGCGTGATCTCGCTTTACACGCATTGTAAACCACTTTTTATTCAATAAAAAAACATAAATAACAAGGTCATCGCAATTAAAAGAAAATTTCTTTAAGTAATCAAAAAAATTTTTTTATTTACCAATGGATTCGTCTTTGCATTTTATTTCAAAAAGTATTAAGGTACTTTACTCGAAAATTACATAATTTAAGAGTTACGACTTTTTTCCCCGGTTTGATCACCGATCCACTCGTCACGCATCCTACATATTAATTTATCCACGTAATTCTTTATCGAACTCTTTATATATTATTCGGAATGTCAATAAGTAAGCTATGTCAAATAAAAGTTATTCCATTTTTCTGGATATATCTGTTTCCACAGATCGTAATTATGTATAAAGAAAGTGTAAGGCAATAATGTTCATTTATGAAATATTTTTTAATTAGAAAAATTCAGGTATCTGATATGAAATTTGAAGTAGGAATTCTAAATTTTCCTAAAATTATGCTTTAATACTTTCTCACGTACAATATTTCTATAAATTTTTTTTTCTGATATTAGTTTTAAAACATCGTCTGAAATATGGCGGAGAATGTAACATTTGATGATAATCGATATGGTTTCGTGATGATTCGCCTTCTCACCAACGCGTCGCGACGAGAATCTCCTCAGTGGTCTACTACATCGACGAAATGCCGTCGGTGGCCTTCTGTTTCTCACTCCAGTCAGAATCTATCCTAGAGGGCGTAAGAGAACACCGAAATATTTGCGTCTCACCAACTCCCGTAAGGCTGGCAGTCTTTAATAGTAACTCGTCGGTGGTATACGGTATGGTGAAATGATGTATGATATAAAGGGTGTGTCAGACAAATAGTAATATTTTTATTTCCAGTACTAAATATTTTTGATAGTTCTACAATTAATACGAACATTTTAAAAAAGAATACATATTTGAGAAAATAATATGTGTTATTTTTTAATCTGAAATTTAAATCTGCAATAAAATGTAAAATTTTCTAATTGAGAAATTGAAGAATATACAGTTATCTTCTATTTTATTAAACAGTTCAAATTAAACCATACTACAAATTTGTTCTATGCATTTATAAATGATGAAGACATATTTACGTGGTTTCAATTAAATTGTTCCAGTTTATGTAATTATTTAAGTATTAAATCTACAATCAATTTGTTCTACATTTTTTTCATATTAATGAATACTAAAATATATTAAAATATCTTATTATGGTAACAAAATAAAAAATGGAAAACATGTAATAATTTATTTTTATGTAAGCGAGTCCAAATCCCAATTATCATCGTGTTCAGAATTGTCTTCATCATCACCATCAGGTTTAACTATTAGTGATTTTAATTTTAATAATAAATCGTCTTTAGATATGGACACTGCATCAAACTCATCCTTCCTTTCTTCTATGCTTTCATTTTGTTCAGTTTCACAGTTACTTTGATGATTATGTGTTCTTGAATTCTTTTTCTTATTTGCGGCTGTAAAAGAGATATTAATGGAAAACAATATACTAATTTAAGTACAATAGAACTCCATTTATATGAATCCATCAGAGTAGAAACAATTCATATCCATTCCACCTTATTCTCTCCTAATATGTTAGTGATTCCTTGTAAATTAATTCTTTATTTACTTTAAAGCAAAATCAATCAACTGAAACATAAAGTATATATTGAGAAATTCTTAGTATTAACAAGTAAGAAAAGTATTCAGAAAAGTCATTTGTCTGACACCTTTAACATGTGTTATATTAATTACGAAAAAAAATTAATTACATTTGAGTTGTTAAATGTTCATACATAGTTCAAATTTATACATAGTAACCAAGTTGAATTGGAACAGTTGGATCAGAGTTCACTTAACTGCGTACTGATAGAAATTGTTTAAATAAACAGAGTCCCAACATACTTAGGTCATAGGTATATAAAAAGTATTTCGATTAATATAGTTTGAAATATTTGTACCATTTCGGTTCATGTAACGTATGAACGTTCTGCGTTTTCGTTCAGGTAACTCTTTAAGAAGATTTTGTAATTCAGCATCCAACTTCATAGACTCTTCCTTACTAGGTTTTCCTTCAATAATCTCACTTTTAACGCCACATTTGGAACAAACTTTATTTTCTTTAGCACAAGATGAACAGATGTTATAATATGCTTGCTTTACTGACTTTTGTGCACATTTTATACATTTTGAAGGAGTCTTTAATGGTTTATATTTCTTATATTTAATTTTCCACTCAATTATTTCTTTACATCTTTCACATACATTTTCTACTTCAATGCTATTGATCATTTTCATCTTATGCGATTTATCATGCAAATCATTTTTAAAAACAGTGTGATTTATATATTTTTGTGGTCTTGATCGATGTAAATTCCCCTTTTGTGTACTCATATTTTTATACTAATTTTGAAAACAAAATCGACGGTTAATAAATATAAAAATATAAAATTGCGGAAAGTTTTGTAATATTTTCTTTCCAGAGTATTTTATTTTAAACATAACCTTTTTAACGGTTCAATAACATTCACGTCCCAAAGAAAGCATGCGCCGGCAGAGAGTATATAACAGAGAGTAATGAGAGTGCTCACACCCGGGTTTTGGCCGTGCCCATTATAGTGCTGCCCCCTATTCTAGTACTTAGGCCTGGATCAGCTCCATTCTCCACACTCAGTCCGGACAAGAACCTACATCATCTTTGGCCTTGATCAGAACGAAAAGTTTATATCGTTTTATATAAAATATGTAACTAAGATATAGATCTAGTATACAAATCTCTAATTAATATAAATTAAATATAATATTAATTATAATGATAGAATTTTAATTTTTTCCAATCTTTTAGTTGCAAACTCTAGTTGTAAAAAATAAAAAACCCGGAAGAATTCGAAGAAATACAGATTTCATATCGTGGCTTAAAAGCGACCATCTTGAATATTATTAATTTAATAATGAGATATTGTCATCAACACTATCTCCGATTTTATCATATTTTTAGATACAGTTATTATTAAGAGGGTATTCTAGTCTACACCACTAAAAAAATTAATTTTTTTTTTCGCATTTTCTGAAAGTAGACAGGACTTTTTGAACACGAGGAAGGACCATTGTATGGATCTGAGTTTGCAGACTAGTCGTAAGTATGCCATTCTCATATAAAGGGTATGAAAAACTTTAAACACGTTTTTCTCGAAACAAAGTTTTTTTACATTTAGTTGTAAACGGTCTGCTGGTATTGCTTTGAGATCAGCGGTATAGAAAACTGACCGTAATAGCGGTGCGCTCGACTCACCTATACCTGAAACGCGGGTACACCGCGTCCTTTCCCAGCATATTGTGACGATTACAGGAAAGATGCCATATTTTTAAAAATCTTATTTTGAAGAGGAAACTTCAAGGAATATAACCATATTTTTTTCAAAATTTTCATAACTGGCCAAATTTGGAAAAAACATAAAAAAAGAATTTGTTTAAATTTTTTGACATTATAAAGTTAATTATCGAAGATGAAAAAATTATTTTATAATAGCCCAATCCTTCCCGAATAAAACAAAAAAAAGTATAGCTCAATCGGACAAACAGTTCCCGAGATAAAAATGCGTAAGTGAGGCCTATTTTCGCCAAAATGGGCAAAAATCGCAAACTTTGAAGGTCTGCCATTTCTAAAAAAATTCGAAATCGGCAAAATGATGACTTAAACCCCTCCTAATTTCATATAGACTACAACATATTTCAATTAGAACAAAATCGAAGATGGTGACCGCAAAAAGTGATCGATTCGGCATGGAATGACCCCATCGTCGATTTTGGGATTTTGAAAATCATAAAATATCTTGTTGGGTTCTAGAAAACATGCCAAAAGTTTGGACATTACTAAAAACAGATTCTCTATTTAGTACATAGAGCTCGAACTCGGATGAAGCACATTATTCTGCGTAAAAAAGTATTGACTTTCATATATCACAAATATAATCGCTAACGAGATATTATCGATATAATTTTCCATTTGTACCTACTACCTGAGAGCTGATGGGTGCTCGAACTGTTATCCCTCAACTTAAATATGGTAAGTACATACCCAATCAGCACACGTCGTCTCAAAGATGTCTGTTTCACGTCGTTTTCCCGTCTGAACGTCTTATGTCTCAAAGATACGTCTTCTAGTCGCCAAAAAGATATCTTTATGGAGACGTCGTTTTCACGGCAGAGTGTGAACGTCTTTTAACTATCTCATTTCAGTCGAAAAACAACGTCTCCATAAAAGATATCTTTTTGGCGACTGAGAGACGTTTTTCGGAGACGTTGTTTTTGCGGCTGAAGGTAGCTATCTTTAAGCCGTCTCATTTCAGTCGTAAAAACAACGTCTCCATAAAGGATATCTTTTTGGCGACTGAGAGACGTTTTTCCGGAGACGTTGTTTTTGCGGCTGAAAGTAGCTGTCTTTTAGTACAATGGCTAAAATATACTGGTTTTTAATTTTGCTATTTCTTGAAATAATAACCAAATTAATTTTCAAAACATTATATATTCATATGATAATATTTATATTTAACATGAATCTTTATTTAATATTAGAAATGAAATATTTATTTCCTAATATACAGATAATATTTATTTCATATTATGAAAAAAATATTTTTTTCTCATTATAAAATGAATCTTTATTTAATATTAGAAATGGAATATTTATTTATTGTTATTTCGTATTATGAAAAAAATATTTGTTCTCATTATAAAATGAATCTTTATTTAATATTAGAAACAGAATATTTTTTCCTAATATATAGATAATATTTATTTCATATTATGAAAAAAATATTTTTTTCTCGATATAAAATGAATCTTTATTTAATATTAGAAATAGACTATTTTTTTAAAATATGCAGGAAATACTTTATGTTTATCATGGAAAAATATTTGTTCCAGAATATGGAAGACATACACCTTTCATATTACGAATGAAATATTGGTTTCAAATATAAAATAAATCTTTATTCAATACTGGAAGTAAAATGTTTACTTTTAATTTACTTTGAATTCGTGCGTGTCATTTAATTTTTTAATAGAAGTTTATCTCTTCTAATTATACGATTTCATATGATTTGAACATAAGAATAAAAAGTAATAAACGTAACAATAGGTTCGCATGGCTCAGCGAGGAAGCACATCATCAAGTAAACGGTAATTCCGAGTTCGAATCCCGTCAACTGCATAAAAATTTCTGAATTGTAATTAGGTCCTTTCGAAGACAAATTGGAATATTACCTCAAGCAGTGCATAGAAAAGTATATATGTATATGGATAGTTTCTAATTTTTGTTATAACTTTTTTTTAAAAGATGTCCAAAAAGACGTCGTAAAGATACGTCTTTCAGGCGATGTTTTAGACGTCTCTACAATGCCTGAAAACGACCAACAGTCATTCTAAAGACGACTTTAAGACAGACAGATTTGTAACAAACGACCTGCCGGAGCCCCTCCAGAGACGGTCCGGAGACATTCGCCGATGTCTTTCGGACGTTTGAATGTCTTGCGGCAGACATCTTTCAGCTATCTTTGAGCTGTCTCTGTGCTGATTGGGTATGTATTCTATTTAAAAAAAACTAAAGGTGACCTTCATACCTTGATAAAAAATCAAAGTAACAAAAAACTGATTGAAGCACTATATGCCCCTCTAGGAACGATGCAACATTTGTTTGGACATTTTTCTCGTACAACAAATAATTTACGAGTTATTTGAGATCGTCATGTTATGAGACTCAGCCTGTATACATGCACAAAATTTCATCGAAATTGGTTGAAGCATAAAACAGCTATATGTAGGCATTGAAAGATGTAAAGATATGAATCTTTGAATTTTTCTGCTTACGATGATCTGAATCGCAGTTTCTTATAATTGTTTTAACTTTTAATTATTTTCAAGTACCCACACTTCCATGATCGTTAATCTACAATCTACATACAGTAAACGCTCCTTCGTTGTCCTGAATCAGGGGCACGCTCTTTGTCCAGTGCCTACCCACTCCACTGCCTGCCAACGCCGAGTCGCTCCGCAGGGCGGCGACGATTGATGTCGGCTCTGGTATATCGGTGTGAACACCACTACATTGACTCGAGGAATCGATTTTACAAATCTCTTAATTTTCATTATTTGTTTATGGGACTTTCACTAACTTATTTCTGTCATTTTTCTGATTAAAATGATACCAAACACGATATAATTTCAACTTTATTTACTGGTTTCATTGACGGTATGGAGTACTGTAGGACATGGAAGAGGATAGCGAGGAAAAAAAAAAGAAAAACTGTAATGTTTACAATACCAATGCAATGCTAACACTTTTATTAATAAGTTTCTAGTGATTATTTTTCTTATTCTTTTTTGATTATGTATAATTAGTCGTTTAAAATTTGTTACGGAGTTTTCTAAAGCCAGACAGTTGACTGCTTTTGACTGCGAATGCTTTTCTTTGTCATTTAACTAGCCGTTTCACTAAAGTCTAATTGAATCGAAAATGAATTAATACAAATGCAAAACTAGCCATCGTCTTGCTTTAACGGCGGCATCTTGTACGAAGAGGCCAAATTCATGTCAAATCATAGGCGCTGGACAACGATCGTGCTCACAGCGCAGGTCGCGCTGTGCTCCTACGGGCTGTAACTCCGTTAATTTGCAAAATTCAAGTCTAATTCTTTGAGAACATATTTTCGAGATGTTAAGTTCTTTATTTAAACATATGCTATATATAGCATGTGTTAAATGTATGATAAATTATAAATTATGCTTCACATGTGTTAGGGTTAGAGGGTAGTAGAAGTATATGTCGATTCTGGACCAAAATGACCTTGACCCGAGGGCTTCCCCCCCCCTCCTCCCTGGGAAGTTCATTGACCCCCCCCTGGGGAGGGGGTTTTTTTCGGGGGTCACCCCCAGACGCGATCTTTTTTCGGGGGTCACCTCCAGACCTAACCGGGCCATCTTTTTTCGGGGGTCACCCCCAGACCTAACGGGGGCCATCTTTTTTCGGGGGTCACCCCAGACCTAACCGAGGGGGTTTTTTCGGGGGTCACCCCCAGACCTAACCGGGCCGTCTTATTTCGGGGTCACCCCCAGACCTAACCGGGCCATCTTTTTTCGGGGTCACCCCCAGACCTAACCTAATCTCGGCAAACTGCGCATTTCTGCAACTAAACACTTTGCTGAGTCATTTTTTTTAACTGAGAAAAACATTTCTAGCTCCGACGGGATTCGAAACCCCGGTCTACCGCTTGGTAGACCATCTCATTAGCCGCTTGACCAACCAACAATCTTATAAACACAGCGTTAATTTTGATATATATGAAGCAAAGAATCGCAGCTTTTGGACAACAGGCGCATGCGCATTTTGGAACCGAACACTTTGCCGAGTCATTTTTTTTAACTGAGAAAAACATTTCTAGCTCCGACGGGATTCGAACCCCGGTCTACCGCTTGGTAGACCATCTCATTAACCGCTTGACCAACCAACAATCTTATAAACACAGGCACGCGCATGCGCATTTTGCAACCGAACACTTTGCTGAGTGATCAGTTTGTTGCAATCTTATACCCCTAGGAACGAACAGGAATCTCGGCAAACACACCCGGCCAAATATTATAACTTCTTTTAAGACGAAAAAATAAGTTTGCTGAGTAATCAGTTTTTTTGTAATGATAGGAGTCAGGGAATCTCGACACATCCGGCGAAATATTATAACTTCTTTTAAGACGCTATTTGATTGACCCTGACATTTTTTTATGTAATATGATGCCCCTTGGGAACGAACAGGAATCTCGGGGACAGGAAATGTAAATCATGCATTAAATGTCGGAATATCCTTTTGATTTTATTTTATTAGCATTACATCTAAGCCTAAAGCTAACAATTCAGTGTCTATTAATGAATTGCGGTCAAAATCGTCATGTTCTATTTAATGAAAAAATATATAAACGGAACACCTGCAAAAATGTGCTCATAAAGATTTTGCGAAGCAGAAATAAGTTTCGTACGTGAAGGTGCAGGACATGCAAGCACTGAACTCTTGTGGCGTGAAATAGACTCGGCTTTCAAGTGCCGCATATTAACTGGTGCTGTCATAAATTCCAATTACATTGAACAACGCAGCTTCCTCCAGGACGCGAGGGAAATGGTGCTTGAAAAAATACGGAACGCATTGGAAAAACGTAGATCTTTAAAAGTGAACATTGTGTTTAATGGTGAATTTGTGACGGGTGATCAATGCTTGCGCAAAAGTATGAGCACAAAGAACTGTGAAATCTTTTACACATCCGATCTCGAAGAGTTGTACGAGCGGTGTTTCGTGGAGCCGATCCTAGCGTCGTTGGAAGAATTTCAGGAACGGGATAGCGGATGGGCATTGTCGCGAATACTCAATCTTACAGTGTGCATCAACAAGTATAACCCATTGCACGCGGGGTGCCAGATCAACATACCGAGAGAAATAGCGTTGAAGCATGCCACAATTAATGTGCAATCCACAGGCAATGCGTGCTTTGCGTGGTCAGTGATTGCTGCTCTGTATCCAGCGACAACTCACGTAAACCGCCAAAATTCGTACCCGCATTACACAACTGTATTAAAATTCCATGACATCGAGTTTCCCATGCTGCTGAATCAAATTACACGGTTCGAAAAGTTGAACAATATTTCGATCAATGTGTATGGTTTTGAAGACATCCGGGAGCAGAAGAATAGGGCAAAATCCATCGTATTTTTTCCACTTCGCCTCACTAATCGGAAGAGGGACCGACACAAGATCCGGCTGGCAGTATGGAACATTATGTGTGTATTAAGGACCTGTCCCGACTCGTTGGCGCACAATTGAGCAAAAACGAGCGCAAGAAATTCATCTGCGATCGGTAGGTACAACATTTTTACAAAAGTATCATTGTATATCATAAAAAAACGTGTAAAAAATTATGTTTTTGCAGGTGCATGCATTACTTTCATTCCAACGAAAGATTGCACATCCATGAACGAGACTGTGCAAAAATGAATGACTGCGCTATCGTGCTACCTAGCGAGGACGATAAATGGCTCTCTTTCGACAACTATATCAGGAAAGAACCGCTTCCATTTGTCGTTTACGCCGATCTCGAATGCACTCTCGAGAAGATGGTAGATTGCGGAGAGGAGAAATCACACGCATACCAACATCATAAAGTATTTAGCATTGCATACTATGTGCATTGCGCACACGATGCATCTCTATCGGTGTATCGATGTCGCCGCGATGTGAATTGCGTCTCATGGTTCGTTGAAGAATTAGAAAATTTGGCGCATCGTGTTAAATCCACTCTATCCAGTAATATACATATGACGCAGTTATCGAATGAACAGTCTGATGCATTTATCGGTGCAACACATTGCCACATTTGCGAAAAACCATTTGACGAAAACGATATACGGGTGCGCGATCATTGCCATTTAACGGGGCGTTATAGAGGTCCAGCACATCAAGACTGCAATCTAAATTACAAAATTTCGTTTTGTATTCCCATAGTTTTCCACAATTTATCCGGGTACGATGCGCATTTTATTATAGAAGAAATAGCTAATGCGTTTGAAGGGCATGTCGACGTATTACCCATAACGAAGGAAAAGTACATTTCATTTACAAAAAATGTTGAAGACCGGCAATCAGAGTCACGAAATTGTATTAAATTACGATTCATCGATTCGTACAAATTTTTGAATACCAGTCTCGACAAATTGGCATCTTTCCTCGATACAGACAAATTAACAATTTTACATTCCGAATTTCAAAAACTTTCCGTTGAAAATTTCAAGTTGTTGACACGAAAGGGTGTCTTTCCATATAAATACCTCGATTGCGTAGATAAATTAGACGATAAATGTTTGCCGCCGGTCGAGTCATTTTACAGTTCGCTGACAGGCGAAACCGTATCCGATCGCGATTATGCACATGCCGAGAATGTGTGGAAGCGATTCAACATAAAAACCTTGGGTGAATACAGCGATTTGTATTTGAAAACTGATGTACTGTTATTGGCTGATGTTTTTGAAAATTTTCGTGATAGCTGCATTAAGAGCTACGGTTTAGATCCAGCATATTATTACACATTACCTGGATTCACGTGGGATGCTATGCTAAAGCATACAAAAATTAGATTTGAATTATTAACTGATATCGATATGGTGATATTTATTGAACGTGGTATACGCGGCGGTTTGAGTCAATGTTCCGGCAGACATGCAGAAGCCAATAACAAGTACATGCAGTCGTACGATCCATCGAAACCATCATCATACTTGATATATTTTGATGTAAACAATTTATATGCCAACCTTTGCCATATGCTGAATTTCAATGGGTTAACGACATTGAAAATTTTGACATAGATTTGATTGCCGCTGATTCACCCATAGGCTACATTCTCGAGGTTGATCTAGAATATCCGCAACGTCTGCACGATATTCACGCCGACCTGCCGTTCTGTCCGACGCGTGCCAAACCACCTGGCAAAAGAGAGGTCAAGTTGCTTGCAACGTTACATGATAAGCAGCGATATGTTATCCACTATTATAACCTGCAGCGATGCCTGCGCCACGGTCTTCGTATTACAAAGATTCATCGCATCCTCCAATTCGCACAATCTCCATGGCTCCGCAAATACATAGAATTAAATACGCTCTTTAGATCACGTGCGACAAACAATTTTGAAAAGAATTTGTACAAATTGATGAACAACGCGGTATTCGGTAAAACTATGGAAAATGTTCGGAATCTTGTAGACGTAAAACTCGTAACACATTGGGATGGAAGATATGGTGCAGAGGCAATGATTGCGAAACCAAATTTCCACAGTCGTTGCGTATTTTCTGAAAATTTTGTGGCTGTGGAATTGAGCAAACTCAGGGTGAAATTCGACAAGCCCATCTATGTGGGTATGTGTATATTAGATATATCTAAAACTTGCTTGTATGAATTTCATCATGAGTACATGTTTCCTCAATATGGTCAAAATTGTAAAATAATGTACACAGACACAGATAGTTTAATTTATCATATTACGTGTGAGGATATTTATGAAACCATGAGGCGCGACATTAGCCGTTTCGACACGAGCGATTATCCGATAGAGAATAAGTATAATATCCCACTTGTAAATAAAAAGGTTCCCGGCTTGATGAAAGACGAGAACAATGGGATGATAATGACGGACTTTGTCGGGCTGAGAGCAAAAATGTATACATTGCGTGTAGATGGGAAACAAGATACAAAGAAAGCGAAAGGTGTAAAAAATAATGTTGTGAGGACAACAATAACGTTCGATGATTACTTGCAGTGTCTACAAAACGAAATTGTGATGAGTCGTACTCAGGCATGCATAAGATCGAAATTACATGAAGTGTATACGGTATCAGAACGAAAAAGTGCTCTGAGTCCATGCGATGACAAACGGTATATCATACCCAACTCGACGGAAACATTGCCGTGGGGTCATTATCGAATTCCTTTATTGTGATTGAAGATGTATTGTTTGTGAGTTGAAAATAAATAAAGATTTTTATGAAATTAGTACAACAACCTAACAACTGTAATCTTAGATTCATAACCCTCAATCAAACTATGTAAGTGTTAATTGGATTGCTATAATTTTCATCTCCTAACTACAAATGTTTCAAGTAATTGGATAATATTGAGGATTTCATTTAAAATATTTTTTTCATACTAAATGAGGACTAATCGTGCAGCATCGTAAGAAATAGATTACTGTGAGGATTTCATGCTCCGTTTCAAATATCGCTTTGGACTGGAGTCATGTGCAAATTCATTATAGAATTGAGAATAATAATCGGTCCTCGCCGGCTTGATTGCGATTTCTAAGACAACACTCTATTCGCAGCACGCCTTCAAACGCGTCCTCAAGAGTTTTCCATTCAAAATATATTTATAACGTCTTAAAAGAAGTTATAATATTTCGCAGGATGTATCGAGATTCCCTGACTCCTATCATTACAAAAAACTGATTACTCAACAAACTTATTTCTTCGTCTTAAAAGAAGTTATTACCGAATAGACCTTGGAATATTTACATTCTTAGAACCTTTAAATTCTAATTGTCACTTGTATCTAGATGCAATAGCGAATCGCACCGATCCACCACCCCGATTGTCCGATCGATAATGCACGCGTGAGATACTTACGATGCTCTATCGTATCGTTTCTACGCTGATACGAAGAGGGCCACCAACCAATCTAAATTATTTATTACCTTACAGGAGATGCTCGAATTGGCATGTTTCCACGTTAAAATTTGGTGGCCCTGAAAAGGGCCGATTGCTCCCCAGTGCCCTCACCACTGCCTGACTGTTACGTCATAAATTCGTCCCAGCTGTAGCCATAACCACTGGTTGGGTGTTATATCGAGACTTTGCTCGATACATTCAGGGCATTCAGCCGCGGGTCTCGACGATGCTATATGCGCTCCGCACAAATAGCATATTATTATATCGTCGACTGTTGACACATGACAAATCATGTGCCAACCTTCCTCGATATAATAATATGCTACTTCATCGGTAGCACAATAATAACATGCGTCGCAGATCCTCTGTTTGTTGTTGGTGCAATGAGTGTGTATTCCGCCCTCCCACGGTATCAACACACATGCCATCTCCAGCAACTGACGGTAGGTCCCAGGGTGGTCGCTGGGCCTCACTCCATCGAATGGTCCAATATACCCCTCCTCCAGCTGGTATGGCTCTTCTAAATGTGCAGTTGGGATCGGCATGATTACAACTGACTGTCCCGTGAAAGGCTGTCTCCTCTTATATTTGCATCAATCCTTTGTCCTAGGAGTGGTACGTGCTTTTTAGTTCTTTGTCAGCATCTTTTTCTTTTCTCAGGCTTCTGCGTGATGCCGTCCAGGCTAGGATTCTGTACTCAGCAAACTTATTTCTTCGTCTTAAAAGAAGTTATAATATTTGGCCGGGTGTGTCGAGATTCCAAAGGGAGGTATAACATTACAACAAACTGATTACTCAGCAAAGTGTTCAGTTGCAAAATGCGAGATTCCCTGATGTCAAAGGTGACATACAAACTGATTACTCAGCAAAACGATCTGTATCACCGCCGCTGTGACGTCAAAAAAATCCGCCGATCTCCACTTCTACTGGTGTGCACGTGTTTATGCATGCGCGTCGTCGTGCGATTCTTTGCTTCATATATATCAAAATCAACGCTGTGTTTATAAGATTGTTGGTTGGTCAAGCGGTTAATGAGATGGTCTACCAAGCGGTAGACCGGGGTTCGAATCCCGTCGGAGCTAGAAATGTTTTTCTCAGTTGAAAAAAATGACTCAGCAAAATGTTCGGTTGCAAAGTTTGCCGAGATTAGGTAGGTTAGGTCTGGGGGGTGACCGCGAAAAAATTCGCAACCACCCGACAATCCGCGGACCCCCGAAAAAAGATGGCGCCTGGGGGTGACCCCGAAAAAAGATGGCGCCTGGGGAGTGACCCCGAAAACCGGTTAGGTCTGGGGGGTGACCCCGAAAAAAGATGGCCCGGTTAGGTCTGGGGGTGACTCCCGAAAAAGACCGCTCGGTTCGGTCTGGAGGTGACCCCCGAAAAAAGATGGCCCGGTTACGTCTGGAGGTGACCCCCGAAAAACCCCCTCTCCAGGGGGAGGGGGGGGGTCAATGAACTTCCCAAGGAGGGAGGGGGGGGGAAGCTCTCGGGTCAAGGTCATTTTGGTCCAGAATCGACATTACCTTACTACTGAGGGTCGCAGTGGATAATTGAATAAGACACTGGAAAGTAAAACTGATTTAATATGGTAGAAAAACGTGTAAAGAGGCGATGGACGCGGTCAGTCGTCCACGCGGTACAATTGCAGAATGCGGGAAGAACGCTGAAACAAACGACGCGGGTAGACCGATCAACTCGCTGCCAACCTACGATGCGGCTATCGCACCAACCTTAGATTGCATTCGGCAATCTGGTACTAATGTCATACCAACAACATGTAGAGTAAATATGGGACAAATTATATCGTGTTTGGTTTTGTTCTAATCAGAAAAATGACAGAAACATGCTAGTGAAAGTCCCATAAAAAAATAATGAAAAATAAAGCATTTTTAATTGGCATTATGTACAGTGACAACACGCGGACCTTTAAACTGTGCCGGCGACGGCGCGGCGGCACGCTTCGGTCACTCGATCCGTATTTCATTCTTTCCTTCTCTGTGTTCCGCTCTCTATTGAAGCCTCGCACGGCGCGGTCGGCGCGATATCTATGTAGACGCAGTCGAAACTTTTCGAATTTTGTTCGAATTTGCATATGTTGCAGTGTTCAGTAAAATATGAACGTATCTCAAAGAATTCTTTGACATCTTCAAAATTGGTGGTTTTACATATATGAGGTTTACACGTTTTTCATTTAATTATAACGGTCGAGTATCTTTTATTCGACTCGTTATTTAAATAATTTTTTATTCGCCGAATAATATATAAATTTTTATTCGAAGCGAATTTATTCAAAATGTCGCATAAAATTTTTATCTATTATTTTCATTTATTAATCGGAGACTTCGAATAATTTTGACCTGCTCGAGACTCCAATAAACACGTATCGAGGCCCGAGAATTCACTAAGAAGTGAATTGCAGCCCTTGTTTATTTTTCATAATTCTTTCACGGAAGTGACGCTAGCTACTTCGTGGCGTTCATCCGATTAAAAAAGACTAAACTCCTTCTAGATCCTCTAGATCCTTCGTATAATTTTCTCTTTTGCTAGGGCGACGAGGCGACGAGAGCCTCGGTCTCCGTGGACACGTGGTGCAATAAACACAGCCGGGCAACCCCACAGGGAGCCAGGTAAATAATTGTCCCAAGAGTCTGGCGGTTAAATGACTCAGAACTATCCCCACTCCTGCGGGGTATACCCCGTGAGGGGCCAAGAAGCTCGAGCGGCCTCGGCCGCCGAGAAGTGTAACATGATACGGGTCGAGTATATCGGTGTGAGACCAGGAGACCACTACTAATCCAATGACAAAACTTCATTATTTTTCATTATTTTTTTATGGGACTTTGATCAAAATATTCGTGGCATTTTTCTAATGAAAATGATACCAAATATGATATAATTCCGATGATATTTACTTGTGTAATGGGCGATCAAAGTTTCGAGCGCAAGGAAATACAGCGTATGGAAAAGAAAGAGACTGATCGAGAAATCTAAGAAACTGTGGAAATCTGATAGCAAGAAGGTCTTCTGAGTAATTAGTAGTGGATAAACACGATTCTGTACGAACGTATAGGTGAAGGTATATCATAATTGTCCTCCTGTCAACACCGAATCTGTTATTATGTTGTGTATTGCGATACATTTGAATGTATAGCAGCTCAAGGGAATATTTTTGAACATTTGGCGTAACAGAAATACATCAAATGAATCTTACACGTTGAATTTTATTTATACCATTTTTCTGGGTTGAAGGTCATTTGAAGGTCATATTGTGTTACATGCATAAATTCGTTATTTTGTCAGCTACAACATTACGTTAACAAAAATATAACATTCCATTTAAAAAAACATCGATAACCTTGAAATCTCATAAAAATGACCTTGAAATTTTTTTTTCCCTTACACCGTTATACGTGGCCCTTCAAACAGTGTAACTTTGTCCTACGAAGGTTTTTTGTACAACGAAAAGTAACGGAGATATTTAGGTGTCCTGCTTTATCGAATTCACCCTGTATATTATATTATATTATCACATTGAAGCGTCCCGAATATCGCAAGTCCGATATACCGAACTTCGCGGAGTCGTAAATTCCGCTCGCTTGCTCGCGACGATAATTAGGTGCTTTTTGACGAGGTTAAAACTTAACAACGTCTATTTGAAATGAAACTCGATTATTGTTGGAAATCAACACTTAAATATATTTCTAAACTTAACAACGTAGTAACAATGTTTTTACGTTTAAGGTTGACGAGATGTTACGATGTACGAGAGTTAGTTGTAATCGGTTCGAGAGTTACTTTTGATTTGTTGGATCGTATCGTGTCACGAATTACGTCGGCTCGGATCTTTTTCCTATTGGCTGGTTGTAAACTGCATGGGGGTGACTAAATGGTGTCTAATTGGTGGATGGATAGTTTATTTAGGTCGTCGGAGTAGGGATATGCAAAAGTGAACTGTATTTTTGTTAGGATAAATTAAGCGTGAAAGATATGGGAAACTACAAGAGATGTTTTAAGTGTGAAAGATATGGGAAACTATAAGAGATGTTTTGGTTTCAATTGCCCTATCAATGGGTTCGTTGACGTAGATCTCGAAGTGGTGTCCGATGACACCCAAAACACTTCTAAGACCGTCGCGTCGCGTTGAGTGTCTCGAAACCTCACGTTCGGTCTGATTGTGACCGAACACACATAATATTATATTATATACAGGGTGTTCGACTACAGGTGGGAGAAAATTTAAGGGGTGGTTCTCCATGGAAATATAAGTCGAAAATGAAGAATAAAAAAATTGCGATTCCGGCTTCGTTATTTAGTTATTAACCCATAGCACTCGAGTGGCGACTCTGCGGCGCTACTAAAAATTGCTGTGCCATTATTCAAAATATTATTTACATTATTAAATATGTTAGTATCTAATCAATTACTAAACATCTAAGTATTCTATGAGGTATTATATCAATTTCATATTCATCAAATTTAAAAAATCAGAGGGAATATCTAGGTCGGAAGAAATGTTTAACTTTTAAATTAAAATAGCTCCTAGTGCAATGGGTTAACAATTAAAAATCCAGCTAAAATGCGGCAACCCATAACTAAATAATGAAGTCAAAATCGCAATTTTTTTATTCTTCATTTTCGACTTATATTGTCATGAAGAACCACCCCTTAAATTTTCTCCCACCCGTAGTCAAACACGCTGTATATATTGTCACGTGGCAAGTTTTGCCGACGTCCCTCGATCCCGAAAAAGAGAGGCCGGACCGCCCTCTGGCAGTGCCGATGCGAAACGGCCGTTTGCGAACAATCTCCCTGGGCATGCCAATTTCCCAGGGGCGAGTAATCACGCGTTTTGAGCGTCGCGCCACTTGAGCGACGCGAAGTTTACAGGACCGAAACCGGGTTCCAGGGGAGCCCGGCCCCTATTTCTCTCCGCACGAGACTCTATCGGAACTGGCGCCGGAAGGAAATTCGTGCCGAGACACCTGAGGAAGGACCGAGCACGGGTCAACAAACCCGGAGGCACCGACGAGGGAACGTGGACACGAGACGAGCATCTTCTCGACCCCGTCGCTGCCTCGCCCGGCAAGACGGTGTCCACGACCGGAGCGGCTAGGACCCTCCTCTACACGAGCCGTCGCCGCCACCACCTGAAAAGCGGCGAACGAAAAGGCGATTTTCCGCGAGCCAGGGATCCCGCGCGGCAGGATGCGATCCTGCGAAGCGATACCGTGTGATAGGCCCGAAAGTCGCGAACGGGAGAAATAGGGTAGGGAGTAGGGGGACGCCTCGCTTCCGCGGTGCCGAGCCTGCCGAAAGTAGGCCACTGGGTCGTAGGCCGTAATAGGCAATAGTCGTGCCGAATTGTTTACCAGAACTAACAAGTTACTAAGTGCGTTGCCGAGAAAAAAGGGACGAGAAAGGACGAACAGCCGTCCATCTGCCGTCGTCTTCGTTGCCGTTGGTAAGCGCCAGTCAGGCTTCCAATATATCGTGATTTAACGAACTTTTCGTGTTGGCTCGGTATCGTTTTCGCGAGGTCCTTGTTCGCGTCGCGAAACGACGAAACCGTCTCCTTGCCGCGTGGTCGGCCATCTTTTCGTGAAAGGACGAACGGTCATCGATCGGTTAACGTGCGTGCCGGTTGATAACGCGAGGTCGCGGACACGCGGGGGGCCGTATCGTTACCGATTTCGTGAATAAATTATACGCCATCTTCGGGACGTTCCCCGGTGTGACGTCGCAGCGGTCCGTATCGTGTCCGACGGCAAACTTCGAGCGACCCAGCTATTATAACGCGTATTCCATCGGAATCCGGTAATTGTTCCGCGCCGAGAGCGGATTGTAACACGGCGAAAATCTCGTGGATTGCCGGGTTCGACGCGAGCGAAAGACGAAAGCGCGAACGACCGAACATCCGTCGTAGATTCTCGCGCCGGCTTATAAATCACCGCTGCCGGCTCTCACCGGCAGCCATGTCGTGTCCATCGGACAAATAAATTGTTAAAGCCGATTCTTTCGTTGATTATTTCCGTAGAGAAACCTTTCCGCCGCGGGAAATGCTCCGTGCTGGACCCGCGTAGAATCCTGAGTCCGTCCAAGAGCCATCCTGACTATCGTGCGGTTCTCGCAGTTTTAGAGAGTTCGTTCGCGCCTCGTGCCGTTATCGCGCAATTTGCGTGACACTGCCGAGTGTCTGGCGCCCGAAAGCAGATTCCATAAACGGCTCCTTTCGTGAAAACTCCGAATCTGCGAGATACCTTTTGTCCCGGGTGGACCACGAACGCGTGGCCCGGCGTTTCGCCCGTAAATACCCGGAGTCGCAGGCGTTCCGTCCTTCCGACAGACACGTAAAAATTAGGCGACGTGACAATATATACAGGGTGTCCAAGACCACCCGTCCACCCCTATTAAAATGGCGGAGAGTGATTTTTATTGAAAACTAAAAAAATTTTAATAACTAATTCGGGTACGCTCTATCGAATGGTGGTAGTTGCAATTTCCGGTACTAACCGGAAATAGGATTTTCAGACCGGAAGTCGTTTTTTTTAAATGGGACCCGGTATTTTTCACTGCATACTTAGATTGTATGAAAAAAAAAATAAAAGTTGTGTCTCACACGTTTTTCTCTAAAATGCGAGTATCAATCACAAAACGATTATTAACACTTTCGGTACTACCGCCGCCTATTGGCGGCATCCACGAAACGTTCACTGGGTACTACCGCCGCCTATTGGCGGCATTCACGAAACGTTCTCTGGGTCCTATCGCCACTCTACCTAAAATCGGCATTTACGAAAAGTTATGACTGTCGCGGTGCGAATGAAAAGTTTAGTGTCAATCACGCTCGAGATTTCTATGAATACCGAAAAACACGTTTTCGCGGCTTATGCTGCCGGACAGTGCAACCACTCTGGTGGAAAACTTCCTCGTACCGCGAGTGTACTACCGCGGCCAACGCCTCCGTACCGAAAGGGTTAGGACTGGTATACAGATTGTACGCAAAAAAAGTAAAAGTATGTATTTTCTCAGATGTTTTTCTCGAAAATGCCTCCATTGGACGGAAAATTAACTCCAATGTATGAATTCACATTTTTTAAATTAAAGATGTAATTTTTAATAATGAATTTGCACATGTTACAGGACAAACAGTAAAGGACAATACCTTTTCTTAAATAAATTAATAAAGAACTTAACAGAAATAAACTATGGAAATAAACAAAAGTGTAACAAAGATTAATTGTGGAAATAAACATGAAATAATTAGGTATCTAATATTGGTTCACGTAACTTGAAAAAACGAGTGTAGATGGAAAAGTGTTTAACTTTGTAATTCAAATGGGCCACCATTCTGCGTAATACAGAGGTGTATCTTGTTTTGGAAGGAATCGACAGCACGAAGAATTTCATCAGCATTTAACAATCGAATTGCTTCTTTTATTCTTTCTATCATATTCTCTCTTGTCGTTGGGCGTTCCCGGTACACCAGGTCTTTAATTCTTCCCCACAAATAATAATCAAGGACGGTGAGGTCAGGTGACCGAGGTGGATATGTAACTGGACCATATTTTCCTATCCACTTATTGGGAAACATTGCATTCAATTTTGTACGAGCAGCTCTCGATGTATGTGCGGGACATGCGTCTTGCTAGTAAATTCTTTTCTAGTAAATCTGGAAGATCTGTTTCTAATAAAGCACAGTATTTAGCACTGTTAAGATTCCCCTCAAGAAAAAGAGGACCTACGATCTGATTTGCAAAAATGCCGCACCAAACATTGATCTTCCAAATGTGTTGATGATCTATGGCTGTCGCCCAATGAGGATTAATATCTGACCAATAACGGGAATTCCAAGAATTACCATCTTCATCACTTTTAAATGTACATTCATCAGTGAATAAAATTTTGCGATGAAAATCATGTGGTTGTTGTCTTATCCAGTTACAAAATTCAAGTCTTTGAAGAAAATCATCATGATACAATGTTTGATAGTGCGTCATTCTGTAAGGGTGCCATTTCTGATCTTTGAAGATATACGAAATTATAGATTTACTTATACCAGATACTCTTTCTGTATGTCTTAGAGAATTATGAGGATTTAAATTTGTAAATGCAAGAATGTCTGCCGTTCTTGTATCTCTAACTGGGCGTTTGATCTTTTTCCCTTTATTATAATGAGGTTGAATAATGCCTTCATTTTTAATTCGTTTAGCCAAACGTGAAAAAACTTTTCTAGAGTGAGGAAACCGGTGAGGAAAACGTTCTCGCCACAACGTTTCGGCTGTAGAAAATCTACCTCTACACTCTATCAGAATCTGTAACATATCATATGTTTCCTGATTTGAATATACCATAACGGAAGCTTACTGATTATAAATTCTGCAACCGAAATAGAGAAAATGAATGAAAACAACTTTATCGAGTATTGGCAAGTCGAGTCCCAAGAGTCAACTATGACTGGAGCTCGAGATAATGGCAAGAAATTTCAAAACATTAAAAGCGAGAGTAGGGGAATACTTATAAATAAACATGAATCGAATATTTGGTGTAATCGGTACCTTAACACTTTACCGACCGATAACCTATAAATAGGCTTTTTGTCGCCGACGCATATCATTAATATCATTAACACTAAACCTACCAAGTATTAAAAGTATCTGGTAAATGATGCCTTATAAACGTGGCAACATTAAATTTATTGAGATTGTCCATAATTTTTAATATAATATAAAAGATTTTATTAAATCTAATAATCCTATAATAACAGGAAGCGGGTAATTTTATCTGAGCATACGAAAAGCACAGATACTCCGTGGCGACAGTCTAAACCGAAACGGAGCCGGCGCCAGGGAGTATCTGCAGCTGAGCGGCCGGTCGGACGTGCGTATGCTGTTCAACCGCTAGCGGTCGTTGAAGTGTTAATAATCGTTTTGTGATTGATACACGCATTTTCGAGAAAAACGTATGAGACAAAACTTTAATTATTTTTTTCGTACAATCTAAATATGCAGTGAAAAATACCGGGTCCCATTTAAAAAAAACGACTTCCGGTCTGAAAATCCTATTTCCGGTTAGTACCGGAAATTGCAACTACCACCATTCGATAGAGCGTACCCGAATTAGTTATTAAAATTTTTTTAGTTTTCAATAAAAATCACTCTCCGCCATTTTAATAGGGGTGGACGGGTGGTCTTGGACACCCTGTATATAAAAGAGAGTAGATGAGAGTCAATGAGAGTGCTCACAAGTGCTCACGCTCGGGTTTTGGCCGTGCCCATTATAGTGCTGCCCCCTAGTCTAGTTGTTAACCTTGAACAGACCCGGTTTCGACTTTAGCTCGGAACAGACGCGGTTTCGACTGGGGTGTCCCACTTGGACTCCGACCGATTGGACATGTCCCGATTGGACGCGTTCCTTTTCGACTCCGTGCCGATTGGACTCGTGCCGATTGGACTCGTGCCGTTTGGACGCCGTGCCGTTTGGACGCCGTGCCGATTGGACGCCGTGGCGTCTGTATTCATGACGTTTGGACGCCGTAAATTTTATAATCATTGCTTTTCGAAGTTTACATACGGTGATATTGTATTGTGAAATATATGGGAACCTATTAAATTTGGATCTGAATTTTAATTTTTATGTGTTTCTTGAGACTCGTGCCTTTTGGACGCCGTGCCGATTGGACGCCGTGGCGGTTGGATTCATGACGTTTGGACGCCGTAAATTTTATAATCATTGCTTTTCGAAGTCTACATATGGTGATATTGTATTGTGAAATATATTATTAAATATGATTTGGAATCTATTAAATTTGGATCTGAATTTTAATTTTTATGTGTTTCTTGGGACTCGTGCCGTTTGGACGCCGTGCCGATTGGACGCCGTGCCGATTGGACGCCGTGGCAGTTCGATTCATGACGTTTGGACGCCGTAAATTTTATAATCATTGCTTTTCGAAGTCTACATATGGTGATATTGTATTGTGAAATATATGATTAAATATGATTTGGAATCTATTGTGGTATCTAGAATATTCTGTCACCCGGTATATAGCTTTAAGACATAGACTTTAGGTACACTTTAGGACGCTTACGCGGCGAGGAACAGAAAAGGGCAATAAAAAGGGAATGCGGCCTTGACCAGCGTGGGGGTGCGAGCGACGACGCGACGGGCCATCGGCCCATTGACGATGTTTATGCCCATATTTGGGCATGGCGAAGAGTACGAATGGGACAAGGGTAGGGAAAACCGAGTGTTGGTTACGAGAGGGATGAGTCGGGAAGTCAGTTGTTGTCGGAAAGTCGTAGAGTGATGAGTAGATAGTTGTTGAGAGTTAGACAGTAGTTTAATATAGTCGTTGTTAGTTTAAGAATTAGTATTTTAGTTTACAGTTAGTTTTTTAACCGCGCAAATATTATAAGCTGAGTTTTATATTTCATCTTCTTTTAAAATAAATAATAAATTATATGTGTTCCCACACTATTAAATTTTAAATTATGATTAAGAATCTATTAATGAAAAATAATGATGTACAGCTTCGGAGGGGGGTGATTCCGAAGTCTTACTCCGGAAAGTTTATTTTAAGAGCGAGCGGAAATGACATTATTCTGGGTTAGGTTTGGCTAGATAACTGAAGTTGTTGTTAATCGGGCGTTGTTAACCATTAAATTATGATTAAGAATCTATTAATGAAAAATAATTATGTAAAGCTTCGGAGGGGAGTGATTCCGAAGTCTTACTCCGGAAAGTTTATTTTAAGAGCGAGTGGAAATGACATTAGTCTGGGTTAGGTTTGGCTAGATAACTGAAGTTGTTGTTAATCGGACGTTGTTAACCATTAAATTGTGATTAAGAATCTATTAATGAAAAATAATTATGTAAAGCATCGAAGGGGGGTGATTCCGAAGTCTTACTCCGGAAAGTTTATTTTAAGAGCGAGCGGAAATGACATTAGTCTGGGTTAGGTTTGGCTAGATAACTGAAGTTGTTGTTAATCGGGCGTTGTTAACCATATATTTCACAATACAATATCATCATATGTAGACTTCGAAAAGCAATGATTATAAAATTTACGGCGTCCAAATGTCATGAATCCAACCGCCACGGCGTCCAAAAGGCACGAGTCTGAAGAAACACAAAAATTAAAATTCAAATACAAATTTAATAGGTTCCCATATATTTCACAATACAATGTCACCGTATGTACACCATATGTAGACTTCGAGAAGCAATGATTATAAAATTTACGGCGTCCAAACGTCATGAATTCAGCCGCCACGGCGTCCAATCGGCACGGCGTCCAAACGGCACGAGTCCAATCGGCACGGAGTCGAAAAGGAACGCGTCCAATCGGCACCGTCCAATCGGGTCGTGTCCAATCGGTCGGAGTCCAAACGGGCATCACTCGAATCTGAGGAAGATGCAAGTGTAGATCGTGACGTGACAGATTGTGGTTATGTTGGATTCCTATTCGCTCATCAACTGTATACGACTGTATATGTGTGTGTACATACAGGGTGTCCCAAAAGTACTTCAACATCGGGAAATGGGAGGTTCCTGAGGTCATTTGAAGCGTCATTTTCCTTTTGCAAAATGTTGTCCGCGGCTTTGTTTAGGAGTTATTAACGAAAAACACGGACCAATCAGAGCGCGAGCTCGACGCTCGTTGGCATGTTCAGCCAACCGCCTGCCGGCTCGCCGCGCTGAACGTGCCAGCGAGCGTCGAACTTCGCCGCATGTGGTGTTAATTCGTTCATCAATTACTCCGACTCCCTACATTGTACGTCTGTAGCCCACCAGATCGCTCGGTACAATCTACGGATTCTTCGTTTCGTTCCTCCTGATTCAGTACACTGTACATCTGTAGCCCACCAGGTCGCTCGGTACAATCTACTGACTCTATTCGAAGCCAGTTGGTTTCTTTGATTATTGAAGTAGATTCACGCTTATGCTCCGCGAATACCACATGCCCCAACGCGCCGGTCGGAAGTACCAGCTACGAAAGCTCTTCCGCGAGTACTCTCTCGAACGGCCATACGCAGCCTTGCGTCTCCAACCCATCGGCGTGCGCGTCGTCCCGAGTATTGTTCGTGACTCGGTATTCACGGAGACGGTCCGTGTTATTTCGGCCCAGCAGGCTTTCATTGGCCCCCGTCAACCTCCATCGAGACCGATCGCAGTACAGGTCGGCCGAGCACGCTGCATATCCTGCTCCTAAAGACTAGTCAGGCCTGAAAGACTAATCCAACCCTCGAGACCAGGTCGGTGAGTGCTTGTTGTAAATCGCGTGTAACCGTTGCGTCGTGACCCGAGTTAGACACGGTTATACTCGCCGTGTGGACTCCAAAGCTGAAATAATCTTTACGTCTTAATACGCGAGCTCGCTATTCGTTACAAACAACGAATCCGAACCGTGGGACGTAACACATCCAAATATTTTTTTATTCAGTATACATCTTTTTAATAACTAAACTGGTTTTGGAAGGAAGGGCGCAATGATGATATTTACTTGTGTAATGAATGAAAGTTTTGGACGCAAGGAAGGACAGCGTATGGCGTATGGGAAAGAAAAAGTAGTGGAGGAGTCGCAGCGCGCCGACACAATTCAAAGGCTTTCGCTTGCGTTCCTTGCATTCGCAACTTTCATTCATTACACAAGTAAATATCATTGGTATTATATCATATTTGGTATCATTTTCATTACAAAAATTCTACGAATATGATGGTGAAATTCCCATAGAAAAATAATGAAAAATAAAGAAGTTTTGTTATTGGATTAGTAGTGGATTTCTGGTCTCACACCGATATATCCGACCCGTATAATGTTCCATTGCTCGGCGACCGAGGCTATCAAGCTTCGCTGTCCTTTTTTACGTTCGACAGAAGTCAAACAGTAGTATTCCTGGCCGATAATTATCCCTCATCGGATCAGTGTTTTGTACTATTGTCGAGAAAACACTGTATACGTAGATCGTTCGACGATCGTCGTGATATATGTACTATAAAAATAGTTGACGAGCGGTCCCACATGCTGACGCATCTGCACGCCACGGACGTGCACGTATAGACAGAATTCAATATATACAGGGTGTCCCAAAACGACTGCGTAAGCGGGAAATGGGAGGTTCCTTGGGTCATTTGAAGCGACATTTTCCTTAGCAAAAATGGCGTCCGCGGCTTTGTTTAGGAGTTATTAACGAAAAACACAGACCAACCAGAGCGCGCCTAGTCGCTCGGTGGCACGGTCAGGTCAGCGCGGCGAGCCGGGGGGAAGAGAGTGTTGTCGGTACGCCGCGATGTAACACATAACAGTTTCTCGATTATGTCCCGATTTCGATGAGCTTTGGATATGTTGTAAAGACCACGATTCTGAACAACATTTCCCTTTAGACTTTTTGCCTCGCGTCTTTAGTTTACGAGATATTTGTAAAAACTTGTAATTGAAAATCCTTCGAAATGTGTGTCACTGTCACTGGGTCATTCGGTGACGAACTGCACAGATGTCTTCAGGTGTATGACAGTACCGAAAGCTAAGGGTTGTACGGTCAGGTCAACGAACTGTACAGCTGATGGTAGATAGCAGGTATACGACAATCACATGTTTCGGTTTTCCTGCAGATTTGTACGCAGAGTCGATGGGTTACTGTTCGAAAACCGTCCGTTTTTCTTTTAGAAAGTTTCTTAAGGGAGGCATAGGACAATAGGGGCTCTAAAACGCCACGCCGACCTGACATGTCTACCCCTTGCTGGGTGAAAGGACGGACGACCTTTTCGAACAGTAACCCATCGACTCTGCGTACAAATCTGCAGGAAAACCGAAACATGTGATTGTCGTATACCTGCTATCTACCATCAGCTGTACAGTTCGTTGACCTGACCGTACAACCCTCAGCTTTCGGTACTGTTTTTACAAATATCTCGTAAACTAAAGACGCGAGGCAAATAGTCTAAAGGGAAATGTTGTTCAGAATCGTGGTCTTTACAACATATCCAAAGCTCATCGAAATCGGGACATAATTGAGAAACTGTTGGTTTTTACGACATCGCAGCGTACCGACAACACTCTCCTCCCCCCGGCTCGCCGCGCTGACCGTGCCACCAAGCGACTAGGCGCGCTCTGGTTGGTCCGTGTTTTTCGTTAATAACTCCTAAACAAAGCCGCGGACGCCATTTTTGTTAAGGAAAATGTCGCTTCAAATGACCCAAGGAACCTCTCATTTCCCGCTTACGCGGTCGTTTTGGGACACCCTGTATACATACATACATAGCAGTAGTTGCAGTTTTTCGCGAATATCTCAAAAACTCAGACCGAGCGGCGGTTACATGTATAGGAAACAGTTGTTCAGAATCTTCACCCTGACGACACATTAAAAAATTATCTGATATTATCTTATCGGGGAATGGTATTTTCTCTATTTCTATGCAAAATTAACATTTCATCGATTATTTTGCTTTCTCATTATTTTACTATCGAAAATAGAATACGATGGCCCACGCAGCAATAATCGCGAGGTGAATTCACCTTCGATGCAGCGAGGTTTACAAACTCGATCGTTCACACGGTCGGTTGTTGTCGAACACAAACAGCTGAGCTCGCCGTTGACAGGCAGTGGAGTGGGTAGGCACTGGGCAGGAATCGTGCCCACGACCTCGGACAAGAATCAAGCATTTACTATGTACTGTGTAACTTGTCGGATTTTATTTCTTTCATGAAACCATTTTTAAATAAACGCTAGGCCTTTTCTGATATATTACAGAATTTTATCTGTTTTGTTTCAAACTGTGGTTGAAAATATTGAGATATTGCCGTTTAAAGTTTTGATCATTAATGCTTTGTATAGGACGTCGGTTAAATTGCGTTATATTTTGAACCTTTCGAATTTGATTTCATGACTTTTTTCTGGTAAATACGTAAATCCTATACTCTAAAGCTCAGCATAAACTCAAATTGTTTGAAATTGTGACATGCTGCGTTTTTTCTGACAACCACAGAACTTTTGCTAGCTCGAATAATCGCGTTACCGAGCGTCGAGCTCTGAACGTCGAAGAGCCAGCGACTGAAAAAACCGCATTGTACAATGTAAACAGATGGAGATTCACGCACGAATGAAAGTTTAAACTTTTAGATTTTTCAATATACCTTCATAAAATTATTACGAGTGAATTGAGGTACTTTTCCTGATGAAAATGAGTTCAAACTCGAGTGTAATCGAACAATTTTTATTGATACGTAATTTTACGATAAAAATTATATGCGTACTGAAGATAGTCCAAATGATGTCGTGTTTAGACTCATTTTCATCGGCATAATCTCTACAACTTATTCGTATTAAAAATATTATGTGCATTAAAAATATAAAAGTTTAAATTGTGAATAATGCTTGATTCACCATCTGTTTACATTGTACGCCAGGCATCCCCAAGTCGACGGCTGGCGAGCACGAGCTTTCGCTTCAGCTCGTGACTATAGAAATTTATATATATAAATAAAATGTATTAATTATTTATATATATTTAATTAATATATAATTAATTATTTTATTATATCTGTAATATAATTATTTATTAATGTATAAATTATTTATATATGTATATATGTATATATTTTCTTTTGTAGCACTATATGTATGTTCTCCTGAGCATGTACGCACATACAATATTCAATGTAGGTATTGGTACCGTTGATGTTGATTTCTATGACATATCCAAACATTCTATTTTATATTACATTTTAAAACTGAATTTATATGTTTAAAATTTTTCTTCTTCGATTTTGTTCTAATTGAAATATGTTGTAATCCGTGTGTTAAGTCATCATTTTGCCGATTTCGAATTTTTTTAACATGCTGATTGTTTACAAGCTCGCTTTGCAACAGCATTACCTATTATAGGCACTAGAAGCTTTCATAGCTTTACCCCATTATCAAATAAAGAACTGCTATGTAAAACTTGCTCGTGGCTCTGTTTTCAGTGTAATGAAATAGTTTTCAGTGATCCTACCAATACATACTTCTGACACTTCCTTATCCCTTCCTGATGGAAGAAAACCGCCACCTTCTCGTGGTTTCCATTGAGCAACGACACCTTTCTTGTAAAACATATACAATTCGTATAGAAACTACATATCTATAAATGAAGTTATGATTAGAAAGGTGTCGTTGGCCAAGAGTAGTTACTAATATTATTCTCGAGGTACAAATAGAGACCACCGGAATAGAAAACTGAACATAATAGCGGTGCGCTCGACTCGCCTTTACCTGAAACGCGGGTACACGGCGTCCTTTTCCATCATATTGTGACAATTACAGGAAAAACGCCATTTTGTAAAAGGTTTTATTTTGAAGAGCAAACTTCAAGGATGTTCAAGATTGGCGCGTACGAGCGCCATATTGAATATACGTCACCGCGCGATCCCACCAAATAGCGCCGCGATCCTTCCAAATGACTGACCAATTGATGAGTGCGGAAATGGCGTGGGCTCGCTAACTCTCACGCAATTGGTCAGAACGCTCTCCCGATCCTTCTGGAATATTCGCGAATTTTCGAGAAGGATTGGGACAATAAAAGTGAGAGAGAACGGCGGCCATGCTCTCTTGTAACCAAGTCTCTCTCTAACGATCAGCTGTCGCACGCGCTTCAAAATTAATCCTCAATTCAAAGTATTTCATACACGTTTTCTTTAGTTATCACTTAGTTTATTGTAAATCTAGTCATAAATACAGTTTATTCTTGTTAAATCCGGATATCCTTTTATTCAATCCCAAAACCACGTGTCTTACAGTCCACTTTCAAATTCAACCGTTACCGTTTTGTCTCACATTCATTTTCACCCTTCCATCTTCTCAATTTCCATTTTTTTTCGGTCGATCAAGATCGTTAAAGAACATTTCTGGTCCTTCGAGCCGGATTTAACAAACCAGTGATCTCAGTGGTGAAGCAGTTACAATCCAGTGAAAATTCCATTCAACGACCCAAGTTCGTATCAATATGGAATTCTCAGCCTCCGAACTGCTGCACAAACAAGGAGAAGTTGGTGGGAAAATAAATCGCCTCGTGGAGAACTTCAAAAAGTCCATTCCGCAAGCCAGGATGACACGAGGCGATGTCCAGAGCAGGAACCAGCTACTGGAGGATTATTGGAAGCTCTTTCAGAAGAACCATGACCTTCTGACGTACCGACACAGTGAAGCTGCCAACAAGAGCGATTACGTGGTGAAAAACGTAGCTGACGTAGTCGAAGAGGCTTACTTGAGAGCTAAGAGTCAGCTGCATGACTTTGCTTTAAAGCTTGGCGAGGGCGGCTCCAGCCATTCAGCCAGAGGTTCAGCTGCGACGAACGATGAGGAATCCAACTCTGGATCGGCACCGCTACCCAGAATGCAGCTTCCGGAGTTCCACGGAGCATATGTGGAGTGGCCTGCGTTTAAAGACCTTTTCAAGTCGATCGTCGAGCGAAACAAAAAGTTGGGTAAGGTAGACCGCCTACATTACCTTAAGCTCAGTCTCCATGGACAAGCCGCTGATCTCGTAAAGGACCTTCCCACCACCAACGAAAACTACGAGCGAGCATGGACGATCTTGGAGGAACAATATGAGAATAAGAGGATTCTCGTGAGATCGTGCCTCGACAAGCTCGCCGCGCTGCCCAAAATGCGTGAGAGTTCAGCGGCCGAGATCACAAACATCCAGAAAGGCGTCATCTCGGTCGTGAACACGCTTGAGGGTCTGGGAAGGCCAATCGACAAGACTGAGGACTGGTTTGTGTACTCAGTCGTGAATCTTCTCGACCCCATCACTAAGGACAAATGGGAGGAGAGGGTCACGGGCAACAGCGATCCACCATCCTTTGCCACGTTGAAGGACTTTCTTATTAAGCGCCGTCAGCAACTGGAAGCGTCGCAAGAACCAACGTCCACGCAGCCAGTCCAAAGCAACCAGACCAGGACCTACGAAGCAAACCAGAGCCAAAATCTATCATGACCTAAAGGATCAACAAAAGCTGTCAGAACTTACCACACGCAGCAACAAGTCAAACCTATTTGCGCAAAATGCAATAAGGACCACTTCTTAATGCATTGTCCTGAATATAAAGCTCTTTCACCTACAGAAAGACGAGGGCAAGTGGAAAAACTACACCTGTGCTACAATTGCCTAGGGAAGCACTCCGCCAACACCTGCCCGTCCACCAAGAGCTGTCTATCCTGTGGGGGGAAACATCATTCCTCAATACACGATGCAAGCCGAGGGGGCTCATCAGGAACCAAGACGACTCACCATACACTGGACTGCCAGAATGTGACGGGTAAGGTGCTGCTCGCAACTGCAATTATTCAAGTGTTCGACAGGTTCGGTAGGCGGCATGCGGTTCGAGCTCTCATCGACCAGGGTTCCGAAATCTCGATGATGAGCGAAGAATTAGCTCAACGCCTTCAGCTTCCACGGACTGCATCAACGGTGGACATCTTCGGCGTCGGAGGGCAGCAACTGGCTAAAGCGCGAGGCCGGGTCACTCTGACCATTTCCGTCAACCAGGGTGATTCGATCAAACTCGCTGCAATCGTGCTTTCCAAGCTCTCTTGCTATGCTCCAAGCCGTACCACAGCGCAACGATCATGGAGTCACCTGCAAGGGCTGCAGCTGGCTGATCCCTTTCCAACGCAGGCGAAGCCGATCGAGGTCCTGCTAGGAGCCGACGTCTATCCAACTGTAATCAAGGAAGGAATCAGGAAAGGAGCAGCGAACGAGCCTGTGGGCCAGCTGACGGTATTTGGATGGATAGTCACCGGCATGGCAGCGTTTGCAGACGAATCCAAGCACGTCCAAGTGCATCAGGCGGTTGTTGGGGACTGGTTGAGCTCAATGGTTAGAAGATTCTGGGAACAAGAAGAGATGCGGGAAGCTCACTCGACGCTTACAGCGGAGGAGATTGAGTGCGAGAACCACTACGTTGCAACGCACTCTCGCACTCCTGAAGGCAGGTACCAATTAAGGCTTCCCTTTTGCAAAGTAGGTCCAATTTCACCTGGGTCCAGGACAGCAGCGTGGCACGCACTCCGACGCATGGAGCAGCGCTTCCAACGTGATGCAGACTTCAAAGCGCTGTATCACGACTTCGTGGAGGAATATGAGAGGTTGGGCCATATGTCAGCGGCCAGCGAACCAGAAGCAGGTCAACATGCGCACTACCTCCCTCACCATGGTGTCCTCCGGCCATGCAGCACAACCACGAAATTAAGGGTGGTTTTCAACGGGTCCTGGTCCGAGCCATCACTACAGTCCCTCAATGATTGTCTTCATGTAGGACCAAACCTACTGCCACTCCTAGCTGACGTCTTGCTGCGGTGGCGCAAGCATCAATTTGTAGTAGCCGCTGACATAACCAAAATGTATCGGCAGATATTGGTGCACCCTGAAGACCGTGACCATCAGCGGATTCTGTGGAGGGACCATGAAAAGAAGCACGTGAGTGAGTTCCGCTTAAATACTGTCACTTACGGGCTATCATGTGCTCCCTACCTAGCCGTCCGGACACTGCACCAGTTGGCACAGGACGAAGGAAGCAGTCATCCCATAGGAGCAAGGGCTCTGCGGCATGACTCCTATGTTGACGACATACTCACAGGAGCCGATTCCATCACCGCTTTAAAGGAAACCGCATCTCAACTTCACCAGCTTTGCAAGGCGGGCGGCTTCCCACTGCAAAAATGGGCAACCAATGTAACTGATCTTCACGACATTATACCAAAGGCGTGTCAAGGCCCAGCTACTCAGCCCTCAACCAGCAAAGCTGTCCACGATCAGCCCAAAACGTGGACAGATGTTACTCACGCAACGCTCGGTCTTCAGTGGTCACCACACGCGGACTGCTTCCAGTTTGCCATTGCCGACGAGCAGCCACAGCCATTTACCAAAAGAGGCGTAGTATCAAAAGCTGCGCAACTATTTGACCCGTTGGGATGGCTCACTCCGGTCGTTGTTCGGGCAAAAATCACTATCCAATCCACGTGGTTGCTGGCACTAGGATGGGATGACCCGCTGCCCTCACCGCTGGTGGACGAATGGAAAAGCTTCTGCGCGGAGTTGAAGCAACTGGAGCAGGTGAGGGTACCTCGACCTCTGTTTCACAGCATCCACCAGAAGCAGAGGGAGATCCACGGATTTGCAGATGCCTCGGAGAGAGCATATGGAGCGGTGCTTTACGTGAGGTCACGAGATGCACTTAACAACTGGAAGGTTACACTTGTTTCAGCCAAGAGCAAGGTAGCTCCACTGCAACAAGTGTCGCTGCCTCGCTTGGAGTTATGCGCAGCCCACCTACTGTCGCGTTTAGCACGGCACACTATCACCACACTGCAACTCGACGACACTGCACTCCATTTATGGTCGGACTCCACTGTTGCACTAGGTTGGATCCAAGCTCACCCTTCCAGGTGGAAGACATACGTGGCCAATCGAGTTGCAGATATTCAGCGTAATGTTCCGGAAGCTCAGTGGCATCACATCGCAGGTGTCCAAAATCCTGCCGATTGTGCCTCACGGGGACTCGCGCCGTCGCAGCTGCTCAGCTGGAAACTGTGGTGGGAAGGTCCGCAGTTTCTCCAACAAGCAGATTGCTTCGCGCCATCAGAAGTCATGGACTTTGAGCTTTTACCAGAAGCGAAAGGGGCCATCGTTGCAACCACAACCAAGGCAGAAAGAACCGAAGAGGACAATGACACCCTGATGAGGTTTTCATCCTACGCCAGACTGTTGCGTGTCACCGCCTGGTGTCGTCGATGGCTGCGAAGATGTCGCAATACTCCAACCGCCACTCCGTCTGCTATCAACACAAGGCAAAGCGAGCAACCTTCAGGCCTCAGCGTAGCCGAAATTGTTGAGGCCGAGAAAGGGTGGATTCGAGTGGTGCAGCAAAATGCCTATCAAAAGGAAATTACATTGTTAACTTCCGGACAATGCGTACCTGGCAAAAGCAGCCTCGCATCACTGCTCCCAGCATTGGACAGCTGTGGTCTAATGCGAGTGGGAGGCAGACTAGGCAAAGCGCCTCTCAACCAAGATGAGGCGCATCCAATAATATTGCCCCCAGAATCAAAACTCACGTACCTGCTTGTTTGTAACTTCCACAGATCCACCATGCACGGAGGCGTCCAGGCAACATTAGGAGCAGCTCGACAACGGTTCTGGATACCAAAGGGGCGCTCCACGGTTAAAACCATTCTACATAAATGTGTGACCTGCGTGCGATGGCGGGCGGATCCAGCCAACCAATTAATGGGACAGTTGCCAGAGTATCGAGTCACGCCGGCTCGTCCCTTTCATTCAACTGGAGTCGACTACGCCGGTCCGATCTGGCTGCGGACCACTTCAGGACGGGGGCACAAGGCGTACAAGGGCTTTCTCGCCGTCTTCGTGTGCATGGTGACCAAGGCCGTGCACCTTGAAGTTGTGTCCAACTACACATCTGAGGCATTCCTGGCAGCATTTCGCAGGTTCGTGTCCCGCCGAGGCATCTGTGCGCATCTTTACAGCGACTGCGGTACGAACTTTCTGGGAGCAGACAAGGAACTTCGTCGCCTCTTCACAGCCAGCAGCCAGGAAAATCGCAACATCAGAAGCCAGATGTGTGACCTCAGAACCCAATGGCACTTCAATCCGCCTGCAGCTCCGCACTTTGGTGGATTATGGGAAGCAGCGGTGAAATTCACCAAGCACCATCTGCGACGAACAATCGGAGAGGCTCGTCTTACTTTCGAGGAGATGACCACGTTGCTTTCCCAGGTAGAGGCTTGCCTGAATTCAAGGCCGCTCGCAGCCCTCTCAGACGATCCAGCGGACCTGACGGCGTTGACACCAGGGCACTTCCTCGTTGGCTCAGCGCTAAATTCCCTTCCAGAACCGTCTCTTCTTGACACCGAAGTCAACCGACTTACTCGTTGGCAACTACTCTCACAAATACGAGATCAATTTTGGACGCGATGGAAGAAGGAATACTTGCAAAGCCTTACCACGAGATCAAAATGGCGTCGCCCGAAGGAAGACCTGGTGCCGGGAAGTCTTTGCATAATCACCGGAGAATCGTCGCCTCCCTCGCAGTGGCCTCTTGCGCGCGTAAAGGAAACGCACCCCGGGGCTGATGGAAAAGTTCGAGTCGCAAAATTAATCACGGCAACCACTGAACTTGTAAGACCGATTGCGAAGCTCATTGTTCTGCCGATCGACGCGAATTGATCAATGAACGTGTCGATACCACCTCCGCGCACCCCACTCGCGCATCGGACGACGCGTAGTACGCAACGCGAAGCAATACTGCGCCGCGCCGCTGCATTCATTCACCTCATTTCATGAAGCAATCCATAACCTCATTCGGCAATATTCGGCGACGATTCCAACACGTTTTCATGATCCTCCATGCGTCTATAACTTCTCCACAACAACGTCTACTTCACTTTTAACACTTCACGTCATTTGAGCATTGTAAAATCTCGTGTACCATCACTCACAGGAAGAATCGACAAGTCGAGGCGGGCGGTATGTTCAAGATTGGCGCGTACGAGCGCCATATTGAATATACGTCACCGCGCGATCCCACCAAATAGCGCCGCGATCCTTCCAAATGACTGACCAATTGATGAGTGCGGAAATGGCGTGGGCTCGCTAACTCTCACGCAATTGGTCAGAACGCTCTCCCGATCCTTCTGGAATATTCGCGAATTTTCGAGAAGGATTGGGACAATAAAAGTGAGAGAGAACGGCGGCCATGCTCTCTTGTAACCAAGTCTCTCTCTAACGATCAGCTGTCGCACGCGCTTCAAAATTAATCCTCAATTCAAAGTATTTCATACACGTTTTCTTTAGTTATCACTTAGTTTATTGTAAATCTAGTCATAAATACAGTTTATTCTTGTTAAATCCGGATATCCTTTTATTCAATCCCAAAACCACGTGTCTTACAGTCCACTTTCAAATTCAACCGTTACCGTTTTGTCTCACATTCATTTTCACCCTTCCATCTTCTCAATTTCCATTTTTTTTTCGGTCGATCAAGATCGTTAAAGAACAAGGAATATAACCATATTTTTTTCAAAATTTACATTAGTGTCAAAAATTGAAAAAAATATAAAAAAAGAATTTGTTTAAATTGTTTGACATTATAAAGTTAATTATCGAGGATGAAAAAATTATTTTACAATAGCCCAATCCTTCCGGAATAAAACAACAAAAAGTATAGGTCAATCGAACAAACAGTTCCTGAGATAAAAATTTGTAAGTGAAGCCTACTTTCGCAAAAATGGGCAAAAATCGCAAACTTTGAAGGCCTGCCAATTCTAAAAAAATTCGAAATCGGCAAAATGTTGACTTAAACTCCCCCCCCCCCCCTAATTTCACATGGACTACAACATATTTCAATTAGAACAAAATCGAAGATGGTGACCGCAAAAAGTGATTGATTCGGCATGGAATGAACCTCGAACGCTTTCGATGCGAGCATCGACGGTGTTTGTGCGAATACAATTCGGCAACATTGCACTTTTAAAGCTGGCAATACTGTAACTTCTAGCTTCCACAGACACACACACACTTGTGTAGTAACGTCAATTGAGTTTCTTTTTCTCTCATAATAGAACACGCCGATGGCTCCATCTCGTATTCATCAGGCAGCTACACATCTGTAGTTAATACCATCGCCGACCGGATGTCTCGTCGGAAATACCATTTCTACAACGCAGCAGTTACCGGCAGTTACCGACCTGCTGTGTCTGCCAAAGTCACGTGGTTACCCTAGCCCCTTAAAGACCGCCAGCCCCTGTGCTACGGCGCGGCGCAAAAAGTGGGCACAAGTGGGCACAGGTGGGCGCTGGGATAAGTGGAACTTACAGTGATCTGAAATAAGTACCACATCGCTAAACGTTCCACAACCGACAAGATACTCGTCGGTGGTTCCGCGCTCTCTACCTAAATAGAACATTTTCTCATGAACCACGTAAAACCACGTTAGTGTACTGCAGATAATAAATAAACGTAGAATGCAGACATTACCCATTCTGTAAATACTTGGAAAATAATTACTTTTTCCTTATTGTTCACCATATTAATCATTGTTTTATAATCGATAGGTTATAGATGTAGGAAAAATGAAAGTAATTACTATTCCAGTTACTACGTAATATTGTAAAAAACTATCAAAATTTAAAATTAATTTGAAAATTTTTGCGATATTTATAAAATAATGATTTTTAAACAAAAAATATTCTGTTATAATTATAGAATAAAAAAAAGAATAAACACAATCTACATGGAATGACAAAATTCAATCGTGATTGAGATCGTTAATAGGAAACAGAAAATTAATTTTTTTACTTATTTATCCAATACTTATAATGTTCGACAGCATTGACTACATTTATTAAAGTAGAGGTAGTAACGAGATAAAAGTATTAACTAATTAAACTAACTTTCGACGTCTCCTATCCATATAATGCTATTTGGAGGCAGCGCGTATACTGTATACATACAAAGTATATTTCGTACAAAGTCATTTAAAAAAAATAATTCTATTCTGTATACTATTTATAACGAAGTGTTCACTTCGACGCTTGGGACGCAAGAGAGCACATGCCCACGAGAGGGACTCTCACGAAGGGACTTGGGTGCGCACGCATCACGCATAATTCGCACGCACACACACACGCATGGCGGGAAGAGCAAACTGCTTCATGAAATATCATTCGCTTATCAGCGCACTGTACAACGAGGCGAAGACCGAGCAGTCGAAGTCGAAAGACTCTCCGCGTATCTTTCTTTGCCCGACGCTATCCTTCTTATGAAAATGAGTTTGTGGTAGCGGCGCAAGTTTCGATCATTTAACAACAACAAATGTGCAAATTTAAATTTTAATGATTCTCGACGTTTCGATCCAAATGCGGACCATTCTCAAAGAGAAAACATTTTTTGCGTCTGAAACAAATATAATGTTTAATTTTTGACACTATCATTTTGTGACATGACAATTGACGTTATAAGACAAAAACAATTATAAACTGTGGGACACTTACTTGTTGTTCAAACTATTATAATTTTAATAACAATTTTTGAGTTACCCATAATCTTAGACCATATATATCTATAGACCCGGTGCAGATGAGTCTGCCATGTTCCAAGATTAAACCGGCTAGCAGACGATTTATGTGGGCAAAGTGCTATAGTATGTTAAGAAATCGCAGTACCACGAAGCTGAAGTTGGAGAGGGGAAAGGGGAATCGTCATCGCATCTCATTCTGTATAAATATTTATGGAAACTGTAACTGTAATATACATATATACATGTATTTTATTTTATTACTCGTTCATTTTTACTTATTTACTCTTATTATTTTAAATATGGCTAACTCGTTTTGTCGATTATAATTTGGAAAAAGTTAAATTTTAATGTAGAAGTTGATAATATAAAATCTGTATTTACTTCTTCACAACTTATTTTATTTAAAAAAAGAATAGTAAGAACAATATACATATACCGCAACAGCCAGGTGCTTCGTCTCATACACTATCCTCCATTTTGAATTATCTCGTTCCGTGACATGTGGGCACCAGATATTTTTTAATCTCGGAACACGGCATTGTATGCACATACTATACCTATGCCGGGTCTATAAGTATATATGGTCTAAGCCCATAATACAACCGACTATGATGGAAGTAGAGGTGTAACTGAAACTAGTGTATGAGAAGGCAAGCCACATACTGTGTCTATTACGGCGTCATATTCAATCATTGGTAGATCGATATCGATCACCCGTGATTCGTGACTGACTTTTGGCGGCAATTTTGAAAACTCGTAACTGAACTTAGTTGATATAAACTATGTGAATGTGTTAACTGGAGACCATTTTTTACGAAAAAAATAGATATTAATTTTTCAATGACTTTGTAGTTATCACAATGTGATATTTTATAGAAAAAAACAACTTTTTATTAGAGTATGATCGGTAGAAAAGAAATTAGAGAAAACAGCTGAATCTATGTCATAATGGAAATATCCTCATAACCAGATATTACTAACTCAGTAATGTCGTATAGTAGTCATGAATCTTAGGTGTTTCGTACCTAAGGTTAATACTTTTTTGTTTAATCATATGGATAGTTTCCAATAATAATCTACGTTGTAAATCTACGTTGCTATCCTTCTTTGCGTCCGAAACTTCCGTCGTTCATTACTCAAGCAAATATCATCGGAATTATATCATATTTGATACCATTTTCATTTAAAAAATACATCAAATATGTTAGTGAAAGTCCTATGAAAAATAAAGAAGTTTTGTTATTTGATTAGTACCCTAGTAGCATTTATGGTTGGCGTTTTGTTGGGCCTACGTTGGCGGTATCGGTTGGCAAACCGTTATAATTGTCGCTTTTTTTTGCGTTGGGCCAATGGTCAGGGCCAACGTTGGGCCAACGTTGAGCCAACGTAGGACCAACGATCACACCCAACGTTGGGCCAACGATCACTTCCAACGTAGGGCCAACGATCATACCCAACGTAGGGCCTATATCGCTATAATACGAAAAGCCAACAAGAGATTTTTCTCTGTAGTGTAGGGCCAATTAATTATATACATATATGTGCATTATAAAAGTATTTTATTTCTAAATCTGACACATTTGGAAGTAACGATAAGTTAGAACATAGAACGGATATATTAAAAGCTTAAATAACTACATATATTTACACTAATTACAATTAATCTTATACATATATTAAAAACCCACCTCGAGCTAGCTTATAGTAAATTCACATACAATTCAATTAAATACAAAAGTTTTTATATTTAGCAAATCTTAAATTCTACAATACAATGTTATCGGACATTCTAAATGTGCAGCTATTAGCTCGATATTATCCACTATTTGTAAGATATTAGACGTTCTTACAAATAGAGGATAATACCGATTGCCCAGGTTCCACCGCGAGGAGGTTGTTGCACAAGAGACCCGGAAAGGGAGTCAGAACGAATTCAATATTCCTTCTGGCTCCCTTTCCTAACAACTACGAACTTATACTAACGCAGTATGTCGAGTAATAATAAATAAATAAATAATTATAAAGTATTTTATAATGCACTATTTACACTAATTTATAGTAACAAAAATGAAAAATTTTCATATTCGCAATAGGTATACAAACAAAAGTATCCTTTTCACAATAGTTCGGTAAAAGTAAACATTTCTTATGTACATTAGAGGAACAAAGATATATTTTTTTGGGGTGACTTACTTTGTAAATACCTATTTTGCTACTTTCTATTGGTTTCGTAAAGTAATCTGTTTTCTCGGTCAAACAGCCGCAAAGTAATTTGTAAAATGAGGAATTAGGAACCTCTTCAATAGATTTGACAACTATAATATCTCCGCTTACGCTAGTAAAACAAGCATCAGGCAACGAAGTACTTAAAATACAATTGCTTGTCATAGTGACAGATCTTATTGTACCGTCTTTATTCTTTACGATACTGGGAATTTTTGACTTATCTTTAGTTTTACAATGAAATTTCTCTTCCCCCATCTCTTAGCAACTTGTTCCAAAGGAAGATTATGCGATCAGACCATTCGTTTAATTTGTGTCATAAAATTTTCAAACGGAAATGCAGAATAATTGTCTAAATTACCAAAATTCAGAACGCCTTCTTCCAAATGAAGGAGATTGTGAAACTTATATACAAGAAGTTCTTTATAATAAAAGGTTGGTACATTTTGAACAAAGCAATGTAGTAAATCATTAACATATCTTCGCCACTGAGAATTTTGACAAAAATCAGAAATTAATATGTAAATTGCACAATGTAATATCAAAAAATGTTTATATAAACTACTTGGCAGTACATTTGCCAAAACTACAGGTCCTAAATATAAAAGAAACGCGCGAAATTCTGTAGCCTTCCAATATTTGAACATATTTAATGGCCGTGGACGCCGAGAAAACTCTACTGGGTAATTGTTACTTCTTATTTCTAATAGCCGTCTCGATATTACGTTTATTTTAAGGGCATTTAATTTACACTTTTTTGGTCCGTTCTCCACCCAAATCCGAATAAGTTTTTTTACAATACCTAAACAAACTAAATGCATATAATCTAAAGGTACCAGGGTCACTAATTCTAGATCAAGTTTTGAAAGCACACTTTCCGATACTTGGTGATCTTCATAATCATTCCTTTGAAAACCAATGTCCGTTCGTAGATTTAAGTTAGGTTTATATCTCCATGTAGTTCTACCAATATATGTACCCTCTTGTGTACATTTCTCACAAGCATAAAGAGAATTATGTGATTTAATAGATTTTAAAAAAGCTCTTGCCGGTGCATCAGCTATAATGCAACTAACACGAAAAGTGAACTTTTTATTATTAATTGTGATGGCATTCTTTTCAAAATAAAGACATTCATCAACAAAGGGACCAAGAAAATTGTTAGCATCATCTGGTTCAGATTTTCCGTAATAAAGGCTGACAATAAAAGGTGTTTTATTAACAGATTGATCGACTACACATAAAATGGGCCAAAAGGAATTAGTTGTGCTGGAATGTATTGGCAAACCATCGACATTAACGGTAATAGATAAAAGTGAATCCTATTTAAATTCCAATATTTTTCTATCTATTAAAGGATAATTTTCCGATACTAATCCTGCTGAAACTCTTTCTATTATGCCAGTTCCAAGTCCAAAATATACGTATGAACCACTATCACATTTCTTAACGTTGATAGTCTTTGGTGTACGTAATAATGTCCATGAATCGCTTGGCAAAGATGGATGATGCAATTTTAATAATTTTAATAAATTGTCAAGAGCAGAATGAGTTATATTATGTTTATGGGACCAAAAGACCAGAGATGAATCTAAAGTTGTTTTTAGAGATACATTAGCTGTCAAAGTAGCATCAACAATTGTACTGGCAGATGTAGAAGGTAAATAACCTTCTAATGTAGAAGATGTAGAACAGTGGTCGGCACGGAGAGGACTCTACAGCTCGATCTAGGCTCGCTCCGCCCCTTTTCTCGCCCCGCACGTCTCGCTCCCCGCGATGGTCCAAGTCCTCGAGGCAGCTCAGGCGCGTACCTATCCCAGACCGTATGAACTGCGCGTGGCGCATTAGGGCGACACCCGGATCAATAGGTTTCCACATTACCATGGAGGTACTATTGTCAATGCGTTTTTTAATGTGGTTTCTTCTGTAGGCCTATTCCACTATGTTGCATGATAATTTCGGAAACTAACTTTAAACAATAAACACGGAAGAGAGAGAGCACGCTTCCAATTAACAAGAAGAACTTCGCGATCTTCAGCAAGAAGTTCCTCTGAGGAATACGGGAGAAAACAGTATCGAATTTTCTAAAACATTGATTAGATGAATCGAGATATCCTCTCCTCAGAATGTGAATGTTCGTTCTCCAAAATGCGGAATATTAGATCGGAAAAGCGCACACGGTTGAGTGACACTTCGCTATCATCTGCGATCCGAGCCGTGACATCTAATCTTTCGTTCGATATATCTGATATTCCGAGTACATCTAAACGTCCACGAAGAAATTTGTCTGAATGACTGTTTAAAATTTTGGCAATGGAATTAAGAAGTATTTTTCAAAGTAATCTCTCCCTCTTCCGTGTTTATTGTTCAAAGTTAGTTTCCGAAATTATCATGCAACATAGTGGAATAGGCCTACAGGAGAAACCACATTAAAAAACGCATTGACAATTGTACCTCCATGGTAATGTGGAAACCTATTGATACGGGTGTCGCCCTAATGCGCCACGCGCAGTTCATACGGTCTGGGATAGGTACGCGCCTGAGCTGCCTCGAGGACTAGGACCATCGCGGGGAGCGAGACGTGCGGGGCGAGAAAAGGGGCGGAGCGAGCCTAGATCGAGCTGTAGAGTCCTCTCCGTGCCGACCACTGCTGTAGACCTTGAATAGGCCCAAGCGAGACCTGGAAGAGACACAGGAGAGGATTAGGCCCGCGTGGATCAGGTCGCTACGGTCAAACGGACAACAATGGAAAGGGAATATGGCAAGCAAATAAGGAGTTTTCTAAAACGACAGCGACGTAGGGCAGCGCCAAGGCGAGAACAATAGTTACGTGGACCACCCTGTATACATATGTACATAATTTTTATCTGCATTATTTTTTTATAAATGATGGTGACCCTCAATTTTTTTTAATGGAATGCTATTTATTTTTTATATCGTATAAAAACGTGTGCCAAAACGAATTCATTCGTATAGGACATAATGGCCTTGAAGGTCACACAAGGTCAAAAATAGAAGAATTATTTAAATCCAATTTTTTGTACTTACATGTTACCACTTGCATCAGCCTGTATTCTTTTAAAGCGATTTTATTATTTCTTCCTGTCCAATTGCACTTAAGAGCAAAAGCGTTCGTGAAGATTTTCTCTAATATTCTTCTAACAATTACTATGAGTGTATTGCCACCCATATAGCTCAAGTAATTAACCTGATATAATGTGTGATAAAAATTAATAATTGTGTGAGATGAATACATGGATGCGGGTGCGAGAGAGAGGAAGGACAAATGACTCTATGCCGAATGTTTAGGCGTAGCGGGCAATGCCCCGCACATCACCGCCGCGTGGCGTCTCGCGGGTCAGCTGAGCGCGCGGCAAAACAATACAAAAGAAGTGTGATGTTTTGCCGATCGTGGGGAAAAACGCGAGGACGAATCGCACCTAGGGCAAGCGGCCGTTGGCCCGAACATTTTCAGACAAAGAAACAGGGCAATATAAAAGAGGACAAACGAGCGGCGCGGTATCATATTAGACAGTAAATTCGGTAGAGTCGAACAGGTCGAGGCGAATTATAAAACAATCGAGATAATCGTTACGGTGTTAGTCGTTAGTCGTAAAATAGTCGTCGTTGTATTTGACATCCGTGTAATTCAGTGTATCGTATCGTCTTTTGTACAATATTCGTGAATAAAAAACCGTGCACGTAACTAGCTGTGATCACTATCCCACAATTGTAAATATTTTTCAAAATTGGTTTAGTAATAACATAAAGTGTTTGTATATCTATCGTTTACGTTGACTAGTTTCAACGTTGTACATATTTGGCGAAGCTAAATTCACTGATGTTCTACTAGTATTTGGCGTAGCTAATACATTCACTGATGCTCTACTAGTATTTGATGTACAGTAAAAGCTTGATTCTTGTCCAACAGCCGTGTTTTTCATGGACAAGAATCGTGGCCAGAAGTGCTTTTTGATTTATGACTCCGTCTAGATATCGCGCCGAGCGAGACTTCAATAGAAAGCCGAACATAGAGTAGGACACGATTGATTCTTGTCCAACAGCCGTGTATTTTTCATGGACAAGAAAACAAGAATCAAGCCACGAGAAATGCTTTTGGCTTTATGACTGCGTCTAGATACCGCGCCGAGCGAGACTTCAATAGAAAGCCGAACATAGGGAAGGACAGAATGATATTCGGTCCGCGTGACCGAAGCGTGTCGCCGTCGCCGGCACAGTTTAAAGGCAGCGTGTTCTCACAATGTAATATGCCAGTTAAAAATGCTTTATTTTTCATTATTTTTTTTATGGGACTTTCACTGGCTTGTTTCTGGCATTTTTCTGGTTAGAACAAGACCAAACACGATATAATTTGGCCCATATTTACTGTTCGCGTCTCTTTCTTTCCAATGCGCTGTTGTTCGTTGCCTTCAAGACTTTAATGGTCGATAAAACCACTTAACAGTTCAAATTATATCGTGTTTGGTGTCATTTTAATCAGAAAAATGTCAGAAATACGGTAGTGAAAGTCCCATAAACAAATAATGAAAATTAAGAGATTTGTAAAATCGATTCTTCGAGTCAATGTTGTGGTGTTCAAACCGATATACCCGAGCCGACATCAATCGTCGCCGCCCTGCGGAGCGACTCGGCGTGACAGGCAGTGGAATGGGTAGGCTCTAGACAAGAATCAAGCTTTTACTGTAGCTACATTCACTGGAGTTCTATCGAACGATGGTGCTTTAGGAAAATCTAAAAAATAACATAGAAGTTAATCTTACAACAAGAAAAACAAAATTTTTAATTGCAATTAAATGCATGCATATGACTTACTGATAAACTGTTGTTCGTCGTTATCAGACTCATCATCGCTATCAGAAATAATTTTTCTTATTTTCCTCTTTCTTTTTGATGCTCCTTGCTCTCCTTCCCATTCAGTAGCTACTTCTGACTCACTTTCAGCCTTCTTACATTTTTCACGGGCTTTAGTCAAATCATCTGAAAGGATATTGCGTTTATACTCTTGCCAATAGTGCATTATACTGTGATCACAGTATATAAAAATCACTTATTATAATCAGAATTGGGCAAAATTTACATCTAAATAAAAATTTCGGATAACGCATAAAAAATTAATAAATTTTTATTCATTATTCGATGGTTCGAATATAAAAAGTATCTTATATTAGTATCTAATTGGGGGTATCTAATTGGGACATGCTACCGTGGTACGACAACAAAAATATTGTGGGAAAAAATAACTATATATATATATACATATATATTAAATATATATATATATATATATATATATATATATATATATATATATATATATATATATTTAAAAATAAAGCAGACAAAACGATCCTCGCAGGTCAAAACGCAGCGCAATACTATTTACTTTTAACTCTGACCGCAACTCGCAGGCCGAAGTTCTCTCACGTGCGCTTTTCTCTCGACGTTTCGACACGGTCCCTATGCCCGACATTCGACACCACAATCGGCCATCCTACAATAAAATCTGCTCTCAGATGTTGTCCTCTAGCAATATTGCATCTTCTTCGTCTTCTTCTCCTTGGCTCTCCATGGTTTCCTCATCAAGAGTTATCCATGGTTTCATGTTATCGGCCGACGTCGAAGTCCGTTGTGGGCCTTCTCTTTCTCCGTCCTTTTCCACCAAGTAGCGATCATTACGCAGAATATTCTGTACAACATATGGTCCGAGAAATTTTGTACTAAACTTCCCGTGCGTGGCAGGTTGCATTCGTTTGATTGCGACAAGATCGCCTACTTTATACTTTATGGCCTCTTTACGCCTCTTATTGAAATTCCTCCTGTTGGCAGTTTGAATTTTCAATATATTCTCTTTGGTTTCTCTGCGAATCTCATTTCGATTTTCTTCGAACACATCTAACCATTCCTCTTCGAGTATTTGTCGAATCTCTGGATCCTCCTTTATCTTCATTGAAGTCCCAAAAAGAATCTTGAATGGTGTTCCTCCCGTGCTTCTACTAGGTGTAGAATTCAAATATTTCTGTGCTATGTCTAAATACTTATACCATTCCTCAGGTTTAGACAATGCCAGTTTCGTCAATAAGGGTATGAGCGTTCTATTCACCCTCTCCACTTGCCCGTTTCCTCGAGGTACAGCCGTAGTTACTAGCACGTGTTGGATATCCTCTTCCTTGCAATAATTTTTAAAATTGTTTGAGGTGAACGCAGTTCCCCTGTCTGTAATAATTCGCCTTGGATTACCGAATATTACCGCTTGTTTTTTTAATTTGTCCAAGACTTCTGCAGTGTCCGTGGAGCGCGTAGCATAAAGCCATACAAACTTCGTAAATGCATCGATTACCACTAAAATATGACGATATTTTTTCTTCGTTGATGTAATTGGACCGAGATGATCAAGATGGTAGGTATCCAATGGCAAAGTTCCTTTTTCGATGCAATGTAAAAATCCTTCCTGCTTTCCTGCTTTCCTTTCGGCCACAATATATTGTACACAATTCCGAATGACCCTCTCAATTTTCGACCGCATGTCCGCAAACCAATAGTCCCTTTTCACAATAGATTCGGTCTTAACGACCCCAAAGTGTCCGCGCTCGTGCGCTTGCCTCACTACCTGCGCCTGCATACTTTTAGGCACTACTATAAACGCATTGTTTTGCGCGCACTTGTACAATATTCCGTTTTTCGACACAAACCCGTCAACCTTATGTTGATTTACGGCACTTATTATCTCTCTTAGCTCACTGTCTTCACTTTGCGCTCTCTTAATACTAGATAAAACGCTGTTTTCCAATCCTCCGATGTACATTATCATTGATGTGGGATAACGACTTAATGCATCTACATGGCACATATATTTACCCGAGCGGTGTTCTACAATATAATTGAGCTCTTCTAAAAGTAGAGCCCATCTGGCTACTCGCATGCACAAATCATGCTTCTTCATTGTTAGGGAAAATGCCTGACAATCCTGAAAATTAAAGGAAATACCTAATAAATAAACCCTAAATTTTCTAAGCGCTCTTATTATACTGAGTAGTAATTTCAAACTATCGAATGCTCTTTCTTCTTCGAGACCAAAATAAAACGATGTGTTTTTCTTTAATAAATTTGTCAACGGACGTGCTATGATCGAATATCGCGAGATAAATTTTCTAAAATATTCTGTTAATCCTAAGAAACTCTGCACACTCTTAACATTTGACGGCTTTGGAAATTTCGTAACCGCACTAGTTTTGTGATCCGACGGTCGAATCGTCCCATTTTCTATAATATACCCTAAATACTCTATTCTCGTTTGAATAAATTGACACTTTTCCCAATTTATCATAAGCCCGTATTCGCTTGCAGTTTTTAAAACTATTTCTAAATTATGAATACCGTCTTCGTAATCACGAGAAGGAACAACTAAATCATCCATATAGACCAACACTAGTCCTTTCGCTATTAATTCCTGAAATATCGCATTAATATACTTCTGAAACACAGATGGAGAGTTGCACAATCCAAACGGAACACGTAAAAATTCGTATTGTCCATCTGGTGTCACAAATGCAGTGTATTTTCTCGAATTCTTTTCAATGGAAAAATCCGTTCTTCAGATCTAGTGTACTAAAAATACGCGCGTCTTGTAATCGGTCTAAATGATCTTCGATAAGAGGAAGTGGATATCGGTTCTTTACTATTTTGTTGTTCAATCTCCTGTAGTCTATACGAAGCCTCATGGAACCATTCTTTTTTTTACTAAGACAATAGGACACGCGTAGTCTGATTGTGACCGTTGGATAATCTTATTTTCCAACCATTCGTCTATTTGTGCATTCACTTCCTCCTTCTCAGCAGGAGATAATCTACGCGGTCGTTGATACACGGGAATATTATCGGTCAACACGATGTTCATTTTAATATCTAAATTCTGAACTTTATTAGGTGCGTACTTTTGTCTTAATTCTTCGATTCGCTTCCGATGATCAATGCTACGGATATGTGAAAGATCTAATTCGCTATTACTTTCGCAAGTGCTGATGTGAAAAACTTCCGGAACGGTAGACTCGCTAGAATTTTTATTTTCACAAATCGTAATGTTTCCATCTTTTATTTGAACGTCCACCGTATTCAAGAAGTCTGTGCCAATTAATACTCCGTATGGTAACAATGTATCGGAAACAACATGCAATTTAATAGAATACATCGTACCATCAATTTCGATCTCTGTCACGAACTCGCCTAATGTACTATTATCGCTTGTGCCGACACCCTGAAAGTTGATTGTTTTTTCGCTTAAACGCGGCGCGCCTATCTGTATATACTGTTCCGCACGGATTAAACTTAAATCGCTACCTGTGTCTATTAAAGCCGTTATCCCTTTAGATGCTATAACCACTTCCTTCTTGTTTCGTGGCCCTATCACACTACACACACTCACCTGCACTTCCGTTGTGCATTTCGATGCAAAATGACCATATTCTTGGCATTTGAAACACTTTACACCCTTGTCTTTCGTGGGACACTCAGCACTTGGATGATTCCGGGAACCACAGGTGAAACATCGTCGAATCCCACCTGATGTCTTCTGTGACTGCACCGGCATCTTCTTCTCTCCAGTGTACCTCGCCTTCGTTTTCGCATTCTTCTTCATGGTCTCGTATATCCTGAATTTTTCCTTTAATTCGCGAATGTTTCCTGCGCCATACAAGATGGTTTTATTTATTTCTTCATCCTCAATACTGTGACGTTCGTCACCACAGTCCGTCCTGCTCTTGCAAGCCCAGGCCGTTCCTGTGGTATATTTTCAAGAGGCCCGCCCCTCATTCACACGCCACTATTTCAAATCTCATAAGAATAAAATTTCAAGGGACCGTTTCCCTATTGATACGGTCCGTTCCAGTCTAGTGAACCTACTACGTCGCAACCCCCACCAGAAGTCGAAATCATCGAGACAGCGGATCAAATCGATTATTAGTAGTCGACAGTTCGAACCGACAACACCACTCCTGCAGCTGAATTATCTCACGAAATACGATAAAGGACATAGTCTCAGAACAGAATTATTTCACGAAATACGATAAGGACATAGTCTGTGAACTGAATTATTTCACGAAATACGATAAAGGACTTAGACGCAGGAACGTCGATCCACCTCCAGTGATCCACTACCCCTTCCACTGGAACAACTTGACATGTGATTGGGACTACCCCCTTCCACCAACGTTGGACTATAAGGGCAGCAGCTGGACACCTACGAAGTCAGTTGAATTCAGGAATCAGTCGAAAGCAGTCGAAGTCAGGAGTCAGTCGAAGTCAGTCGAAGTCAGAACCACAGTCGAAGACAGAACCATAGTCGAAGTCAGTTCAAGTCAGGAGTCAGTCGAAGTCACGAGTCAGCTGAAGTCTGAAGTCAGAATTCTTCGGTGCACCATCCAGTGCAACGACTGTTCGCGTTCACCTTCCTCAATCCAACCTTTTAACCATTTACCTACTTCCATCGTTCTCGATGATGAAACCGAGAGCACTTTGAACTATTTGTAGTTCTGGCCTTCAAACTGAGAGGATTCACCACCTCCTTCCTAATCCCCTTATACGTCGACATTGCTGCGTGCGGACCAGCAAAGAATAAATTCATTTGCGTGTGCGAATGTGCGTGTATCAAGAACCTTAGTCGTGAGAGGAGTCGCCAACCACTTTTTCACCCCTGTCCTATACCTACACGTTCGAGCACGGCGGACTGGGTCCAGCCTCTCGAGCTCCCCCACTACCACAATCTTGGCGGACTAGGTCCAGCCGTTTGTGCGTCCTTCAATTTTCCCTCGAACTAGGCGGATTGGGTCTAGCCGTTCGAGTTCCCTCACCTACCACAATCTTGGCGGACTAGGTCCAGCCGATTGTGAAGTCTCCAATTTTCCTCGAACTAGGCGGACTGGGTCCAGCCGTTCGATCTACCGTACCCACCACAATCTTGGCGGACTTGGTCCAGCCGATTGCGTGTGTGTACTCCAATTCACGGCCAGGCGGACTAGGTCCAGCCGACCGGGGATCCCATCCCGACATTCTCTCTTTGACGACGGAACGACGTAACTCGCCCTATGTCGCAACGAACCGTGGACATCAAAAGAAATTCGCACGCGTAAAAACGTAAACTCGCAATGTCAAGCATGCTGTATGCATACTCTTGATATGTCTCATCGCGTTTTTTCTTCCATTCCATTAATTTCTTGTGGACTATGCCACTATTCACCGTCTGCAAAAAGTCTCCCTCAAGGGCTTCCTTAAAGCTAGCCCACGATCTATCACATTTCTCGTGTCTCATAAATATCTTAGCAGATCCCTTTAACAATCGCTTTGCATATATGATTTTCTGGACACTTGTCCACCTACATAATGCACTCGCGTCTTCAAATTCTTCCAACCATCGTCGAACCGATATCTCATCATCCCCAGCGAAGGAAGGAATTGATCCTTCGACATCTTTAAACGTTAACAACGTTCCGCGCAAATTCGTCTTCTTTACTCGTCCGCTACTTCTTATCGTAACCTCATGCTCTTCGTCATTGGTGGTGCCGCCATCACATTCGCTGTCATCTTCATATTCGGCTTCCCAAGCCAACGCGGCTTGAAGTCTTGCCACAAGTTCAGCCTTGTTTCCAGATTTCTTCAGTTTCCGGATTCTTAACTCTTGCTTCAGTTCGGCAATTGTCATACGTTCCAATGGGCGAGACAATTGGGGTGCGTCTGAGCCACCAGGCACATCAGTGGTTCCTTGGGAAGAAGCCATGGTTCTATGGACACGTTAGAATGTACTTCACAATTCACAGACGACCGAAAATTACGCGAGTTATACACTGTTCCTCAAAATTCTCGCGATGAAAGTCAGTTTGAATCCCGGCTGAGCCCCCAAAGTTTGTGGGAAAAAATAACTGACTACGTGCAGGATAATGAACAAAACAGTATATATATATTTAAAAATAAAGCAGACAAAACGATCGTACACAACGCGATTGACCGCACCTCGCAGGTCAAAACGCAACGCAATAATCTTTACTTTTATCTCTGACCGCAACTCGCAGGCCGAAGTTCTTTCACGTGCGCTTTTCTCTCGTCGTTTCGACACCACAATATATATGCTTAGGGTTAGGGTTATATATGGTTATATATTAAGGTTACATATGGTTCCATTTAAAAAACTTATATTGTTTTTGAAATCCCCCCTCCCCACAACAATTTTTGTAAATAAATTTTTTTTGTAATTTCAGTGCGTCACGATCGTGATATTTCCGTTCAAAGATAAACGAAATACCCTGTATATGCTATGGCACCTGTTAGGAATGCACAACCTAGGCGTGCACTCGGCCATCCCCATTTGGACCATGCATGGCACGTGTTAGGAATGCCTAACTTAGGCGTACACCATTCTTTCCGCGTTAGGCCCACATTCGTCTTTAGGCATGTCTAACTGAAATTCTAGTCGGGTTAATTTAAGTTAAGTTTAAATTAGTAATAAGGTTAGGATAAGGAGGAATGGGAAGAAGGTTGAAGTATGGTATTTAGGTAATTAAAGGAACTTAATTAAAAGTGACACATTGTTGAGGCCGTTTCGCCCAGTTTAAAACCCGCGCCGTCTTCCATGCTAGCGAGACACGCGAGCGCGTTCTCATCGCTCGCAAAAACGAACTAATCAGTCTTGTCTTGATCGCGACACCGAACGCTTCAAAGGAGAACATAGCTAACGAGTATTATTATACGCTGTAACATTCGACCGCACGCGTTTATGCTCATTTGCGGAGCAACGCGAGAAACTCGCACCAACACCGACGATCTGTACCACGTACTTTTAGAGTTTTATAATAAATCTGATCCGGAGTCTAACACGCTCTGAAAAGCACAAACATTTTTGGTCCTTCGAGCCGGATCTCCTTGCAAGACCGGTAAGCAGTGCATCATTCCCATTGCAGTGATTGGTGCGGAAAAAAGTGCGTTGGTGTAGCTCCAGTGTGTGCATTAAAGCGAGCGTGGTTGGAGAAAAACAAGTGAAAAATCGAACAGACGCCACGAGGCTAACGGAAATTTCAACCTTTGTGACGTCACGCCGTGGTGCGCGAAACGCGACGCTAGCGGAGCGAGAGAGACAGAGCGAGCGCGAAATCGAAAACAAGCTCCGAATACGCGCAACCTCGTCGAGGCTATTGCTGTCCTCGTCGCACTCATCCGTTCGAAGTTCTTGTCGGTTCTTCGGGAATCAGCTGTTCCGCGCGCGACACGCACACACACACAACCGGAAACGTGGTCGTTTGCTCGCATCGCGACTGTGTGATCGCCTTTGCTTCGCGTCTCACATAATCGTCGCGAGTGCTCTCGGTACCTCGGTACCTTGCTTTGGATTTGCAGACAGCATTTGCAGCAATCTGCAACTTTTCTAATTTTCGGTTCTATCGATTGTGCAACTTGGGAGTCGATTAGCTTTGACAATGACTGGACACGAAGCACTGTTCACAGCGCAAAAGCGTATCGCGGTGTTCATTATGAATTTCGTGGACAACACTACGAAAAAGAAGGCCGCCGATAAGCTTACGTTGACGGACGTCCAAGCTAGACAGGCGCTCCTACAGGATTATTGGGACGGCTTTCAAGGGCGAGATTTGGCTCTGGCAGAAAACATGGATAGTCTAAGCGAACGCTCGTACTACAAGGCAGACCTGTATGGATCCACGATGGAAGCGTATCTGTACGCAAAGGCATGGCTGGAGGAAAAATGGAAGGAGCCCTGTGGTCCTTCCGATACGCACGCTCTTGTATCGCATGAGTTGGATGCAGGACACTCGATACAGAGATCGCTCGAAAAACTAAAGCTGCCGCGCTTCGACGGGCGTCAACGCGATTGGGAAGCTTTTAAGGAGCGTTTCTCCTCCTTGGTCGTCGCAGATAAAGGGATGGCTCCCGTTATCAAGTTGGAGCACCTATTAAACTGCTTGACAGGTGAGGCGGCGGCAAGGCTGAAGGGTATCCAGCTGACAGGTGCCAACTTCCATACAGCCTGGGAAACGCTGCGTCGACGCTACGACAACAGGTTCCTCCGATTCAGCACGCAAATGCAGGCCGTTGCTGGATCACAGGCTAGCGATGAGGAAACCGGAACGCACATTAACCAGCTGCTAAATACGACGAACGAGAGCATCAACGTGTTCCGAGCCCTCGGGCTTCCGGTCGAGCATTGGGATGCTGTCCTGATCTACTTCATCGAGAGTAAACTTGCATCTCCGACGAGGATGGACTGGGCTAAGGAGCTGGAGAAGAAGAAAAATGACGAATTCCCCACGTTTGCCGAGTTCAAGTACTTTCTGGAGGATAGGATAAGAACTCTGGACCTTGTCGAGGCCGACCGGTCCACGTCCGTTCGAGAGGGAACGTCCGTTCCAGATCAGTAGTTCCAACCTTCGGCCAAGCCAAAGGATAGCAAGAAGACGAAGAAGTCTTCAGCTCACGTTGTCACGCAAAGGAACTCGTCTACGAGAGAGCCGGACAAATGCTCGTTCTGCGACGGACCACACTTCATTGGGCGTTGCAGCGTGTTCTCCAATGCGCCTCCGACAACCAGGAGAGCCCATGTGCAAACAGCTCGGCTCTGTCTCAATTGCTTGAGCGCTAGGCATGTCGTGGGCGTTTGTACGTCGAAATATCGGTGCTCCGTGTGCCAAGAGAAGCACCATACGAAGTTGCACCAGGACAAGACAGCCACTTCGAACGCTGCGGTGGCTACGTTGCAGAATCCGGAGACCAAATCTGCGCCGGGAGAGGCGTCTGTGCTCGCCATCACCGGAGGACAGACTGTGCTATTGGCAACTGCCTGTGTAGTGCTGCAGTCGCCGGGCGCCGCCATCACCGTAAGGGCCTTGCTGGATTCTGGCGCAGAGGAGTCCTTCATAACAGAGCAGGCGGTGCAGGCACTTGGACTTCGTCGCCAGTCGACTCATGTGGCGGTCAACGGAGTCGGAACCGAGCGGACAGCGGTGGCCAGAAGCAGGGTCCATCTAACGCTCAAGTCACAGCGTGACGAAAAATTCTCTCTTGATTTTTCAGCGCTGGTTTTGAAAAGGTTGACGTTCCTGTTACCACGTCTACCTGTCGACCCAACCGCGTGGCCACATCTTGCTTCGAGGCCACTCTGGCGGATCCGGTCTACTTCAAACCAGGACGCATCGACTGCATATTGAATGCGGAGGCCTTCGCGAAGGTGATACGGCATGGCATCGACCGACGACCGGGGGCACCCACTGCAATGGAAACGTCTCTCGGCTGGGTCGTGCTGGGAAAAGTACCTGTACAAGAGACCGTTGGGGAAGCGGAGGTATCGAGATTTCACGTTGCAGTGGACCGAGAACTGACCTCGGCGTTGACGAGATTCTGGGAGATTGAAGAAGTCAACAAGCCGCCCCAGTTGTCTCCGCAGGATGAGGAGTGCTACGACCATTTTCGGAGGACTCACTCACGCAGGGCAGATGGTCGCTTCGTTGTCAGGCTCCCGTTTGCTAAGGAGCCTGTCTTTGCCGATTCAAAGTCCACAGCTGCCGCTTGCTTGACGAGGTTAGAGCGTCGATTCGTGAGACAACCCGAGTTGGCTCCACCGTATAGAGTCTTCATGCTGGAGTACCAGTCGCTAGGTCACATGGAGAAGGTGGACAACGAGCAGTCGGGTAAGAGCGATGTTTTTTATCTGCCTCATCATGCAGTTTTTAAAGACGGCGGTAAAGGGAAAATACGCGTAGTCTTCAACGCGTCCCAAGCCGACTCCGCCGGGGTCTCGTTAAATAGTTGCATGCATGCGGGACCCAAATTGCAGGAAGATGTGTTCGTCATCATCATTCGTTGGTGCTTTTGGAAATACGTTTTTACGTGTGACGTTGTGAAAATGTTTCGGCAATTCCTCGTTCAGCGGGAGGATGCTGATTGGCAACGCATTTTGTGGCGTTTCAGCGAGGACGAGATGGTCACCCCGTTCCGTTTAGTCGCGGTGACATATGGGATGACCTGTGCTCCATTCTTGGCCAACGCATGCATGCTCCAGCTGGCAGATGACGAGCAGAAGCGCTTTCCTCGTGGCGCTCAGGTATTGAGGAAGGGTCGTTATGCGGACGACTCCTACGGAGGGGGAGATACCCTCGAAGAAACTAGGCTCGTGCGAGACGAGCTAGTAAACATCCTGAGAACAGCAAGAATGGATGTGGGCAAGTGGGCTGCAAACCACACAGAGCTGTTGCAGGAGCTGGGTCTCGAGAGGCCTGCGGTTGCTGAGCGGGAGTTTCGAGTCGAGGAGGCGGTGTCCACATTAGGCCTGCGTTGGTTGCCGCAAAAGGACGCCTTTTGCTTCAAAATTGCATTAGTCGAAACTCCTCAGGTACTCACGAAAAGGTCAATCTTGTCGGAAGTTTCCAAATTGTTTGACCCGATTGGTTGGGTTGCTCCCGTGTTGGTTCGTGCAAAGCTGCTGTTGCAAACCTTATGGAGGCAGGGCGTTAGTAGGAAGACTATGTCTTTTCTAACTCAGGGTGGTTCCCCCCATGTGGGGGAGGGGGTAACCCCCCCCCGGCCATTGCCCCCCCCCCCCGCCCGGCCATTGCCCCCCCGGCCATCCCCCCCTTTTTTTGGCGGGGGGGGGGGGGGGGTCATGAGGGAGTGACGTCACTACCTAAGCGAATTTTGGGGGTCATGAAGAAGGGGGGGGGGTCACGAGGGAGTGACGTCACTACCTAAGCGAATTTTGGGGGTCATGAGGAAGGGGGGGGGTCATGAGGGAGTGACGTCACTACCTAAGCGAATTTTGGGGTCATGAGGAAGTGACGTCACGGAAGCGACTTCCGTATCAACTATGTGGTTCGCAGGTAGTGACGTCACAAGCGGTAGACGGTGGGCCACACATGTTGACACTCTGCTGATCTAACCGACAATGGCGTTTCATAGCCTGTCTGTTACCGACCGCCTTCACAGGAACCCCCACCACTTCCGTGACGTCACAAGCGGTAGACGGCGAGCCACACATGTTGACACTCTGCCGATCTAACCGACAATGGCGTTTCATAGCCCGTCTGTTACCGACCGCCTTCGCAGGAACCCCCACCACTTCCGTGACGTCACAAGCGGTTGCGAACCACATTTTTTTTCTTTAACGGGAAAAAAACTTTCTTACCCCAACAGGATTCGAACCTCGGTCTACCGCTTGGTAGACCATCCCATTAATCGCTTGACCAACCGACAATCTTATAAACACAGCGAACATTTTGGTATATATCGCAAAGAATAACTCTCGCAGCTTTTGGGCGACAGGCATAAACACGTCAGCATTTAAGACGCCATTTGATTGACCCTGACATTTTTTATAAAATATGAAACCCCTTAGGAACGAACAGGAATCACGACAAAACTGCAGCGCCAGCATTTAAGACGCTATTTGATTGACCCTGACATTTTTTTATGAAATATGATACCCCTTAGAAACGAACAGGAATCACGGGACAGGAAATGTAAATCATGCATTAAATGTTGGAGTATCCTTTTGATTTTATTTTATTAGCATTACATCTAAGCCTAAAGCTAACAATTCGGTGTCTATTAATGAATTGCGGTCAAAATCTTCATGTACCACAATTGCTTTTGCAAAATCATCGGTAACATTAGATATTATTTGCATAAACTTACAATATTTTGTTTGTACAGAATATAGGTTCTCAGATAGCCATGAGTACATGTGGTCGATACAATATTCCAAATCAAACATTCTTCTCATCGTTTTCTGGGCAATCTGTATGGACTTAGTAGAATTTGATAATTTTGCAAGCTTTACATCATCGTTTAACTGACAGAACTCCACAGTTATATCACCAACATGCACAGCATTTCCTGAGTTGGCAATGTTCCGCAGAATGTCTTCTCTCTTTTGTAAAAAATCTTTCCACGTAGCCATAGACAACTGAATTTCATTGCCGTGATTATCTCCTATAGCCAACTCAACGTGGCAGCAACCACCAATTCGAACCCAAATGTCGAAGTATTTGTAGAATGTATTCGTCAAGGGATATCTCCTGCCCAATATACGCACCGCGCGCACGATCCTCTGTTCCGAATTATCAGCGCTGATAAGAAATGAAACAATTAGGAAAGGCAATTTCTTTTCAGCTGCAAAGAAACAATACGGAATAGCATTTTTTACTTACTGTGTAGGTAATTGCGGAGGATTGAACTCATTATTCTGCAGCGTTGCGCGAGAGTTGACGGTTGCTGACCACGTAGTTGATACTTTGTCGATCTTACCAACAATGGCGTTTTATAGCCACCGCCCCCCCCCCTTCTTTCCAATTTTTGATAGTGCAAACATAGCAAATACATGGGGGGGGGGCATCGCGCTAATTCTCACAGCTTTGGGGCGACAGGCACGCGCACATAAAAAACTGCAGCGCCAGCATTTAAGATGCTATTTGGTTGACCTTGATATTTGAAAAAATTGCGCCGTCAGCATTTTTGGGGCCACAGGAAGTCACTGTGAAATATTACACCGAGCGTGTCATGTGGGATGAAATAAGCGAAGGTATAGTAAAAAATTTGTTAAATAATACACTTTATTCAGAAACATGGTCCTTGTCGGTCAGTATATAATTTACACAGTTTAAATACATTTTCCATGGCACATACACCAGTATGGAATGCACATCTATGCAATCCCTTTTGCATCAACGATAATCTTGGAACATCCTCCAGATCCACATCAAGAGCTTCTATTCCAGTTAATTTCCATAACCATTTTTTCTTCTCCAATCCCCTGACAATGACCTGCTGCGAATTTTCCAGAGCCCGTTGCAAACAACTTCCAGCTGTTCTGTATGGAACATATCCATTCGCCCAACCAATTCCATGATGTTTGCGCGTTAACCATCGAACCTGACGTGCTTCAGCAGCAGTCAATTGATGGAATTCAAATGGTGGCTCGAATATACAGTGGAATAGTTTATTTCCATCCCGTAAAATGGCTGCTTCTTTTACAATGAAATCGTTTGACCCCGTCATGAAACCTTGTAGATCGACGAACGTTACATTGGCCATCATGCACCCACCGCTTGTTAAACTATTCTGCGCACGACGTTGGTCAATGGACTGTATTCAACTATACGATCGTGTATGATTAAGCAGTAAGCAGCTGTGTTCACAGACACATTATCTCTGCACTCGAAATCTATGCGCACATCAATGGTTGCACTTTTAACAGACTCGTTTTGGCGAGAGCAGTCTATGACCACAAATGGCCCTCGTGATAAGAACTCTAATTCATCCAATAGCGGCTCACTGTATCGATTACCATAATATGAGTTTTGAAATTTTGCGTACATATCGTAAAGTACCGCATACTTATTTTTTTCAAAGTCCAAGTTTAGGTCATCGTACGGGTACGATTCGGAATTTAGGTACAACCGTATGTTTGACAGTTTACAATCGTCGAATTGATTAGCACTCTTATCCAATTGATTCTTCCTATCATTCTGCAATGCAAATATGATGAAGCGAGGTTTCTCCAATTGCGTTACAGTCTTTATCGCCCACGTATGCTTCGTAGTTGTTTGTAAATGTGGATATTCATATAGATCCTGTGACCGCGTCGATCACATATCGATACCTCGTGCGACGAGAACAACAATATCGATTCCCACCACGACGACTTGCGGTATCACGCGCGATCCTTGTCGTGGAAAAGGAGCACAGGATAAATCCACTTGTGAGATGCGCGCGCATCGATCCCCTCTCGATAGCGATCGAAGGAGGTCGATGCGAGCATCAGATTGATCACTCTGCGCCTGGACTAGCTCCGATAAGCACGCACGAGTCACCGCGAGTCAATTCGCGATTAACGCCGGTCGCGTATAGCCCAGAGAGGATGACTTTAAATATAGAAGCTCGCGTTTAACGAGTAGATCGTTTTTCCTACCGATCATTCGGTATAGCCCAGAGTGGCTGACATTAAAATATAGAAGCTCGTGTTCAACGAGTCAATCGTTTTTCCTACCGATCATTCGGTATAGCCCAGAGTGGCTGACATTAAAATATAAATGCTCGCGTTTAGTAAGTAAGTCGTTTTTCCTACCGATTGTTCGGTATAGCCCGGAGCGGCTGACATTAAAAATTAAATAGTTCGCGGAAAGTGCGCAAATTGGTAAAAGTTCGTGATCGCGTGCGTCTCTTGCCAGGAACACGGAGCAAGCTGGCAAGGATTTGTGATTGTGCATATGTGATACAGAATAGATGATGGGAATACATCCGTCAAGTAAGATTTCATGTTACGCGCTATCACCGATCCTCGTTAACTTGTAACACGTGAGAAATCTTGCGCCTTGCGCCGTGTAGTAGGCAAACAGTGTGGCCGCGAGACCGTCGAGTGGTCAGACGTAATTCTCAGCAAGCGCGTCGAACTTCCACGAATTTCTACCGTAGACAATATACACGGACGGGTGCGTCTCGTGACTCCCGTGAATCAAGGCATAGGATCTTGCGTGCATCCGATTCCACGAAGCTAATGAGGGTGTCCGGGGATCGAGGAGTCGCTCAGGCCACGTAAACGTGCCCTGCCGACGATTCGCTATCTTCCGCATGCGCTTTTGTGAGTTTTCCAAGGGATAGGTGCCGCTTGCTCCTCCCGTATATTCCGGCAGAATCGAACTTGCATTCCGTGTTAGTGTGTATGATGGTCAATATACATTCTCAAGCGATCACAAGGGGCTTATAGGATCGTCCGGGGATCGAGGAGTCGCCCAGGCCACGTAAACGTGCCCTGACGACGATTCGCTATCTTCCGCATACGTCTTGTAAGTGTCCTAGCGAGTAGGTGCCGGTTTTTCCTCCCGCGCAGCGGCAGGAAGATCGGACATTCTATTTCGTAGTGGTCGCGACCGTAATCAAGCTCTAAGTGGACACAAGGAGGTCTCAAGGTCGTCCGGGGATTGAGGAGTCGCCCAGGCCGCGTAAACGTGCCCTGCCGACAATTCACTATCTTCCGCATACGTTTTGAGACCGTTCTTGCGAGTAGGTGCCGTTTTCTCCTCCCGTGCTGCGGCAGGAGTAACGTTGCATTCTATCTCGCTGTGACACTTAACGCGAGAGCGAGTCAGAGACGGTCGCGAGGTATTCAGGATCGTCCGGGGATCGAGGAGTCGCCCAGGCCACATAAACGTGCCCTGACGACAATTCGCTATCTTCCGCATACGTTATCCTGGATGTCCTAATTAATTAATATCATATACACTTTCTGTGAATTCCAGTCGGATCACTCGTCGCGCTTCGTCACGCTCGAAACGTGGCAAGGTGAACACATTGTATTGTTGTGTACGATTCCGCGTGCAGAGTCGGTGCGTTGTAAACATACTGACAATGAGATTTAGTCGCGTACGGAATAGATACATTATAAATCTACAAGGGTACCAGAATATACACACGTTAGCTACACCCATACATCAAGTTCTTCAGCATTTACTTTCTTTCGTTAAAACCACTCCGCTTTCCAGCACCTGGAGGCACGAACCCCGTTTCGTCCTACAGGACATAATAGTAATACCGGATACGGTAACCAATCCGATATACTAATCAGATTTAACCATCCGATAAATAGAGAGTACATAATAATTTGGTTACAAATTGGCGCCCAACGTGGGGCGGTTTTGGTTCAGACGAATTAAATGTTGGAGAAATGAAGTATGAGTAAGCCAAAAACCCGTAGTAACAAAATGACGGGCGCGAAAAAGAACGATGACATGTCAATGATGCCACTATTATCTAGTACATCAATTCAACGAACACCGCCTCTTGGCACCCCGACCGGTACGGTAAACCGTCCGCGAAACCAGAATCCGAACGCGTCCGGTGACGATCAGGCTCCGGGGCCAACCTCCGCGCACGATAAAGACCTAATGTCCGCTGCCATTCGGGAGTTGCAAAATGAAATCGCGCACCTTAGGATGCGAGTTGATCAACTCAATGCTAAGGTGGAAGAACAGGTGACCACCGATGAGGTCTGCGAACGTGTGACTGAACACCGAGTGGAGATGAGAGATTGGTGTAGAAAAATTGAAGAGCGCTTGGAGCGAAATGAAAAGGCACAAGCGGACGCACTCAAGAAAATACAAACCTGCATGGAACAGATCCGATCACGAGCAACGAACCAGCAAACAACGACAATACCATCAAATGAGACAGAATTCGGCAATGGGTCGAGGGAAATTGATGACCACCGACGAAATCTGATTCCAGAGTTAGACGTAGACGCACACCGAACGACAACCGGTCATATAGATTCGAGGTGGGGGCTGAACGAGTCCACGAGGTTTGACCATACGATGGCGTCGATGGCCCGACCATTCGTCGTAAAACCGCATATGCCAACCTTCGAGGGCAAAACCACAGAGAGGCCTGCAAAGTATCTGAGGGAGCTCAAAAGATTTGTAGATGCCGCACGTTTACCCGACGAGGACATGAAGTTCATCATCACACAGTCACTGAAAGGTAATGCAGGCGAATGGTGGGACATTATGTCGGAACAAATTGCGACATGGCATCAATTTGCAAACGCCCTATTGACGAGATTCTGGAGCTCTGCAATCCAAAGGAAGGTCAGAGACAACCTAAATGTCGGGGTACATCGAACGGATACTGGAATCTCCCGTGTAGCGTATGCAATGAGATTGATCGGACTGGCTCGTGACTTACGTCCGCGACCCGCAGACGATGAAATTATACAAACACTGTCCAAACATTTTACGCAGGCAGTAGACGACTGCGTGCTCGGCCAGGATATACGCACCATAGATGCCTTTCTAGCGTTGCTGGAACGGTTTGACAACGGGGGTACGGTAAACCGACAGCGATACGATGAGCGTCCCAATTACAATAGAGAATGGGGTACTAAAACTCCACACGATCGAATCAACCAACCGACCGCAAACGCTCCGCGTATGAACCCTGTCAGCCAATTTCAGCAACGACAGAACAGAGAGCATCCGCGAACAGGAGCAGAATACCAACGGCCAAATGCCGATAACCCAAAGACAAGGTACGACAACGCGAAACCTTGGCAGGAACAACGCCGTCCACAAGACCGTAATAGAGATTATGCCCCGAATCGAATACGAGCAACTCACCTTGAAGAAGAGGAGCTCGCAGAGGAGCTGGAAGCCGTTGAACCAGAGGAGAATATGGGAAACGAATAAGGGGAACCACAAAAGAACGTCTGAGCAACTTCCCCGCTCAGGTGGGAGGTATCTCCAATATACAACACGGGGAAGATATCCAAATAACAATTGGGTCAATATTCCCAGACATACGCCAAGAATTACAGGACGATGAACTGTCGCCACGTACAAGCAAAATAACCAACAGATGCCCGGAGGTACTAATCAAACTGGAAGGGATTCCCATCAAAGCCCTGATTGACACGGGAAGCACCGTTACAGCAGTATCCGAAGCATGGTACTTCGAACACCAGGAGCGATTAATAAAATGCCCGACGCTGCCAGTAACGGGAACAGTAGTAATTGGGGCAACGGGCGGAAAATCGGCCCGATTAAAGAAACAAATCTGGGTAACCCTCAACCATGGAGACAAAACGATCGAAACAACAGCGATTGTGGTACCAGGGTTAATCTGTGAGGTGATTCTTGGCGTTGACACTCTAAGACGAGCGAAGGCCACAGTCGACTTTGGGAAGGAATCTCTTTCACTGAACACGGCAGACGGTCAAATTCTAATCAAAATGACACCCGAAACTGATACCGAAAACACAATGGTACGAACCATAAATGACCATCAAAAATCACAAACAGAGAAAATCAAATCTCTGCTCGAACCAGTAGAGGTAAACCAACAACAAAAAATTGCTCTACGGAAAACAATACAGGCGTTCCCGGAGGTCTGGAGAGATACTATCGGACGTGTGACGTGCTACCAACACCATCTACACGTAAAACCCACCAGGCCATACTGCAGTAGAACATACCCAATTCCATTGAAATATATGGAGGCGGCCGATGCAGAGGTGCAAAGGATGTTGGAAAACGACATTATTCGCCCAAGTACAAGTCCGTATTTGAATCCGGTCGTACCAGTGCTAAAAAAAAATGGGACGCTTAGACTATGCCTCGACGCGAGAAAGCTGAACGAGTTTCTCATTGATGACCACGAGATGTCAGAGACACCAGATGCAATATTCCAACGATTTCAAAGAGTCGACTACCTAACCAGCCTCGACTTGACAAATAGCTTCTGGCAAGTGCCACTGACACCATCGTCCCGAAAATATACCGCCTTTCTCTATCGCGGTAGATGTTACGAGTATGTAGTCACGCCCTTTGGGTTAAAGACAAGCAGCGCGAGCCTAGTGAGAGCACTGAGACGCATACTGGAAGGAATGGAGGGATTCATTGTCAATTTTATTGACGACATCTTATGTTTCTCTCCGACATTCGAAAAACACCTCGAACATCTCGCAATGCTATTGCAACGACTACGGGAAAATAATATCACCCTCAATTTAGAGAAATGCAAATTTGTGAGGCGGGAAATTAAATTTCTGGGCCACATTCTGTCAGCGGAAGGTCTAAGACAAGATCCAGAGAAAATCGAACTCATTCGGGCGTTTCCGACACCCCGAAACGTCAAACAGTTGCGTGGTTTCCTAGGCTTAGTGAACTATTATAGCAAGTTCACAAACAAGCATGCCGAAACTACAACACCGCTGCTGACGCTGCTCAAAAAAGGGAATCGCTGGAAATGGGACGAGGCACTACAAACATCTTTCGATCAAGCAAAAGAGGTTTTCTGCAGAGAAGTTGTACTGCAGTATGCAGATTCGCGCCAACCATATTTTCTATCAACGGACGCAAGTTCGACGGCACTCGGAGCAGTTTTGGAACAACGAGATGCAAACGGCGAATTAAGACCAATCACGTTCGCAAGCCGTACGTTAAGAGGTCCAGAACTGGCGTATTTCACCACCGAAAAAGAATTGTTGGCCATAGTATGGGCACTCGGGAAACTCAGAACGTATTTATACGGGGTTAAGATTGTATTATTAACAGACCACAAAGCAATCACATTCCTTATGAATAGCAAACTCCTAAGTCAACGATTGACAAGATGGATTCTATCGATACAGGATTATCAAATTGAGATCCAGTATCGCCCAGGAAAAGAGAACATTCCGGCGGACACAATGAGCAGGTTAAACAATGTAACGACCGAAGATTCGGTCGAACGAGAAAGACACGTACCAATACTAATGACCCTCGCAAGAGCAATGTCACCTACGTTACGAGCCGCGCTTAAACAACTTTCGGAATGGCAGCGGAAGGATCAAAAATTACAACGCGAAATCGAGCGCTGCAAAAAACGGGCAGATCACGCGTATAACCGTTATAATCTCCGCGATGGCACGTTATACCATGTTGACAAAAGTGGGAAGGAACGACCGGTTGTTCCCTCGCAGTTGCACGACTCGCTCATACGAGAGGTGCACGAGATATATGCGCATCTTGGGGGGGAAAAGACGATAAAGCTCCTGTCAGAGGACTTCTATATTTCAAAATTACACCGGCGCACGCGAAAACTTGTGGCAACATGCGACACGTGCCAACGCGTGAAAATTCCTACCCATACAATTCATACCGACTTACAAAGCATAATACCGCGGTGCCCTCTTGAGGTGTTGTCCGTCGATTTCTACGGTCCGTTACCGACGTCAAGGGGAGGCGTGAGGTATATTCTGGTAATCGAAGAGCTATTTACTAAATTTGTGAAACTATACGCGATGCGAAACGCGACAACCACCGTATCCCTGGCAAGAATCTTCAAACATTACATACCGCGCTACGGCAAACCAAAAAAGATCTTGACTGACCATGGAACACAGTTCACGGCGAAGAAATGGACACAGACCTTACGAGAAGAGGGCATCCACCACGTTCTCTCATCGATACGACACCCACAAAGCAATCCAGTGGAAAGGGTGAATAGGGAAATCGGACGGATTTTCCGTACGGTGGCATCACACGCACACGCATCTTGGGCCAGATGGATCGATTTAATCGAGACCTGCTGCAACGAGGTTGTGCATGACAGCACAGGGTTTACACCAACAGAACTCTTGTTAAAAGAAAAACCCATACGGCCATGGTCCAGATGGTTCGAGCATATAGAAGATCCAGGGAAAACAGAGAACTATCATAACGATAAACTACAGCTAGCATTCCAACGAATGACGAAGAAGGCACAGGAACGGTGTAAACGCGCCAACATGGACAAATGCCATACACAATACGAAGTAGGCGACTGGGTATTAGTAAAAACAAACCCAATATCCAATGCCGCCGACAGAGAGATCGCTAAGTTTTTTCACCTGTATGAAGGACCATATGAATTAGCGGAAAAAAAAGGACCGTCAACGTTCATCCTACGTAAACCCCACTCGGAAGACATCCGAGGAATGTTCCACGCATCATGTTTACGGCCATACAAACAGATAGAGCAAGACAAACAAACAAAAACACAATAGATACGTGTTACAGTTTTCGGCGAAAACAAGAGTCCGTACGGGTACATAAGCCATGAAACACAACGGGATGACACAGTTCACCATGGACAGCGAAATGAACGCAAAAGCGAAAATCGACGTCGGCGTACAGACCTACGCAGGGTGGGCCATGGTCAGTAGACCAACACAAACGGGAATGGACATTCATTATCACGATGTCCCCACAACGAACTTGCCGACGCGCATTGCGGGCCCATGGCGAAGCCAGGACCACCAGCACCGGCAAGGCGTGAAAGGGGTGGCGTCCCAGGCTAAATCAAGAATGGTAGCGGTACAAACACAAACGCCAAAGAAGGGCCCGGGAGCGGAAAAGCGCCACCACCAGGAGAAACCGGGACCGTCGTCTGAGGTGACTGTTCCAGCCAAGGTGGCGGCGATAGAAGAGGCCACGATGGAGCAGTCGTGGATCGTCATACCGGAACCAACGCCCGGAGAGATTACGGACATCACGGCAGCCGAGGACGACCTGTCATGGGACGAGGAATATTTAGACCCGCCCGTAGAGATCCCTAACCTGGACCCGCATGACCCCCTTGGCCTCCAGCATTCGACCAACGAGATGCTGGACAGAATGCTCGCATCCTCACTATGAGAGGGCAAAGACGTGAAACGAGTGTGCGCGTGTGTTTTTTTTTTTTTTTTTTGCCACGGCCTCCGAAATAATAAGTGATTTTCTTTTTACTGTGCGAGCGCAAGGGCAAATGTTGCTCCGAATTTTCTGGAATGGATGTAGGAATGTGTGTGTGTATATAGTGAATGCATGAGTAATTTTGATAAGCCAAAGCTGTAAATTTTTCTTAGTTAACATTTCAAAAAAAAAAAAAAAAAAAAAAAAAAAAAAAAAAAAAAAAAATTCATTTAGTTTCCGGTTCTATACGCCATGGTGCAATAGTTTTTCTTTAGTTTCGTTCTCGACAATGCGTTCTTTTGGTTTGTTTTCCGTCATCGAGATCACTGGAATGCGTACTAACTGCGTGTCCGCATCAGTGATCTCGAGGGTGGAGAAGGGGGTATATGTGACCGCGTCGATCACATATCGATACCTCGTGCGACGAGAACAACAATATCGATTCCCACCACGACGACTTGCGGTATCACGCGCGATCCTTGTCGTGGAAAAGGAGCACAGGATAAATCCACTTGTGAGATGCGCGCGCATCGATCCCCTCTCGATAGCGATCGAAGGAGGTCGATGCGAGCATCAGATTGATCACTCTGCGCCTGGACTAGCTCCGATAAGCACGCACGAGTCACCGCGAGTCAATTCGCGATTAACGCCGGTCGCGTATAGCCCAGAGAGGATGACTTTAAATATAGAAGCTCGCGTTTAACGAGTAGATCGTTTTTCCTACCGATCATTCGGTATAGCCCAGAGTGGCTGACATTAAAATATAGAAGCTCGTGTTCAACGAGTCAATCGTTTTTCCTACCGATCATTCGGTATAGCCCAGAGTGGCTGACATTAAAATATAAATGCTCGCGTTTAGTAAGTAAGTCGTTTTTCCTACCGATTGTTCGGTATAGCCCGGAGCGGCTGACATTAAAAATTAAATAGTTCGCGGAAAGTGCGCAAATTGGTAAAAGTTCGTGATCGCGTGCGTCTCTTGCCAGGAACACGGAGCAAGCTGGCAAGGATTTGTGATTGTGCATATGTGATACAGAATAGATGATGGGAATACATCCGTCAAGTAAGATTTCATGTTACGCGCTATCACCGATCCTCGTTAACTTGTAACACGTGAGAAATCTTGCGCCTTGCGCCGTGTAGTAGGCAAACAGTGTGGCCGCGAGACCGTCGAGTGGTCAGACGTAATTCTCAGCAAGCGCGTCGAACTTCCACGAATTTCTACCGTAGACAATATACACGGACGGGTGCGTCTCGTGACTCCCGTGAATCAAGGCATAGGATCTTGCGTGCATCCGATTCCACGAAGCTAATGAGGGTGTCCGGGGATCGAGGAGTCGCTCAGGCCACGTAAACGTGCCCTGCCGACGATTCGCTATCTTCCGCATGCGCTTTTGTGAGTTTTCCAAGGGATAGGTGCCGCTTGCTCCTCCCGTATATTCCGGCAGAATCGAACTTGCATTCCGTGTTAGTGTGTATGATGGTCAATATACATTCTCAAGCGATCACAAGGGGCTTATAGGATCGTCCGGGGATCGAGGAGTCGCCCAGGCCACGTAAACGTGCCCTGACGACGATTCGCTATCTTCCGCATACGTCTTGTAAGTGTCCTAGCGAGTAGGTGCCGGTTTTTCCTCCCGCGCAGCGGCAGGAAGATCGGACATTCTATTTCGTAGTGGTCGCGACCGTAATCAAGCTCTAAGTGGACACAAGGAGGTCTCAAGGTCGTCCGGGGATTGAGGAGTCGCCCAGGCCGCGTAAACGTGCCCTGCCGACAATTCACTATCTTCCGCATACGTTTTGAGACCGTTCTTGCGAGTAGGTGCCGTTTTCTCCTCCCGTGCTGCGGCAGGAGTAACGTTGCATTCTATCTCGCTGTGACACTTAACGCGAGAGCGAGTCAGAGACGGTCGCGAGGTATTCAGGATCGTCCGGGGATCGAGGAGTCGCCCAGGCCACATAAACGTGCCCTGACGACAATTCGCTATCTTCCGCATACGTTATCCTGGATGTCCTAATTAATTAATATCATATACACTTTCTGTGAATTCCAGTCGGATCACTCGTCGCGCTTCGTCACGCTCGAAACGTGGCAAGGTGAACACATTGTATTGTTGTGTACGATTCCGCGTGCAGAGTCGGTGCGTTGTAAACATACTGACAATGAGATTTAGTCGCGATTTCTTACACGCAGTTCTTGCGTGACGTCAAATCACCTGGCGTACGGAATAGATACATTATAAATCTACAAGGGTACCAGAATATACACACGTTAGCTACACCCATACATCAAGTTCTTCAGCATTTACTTTCTTTCGTTAAAACCACTCCGCTTTCCAGCACCTGGAGGCACGAACCCCGTTTCGTCCTACAGGACATAATAGTAATACCGGATACGGTAACCAATCCGATATACTAATCAGATTTAACCATCCGATAAATAGAGAGTACATAATAATTTGGTTACAATCCCAAGAGCGAAAACTCATAGGTATCATTTGTCCTCTCTCGAGAACGCGTAGTAACGACAATTTGGTTACTTCTTCCAGACTTATGTGCGGCATACGCCACTGAACTTTGAATAATTCGATTTTAGGCCTTAAAGTACTAGAACCATTCAACGCGTTTAGATCGTTTCGCGATCGAATTAAGACCAACTCTTGACGCACGTTAACGGTAATCTTGTTATAATCTTCACCGAAGCCAAATAGCATATTGAATGGTATGCAGAAATTGAAATCTGCGCCATCCAGTTTACGATACCAGCCAGCGGTGGCCAATGCTTTACTTTTTCCGGGGGAGATAGACACGTGTGTTTTTAACGCAGTCGTTATTCCAGGATTTCTACAGCGATCTATTTCAACGCCATTCAGTTCATATCGAATTTCATCAAACATGAAATCAGCGCAATTGGTATCGAGAGTAACATTGTTGCTTGTTCCTTCAGGTGCAGCCTCTGCTAAAATGACTTTTCCTTCAATATACAAGAAACTCTCGCACGGTAGCGTATACAGATCCTGCTGATGTATCGGTATCCTTATTTCATCACTATTTCCGAGAGTAGTATTTGCATAGGGATTATATGTGTGCACTTCTATCTTAGTTATACGATTATCAGAGGTTGGCGTATTGCCAATGGCCAAAATGTCAGACATTATTGCTTTACAACAAATCCCAACGATTGTAGAAAACGTATGTTCTGCAAGCTCAAGTTCTTCCTCGACGATGGTGTGGCACGATAATTTGTTCGACTTACTGTATCGATGAACGTATTTTTTGTAGCGGCTGCGATTAGAGGTTCGTCCGTTTTGTTATACACAAGCATAATACAGCACTTATTCGTAGATGCGTGGGTCCCGCCGTCTCACATGTAGTCTAACCGTGATTTCTTCTCCGCGAAAATCAATCAGACGATTGTTTTGGTCCACCAGACGTATTTCTAAATCATCTATTCTTCGCACGACGATCGGAAGATAAATGACTCGAGGTGGAGTTTCTGAGATCTTATATCCAGGAGGAACCCTAGGCGAAAATTCATGAATAATGTGTACGGGTTTGTCATTACTGTATGATCCGGATGTTATGCTACATTCCACTCTGATCACGTTGATGCTTATGATACTCACAGGAGCGTCAGACTCATACCACATTTTAGGTGGGAGAATACGATTTACAGAAAATCCAAGTAGCGATCCTATGTTATTGGGTTTCTCAAAATTAATCTTATAGGAGCAGTATATTTCACTCTTCATCGTATTATTGTTAGCACGTATGATGAGAGGATATTCGTCGTTCCCCGAATCATGCCCGGTGGGATATCGTCGCAGTATTTCCCGTTTCAAGTACTTATTGATTGCATCCAGTTCGTAAGATCCTTCGGGAATGACAATTTCTTCGTCATTTTCACCGAAATAAAATTTATTATTGCGATCATCGACGTTCGGTATCGTGTTAAACGTTTCAAAATCCACGAGGCCCAATTCGTATTCGTGACTGCTCAAATCGATCGAGGGAAAGTACTGGACTGTGAGCATACTGCTCGTACCCGTTAACGTTAGTGTCAACGACGAAGGTGTCATGTTTATGCGAAAGGGGTAAAGAATGTAATGAAATTGTATGTATCGATAATGTGCATTTATAATGAGTTTTCCTCGAGAAATTTTATGCACAGTTGCCCGCATATGGTTTGATCGAAATTTTGAAAACGTGCATGATTGTAAGTAATTTTTGCTGATGATCCAAAGTATGCAATAAGTTCCACAGGTGGGCGTAGATTACCAAAACTATCGAAGTATTTTACGGTACCATTGCGTTTCACGTATGCGACCCAATGTGTACCGGGACCGATGCTTTCATCCAAGTTTACTATACCACTCTCATTTACATTTGCTCTTGTCGGAAGACTATCGCGCAAGTAAACTCCACGAAAATGTGGTATATTCTTTCTTTCTATATCCTCAAGCTGAACAATTGTCATCGGCTGTGTCCCTAGTTTTTCATGGATTGAACTTTTTTTTTTTTTCTTTAATCCGGTACCCCTTTTGTAGGGTGCGAGATACAGTCCGCGACCCTCCATAGCATGATTATGACGCTGCATTTCCTCCAACTGTTTTCGTGCAGCCTTGGCGTCGTTCACAACCTTAGCGATGCCGGCAGCACCACCAGTCAACGACCCTATAGCTGCCAATGCAGGTAAGAGGAACGGGAGGAAACCGCCCCGCTTTGCTATCGGTAGAGTTCGCCTCTTCTTCTTACCACTGTTACCAGTGTTCTTCTTTTTCTTGATCCCCATCCCAAGCGTCGTCTTAGCTTTCATCGCAGCCCAAACAGCCGACGCAGTTATCTTCTCACCTAACGTAGCGTCCTTCGCAGTTATGCGCTGACGTGCCCGATCAGCTAAAATGCGATCTACCTTGTGACGATTCGTCAAATCTTTGTTTTGAGAGTATGCAATGTCGTGTTCTCTACAGGCCGAGTCTAATGGATTTATACCGCGATCACCACGAACCAAGCGTTTGCGCAGCTGTGTGCCAGGTCCACAAAATTGATATCCGGGCAAATGTAACTCGAACGGCAATTTATTTATCAGGGTATTTAGAAGTCCTGCTCCTCGCCAACGTATGCAAGAGTAACAATCCTTTTTCATAAGTGGTCTATCGATGAGCATGTGTATGTGTTACAAGTATGGAAGTAATTTCTAGACTGATTGATATCTCTAAGCAACGTTTGTATAAATATTCCCCATACTTACACTTATCTGTTATTATTACAACAGTCACGATGCAGTTCATAAGGCAACCTGTGAAAATTCGGGTGATCTCGAACAGAAAGTTTGATAATATTACCAAAAATGTTCTGCGACATGGGCCGTTATTACCTAACACTGTACGCGGTATAGTGTGCGGTCCTTCCAATTGTGGTAAAACTAATGTAGTCATTAGCATGTTGGAAAGTCCTAACGGTATGCGATTCGAGAACGTGTACGTATATTCAAAGTCGTTGCAACAGCCGAAATATCAATATTTGGAAAAGCTACTCTCATCCGTAGAAAATGTTGGCTACTTTCCTTTTTCACACAATAGCGATGTCGTTCCACCTAACAAAGCTCTACCGAATTCTATATTTATATTTGATGACGTAGCATGTGACAAGCAAGATGTGATTAGAGAGTACTTTTCCATGGGTCGACATTCAAAAGTGGACAGTCTGTATCTTTGTCAATCATATGCAAGAATTCCAAAGCATCTGATTCGCGATAATACCAATCTTCTACTACTATTTAAACAGGATAGTATGAATTTGCGGCATGTGTATAATGATCATGTAAATACCGATATGACGTTTGGGCAGTTTAACGAACTGTGTGCAAAATGTTGGCAGCAAAACTATGGATTTGTGGTTATAGACAAGGATAGTCCTATGCATAGAGGTCGTTATCGATGTGGATTTAATGACTATGTCATAGTATAATGGTATCATTTGACCACTAACCCGCGTTGTGAACGGAACATTGAACAGGTGTCGAACGGTATATCGAACGGCATCGAACAGGTGTTGAACGGGTTGTTGAACGTACACGTTCGACATCGAACGACTATCGAACGGGTATCGAACGGGTATCGAACAGGTGTTGAACGGGTTGTTGAACGTACACGTTCGACGTCGAACGACTATCGACCGGCTATCGGACGGGTATCGAACGTACACGTTCAACGTGGAACGGGTGTAGAACGGGGTGTCGAACGGGTATCGAACGTGTATCGAACGTACACGTTCAACGTCGAACGGGAATCGAACGGGTATCGAACGTTTTTTTTTGAAAACGCTTCCAATTGAATATGCAGCAAAATTATGTTGAACAAAAACATGAAAAGAGGGAAAAAGAAGTGTTAACGAAAGAGATTGCCAAGACGAGTGAAGCTATACGAAAAAAATATTTGACACTAAAAGCTGGAAAAATGGATACCGATGCCGTGTTGGAACATAGCTTGCAACCTGTGATAAGACCCTTGAAAGAATTGATTGAAAACACAAAACCATTTCCCAGCCCAATTCTTCAAGAGGCATCTTCAGAGTCTGCATCCCCATTGTATCGGCAGCAGTCACCTGTGTTTAATGCTACACCTGAATATCATGGAGAGACCTCTTCAGCATCACCACGGCATGAACAACCACCTATGCTTAACGCTGCACTCCAATATTGCGGATTGAAGCCGTCTGTACTAAACGCTACGCCTCGGTATCGCGGATTGAAAAGAGTACGTGCGGAAACACCTTTAAAACCAACACCTCATCGATTATCGAAACGACTTTGTCCAGATTCCGAACCTCCTGCAGAAGTTGTATGGACAGACGAAGCAGAAACACTTGAACAAAATATTCTCGAAACGACAATGCGTGAGATTGCTGAGAATCCTGAACAGCATGATGAAGCCGCTACATATTTGACTCAGAATCTCGGACCGCTGTCGCAGAAATATTTGAACTTATTTTTCATGGATAAGAAAAAACAGGTTGACCACGTGTATGGTGTGTACTATGATAAAAATACAATGATGCTTGGGGATAAGAATTTCGACGTAGACATGGAAGATAATATAATCATCGATAATGTAAAATACAGAGGAACGCCTGGCCTTTTCGAACTAATTTTCAAGAGAATGCCCGACGATACAATATACACCGATGCTGACAAACAGAAATATAAGAGTATTCTGCTGACGACAAATGCGCACAGGCGCAACCATAATGCTGCAAATCCCCCATTGAGTAACAGAGGATACAAGTATAAACATATAATTGCATCACTGCTTGAAATACGACCTCGCACTGGAAGAGGGATTGCCCCCAAGTCAATTTTGATGAATACATTACCGGAGAACATGACGGTTACCGATAATGCGATTGATTATGTACATTGGGACGATCCCAACGAGTTAGTGGATAGAATAAGTTTGCTTGTGTCATCGCGAGCTGCTGGACATACCGGACATGATAATGAAATTGTTTCAATAATAGAGGAGCTCCGAGAAGCGGGATTGATTATAAATTAAAAACCGTTCAGACCATGTTCATCAGTACCTTTTCATGATGGCTATCAACAAGTTCGGTGCTATGCTCCGAAACGAGTCAAATAAAGATGGTGAAACATGCAAGAATTATGTGCGATGGAGCGCACTTTGCCTCGATGGTGATGCTTTCGACGCGAGAGACCGAAAAATAGAACGTTTAGCAAGCCCGACGAATGATGCTGATGCTGTAAATAAGGTATACTTGGACAAAGAAATGATGCATATTTTGAAGGCATGTGATGCCAAGTGTTTGAAGCTGCGGGAAGAAATACTAACCAAAATCGATCGCATGCATGAACACATGCTCGAGATGATGCGCGATACAATTGCAACAATGACCTCAAAGAACAGAAATGGGGGGCCAATTTTTGAAAGCTTTAAAAGTTAAAGTCCATACGTCGAATGATATAAATATATTTACATATTTTGTAAGATGTTAGTTTCCAGCAAGAATGCATTCGCAAGGTACCAATCGCAATGTCAATGTAAAATTCATGGGCCGGATCATGCGATTATTTTTATGCATTTTAAATTTCTTTTGTTCAATCCTAAATCCTGAACATGAGCAAAGAGAAGACGCAATTAGTGGAGGAACTGCATGCACCCGCTAGACGGATTTTTCCGCGACGCCGAGTGTTAGTGCATGGGTATGACGACCTATGGCAAGCCGATCTCGTAGATATGCAGCCTCACGCGCGTATAAATGGTGGTAACAAGTACATATTAACCGTTATCGATGTGTTATCCAAATATGCATGGGGCGTACCGCTCAAGACTAAAAGTGGAGGCGAGGTAGCTGAAGCGTTCAGAAAGATATTTCGAAATCGATGTCCGAAAAATTTACAAACCGATCAGGGAAAGGAATTTTACAACACTGAGGTGCATAAACTTTTCACGAAACATGCCATTAATCATTATTCTACATATTCGGTTATGAAGGCTTCCATCGTAGAACGGTTCAATCGCACATTGAAGAATAACATGTGGAAAGAGTTTACACTTAATGGAACCTATAAATGGGCCAAAGTGCTACCGCGACTAGTTGGAAAGTACAATGCACAAAAGCACAGAACTATTGGAATGCGACCGTGTGATGTCACCCCTGCCATTTCCGACAGGCTCTTAGACACTGTATATAACAACATAAAGATTGCTGCGTCGGCGAAATTCAACGTGGGACAGTCTGTACGCATCAGCAAATTTAAAACCGTTTTCGATAAAGGTTACACGCCAAATTGGACCACTGAGGTGTTCAAGATAGTCAAGGTACAAGCAACTAATCCTGTAACTTATCTGCTACAAGATTCCCGTGGAAACCCCGTTGCTGGAGGATTCTATGAACACGAATTGCACCGCGTTGCCAATCCAGATGTATACCTAGTGGAGAAAGTGCTGCGTAGAAAAGGAAATAAGGTGTATGTAAAATGGTTAGGATTGAGTAATGTAAATAATTCATGGATAAATAAAGACAATGTATTATAAACATTTATTATGAACATTTATTATAAACATTTATTTACATTGAATACTTTTATTTACATTGAATATAAACAATTTTATAGCTATGTTACGAATTGCCTGCGTGTATTTCACTCTGATCGAAATCTGATTGCGATACTAACCATCAAAGACCGTACTGCGATTAATTAGGGAATTCTCACAATGCTAACGCATTATCAACCGCAGCACAGCTGATGGAAAGAGAAACACTAAAATAATTATGTTCGGAACGTAACACTACGAAGGAATTCGATAATGGCCCCACGGCAATGTTTCTGTCGAGTTGGGTATGATATACCGTTTGTCATCATATGGACTGAGAGCAATTTTGCGCTCTGATATAGTATACACTTTGTGTAATTTCGATCGTATGCATGTCTGTGTACGACTCATAGCAATTTCATCTTGCAAACATCGCATGTAATCATCAAACGTTATTGTTGTCCTCACAACGTTATTTTTTACACCTTTCGCTTTTTTTGTGTCCTGTTTCCCGTCTATACGGAATGTATACATTTTTGCTCTCAGCCCGACAAAGTCCGTCATTATCATCCCATTGTTCTCGTCTTTCATCAAGCCGGGAACCTTTTTATTTACAAGTGGGATATTATACTTATTCTCTATCGGATAATCGCTTGTGTCGAAACGGCTAATATCGCGTCTCATGGTTTCATAAATGTTATCGCACGTAATATGATAAATTAAGCTATCGGTGTCTGTGTACATTAATTTACAAGTTTTACCATATTGAGGAACCATGTACTCATGATGAAATTCGTACAAGCACGTTTTGGATATATCTAATATGCACATGCCCACATAGATTGGCTTGTTGAATTTCACCATGACTTTGCGCAACTCCACAGCAGCCAAGTTTTCAGAAAATACACAGCGGCTGTGGAAATTTGGTTTCGCGATCATTGCCTCTGCGCCATATCGTCCATCCCAATGTGTCACGAGTTTTACATCTACATGATTCCGAACATTTTCCATTGTTTTACCGAATACCGCGTTGTTCATCAATTTGTACAAATTCTTTTCAAAATCGTTAGTGGCATTTGTTCTAAACAGGGTATTTAATTCTATGTATTCGCGGAGCCATGTTGACTGTGCAAATTGGAGAATGCGATGGATCTTTGTAATACGAAGACCGTGGCGCGTGCACTGCTGCAGGTTATAATAATGTATTACGTAACGCTGCTTATCATGTAACGTTGCAAGCAACTTGGCATCTCTTTTGCCAGGTGGTTTGGCACGTGTCGGACAGAATGGTAGGCCAGTGTGAATATCATGCAGACTTTGTGGATATTCTAGATCCACCTCGAGAATGTAACCTATGGGTGAATCAGCAGCAATCAAAGATATGTCGAAGTTTTCAATGTCGTTAACCCATTGAAATTCGGCATATGGCAAAGGTTGACACATTGCCCATCCATACAAATTGTTTACATCAAAATACATCAAGTATGATGATGGATTCGATGAATCGTACGACTGCATGTACTTGTTATTGGCTTCAGCATGTCTGGCGGAACATTGGCTCAAACCGCCGCGTATACCGCGTTCGATATACATCACCATATCGATATCAGTTAATAATTCAAATCTAATTTTTGTATGCTTTAGCATAGCATCCCACGTGAAACCTGGTAAAGTATAATAATATGCCGGATCTAAACCGTAGCTCTTAATGCAGCTATCTCGAAAATTTTCAAATACATCAGCCAATAACAAAACATCAGTTTTCAAATACAGATCGCTGTATTCACCCAAGGTTTTTATGTTGAATCGCTTCCACACATTCTCGGCATGTGCATAATCACGTTCGGATACGGTTTCGCCTGTCAGCGAACTGTAGAATGACTCGAGCGGCGGCAAGCAGAGATCGTCTAATTTATCTACGCAATCGAGGTATTCGTATGGAAAGACACCCTTTCGCGTCAACAACATGAAATTTTCTGTGGAAAGATTTTGAAATTCGGAACGTAAAATTGTCAATTTGTTTGTGTCGAGGAAAGATGCTAATTTGTCGAGACTGGTATTCAAAAATTTGTACGAATCGATAAATCGTAATTTAATACAATTACGCGAATCTGATTGCTGATCTTTAACATTTTTTGTAAATGAAATATACTTTTCTTTAGTTATTGGTAATACGTCGACATGGCCTTCAAACGCATTAGCTATTTCTTCGATAATGAAATGTGAATCGTACCCGGATAAATTGTGGAAAACTATGGGAATACAAAACGAATTTTTGTAATTTAAATTGCAATTTTGATGTGCGGGGCCTCTATATCGTCCTGTTAGATGGCAATGATCGCGCACCCGTATATCATTTCCCTCAAATGGTTTTTCACAAATGTGGCAATGCGCTGCGTTGATAAATGCTTCGCACTGTTCATTCGTTAGCTGTTTCATAGGTATATTATTGGATAAGGCGCATTGATACAGTCGCTGGATACAGAGCTGCAATCACCGACCATGCAAAGCATGCATTGTCTTTGGAGTGAACATTAATTGTAGCTTTCTTCAACGCTATTTCTCTCGGTACGTTGATCTGACACCCAGCATGTAGCGGGTTAAATTTGTTGATACCGACTGTAAGATTGAGTATTCGCGACAACGCCCATCCGCTATCCCGTTCCTGAAATTCTTCCAACGACGTTAGGATGGGCTCCACGATGTACAGCTCGTACATCTCTTCGAGATCGGTTGCGTAAACGATTTCACAATTCTTTGTGCCAACACTTTTGCGCGAGCGTTGATCACCTGTCACAAATTCATCATTAAACACAGCGTTCACTTTTAAGGACTTATGTTTTCCCAAAGCGTTCCGTATTTTTTCAAGCACAATTTCCCTCGCGGCCTGGAGGAAGCTGAGAGGTTCAATGTATTTGGAATTGATAACAGCACCTGTGAATATGCGACCCTTGAAAGCTGTGTCTATTTCACGCCACAAGAGTTCAGTGCTTGTATGTCCAGCACCTTCACGTATGAAACGTCTTCGCAAAGAATGTTTCAAACTCTCAAGACCCGCGATACGTGCGATCAATGATTGTTGAATACCGATCGATAATCGAGGGCGCTTTGCCCGATTATATTCTTCAAGTAACTCGAGGCATTCGTTGCATCTTTCCTCCCAGACAAGGTATTCTTCCTGCAATCTTAAGCGATCAGATTGTTCCCACAAATGACGTTCAATTTTCTGAACTTCTTCCATGGCTGCGTCGTTTTTCATCTTTTTTGTCTCAAAATCAGTGACTGAACAAAACTAATTTGGTGTGGTGCATATAAAACCGCAGGCTCAGCAAAAAAAAACCAATCGGTGTCGAGAAAACGTAGTCCAGAAACCACCGCTAATTTTTTTCAGTGTCTCATTCGCTCGCGATATTGGAAACGGATACATCCATGTCTCGAAACATTTACGCAGCATTGCATTTTCGCACGCTTGGTATAATATTTCACTTTCAAACACTAGCATATTTTTCAACAATCATTGATCGCACGTATCGCCGGTTCCACACTAAGAAAATCTTTTTTTAACTTCAATTAGATGGTCTAGTTCTCAGAAATTCGCAATCAATGATGCAACGTTCACCCGTTTCGACGATGTCCAATATCGTGGACGGCGAATCGACCGCGGGCCATCGCGCCACGACTTGGCTAAATCTTTTCGTATAGGTGAAACATACGCGACTCGTTACGTCGTTTCGCATTAAACGCTCTATCACCGTTCTCTGCTCGACGGGGAAACGATCGTTCAAATACGAATTTATAACGTGAATCCAAGCTAAACTTTTTAACGTTGACACAGTCATTTTTTCATCAATATTCGTCGTCACCAGATACAAATAACGCGCGTCTTTTCATCGGTGAAAAGGGTGGAATCAAACGTGTTCCCGCATAGACACACTCGGTTCTTAAATAGCCTACCCAAAACAGCAGACTCAGCAAAAAAAGAAAAAACCAATCGATGTTGAAAAGAGAAAAACGCAGTCCAGAAAATGTCGCTAATCTTTCAGTGTCTCATTCGCTCACGATATTAGAAACGATACTTCCGTGACGAGAAACATTTACACAGCATTGCGTTTTCGCACGCTCGGTATAATAAAAAAAATGTCAGGGTCAATCAAATAGCGTCTTAAATGCTGGCGCTGCAGTTTTGTCGTGATTCCTGTTCGTTCCTAAGGGGTTTCATATTTTATAAAAAATGTCAGGGTCAATCAAATGGCGTCTTAAATGCTGACGTGTTTATGCCTGTCGCCCAAAAGCTGCGAGAGTTATTCTTTGCGATATATACCAAAATGTTCGCTGTGTTTATAAGATTGTCGGTTGGTCAAGCGATTAATGGGATGGTCTACCAAGCGGTAGACCGAGGTTCGAATCCTGTTGGGGTAAGAAAGTTTTTTTCCCGTTAAAGAAAAAAAATGTGGTTCGCAACCGCTTGTGACGTCACGGAAGTGGTGGGGGTTCCTGCGAAGGCGGTCGGTAACAGACGGGCTATGAAACGCCATTGTCGGTTAGATCGGCAGAGTGTCAACATGTGTGGCTCGCCGTCTACCGCTTGTGACGTCACGGAAGTGGTGGGGGTTCCTGTGAAGGCGGTCGGTAACAGACAGGCTATGAAACGCCATTGTCGGTTAGATCAGCAGAGTGTCAACATGTGTGGCCCACCGTCTACCGCTTGTGACGTCACTACCTGCGAACCACATAGTTGATACGGAAGTCGCTTCCGTGACGTCACTTCCTCATGACCCCAAAATTCGCTTAGGTAGTGACGTCACTCCCTCATGACCCCCCCCCCCCCTTCCTCATGACCCCCAAAATTCGCTTAGGTAGTGACGTCACTCCCTCATGACCCCCCCCCCCTTCCTCATGACCCCCAAAATTCGCTTAGGTAGTGACGTCACTCCCTCGTGACCCCCCCCCCTTCTTCATGACCCCCCCCCCCGGCAAAAAAAGGGGGGGGTTGGCCGGGGAGGGGGCAGTGGCCGGGGGGGGGCAATGGCCGGGGGGGGGCAATGGCCGGGGGGGGGGGTACCCCCTCCCCCACATGGGGGGAACCACCCTGAGTTAGAAAAGACATAGTCTTCCTACTGGCGTTGATTGGAATGTATCAGTCTCCGCAGCATTATCGCAATCCTGGTCGACCTTTAAAAGTCAGCTGTTTGAATTGGAGGAGATACGAATTCCACGATGGTTTGGAACTGTTGGGACCACTGCGTGGGACCTACACGGTTTCTGTGATGCGTCGGAGAGCGCATATGCAGCCGCACTGTACCTGGTGGCTGCGGACGTCAAGGTTTCCAGACTTATTGTGGCGAAGTCCAAGGTTGCTCCTATTAAAGTCATCAGTCTGCCCAAGCTGGAGTTGTGTGGAGCTCAGTTGTTAGTTCGTCTCGTAAACTCGCTGTTGTCGAAACTAGGCTCACAACCTGTTGACATTCATTGCTGGTCGGATTCGAAGGTAGCTTTAGCATGGTTGCAAGGACACCCCTCTCGGTGGAAACCATTCGTGGCGAATAGGGTGAGTGAGATTCTCACGTCGCTGCCCCATGCTACCTGGCGGCATGTACGCTCAGCGGATAATCCGGCGGACTGCGCAACCAGGGGATTCACACCGACTCAACTCCGCGAGTCGACTCTCTGGTGGAACGGTCCAAGCTGGATAACCTTGGAGAAATCCGAGTGGCCGGGCTCTCTTGCGGAGCTGAAGACTGACCTAGATGCAAGGTCAAAGGCTGCTCTGGAAGTCTGTGTGGCTAGAGGGGAGGAGTCCTGGTCCGAGTGGTGCGCTCGATCTTCTTCCCTGCACAAACTCATCAGGGTCTTCGCCTACATGTCCCGCTGGCGCTCAAATACCAAGTTGTCACAACTGGATCGACGTAAAACTTGGCTCTCAGCGCAGGAACTAGCGAAAGGCAGAACTATTCTTCTCCGAGTTGTGCAGAACGAGGAGTTCGCGGACGAATTCAAGGAGATTCATAAGAAAGGTTCGGTGTCTGCACGTAGTTCCATTCGTCGCCTACTCCCCTTCATTGATGCGGAAGGCGTGTTACGAGTAGGTGGTCGTCTCGATAATTCCTTCCTGACTGAGTCCGAGAAGCACCCGATCATTCTTCCCGGCAGGCTCCACGTCACGCGGTTGATCATTGCGGACGCTCATCGCACCACTCTTCATGGGGGTCCCGTGCTGGTCCAAAGTCAGCTGAGCAGACGATATTGGGTAGTCCGAGGAAGGAATGAAATTCGAGGAGTCGTGCGCAAGTGTGTCACATGTGCACGGTTTAACGCTCGTCCAGCGGAGCAGCAAATGGCTCCTCTTCCCGCTGTGCGCACAGTCCCGGCTCGCCCGTTCACTTTCACCGGGTTGGACTATGCGGGGCCTTTCCTACTGAAGACATCCGGAGGCAGAGGCCAGCGGTGTTCGAAAGGCTATGTAACCATTTTCGTCTGCATGGTGGTAAAAGCTGTGCACATTGAGGTGGTCTCAGACCTCACGACCGCAGCCTTCTTGGCCGCGTTTGCGCGCTTCGTCGCAAGGCGAGGTTTATGTCGTACCGTTTATTGCGACAACGGCACGACGTTCCAAGGAGCAGCAGCAGAGCTCCGTCGCTTATTCGAGGCTACTTCCGCCATGAGTCAGGAAACCGCAGCAGCCATAGCGACGGACGGGATCGAGTGGTCGCACATACCACCTCGAGCCCCGCACTTTGGCGGACTATGGGAGGCCAACGTCAGGAGCTTCAAGAGGCATCTAAAGCGGGTCGTTGGGGACGCCAAGCTCACGTACGAGGAGTTTACAACTCGCACCAACACCGACGATCTGTACCACGTACTTTTAGAGTTTTATAATAAATCTGATCCGGAGTCTAACACGCTCTGAAAAGCACAAACACACATATTACATGTATGTATGTATCTATGAAATCATAAATGAATTTCATATTTTTGTTTTTTTATTATACAGCTGTGACCTCCGATAGGATAATATATTACAATAATAATAATATTACAATAATAACTTTATGCCAATGAATTCTTTTTTGTTTCCTTTATTTCATGTTACGTTTGATATAATAACAAATGGTCATATTAACAGTAGTTATAACAATAATAAGATGAGATAATGATAATAATAATAATAGTAGTAATAATAAGGTGTTACGATCCGACTCCTAGATCGTAGAGGGCTTACGTTTTTAATCAACGATCTTTGATCCACACGGCGCGTGCGTCCGTGTCTGACCAGGGACCGATACCCGGTTCTAACGTAGGGGAAGGGTTCGTTGCGCGCGGCACGAAGAGGGGGTTACGCGCGGCGGGAATTCAAACGCCCGGGATCGAGGATCGGGGCTCTCTCGTACCGAGCAACCGAAGAGGGCTCAGGACGCACAGGAGAAAAGGTTGGCGTTACGTCACTCGCTCGCGAGCGCGATCGCTCAGTCGTTGTGGAGACTGCTCGGTTATCTAGGCGTAATTGACTAGCGGGGCCGCCCTGCGTCGAGCGTATTGATCGTAACGAGGGTCGTCCACGCAGATGTCTTCTAACGATGGGAGATTGGGGAAGAACTCTATGGGAACGAGTTTCCACGGGCGGGAACTCTCGCGTCTGTCGACGACCCGTGTCGCGTCCGCGAATTCAACGTTACGGATCACGTCAATTCCCAGATACGGGTCGTATTGGGTGCCCGGTCCTTCGCGGTGGAGCTGCTTCACCAGCTTCCTCAGTTGGTACGAACGACCGGCGCGTCGCGGCATGTGTCACCACTACAAAATTTTCAACCACGCGAGCAGAGAGAAAGCTTCAAGGAATTCTTCTGTCTTCTCCCGTACCGAGCAACCGTACGGGCTCACGACGTACGGCGGAATGCAGAATTCTGTGGGGAACACGAGTAACACTTAAGGGTCTCACACGCTCGCGAACACGACGGCATTTGCACTATTGCGGAAGGGAATCGTCGGGCGGTCGGTCGAGCGATATTACAACCGGGTTGTTAGCGGAACAGAACTAATAAGAGGCATCAACCGGACATATAGCGTAATGAACGACACGTAGCAGGAGAATAAGCACGACACAAGAATCGAATGAGATTAAGAATAGCTATATAATATAATAAAGTAAATACATGCAATTCGAAAATAGTAATATAATAAGGTAAAGTAAAGAATAGATGTAGTGAACGCAATACGAAAGTAATAATATAATAAAGTAAAGTAAAGAATAATGTGGTGGACGCAATACGAAAGTAATAATATAATAAAGTCACTAAGAATAAATGTGGTAAACGCGATACAAGAAATAGTAAAGAATAAATGTAATAAACGCGATACGGAAATAGTAATCTAACAAAGTAATTAAGAATAAATGTGGTAAACGCGATACAAGAAATAGTAAAGAATAACGCGATACGGAAATAGAAATGTAATAAGGCAAGGAATAAGAATCGAACGCTATATGACCTGTTTAACCGGGAACAAACCTAGAACTGAGAGGACGAGGCCCTGTTCCTTGCCTTATTTATACCGAGCGCGCGGACCATCGAAATCCGAAAACGCGCGTACTTAGTCGCGTAGGTCGCGACAGTTTTTCGGATTGTTTTCGCCAAAGTCGAACGCGCGTTGTTTTGTGTAGGACACGCGGCGCGAAGGCCTGTTGCTAGGCCGCGGTACGCGTGTACCGGTGGCCATCGTCCGCCACGGCGCTCGCGGTGTACGATCTATGTGTTTTTGGCGCGGCGTGGATTTGAACGTTTCGTAACCGCGCGCGTGTACGCGAGGGAAGTTTCAAAACGTCGGTACGACGTTACAAATGATAATAACAATAACAATGACAACAACGACGACGACGAAGACAACGACAATAAAAATAACATTCACAATAATACTAATATTACACACACGCATTCTCGCAAATACAAAAAAGCAGTCACACTTATTGCAAACACTTAACTATGTGCAAATTAATTAATCATTTTTTTTTCTTTTTTTTTTTACGCGGGAGGTGGGAAAATCTTGAAAAGGCACGAGGCAGGGACCGCACTGCCAAGTAGTGTGGGATTTTCAACCACTAAAATACCACCTCCCGTTCCCCCGCTGATTTCCGCGTTTCCACTTCTGAGTCTGGCTGGGGCCGTTTTCTGAATCATAAAAATATATTATGTAATTTTAAAACTTCCAGATTTTAAAACTTGGGTAGTACAAAACACGAAAATAATAATATCTACTTTATATTCTAATATTTCAAACGTAGTTTCAACGTCGCTGGTTGGTGCAGCGGCTATGGTTTCCGACTGCGTAACCGCTGATGAAGTTTTGGACAGGTTCGTATTCCGCTTCGGTCAATTTCTCTTTTTTTAATCAATCAGGTGTTTTTTCGCTTGCTAACCATTCGTTGTTAAACCATTGTAAAAACGTTTTTTAACTATGTTTAAACTATTTTTAAATAATTTTTGGAAAAATATTTTTGGAGTATTTTCGGCCTCTAGTCATTTTTACGGACACTTGCACCGGTGCGAGCCGTTTGCTCCGATGCGAACGGTTCGCGCCAAAGCGACGTGAGGGTGTGCGTGTGTAACATCTGAACGTCGGCACCCCGCCACATCATCGAACGCGGATGCTCTCCGGGGAGAATATTTAACAATAATCTTTTGTTTCGGAGCCGTTTTGAAGAATGTTCTTCTGTTTGTAAGCGAGTTCAGTTGTCGTTGAAACGTTGGCGTTTACGCAATAAAAACTGTTTTGTCCCTATTATAGTGAGATAAATCAGAAAGTTACGAAGTTTTCGTTTTGTCGCGATTCGATTACGACGGACGAAGTGATGATCGGCACGAGGTGCCCGTAGTTTCAGTTCGACAGCAGAGTGGATTCAGGCAGGACATACCTCGGACATACAATGGATAGTGCAATTTCAAACAGCGCGATGGGAGTGGACATTATGGACAACGCGGAGTTCGGCGTAATTGCGTCCAACATGAATTATGTGGCGGTGGAAGGTACCCGCAGAAGAAGCGCGGTGTGGAGATGGTTCTCCAAGATCAACGAGGACGAGAGCGTGTGCAATCTCTGCAAGAAGAAATTTAAATGCAAGCGAGGGAGTACGTCATCGCTGAAACGGCATGTGGAATGCCAACATAGGGATTCCTATTTGGCGGAAGAAGAAGAGGCGCCCAGAACCCACAACATTACGCAGGAACTAGTAATGTTCGAAAATAACTCCGCAAGGGCGAAGCAAATCATGCAGGCAATTGCCGATATGATGATATCGGATTATCAACCGTTTTGCCTCGTGCAGGATAGTGGCTTTAGAAAGCTGATCCGAGTGCTGGAGCCGCGGTACAATTTACCGAGCCGCACCACTTTTTCGGAAAATATTGTGCCAGCAATATACGAGAGCGAGAGGAAACGGGTAGAGATGACACTCCAAAAGGGGTAAACCTTACGTTTAGGGAAGGCAACTCTGATGACCTTGACCTTCACATATGTTATCGAGGACAACATTCTGAACAACTTTTGTCATTACAATTACCCGGTGCTCGGTCTTAGTTTTCGAGACATTTGCGAAAAACTATTGCAAATACTGTATTGAATTTTACGTATTCTTGCATACACCGTGGCAACGTAAGCCTGTTCTGGGGCGGCATCTGTTTATTTTCTGTTTGTAAACACGTTGTGGGGATCAGAACAGAGTGTCACTCTATATAGGGTGAGCTTTCAATTTTGAAAGACTACTTCTGGATTTACGCATGCGTGGTCGGGCCGGCCTGACGGACGGCCCTCTTCGCCCCCCACCAGCTAACCTTAACTAATTCTGATCGCATAATTGCATTCTATATAGCCTTCATACAGAATTTGAACTAGTAATGAAAAAATCATGCAATCAGAATTAGTTAGGGTTAGGTGGCGAGGGGACGGAGAGGGCCGGCCGTCAGGCCGGCCCGACCACGCAGATGAAATTGTGAATATTTCGAAAACTATCTATCTCAAAATAAGATACAGCATTAGCAATAGTTTTTCGCAAATATCTCGAAAACTAAGACCGAGCACCGGGTAGTTGTAACGACAAAAAATGTACAGAATGTTGTCTTCGACAACATATGTCAAGGTCAAGGTCATCGGAGCTGCCTCCCCTAAACGTAAGTTTTATCACATGACCGAGTCCCACACCAGCGAACAGATAAATTCATATCTGAGGGACACTCTGGCAGAGTGGAACCTGCAGGATCCAGAGCTGGAGAAATTCTTTGTCACCGATAATGCTGCAAACATCGTAAAGGCTATATGATTGAATCGCACATGGGAGCGAGTTCCATGTTTTGCGCACATTCTACAGGTAAAAATATGTTAACAAATAATTATTTATCGAGGTAGATATTACTTCAATGAAGAATATGCTTAAATGAAATAACTTTTTTTCAGTTGGTGATCAAGGACGCGATCAAACCACGCCAGGAATTGATAGCTGTACTGGCAAAATGTAGATCGATTGTCCGCTATTTTCATCGTTCGTCTGTAGCAAATGAAAAGTTGAAAGCTGAGCAGCTGGTGCAGTACCCGGAGAGGTCACCGTTGAAACTTGTAAACGACTGCGAAACAAGATGGAATTCGCAGTTCGGCATGCTGGATAGGCTCATCGATGTCCGTCGTGCCTTGAACACTGTTATGTGCGAGCCAAGGATGCCAGATTCAATTTCGAGCCGCGAATGGACCTCCATGCAAGAGTATAAGAACGGCCTACAGTTATTTAAAAAAGCAACGGAAATGCTCACCGTGGAGAACAAGCTCACCCTCCCGCGGTACATCCCAGCGATATTTGGAATCCGGGATACACTGATGGGCAAGTTGGAGAGCGACAGCAACAACGAGACTGTATTCAAGACGAATCTGATTGTGGAACTGGGCAATCGATTTTACTTTGCAACGAGCACGGACTATTTAATAGTCAGCATGATCCTGGACCCCAGAATTAAAGACCGGCTGCTTTCGAGTGAGAAGAAGGAGGAGGCCGGAGAGACTGTCCTGGCGTTTGCAGCAAAATACAGAAAATCTTCTGTTGCAGATGAAAACGTTGGTAAGTGTAAAAGAATCACAAAATGGTACGAAAATGTATTTAATATAGCACGTCCAAAAATTTTAAAATATTTTTTTGCAGGAGCAGCAGCAGCAGCAGCAGCATCAGTGTCATCGTTGTCGTCGTATTTGTCACAGCTCAACAGGTTCGATGACCCAGTGATGACTCATCATTCTTAGACGTTCCGCTGTCCACTTCCGTAAGACTAAGCATTTCACAATTAGCACGAAAGATTGCAACAGCCCAAATATTCGATGACCCAGCGCTGACTTATCACTCTTAGAATTTCCGCCGACCATTTCTGTAAGACTAAGCATTTCCCAATTAATATAAAAAGACGGCCTCTAACCCACAATCTTCAGTCTTGACCTCGCTATCAATCGCTACGGTATTTAAACATAAACGCATTATTGTAATTGTTGTAATTATTCTAATATTGTAAAATAAAGTATAGTCAGTTGGGCCACGGTTCAACGACTGGCTAATTATATAGATATATTGTCACGTTGCCCTTTTTCCGTCGCACCGAGTACGGGGAAGAACGGCAACTTCCGGGATTTTATAGGCGCTGAGGCCGGGCCGCGCGCGGCCGTGCGGACGCGGTCCACCCGGGACAAACGCACCTCTCGAAATTCGATCAAGGTTGACGTGATTCGACAAGTTCGGGCGCCAGGTACCGGAAGGGTACCGCACGAAACGTTCTCGCGGTGTGCTCGCGAGTCAGCTGACGCGAAGGCCGAATATCGAGAAGCGCGAGGTCGAGAGGAAGGCGCGAGGAGTCGGAAATTCGGACACGGGAATAGCGAGGACAGCCCTCACGGCAGGGCGGATCTCACAGGCGAAATTAACGAATTCAATTTTCGCTCTCAGTCATTTAATTATTCGTCAGTAATTACAGGCACGCGGCCACGTGGCCGCAACCGGGAGCCCGCGCTCCTTGTACAGGATTGCGATAAGATGGAGGTTCGCAGCGCGCGGTTGTCGACGTGCGAAGACGTTCGTCGCACGGGTCGCGACTGTCGCGATCGTTCTCGGGAAATTCGAGAGTTTCCGCGAACGAGATGGTAACGGCTCGCGCGATCTAAGCGATATCTAATTCCCGCGAAATGGCGATTCCTACCCTCGCGAAACGCTTATTGTAATGTTCGCGAAAAGGAACTATCTCGCGACGCTGTCCGTTCTCCCGAGGAAAACTTCCGATATGCCAACGGGAGGGAACCTCTTGAATCGGCTCAAAATACGGTATGAGCCCGGGGCACGAGGCGGGAAGCGCCTCGGCACACGCGAATATCGGGGACAGAGTCGACGATCAGCTCGTGCCCCCCGCGAAATTAACGAGCTGGCTCGTAGACGAGTTTACGGAATCACTATCGACTTACCGTGACTCGGAATCTGTGATCCTGTTGGAACCAGTAGGGGGTTGTTCTTTCCTCCCTCGATAGTCGGGATTACACCACCGGCACTCTCCGCACGCGGAATCAAACGTACGGGATTTACGAGAGAAAGCGGGTCTACACTCTCGGGACGCGAGCTGGCACGACAGTGACTCCTTCGATTCTCGCCACAGCGCGTATCGATTCTGGTTCCCCCCACTCTAGCGACCTAGCCGAAATTCCCTAGTAGCGTACTTCACGCTGGCGATCTAGTGCCACGCAGGGCCGTGTCCTTACGGAACCTAGGAGCCCGAGAATTACTCGCGAAATTACCGGTTGCGATAAACGACCGGCGAGGGTGTTCCCTCTCAGGTGTCTCTTCCACCACCCACGCTAGAACCCCATTTTAAGCGGGGTGAGGCGACGACGGGATCGCGAAAAGAACGATGTCCGGTAGGGGTTCTGGTCCCACGTCGGCGCCTCCGGGTTGATTGGCCCGTGTGCTTTGACTCCTTTTATATTCGCCCGTGCACGGACTATTGTTGTTCGGCCTTTCTCAGATTTCGGGCGCTCCTTGCCTTGGTTTCCTGCTTCGGGAGTTTTCGGCGGTCTCGTCGCCCTGGTGATACGCCCCTGCAACTTAGCCGTACTCGGCAAACGTATCGGGCGTCAGCTGGAATTTCGGTATTTTTGTTTCCTCGGGGAACGCTCGCTTTTCCGCGTGCGGATTCGTGGTTCGAGACAGGATCGGCCCGGTCCATACGTAATTCGGTTTTTCTTTTCGCTATTCTTGGGGTAGGGAAGGGACGCTGCAAACTTGCAACGTCACAATATATAATTTCGAAGTTTATTACGTGACACCGTCGTCGTCGTCGTCGTTGTTGTCATCACCGTCGTTCTTGTCATCACCATCGTTCTTATCGTCATCACCACCACCACCACTAAGCTTGTTTAATTTCTTTAAAAATGTTTCAGAGCAAGAAGGCCAATCTAGCACCAGTGTATTGCAACTTTAGCTGAATACGTATATAGCTGAGACGTTAATTTCGCCGGAGTCCTGCATATTGGAGTGGTGGAAGCAAAACGCCACCAGGTTTCCAGAACTTGCAATTGTTGCCAGGAATTTGTTAGGAATACCTGCAACACAAGCGTACAGCGAACGCTTGTTTTCACTGGCCGGCAACATCGTCACCGAGAGAAGGTTATCACTATTATCCGAGAGGGTGGAGCAAATATGTTTTGTTTCTGCTAATAGAAAAACATAGATTCTACCGCAAAGGCATGTATCGCTTTTATCGTTAATATTAATAAAATAATATATTTTAATAAATAGGTCTGTCACGCAAAAGCTCCGAACGGCGTGGCGATGCCTCCTGACAGGAATCGAAAATTGCGCGAGGTAACTGTATATTTTTTATTGAGAGTGTGTGAGAGAGGGAGAGAGAGAGAGAAATATTATCATTATTATTTGCGAGATGAAGAGAGAACGACGCCAGGCGCCGGCTCCAGCGTAGAACTGAGGATGACCTTGCGGTAAAGACCCAACGGCCCCAGCCAGACTCAGAAGTGGAAACGCGGAAATCAGCGGGGGAACGGGAGGTGGTATTTTAGTGGTTGAAAATCCCACACTACTTGGCAGCGCGGTCCCTTTTTCGGGAAAATATTATCTATATTATATCTAAAAATATATAAATGTCTAAGACACAAATAGCAAAAAGTTTTCGAAAAATGTTTTCAGTTATGAAATAATAATAATTAGTATTTAGCTCATAGGAGCTAATACGAACTCGCAAACAAAAAGAAAAAAAAAATTTTTTGGTCGGTGACCGATCTACGCAGTGTAAGGTCGAGAGTTTTTTTTCTGACCTCAACACAAATTATCCAAACGAAATTTACCAATACGTTTAAAAATTACACGTGGCCCAAGATTGGCAATATGATATGTGACTACCTGTTACAGGTAGTAACATTTCAAACCGCCAAGGCTCAGATCACGAAACTAAATATATTTTCGGAATTGAAAAATTTTTGAAATTTTTTCTGTCCGCACAACTATTTACAAATATTGGGAAAACTATGGTTTAGACACTAAATATCGTAGGGGATTAATCCTACATGAAAATAAAAAATTAGATTAGAATAAGAAAAAATTTTAACAAAAATGAAATTTTAAGAAAAAATTATTTTTAAGAAAAAACTTTTTTAAACTAAATCTATGCACTAAAACTTATACGATTACACACTATTATATACACTATATTACACACTATACCTCCACCACGAGGTTCGAGTCTGGAAGCGCTTTGTAATGACCGAGCAATTTTTTAGAAACGCAGAGTATACTAATATATTAAAAATGAAATAAGCCTATAGCCTAAAGGCAAGAATAATTTCTAGCCTCAGGGCCAGGAACACTATTTAGACGATATTCTCAATTTAATCCAAGATAACAAACTAACACTGTATTATACTCGTAGGTCTGTACTCAGCAAGATCAAAACTCGAACTCGGCAGTGCGGTCCCTGCCTCGTGCCTTTTCAAGATTTTCCCACCTCCCGCGTAAAAAAAAAGAAAAAAAAAAGATTAATTAATTTGCACATAGTTAAGTGTTTGCAATAAGTGTGACTGCTTTTTTGTATTTGCGAGAATGCGTGTGTGTAATATGATATTAGTATTATTGTGAATGTTATTTTTATTGTCGTTGTCTTCGTCGTCGTTGTTGTTGTCATTGTTATTGTTATTATCATTATTATTACTACTATTATTATTATTATCATTATCTCATCTTATTATTGTTATAACTACTGTTAATATGACCATTTGTTATTATATCAAACGTAACATGAAATAAAGGAAACAAAAAAGAATTCATTGGCATAAAGTTATTATTGTAATATTATTATTATTGTAATATATTATCCTATCGGAGGTCACAGCTGTATAATAAAAAAACAAAAATATAAAATTCATTTATGATTTCATACATACATACATACATGTAATATGAGTCACTTTTAATTAAGTTCCTTCATTTACCTAAATACCATACTTCAACCTTCTTCCCATTCCTCCTTATCGTAACCTTATTACTAATTTAAACTTAACTTAAATTAACTTACGTTACCTTATCTAACTCACTTATCTCTAACTAAGGCTAAATAAACATATAGAAAAAAAACTTAACAATTAACATACTAAGACTATAGAAAGAGAAAGAAGAAACTATATTAAATTGTCAGCATTATAAACAATTTTGCGACAACACTTTTTTACGACTGTACGCTAAACCGAACTGCAGATGCACCCATTAAAGTTAATACCCCGATGTTTGTATACCCGTGAGATCAGTACGTTCATGTGTACAAAAATTAACAAAATAATGTTCTTTGCTGATCATATCTACTTGTTTACATAAATCTAGGAAACAGTTGTTATTGCATAACTATCTTTAATAGGGGTTACACAAATTCTGAATCTACATTACTCAACATTATATCCATTTTACTATCAAAATATATAATAAAACATCCTAAACATTTAGCATTCTCAATATACTAAAATGTTTGCTAATAGCGACGTGCCGATCCACCCGTTATAACTCGAGTCGCTCGAATTCGAGTCGCTCGCTTCGGTGCAAGCGGCTCGCATCAGTGCGGGTACCTGACTCGACTCGAAAAGCGAGTCCGACTCGACTCGACTCGAACTCGGCTAGCAGATGCGAGCTTGTTTGCAGGCCTAATCATTGCTGGGGTTACGTAGCCCCATTTCCTTGCCACTTCCGGTATTACCAACTCGGTTTTGGGGCCCCAGGCAGGGTCTCGTCGGTGCTGCTTGAACTAAAATAGGCTGACAGCACAAACGAGATATACGAATAGGATTCCTATATCTCGTTTGTGCTGACAGCTTTCTTAGGGTACGTGTCCATCTGAGAGTTTGTAGAACCCCTCTTTTTTTTGTAATAATAACCAACTTTTAAATATTATAACTAATTTAAAGCACTAAATAAAAGTAAAATAAGTAAATAAAATTATTTAAAATCAAAAAATTAATACCATTAGTTGTCAAATTTGCTAATATGGTGTGAAGTGTAAATGTGGCGCGAGTGGGAATGAGTGTACAGTGTACTTACATATGCATTATGTGTGTGAAAAGTATAAATGCGAATGGCAACGACTAAATAGTTGTGGGATTGTACTTCGGGGATTACCCAACGTTTATGTTCGATGTGTGTATGTATCTTATGTTTGTTTGATGTGTGTGATCCGCGGAAGGTGAGCGGCAGCCGTTGAATGTTTTGACCGCGGAACACAGAAAGAGTGTGATACAAAAGCGACAATTAGCGCTGTGCGAGAGAGAGACTGTTTCTTGTGATAGTTCGTGCTCCGTCCTTTGTTTTCTTACGTCTGTGCCGTATTCTTATTTGTATTTTGTGTTAAATAAACTATACTATATTCCACATAGTTAGTCGTTAATTTTTTTCTAAACGCAGTTCTCTTTATAAGACCTTGACCCTTAAGAAAGTGGAACTCAAAAATTAAGACTTTTAAAAAAATATGCAGGGTGTCTCAAAATTCCTTCAGCTCCCGGAAATGGGCGGTTCCTTGGGTCATTTGAAGCGACATTTTCCTTTTGCAAAATGTTGTCCGCGGCTTTGTTTAGGAGTTATTAACGAAAAACACGGACCAACCAGATCTCGAGAACCCTACTCGCTCGGTGGCACGGTCAGCGCGGCGAGCCGGGGGAGGAGAGTGTTGTCGGCTGCGATGTCGTAACAACCAACAGTTTCTCGATTATGTCCCGATTTCGATGAGCTTTGGATATTTTGTAAAGACCACGATTCTGAACAACATCTCCCTTTAGACTTTTTGCCTCGCGTCTTTAGTTTACGAGATATTTGTAAAAACTTGTAATTGAAAATGCTTCGAAATGTGTGTCACTGTCACTGGGTCATTCGGTGACGAACTGCACAGATGTCTTCAGGTGTACGACAGGAGAATGTCGCTTCAAATGACCTCAGGAACCGCCCATTTCCGGGAGCTGAAGGAATTTTGAGACACCCTGTATAATATATATAGAATCACCAGCAAAAAAATCTGCAATTAAAAAACAGTAAGTTTCGCAAGTTAAAAAGAACACATTTGTCGCTAATGTTAATTGATAAAAGATAATAAAACCACACTTCAATTTTCAAAGGCCATATACGTACCCGGGTCTGGTGGTGAAATTCGCCCCCGACGAGTTTTTAATCGAGCTTTGGCCATTCGATAGCCTACCCAAAAAGACCCCGCTCTGCCAAGTTACAGCCCCATATCTCATCTCTAAGGGTAGTTATTGAGGAAAGTCGAAAAACCAGTTTTTGGCCCATTTCCCGATTTATTGATAGTTAAAAATTCTGAAAAAATTCTGACACATTTTGGATACTAAGCCACATATTAGGTATCATTTTCAGATTTTTCCGTTGCAAACTCTGGTTGTAAAACGCGAAAAACACGAAAAAATGCAGATTTCATATAGACATCGAAAGAGCACACGTACAGATTTAATTCAGAAATGAGATATAGTAATAGCTTGATTCTTGTCCGGAGTGTAGACACGATTCTTGTCCAGAGCCTACCCATTCCACTGCCTGTCAACGCCGAGACGCTCCGCAGGGCGGCGACGATTGATGTCGGCTCGGGTATATAGTCGGCTAGGGGGATTCTGGATCAATGTCATTGACCTTTCGAGGCAGACCTAACCCGGGGAGGGGGGCTTCCCCCCTCTCCCCCACCTCCCTTGGGGATGGGTTTTTTTCGGGGGTCACCCCCAGACGCGGTCTTTTTCGGGAGTCACCCCCCAGGCGCGGTCTTTTTCGGGTGGTCACCCCCAGACGCGGTCTTTTTCGGGGGGTCCGTGGATTTTTGGGGGATCGCGAATTTTTTGGGGGGTCAAGGCCTGATTATTTCGCGAATGTTTTTTGGGAGAGTGACGTCACAAAGGATAGGAGTGGTGGTCGGTGGATTTTTGTGACGTCACAGCGGTATCCTCTCGCGCACGAACCACATACTTTGACGATCTAACCGAGAATGATGGAACAGGCGCCTCTCAGACCCCGCCCGTTCTTTCCTGCAGTGGTGGTGGGGGAAGTCGTTTTGCTGAGTAATCAGTTGTAACGTTATGTCCCTTTGACATCAGGGAATCTCGCATTTTGCAACTGAACACTTTGCTGAGTAATCAGTTTGTTGTAATGTTATACCCCTAGGAACGAACAGGAATCTCGGCAAACACACCCGGCCAAATATTATAACTTCTTTTAAGACGAAGAAATAAGTTTGCTGAGTAATCAGTTTTTTATAATGATAGGAGTCAGGGAATCCCGACACATCCGGCGAAATATTATAACTTCTTTTAAGATACACCTTGGGAACGAACAGGAATCTCGGGACAGGAAATGTAAATCATGCATTAAATGTCGGAATATCCTTTTTTTATTTTATTTTGTTAGCATTACATCTAAGCCTAAAGCTAACAATTCGGTGTCTATTAATGAATTGCAGTCAAAATCGTCATGTTCTGCAATGGCTTTTGCAAAATCATCGGTAACATTAGATATTATTTGCATAAACTTACAATATTTAGTTTGTACACAGAATAGGTTCTCGGATAGCCAAGTTTACATGTGATCGATACAAAATTCTAAATCAAACAATTTTCGCATTGTTTTCTGGGCAATCTGTGTGCACTTAGTCAAATTTGATAATTTTGCAAGCTTTAGACCGTCGTTTAACTGACAGAACTCCACAGTTATATCACCAACATGCACCGTATCCCCTGAGCAGGTAATGTTCCGCAGAATGTCTTCTTTCTTTCGTAGAAGATCTTTCCAGGTAGCCATAGACAGTTAAATTTTATTGCCATGATTGTCTCCTATAGCCAACTCGACGTGACAGCAACCACCAATTCTGACTCCAATGTCAAGGTATTTGTAGAATGTATTCGTCAAGGGATATCTCCTGGCCAATATACGCACCGCGCGCACGATCATCTGTTCCGAATTATCAGCGCTGATAAGAAAAGAAGCAATTAGGAAAGACAATTTATTTCAGTTGCGAAGAAACAATACTGAATAGCATTTTTAGCGGTTGCCGGAGTACTTACTGTGTGTGTAATTGCGGAGGATTGAACACATTATTCTGCAGCGTTGCGCGAGAGTTGACGGTTGCGGACCACATAGTTGATACTTTGTCGATCTAACCAACAATGGCGTTTTATAGCCTCTCAGACCCCCTTCTTCCCATTTTGAAAAGTGCAAACACAGCAAGAAATCTCGGCAAACACATCCCATGAAATATGATACCAAAAATTCTTAGAAATAAGTTTGCTGAGTAATCAATTTTTTTTTTGTAATGTTATACCCCTTGGTGTCAGGAACGTACAGGAATCTCCAAATCCCATGAAATATGATACCAAAAATTCTTAGAAATAAGTTTGCTGAGTAATCATTTTTTTTTGTAATGTTATACCCCTTTGGAGTCAGGAACGAACAGGAATCTCGGTAAACACATCTGGTGAAATATTACACCAAAAATTCTTAGAAATAAGTTTCCCGTGTAATCATTTTTTGTAATGTTATACCACAAACTGCGCATTTTGTCGGCAACATCGGGTGAAATATTATACCATTTTAAGAAATACGGAAAAAACTTTGTTAAATAATATACTTTATTCAAAATATGATTCTTGTTGATCATTATATATTTAACACAGTTTAAATACATTTTCGACGGCACATACGCCAGTATGGAATGCACATCTATGCAGCCCCTTCTGCAACATCGACAATCTTGGAACATCCTCTAGATCCACATCAAGAGCCTCGATTCCAGTTAATTTCCACAGCCATTTTTTCTTTTCCAATCCCTTAACAACGATCTGCTGCGTATTTTCCAGGGCTAGTTTCAAACAGCTTCCAGCTTCTTTGTATGGAACATATCCGTCCATCCACCCGATTCCATGATGTTTTCTCGTTAGCCATAGAACCTGACGTGCTTCGGCAGCAGTCAATCGGTGGAACCCAAATGGTGGCTCGAATATCCAGTGCAATAGTTTATTTCCATCCCGTAAAATGGCCGCTTCTTTTACAATGAATTCGTTTGACCCGATCTGGAAGCCTTGTAGATCGACAAATGTTAGATGAACCATCGCCGCTTGTTAAAGTATTCTGTGCACTACGTTGGTCAACGGGCTGTACTCGACATCATGTATAATCAAGCAGTATGCAGCTGTGTTGACTGGCACATTATCTCTGCATTCGAAATCTATGCGGACATCAATTGTAGCACTTTTAACAGACTCGTTTTGACGAGAGCAGTCTATGACCACAAATGGGCCACGTGATAAGAACTCTAATTCGTCCAATAGCGGCTTACTGCATCGATCACCATAATACGAGTTTTGAAATTTTGCGTACATATCGTAAAGTACCGCATACTTATTTTTTTCAAAGTCCAAGTTTAGGTCATCGTATGGGTATGATTCCGAATTTAGGTACAAACGTATGTTTGACAGTTTACAATCGTCGAATTGATTAGCAGTCTTATGCAATTGATTCTTCCTATCATTCTGCAATGCCAATATGATGAAGCGAGGTTTCTCCAGTTTTGTTACAGTCTTGATAGCCCACGACAATTTGGTTACTTCTTCAAGACTTATGTGCGGCATTCGCCACTGAACTTTGAATAATTCGATTTTAGGTCTTAAAATACTAGAACCATTCAACGCGTTTAGATCGTTTCGTGATCGAATTAAGACCAACTCTTGACGCACATTAACGGTTATCTTGTTATAATCTTCACCGAAGCCGAATAGCATATTGAATGGTATGCAGAAATTGAAATCTGCGCCATCCAGTTTACGATACCAGCCAGCGGTGGCCAATGCTTTACTTCTTCCGGGGGAGATGGACACGTGTGTTTTTAACGCAGTCGTTATTCCAGGATTTTTACAGCGATCTATTTCAACGCCATTTAGTTCATATCGAATTTCATCAAACATGAAAGCAGCGCAATTGGTATCGAGAGTAACATTGTTGCTTGTTCCTTCAGGTGGAGCCTCTGCCAAAATAACTTTTCCTTCAATGTACAAGAAACTCTCGCATGGTAGCGTATACAGATCTTGCTGCTGTATCGGTATTCTTATTTCATCGCTATTTCCGAGAGTAGTATTTGCATAGGGATTATACGTGTGCACTTCTATCTTGGTTATACGATTATCGGAGGTCGGCGTATTGCCAATGGCCAGAATGTCAGACATTATTGCTTTACAACAAATCCCAACGATTGTAGAAAACGCACGTTCTGCAAGCTCAGCAGATTCTTCCTCGACGATGGTGTGGCACGATAATTTGCCCGACTTACTGTGTCGATGAATGTATTTGTTGCAGCAGTCAGAATTAGAGGTTCGTTCGCTTTGTTATATACAAGCATAATACAACACTTATTCGTAGGAGCGGGGATCTCGCCGTCGTACATGTAGTCTAACAGTGATTTCTTCTCCACGAAAATCGATCAGACGATTATTTTGGTCAAGCAGACGTATTTCTAAATCGTCTATTATCCGCACGACAATAGGAAGGTAAATGACTCGCGGCGGTGTTTCTGAGATCTTATATCCTGGAGGAACCCTAGGTGAAAATTCGTGAATAATGTGTACAGGTTTGTCATTACTGTACGAACCAGCTGTTATGCTGCATTCCACTCTGATCACGTTGATGCTTATGATGTTCACAGGAATGTTAGACTCATGCCACATTTTACGTGGGAGAATACGGTTTGCGGAAAATCCAAGTAGCGATCCTATGTTATTAGGTTTCTCAAAATTAATCTTATAGGAGCAGTATATTTCACTCTTCATCGTATTATTGTTAGCACGTATGACGAGAGGGTATTCATCGTTCCCCGAATCATGCCTGTTGGGATATCTTCGCAGTATTTCCCGTTTCAAGTACTTATCGATTGCATCCAGTTCGTAAGATCCTTCGGGAATGACAATTTCTTCGTCATTTTCACCAAAATAAAATTTATTCTTGCGAGCATCGACGTTCGCTATCGTGTTAAACGTTTCAAAATCCACGAGACCTAGTTCGTATTCATGACCACTCAAATCTATCGCGGGAAAGTATTGGACTGCGAGCATGCTGCTCTTACCCGTTAACGTCAGTGTCAACGACGAGGGCGTCATGTTTATGCGAAAGGGGTAAAGAATGTAATGAAATTGTACTTGTCGGCAATGTGCATTTATAATGAGTTTTTCTCGAGAAATTTTACACACAGTTGCCCGCATATATATATATATTCTTTCTTCCTATATCCTCAAGCTGAACATTTGTCATCGGCAGTGTCCCTAGTCTTTCATGGATTGAACTTTTTTTTTTTTCCTTAAACCGGCACCCTTCTTGTAGGGTGCGAGATAAATTCCGCGACCTTCCATAGCATGGTTATGACGTTGCAATTCCTCCAACTGTTTTCGCGCAGCCTTGGCATCGTTCACAGCCTTCGCTACGCCAGCAGCACCGCCCGTCAACGCCCCTATAGCTGACAATGCAGGTAAGAGGAACGGTAGGAAACCACCTCGCTTTGCCATCGGTAGAACTCGCGTCTTCTTCTTCTTACCACTGTTCTTTTTTTTCTTGAGCCCCATTCCAAGCTTCGACTTAGCTTTCATCGCGGCCCAAACAGCTGTCGCAACAGTCTTCTCGCCTAACGTAGCGTCCTTCGCAGTTATGCGCTGACGTGCTCGATCAGCTACAATTGGATCTGCCTTGTGACGATTCGTCAAATCTTCGTTTTGAGAGTATGCAATGTCGTGTTCTCTACAGGCCGAGTCTAATGGATTTATGCCACGATCGCCGCGAGCCAAGCGTTCCTGCAAACGTGTGCCGGGTCCACAAAATTGATATCCTGGTATATGTAACTCAAACGGCAATTTATTTATTAGGGTATTTAGAAGTCCTGCTCCCTGCCGCCGTATGCGCAAGTAACGATCCTTTTTCATAGGTGGTCCGTCAATGTGTTGCCAGTACGAAAGTCATTTCTGGACTGATTGATATCTCTGGATCGCGTTTGTATAAATATTCCCCATACCCCGCTTATATGTTATTGTTGCAACAACTGCGATGCGGTTCGTAAGGCAGCCTGTGAAAATTCGAGTGTTTTCAGACAGAAAGTTTGATAATATTATGCATCATGTTCTGAGACATGGACCATTATTACCTAACACTGTACGCGATATAGTGTGTGGCCCTTCCAATTGTGGGAAAACTAATATTGTCATTAGCTTGTTGGAAAGCCCTAATGGTATGCGATTCGAGAACGTGTATGTATATTCAAAGTCGCTGCAACAGCCAAAATACCGCTATTTGGAAAAGCTGCTCTCATCCGTAGAGAATGTGGGCTACTTTCCTTTTTCAAACAATAGCGACGTCGTTCCACCTAATGAAGCTCTACCAAATTCTATATTTATATTTGATGATGTGGCATGCGACAATCAGGATGTGATTAGAGAGTACTTTTCCATGGGTAGACATTCAAAAGTGGACAGTCTGTATCTATGCCAATCGTATGCAAGAATTCCAAAGCACCTGATTCGCGATAATACCAATCTCTTACTACTATTCAAACAGGACAACATGAATTTGCGCCATGTGTATGACGATCACGTAAATACCGATATGACGTTTGGACAATTTAACAAACTGTGTGCAAAATGTTGGCAACAAAACTATGGATTTGTGGTTATAGACAAGGATAATCCTATGCATAGAGGTCGCTATCGACGAGGATTTAATGACTATATCGTATTATAACTAACTCGTCGAACGGGTGTTGAACGGCATCGAACGGTTGTCGAACGGCATTGAACGGACATTGAACGGACATTGAACGGGCATCGAACGGTTGTCGAACGGCATCGAACGGCATCGAACGGGCATCAAACGGGTGTCGAACGGTTGTCGAACGGGGTGTAGAACGGCATCGAACGGCATCGAACGGGCATCAAACGGGTGTCGAACGGCATCGAACGGTTGTCGAACGGCAATGAACGGGCATTGAACAGGCATCGAACGGTTGTCGAACGGTTGTCGAACGGGCATTGAACGAGATCGAACGGTTGTAGAACAGTGTTAAAACGTTTCTAATCGAGCATGGGTCGAAATTCTGTTGAACAAAAGATGGAAAAAGAAGTGTTAACAAAAGAGATTGCCAAGACGAGCGAAGCTATACGAAAAAAATACTTAGCGCTAAAGGTCGGAAAAATGGATACCGATGCGGTGTTGGAACATAGCTTGCAACCTGTGATAAGACCCTTGAAAGAATTGAGTGAAAACACAAAACCATTTCACAGCCCAATTCCTGAAGAGACATCTTCAGAGTCGACATCCAAACAGCAATTGCCCGTGTTTAACGCTACACCTGAATATCATGGAGAGACCTCTTCAGAGTCCCCATTGCATCAGCCGCCCGTGCTTAACGCTGCACTCCAATATTGCGGATTAAAGCCGTCTGAGCTAAACGCTACGCCTCGGTATCGCGGATTGAAAAGAGTACGTGCGGAAAGACCTTTAAAACCAACACCTCATCGATTATCGAAACGACTTTGCCCAGATTCCGAACCTCCTGCAGAAGAAGTATGGACAGACGAAGCAGAAACACTTGAACAAAATATTCTCGAAACGACAATGCGTGAGATTGTTGAGAATCCCGAACAGCATGATGAAGCCACTACATATTTGACTCAGAATCGAGGACCGCTGTCGCAAGAATATTTGAACTTATTTATCACGGATAAGAAAAAACAGGTTGACCACGTGTATGGTGTGTACTATGATAAAAATGCAATGATGCTTGGGGATAAGAATTTCGACGTAGACATGGAAGATAATATAATCATCGATAATGTAAAATACAGAGGAACGCCTGGCCTTTTCGAACTAATTTTCAAGATAATGCCCGACGATACGATATACACCGATGCTGACAAACAGAAATATAAGAGTATTCTGCTGACGACAAATGCGCACAGGCGCAACCATAGTGCTGCAAATCCCCCATTGAGTAACAGAGGATACAAGTATAAACATATAATTGCCCCGCTACTTGAAATACGATCACGCAGTGGAAGAGGGTTTCCCCCGGAACCACTTTTGATGAATACATTGCCGGAACACATGATGGTTACCGATAATGCGATTGATTATATACATTGGGATGATCCCAACGAGTTAGTGGATAGAATAAGATTGCTTGTGTCATCGCGAGCTGCTGGACATACAGGCCATGATAACGAAATCATGTCAATCATAGAGGAGCTCCGAGACGCGGGTCTGATTATAAATTAAAGATGGTTTTGAACGTGTTCAACAGTTTCACGATGTCAATCAACAAGTTCGGTGTTACGTTGCGAAACGAGTCAAATAAGGATGATGCAACATGCAAGAATTACGAGAGACGGAGTGCGCTTTGTCTCAATGGCGACGCTTTCGACGCGAGAAACCGAAAGCTTGGAGGTTTGGCATACCCGACGAACGATGCCGATGCAGTGAATAAGGCATGCTTGGACAAGGAAATGGCGCATATTCTGAAAACATTAAATCAATTGGAGGAGCGCATCTTCAAGGAAACACGTAAAACAATTTTAAAAATGTCTAATGAAGCAGAAAAAAAATGTGACGTCATGTATTCGAAGCTGCGGCGAGAAATAATGGCCGAAGTCCATAAATTGCAAGGTTACGTCAAATTAAATTTTACTCGGCAGTGACGCGCGCAAGAGCCGCACAATTGTATCAATATTTTTACATGATTATATTGTGCATGGTAGAGAAATGACAATTAAGATTTTTAATAAATAATTTTAAAAATATACCATTGTTTTATTCCAAAACCCTCTTATAAACTATGACAAACGAACAATTAAGTTTTTTAATAGGAGGCGGCACGGTATCCGATTGCGGATAGAATTTTACTGCTCCGGCGGTTTCATGCCCCGTTTCAAATATCGCTTTGGACTGGAGTCATGTGATACGTAGCAGTGTTTGAAGATGTCGTGTTCTAGACCACGTTATGAATTTTGCTGAGTCAACTGTTTCGGGAGGCTATAAATGCGCCGCCCTTAATTAGTCTCGCTCAATCATTGTTCGCGCAAATAACAAAACGACACAGCCATGGAGGAAATTCAGAAAACTGAACGTCAGTTGTGGGATCAGTCTGATCGGTTAAGATTGCAGGAAGAATACCTTGCCTGGGAGGAAAGGTGCAACGAATGCCTCGAGTTGCTTGAAGAATACAGTCGAGTGAAACGTCCTCGATTATCGATCGGTATTCAACAATCATTGATCGCGCGTATCGCCGGTCTTGAGAGTTTAAAATATTCTTTGCGAAGACGTTTCGTACGTGAAGGTGCAGGACATGCAAGTACAGAACTCTTGTGGCGTGAAATAGACTCGGCTTTCAAGTGTCGCATATTAACTGGTGCTGTCATAAATTCCAATTACATTGAACCACGCAGCTTCCTCCAGGACGCGAGGGAAATGGTGCTTGAAAAAATACGGAACGCATTGGAAAAACATAGATCTTTAAAAGTGAACATGGTGTTTAATGGTGAATTTGTGACGGGTGATCAACGCTCGTGCAAAAACATGAGCACAAAGAACTGTGAAATCTTTTACACATCCGATCTCGAAGAGTTGTACGAGCGGTGCTTCGTGGAGCCAATCCTAACATCGTTGGAAGAATGTCAGGAACGGGATAGCGGATGGGCATTGTCGCGAATACTCAATCTTACAGTGTGCATCAACAAGTATAACCCATTGCACGCGGGGTGCCAGATCAACGTACCGAGAGAAATAGCGTTGAAGCATGCCACAATTAATGTGCAATCCACAGGCAATGCGTGCTTTGCGTGGTCAGTGATTGCTGCTCTGTATCCAGCGACAACTCACGTAAACCGCCAAAATTCGTACCCGCATTACACAACTGTATTAAAATTCCAAGACATCGAGTTTCCCATGCTGCTGAATCAAATTACACGGTTCGAAAAGTTGAACAATATTTCGATCAATGTATACGGTTTTGAAGACATCCGGGAGCAGAAAAATAGGGCAAAATCCATCGTATTTTTTCCACTTCGCCTCACTAATCAGAAGAGGGACCGACACGTAAACTTGCTGTACATACAAGACCCAGCTGGCAGTATGGGGCATTATGTGTGTATTAAGAACCTGTCCCGACTCGTTAGCGCACAATTGAGCAAGAACCACAGCAAGAAATTCATCTGCGATCGGTAGGTACAACATTTTTACAAAGTATCATTGTATATCATAAAAAACGTGTAAAAAATTATGTTTTTGCAGGTGTTTGCATTACTTTCATTCCAACGAAAGATTGCACATCCATGAAAGAGACTGTGCAAAAATGAATGACTGCGCTATCGTGCTACCTAGCGAGGACGATAAATGGCTCTCTTGCGACAACTATGTCAGGAAAGAACCGCTTCCATTTGTCGTGTATGCTGATCTCGAATGCACTCTGGAGAAGATGGAAGATAGCGAAGAGGAGAAATCACACGCATACCAACATCATAAAGTATTTAGCATTGCATACTATGTGCATTGTGCACACGATGCATCTCTATCGGTGTATCGATGTCGCCGCGATGCGAATTACGTCTCATGGTTCGTTGAAGAATTAGAAAATTTGGCGCATCGTGTTAAATCCACTCTATCCAGTAATATACATATGACACAGTTAACGAATGAACAGTCTGATGCATTTATCGGCGCAACACATTGTCACATTTGCGAAAAACCATTTGAGGAAAACGATATACGGGTGCGCGATCATTGCCATCTAACGGGGCGTTATAGAGGTCCAGCAAATCAATACTGCAATCTAAATTACAAAATTTCGTTTTGTATTCCCATAGTTTTCCACAATTTATCCGGGTACGATTCGCATTTTATTATCGAAGAAATAGCGAATGCGTTTGAAGGTCGTGTCGACGTATTACCCATAACGAAGGAAAAGTATATTTCATTTACAAAAAATGTTGAACACCGGCAATCAGAGTCGCGTAATTGTATTAAATTACGATTCATCGATTCGTACAAATTTTTGAATACCAGTCTCGACAAATTGGCATCTTTCCTCGATACAGACAAATTAACAATTTTACATTCCGAATTTCAAAATCTTTCCGTTGAAAATTTCAAGTTGTTGACACGAAAGGGTGTCTTTCCATACGAATACCTCAATTGCGTAGATAAATTAGACGTGATTATGCACATGCCGAGAATGTGTGGAAGCGATTCAACATAAAAACCTTGGGTGAATACAGCGATCTGTATTTGAAAACTGATGTTTTGTTATTGGCTGATGTTTTTGAAAATTTTCGTGATAGCTGCATTAAGAGCTACGGTTTAGATCCAGCATATTATTACACATTACCCGGATTCACGTGGGATGCTATGCTAAAGCATACAAAAATTAGATTTGACTTATTAACTGATATCGATATGGTGATGTTTATTGAACGTGGTATACGCGGCGGTTTGAGCCAATGTTCCAACAGACATGCAGAAGCCAATAACAAGTACTGTTGAGTGCTGACAAGAAGAGCCCTGGCAGGAATGCGGTGACGTAGGCAAGAATGCACACCCGATTGGTTGGCTTGGAAGGGGCGCGGCTAGGCTCACACGCACTTTCGGCTAGAGCGTTCTATTGGCCGAAGCAGTCACACACACTACTCGAGTAAATACGGGAATCCTACTATTATGCGTCGTGTGACGTAAGCAGTCGAAACGGCGTGATCACGCGGCCACTACGGGAGCGTCAGAGGTGGGGATGGGCGGAGCTAGCAGGAGACCCCTCTTGCCTCTGTGCCCCCCCGGGGACCTTCTTGTCAGCACTCAACAGTACATGCAGTCGTACGATCCATCGAAACCATCATCATACTTAATGTATTTTGATGTAAACAATTTGTACGGATGGGCAATGTGTCAACCTTTGCCATATGCCGAATTTCAATGGGTTAACGACATTGAAAATTTTGACATAGCTTTGATTACCGCTGATTCACCCATAGGCTACATTCTCAAGGTGGATCTAGAATATCCGCAACGTCTGCACGATGTTCACGCCGACCTGCCGTTCTGTCCGACGCGTGTCAAACCACCTGGCAAAAGAGAGGTCAAGTTGCTTGCAACGCTGTACGATAAGCAGCGCTATGTTATCCACTATTATAACCTGCAACAATGCCTGCGCCACGATCTTCGTATTACAAAGATTCATCGCATCCTCCAATTCACACAGTCACCATGGTTCCGCGAATACATAGAATTAAATACGCTCTTTAGAATACGTGCGACAAACGATTTCGAAAAGAATTTCTACAAATTGATGAACAACGCGGTATTCGGTAAAACTATGGAAAATGTTCGGAATCATGTAGACGTAAAACTCATGACACATTGGGATGGAAGATATGGTGCAGAGGCAATGATCGCGAAACCTAATTTCCGCAGCCGTTGCGTATTTTCTGAAAACTTGATCGCTGTGGAATTGCGCAAACTCAGGGTGAAATTCAACAAGCCCATCTATGTGGGTATGTGTATATTAGATATATCTAAAACTTGCTTGTATGAATTTCATCATGAGTACATGTTTCCTCAATATGGTCAAAATTGCAAAATAATGTACACAGACACAGATAGTTTAATTTATCACATTAAGTGTGAGGACATTTATGAGGGGCGACATTAACCGATTTGACACGAGCGATTATCCGATAGAGAATAAGTATAATATCCCACTTGTAAATTAAAAGGTTCCCGGCTTGATGAAAGACGAGAACAATGGGATGATAATGACGGACTTTGTCGGGCTGAGAGCAAAAATGTACACATTGCGTGTAGACGGGAAAAAGGATACAAAAAAAGCGAAAGGTGTAAAGAATAACGTTGTAAGGACGACAATAACGTTCGATGATTACTTGCAGTGTCTACACAATGAAATTGTGATGAGCCGTACTCAGACATGCATAAGATCGAAATTACATGAAGTGTATACTGTATCAGAGCGAAAAATTGCTCTGAGTCAATACGATGACAAACGGTATATCATACCCAACTCGACGGAAACATTGCCTTGGGGCCATTATCGAATTCCTTCGTAGTGTTACGTTCCGAACATAGTTATTATTGTCCTTGTGAGTGAAATAGAATTGCTTCTACGTTAAAGTTTGGTGGCCCTGAAAAGGGCCGATTCACCACTGCCTAACCACATCGTATACCATCCCTCGATTGAGCCACCACCACTGATCGTTGGTGAGGCTAAAACTTGCCTCAATGCACCATATAAGTGGCACACTGTTACTCTGGAACCTGGCGTGCGGGACATAACGTGCCAGCCGCCTTCCTCATAGGCCCAGGCCTCTTCTGCACTCAAGTTACGATAGCACGTGCCACATATCCTTCGAATATTGTGCTGCATGTATACTCCGCCGCCCCACGGCGCCAATATACATGACATCCGCAAAAGTCTGCGGTATGTTTGAGGGTGATCGGTGGGCCGCACCCCATCAAATGGCCCGATATAATCGTCCTCAAGCTGGTATGCTTCCAGAGGATTGTACGATGGTCTCGGGATCGGCATCTTCGCAGATAGATCTACTGACTGTCCCGTGAGGCTGCCTCCTCTTATATTTGCATCAATCCTTTGTCCTAGGAGTGGTACGTGCTTTTTCGTTCTTTGTCAGCATCTTTTTCTTTTCTCAGACTTCTTCTATCTTCGTGATGCCATCCAAGCTAGGCTCGATTCTGCTTCACAAAATCTTGATGAGCACATTTTTGCAGGTGTACCGTTTATATATTTTTTCATTTAACAGGTTAAATTGTTTATAATAAATGTTTATAATAATAAATGTGCATAATAAATGTTAATAATACATTGTCTTTATTTATCCATGAATTATTTACATTACTCAATCCTAGCCATTTTACGTACACCTTATTTCCTTTTCTGCGCAACACTTTCTCCACTAAGTATACATCTGGATCGGCAACGCGATGCAACTCATATTCGTAGAATCCTCCAGCAATGGGGTTTCCACTGGAATCTTGCAGCTGATAAGTCGCCGGATTAGTTGCTTGTACCTTGACTATCTTGAACACCTCAGTGGTCCAATTTGTAACCTTTATCAAAAACAGTTTTAAATTTGCTGACACGTACAGACTGACCCACACTGAATTTCGCAGGCGCAGCAATCTTTATGTTGTTATATAGTGGGGGTGACATCACACGGTCGCATACCAATAGTTCTATGCTTTTGCGCATTGTACTTTGCAACTAGTCGCGGTGGCGCATCGACCCATTTATAGGTTCCATTAAGTGTAAACTCTTTCCACATGGTATTCTTCAATGTACTGTCATCTTTAAACATATGTAAATATATTTATAGCGTCTTAAAAGAAGTTATAATATTTAACTCGATGCATTTAACCCGATGCGTTTGTCGAGATTCCTGTACGTTCCTGACTCCTATCATTACAAAAAACTGATTACTCAGCAAACTTATTTAGTCTTAAAAGACGTTATAATATCTCACCGGGTGTGTTTGGCGCGATTCCTGTTCGTTCCTAGGGGTATCACATTACAACAAACTGATTACTCAGCAAAGTGCTCGGTTGCAAAAATGCGCAGTTTGCCACGTGCAGAGATTCCCTGATGCCAAAGGGGCATAACATTACAACAAACTGATTAATCCGCAAAATGACTTCCCCCACCACCACTGCCGGAAAGAACGGGCGGGGTCTGAGAGGCGTCTGTTCCATCATTCTCGGTTAGATCGCCAACGTATGCGGTTCGTGCGCGAGAGGATACCGCTGTGACGTCACAAAAATCCACCGACCTCCACTCCTATCCTTTGTGACGGCACTCTCCCGAAAAACATTCGCGAAAAAATCAGGCCTTGTCCCCAAAAATTCGCGGACCCTCCGAAAAAGACCGCGTCTGGGGGTGACCCCCGAAAAAGACCGCCCGGTTAGCTCTGGGGGTGACTATCGAAAAAAGACCGCGCCTGGGGGTGACCCCCGAAAAAGACCGCCAGGTTAGGTCTGGGGGGTGACTCCCGAAAAAAGACCGCGCCTGGGGGTGACCTCCGAAAAACCATCCTCAAGGGATGGGGGGGAAGGGGGCGGGTAGGGGGGGGGGCAAGCCCCCCCTCCGCCAGGTTAGGTCTGCCTCGAAAGGTCATTGAACTCGATCCAGTATCCCCATATAATACCTACTCCTACCGCCTCACGCAGGTGCTCTCCGGACACGGATGTTTCGGGGAGTACCTGCGGAGAATAGGCAAAGAGCCGACGTCGCAGTGCCATCACTGCGGGAAGGCCCAGGATACAGTGCGGCCGACCACCGACCACATGATCGGTATTTCCCATTTAGCTTAGGCGGGTGTGGGTTTTAGTGGGTAGCCACTGGGGACGGGCGCGTCTACGGCGCCCCCCTCCCCGGTGGTAGTCCCACATAAGATCTTCGCCGCCTCGTCGAGGAGACACAAGGGCCGGTAAGCAGAGGGAGAATCCGCGGGCCATCCAAGTTTGCGGAGAAGGACCAACCTGGCGCACATCCATTCCTTGGGGAAGGTTCTCCGACTCAAACAGGCATTCAACATCTTTTTTTGTGGGGAAATGCATTACGCATACCTCGCATACCTCCAAGGAATGGAAGTGCGCCAGGTTGGTCCTCCTCCGCAAAGTTGGATGGCCCGCGGATTCTACCTCTGCTTACCGGCCCTTGTGTCTCCTCGACGAGGCGGCGAAGATCTTATGTGGGACTACCACCGGGGAGGGGGGCGCCGTAGACGCGCCCGTCCCCAGTGGCTACCCACTAAAACCCACACCCGCCTAAGCTAAATGGGAAATACCTGGATCACGCGAGTACTCAACAGGACACTTCCCAGCTATCACAAAATCCCGGGGGGAGGGGTTAGCCTCCCCCACTACCTACTCCATAAGACCCCGAGCGGAGGGACCCGCCCGGTGTCCCCATTCCTGGGACCGTCGAAATAGGCTTCCCGAGCCCCCGCTCGGTCCACCCACGGCCCCCAGTGTCTCCGTGCCCGCCCGGTCTGGGTGACCCAAAGGTCCCTGCCCCGGCCAGGGCAGGAAGACGCCGACACCGGTAGGGAAGGGTCGTCGAATGCGCGATCCGGCGCGCTCCGACCCTCCCCACCCCAGGCATTCAACACCTGTATCAGAGCCGGGGGAAGGGCGTCCATCACCAAGGCCACGACACGTCTAGGGACTCCATCAGGGCTGGGGGCCTTGACGCCCCCGTCCCGGATCCGCTGGACAGCCTGGGATAGCTCATACATACTGACCCCGAGTTCGTCAGTCCAGACAAACTGGACTGCACCGGGCGCGTTTACACCCATCCCCTCCGGAGAGGAGAAAAGGGGTTGATATCACCCGCCCCAGGAAGTCGGGGTCTAGCTGCTCCGTAATGGGGGGCGCCCAGGGGCGGAACTTACCAAGCACCGCCCTATAAGGGGGCCCCCAGGGGTCCTTTTTAAGAGTCCCCAGGAGCTCATCCCAGTCCTTGGCCTTGGCATCGGCAATTGCACGCTGGACGAGGCTCCCTCGTTGCACCCTCCTCGAGAGGCGGCGACGAGCGCGGGTAAACTGGCGTCGGGTGCGGACACAGGCCTCCCTGATATCCGCAATCTCGCCCGACCACCAGTATACTGACCTCTTCGGGGGGCGGCCCATCTCTTGGGCGCCGAACAGATGCTACCTGTCCGTGGGGGCAGGTCCGCCGGCAGGCGGGCCGCCACCTCCATGGTAACATGGAGGTGGTCGAACAGACTCTCCCAGTCTGTCGCCACCCGCCAAGCGGAGCGCCCGCGCATCCTGATGCCCAAGTTACTGACAAACTCATAAGACACAGGTATGTGAGGCCTGATATGCATCGCGACATACAGCACTGGTGCAAGGAATGTCTCGACTGTCAACAATCGAAGACATCGCGTCATGTGAAACTAATTCCTGACAAAATTATAGGTCCCGATGGTCGGTTCGACCACGTGCACGTCGATATTGTTGGTCTTTTACCGGTCCGCAGTGGTTTTCAGTACTTGCTGACCATGATTGACAGATTTTCCCGCTGGGTTGAGGCCGTTCCCCTATAGGAAACCTCCGCCCAGACGATTGCGCGTGCTTTCTTTGATAACTGGATCTCGCGTTATGGTGCTCCGAAAATTATAACGACGGACCAGGGCGCGCAATTCGAGTCGCGATTATTTTCCGCGCTTCTGTCTCTAGTAAGGTGCGTGCGAGTTAGGACTACGGCCTACCACCCGTCTTCGAACGGGCTGATCGAACGTTGGCATCGCCCTTTAAAGGCGGCCTTGATGTGTCATCGGGATGCTGACTGGACGAAATCGGTTTCGACGGTCCTTTTGGGCTTGAGGTCACATGTTCGCTCGGACACGAACGCCTCGAGTTGAAGCTCCGCGTTTCTTCCGTATACCGTACTTGGTATATAGCAACTATGCTCTCACATAGTTGCCTATCGTTGTTCTCTATTTGTTAATAAAGTTTCATATCAGTTAACTTCTGTGTAATTACATTCGTTTGTGATGAGTGGGCCTTCACACGTGGAGTTATTCCTTGACCGTTCTCATAGTCATATGTCACACATACATTGACGAGTGGTGAGCGTATACATTGTCACGTCGCCGGTTTTTCCGTTGCCGTCGGAAAGACGGAACACGTGCGACACCGGGTATTTATGGGCGAAACGCCAGGCCACGCTCGGCCGCACGATACGCGGTCCACCCGGGACAAAAGGTAACTCGCAGATTCGGATTTTCACGAAAGTAACCGCTAAGGGAATTCACTTTCGGGCGCCAGACACTTGGCAGTGTCACGCAAATTGCGCGGTAACGCCATGAGGCGCGAAAGAACACTCCGAAACTGCGAGAGCCCCGCGATATTCTGGATGGCTCGAGGATGAGCTCAGGATTCTACGCGGCTAAGCACGGAGCATTTCCCGCGGCGGAAATAATCGAACGATAGAATCGACTTGAACAGTATTTATTGGTCTGGTGTACTCGATATGGCTGCCGGTGAGAGCCGGCAACCGATAATTACAAGCCGGCGCGTTCGCGATAATTTGGCAACGTGCGACGTGACAACTGGCGTCGTGCTTCCGCCCTACGACAGGCACGCGGCCCCCGCTGTCCGACCGGATTCGCGTTACCAACCCGGCACGCACGTTACACGACGACCGTTCGTCCTTTTTCGATTATTTGGCCGCACACGCGGCAAGGAGACGGTTTCGTCGTTTCGCGACGCGAACACGGACCTCGCGAAAACGTTACCGAGCCAACACGAAAAGATCACTTAATTACGATATTAATTAATGAAGCCTGACTGGTGCTTACCAACGGCAACAGTGGGCGACGGCAGGTGTTCGGCACTCGTGTCCCTTTCATCCCTCGGTATTGGCAACGCACAAATTACTTTCTCGGTTTTCAGCAATCGTTCACGTGTATTACTTTTCGCGGCCAACGACAGAGTGATCTACTTTCGGATGGCCCGGTAACGCGGAAGCGAGGCGTCCCCTACTCCCCACCCTATTTCTCCCGCCGCGACGCTCGGGCCTATCACGCGCTATCTATCCGTAGGATCGCATTCTGTCGCGAAAATCGCGATCACGTTCGCCGATTCTCAGGTGGTTGGCGGCAACGGCTCGTGTGAAGGAAGGGCCTGGCCGCTCCGGTCGTGGACACCTTCTTTCCGGGCGAGGCAGCGACGGGGTCGAGAAGATGGTCGTCTAGTGTCCACGTTCCCACGTCGGTGCCTCCGGGTTTGCTGACCCGGGTCGGTCCTTTGCTTGGTGTCTTGACACGAAAATCCTTCCGGAGCCAGTTCCGATTGCGCCTCGTTCGGTGAGAAATAGGGGCCGGGCTCCCCTGGAGCCCGGTTTCGGTCCTGCAAAGTTCGCGTCGCCCAAGTGGCGCGACGCTCAAACGCGTTAATTTTCGTTCCCTGGAAATCGGCTTTCCCAGGGAGAGCGCTCGCAAACGGCCGTTTCGCATCGGCATTGCCAGAGGGCGGCCCGGTCTCTCTTTTACGGAATCGAGGGACGTCGGCAAAACATGCCACGTCACAACATCGTCACTTCATAGACATTTCCCACACAAAATTTGTTTGACGACGCGATGTCCCATAAGGCTGGCAGTCTTTAACAGTATCTCGTCGGTGCAGATACCATCGACGAGATATAGAATAGACCTATCATCCAATATATTTTGGCGGCCATCATCGGTTTAGGGGCCCCAGGCAGGGTCTCGTCGGTGCTGCTGGAACTAAAATAGGCTGACAGCACAAACGAGATATAGGAATCCTATTACTGACAGCTTTCTTAGGGTACGTGTTCATCTGAGAGTTTGTAGAACTCCTCGTTTTTTGTAATAATAACCAACTTTTAAATATTATATCTAATTTAAAGCACTAAATAAAAGTAAAATAAGTAAAGAAAATTATTTAAAATCAAAAAATGAATACCATTAGTTGTCAAATTTGCTAATATGGTGTGAAGTGTAAATGTGGTGCGAGTGGGAATGAGTGTATATATGCATTATGTGTGTGAAAAGTATAAATATGAACGGCAACGACTAAATAGTTGGTAGTTAAGTTCTTTCTAAACGCAGTGTTTTAGGATCTCGGAAATCTCAAAACTGAAATTTGACCGCTTTTCTAACGTCTGTAAAACTGGAATGTATTCGACGAACCGCTTGCGAGACTAAACACACGTGTGAGGATTACTGTATAGCGTTGTCGTAGAGTGTCAAAGACGAACTGATCGATCAGCTGAGCGCGTCGATCCACCGTGTCCGCTCCCCTCGCCGCGCCCGCGAGGCTCGAGCTGTTCGATCCACCCTAGGCGCTCACGGGGGGCGCGGGGCACGGAGCGGGGACGACGGCGCGCCGAACTGATCGATAGATCGATGTCGTTTATTCATTATACATCATACAACAGAATATTTTGTACAGTGTGATACAATGGTCAGTTTTCAATGAGGAATATTAAACACGCAGTTTTCTTTATAATCCGATCGAACTCGAACTTTGCACAGATTTTGTTTTAATTATTTGGAATAACTCTGTGGTGTGCCATGTAAAAGAAATTTTGAGAAAAATGTTTGACAAGAGCAAATAAAAGCCACCCTAATGTGTATGTATACATATATGTACATAAATATCAATATATTATTTCTTTCCTTGACACTGTCTCTACTTTCTGAATCTTACATATATTGTGGGAATTGGAAGGTTTTAATGGAAATCAAGTTTGCGTGTAGGATAACGTAAAAGAAGATATACTTTATTAGAACCTAACTATACTAAGCTAAACTAAACTAACTGATGGAAATGGATGAGAATTGTCTCGTGTGGATTACGTTTGTGTAACTTTATTGAGGGCTATGCCCGGCACGTGGTTATTGTAATGATACAATACTTGTTGCGTAGCACGCGGTACAGCAAGAGAGTAAGGGAGGCGGCGGTGCCAACTCTATACATGGTGTCCCAAAATTTCTTCAACTCCCGGAAATGGGAGGTTCCTGAGGTCATTTCAAGCGCCATTTTCCTTTTGCGGCGAGTCGGCAGGCGGTTGGCTGAACATGCCAACGAGCGTCGAGCTCGCGCTCTGATTTGTCCGTGTTTTTCGTTAATAACTCCTAAACAAAGCCGCGGACAACATTTTGCAAAAGGAAAATGGCGCTTGAAATGACCTCAGGAACCTCCCATTTCCGGGAGTTGAAGACATTTTGGGACACCCTGTATATTATTATTTCTTTCCTTGACACTGTCTCTACTTTCTGAATCCTACAACAGTTGATATGAATAAGTTTTAAGATAAAAATAGCGTTAAATAGGTAATTCTATTTTGAACAACAATAATTATTTTGTTTGCTATCAATAAATAATAGTTTATTTTGTCACGTCGCCTATATTCTACGCATCCGTCGGAAGGACGGAAGCCTGCGACTCCGGGATTTTACAGGCGAAACGCCGGGCCACGCTCGGCCGCACGATGCGTGGTCCACCCGGGACAAAAGGTATCTCGCAGATTCGGATTTGTCACGAAAGAAGCCGTTAATGGAATCTACTTTCGGGCGCCAGACACTCGGCAGTGTCACGCAAATTGCGAGATAACGGCACGAGGCGCGAACGACCTATCCGAAACTGCGAGAACCACACGATATTCTGGATGGCTCTAGGATGGGCACAGGATTCTACGTGGACGAAGTATGGAGCATTTCCCGCGGCGGAAAGGTTTCTCGACGGAAATAAGGAACGATAGAATCGGCTGTAACAATTTATTTGTCCGATGGACACGACAGGGCTGCCGGTGAGAGCCGGCGCGTTCACGATAATTACGCGACAGATTTTCGGTCGCACGCGCAGTTGTACAGGATGGAGATGCTACTTTACAAAGCGCTTTTGGCTCGGAATAACTGCCGAATTCCGATGGAATACGCGGTATAATTGCTGGATCTCTCGAGCTTCGCCGTCGGACACGATACGGACCGTTGCGACGTCACACCGGGGAACGTCTCGAAGATAGCGTATAATTACTCGGAAAATCGGCAACGATACGGCCCCCCGCGAGTTCGCGCCCTCGCGTTACCAACTGGCTCGCACGTTAACCGATCGACGACCGTTCTTCCGTCCACAACCTATGTCCGACCACGCGGCACGGAAACGGCGTCGTAATTTCGCGACGCGAATAAGGACCTCGCGAAAACGTTACCGAGCCAACACGAAAAGTTCACTTAATTCGGTAAATAATTAAGGAAGCCTGACTGGCGCTTACCAACGGCAACGAGGACGACGGCAGATGGGCAGCTGATCGTCCTTTCTCGTCCCTTCGTTTTGGCACGCACAAATTAAGGATCTTTACTTTTAGATTTACGACTCAGCGTTAACACGGCCAACGACCCAGTGGCCTACTTTCGGCAGGCTCGGTAACGCGGAAGCGAGGCGTCCCCCTACTCCCTACCCTATTTCTCCCGTTTGAGACTCGCGGGCCTATCGCACGGTATCTCCTAGCAGGATCGTATCCTGTCGCGCGGGATCCCTGGCTCGCGGATTTTTCTAATCGCCTTCGCCGTTTTCCCGATTGTCGCGGCGACGGCTCGTGAAGAGTAGAGTCCTAGCCGCTCCGGTCGTGGACACCTTCTTTTCCGGGCGAGGCAGCGACGGGGTCGAGGAGGTGTTCGTCTCGTGTCCACTGTCCCTCGTCGGTGCCTCCAGGTTCGTCGACCCGGGCTCGGTACTTCCTCCGTTGTCTTAGCACGAAATCCTCCCGGAGCCAGTTCCGATAAAGCCTCGTACGGCAAGAAATAGGGGCCGGGCTCCCCTGGAGCCCGGTTTCGGTCCTGTGAAATTCGCGTCGCCCAAGTGGCGCGACGCTCAAAACGCGTTAATACTCGCCCTTGGCAAATCGGCATGCCCAGGGAGAGCGCTCGCAAACGGCCGTTCGCATCGGCACTGCCAGAGGGCGGCCCGGCCTCTCTTTTTAGTGATCGAGGGACGTCGGCAAAACTTACCACGTCACAATTTATATAAATCGAAAAAGCATTTATTCCCCAATCAGCACAAACACATCTAACAGATGTCTGAAAGTTGCCTGCCGCAAGACGTAAGTACGTCTGCCAGACATCTGCTACGTCTGTGGCACGTCGTTTTCACGTCTTTAGCACGTCTTTGTACGTCTTTAACAGATCTTTGTTACAAAACTGTGCGGCTTAAAGACGTCTCTCACAGGTCTTTTTGACATCTTAAAGATGCCTTGTAAAGACGTCTAAAAAATCGCCTGAAAGACGTATCTTTAAGACGTCTTTTTAGACATCTTTTAGGTGTCTTTTTGGGCTTCTTTTATGTATGTTTTACACGTCTTTTTAGAGGTCTTTCAGGCATCTTTTAAGCGTCTTTCGGGACATTTTTTACACGTCTTTTTAGAGGTCATTCAGGCATCTTTAGAGCATTGATTATTACATAGTTAGGAATAAACAAAAAATTACGCTGAGAAACAACCGCCGCGTCGCGCTGACCCAACCGAACTGTTGGAAACAACGTTAATATTGTCTGATGTTATACGCGCTGACACAGTAGAATACTAATCAAGTTTTTTTTTTATTTAGAGGCCTTTTTGAAACCTGTTGGTTTATTTCGGCTTGGACCTACAGTTTTTATTAAGGTGGTTAACTCGTTGCCATCTCGATAGTCGATTTTCGTTGAGCCCCATAGGTCATCGCGCGGAAAACTGTTCAAATCTCCGACAATCAAAAAGTGCCCAGGTGTCACACAAGCCAGATCATTAGGATCCTCCGATAGAGGCGTTATGGGTCTCGAATTCAAAATTGCCTCGATCTCACAAAAAAGCGTCTGTACTTCCTCATACGTCAAATGCGCATTTCCCATTACACGGTGCATATGGAATTTAGCCGATTTTACCGCGGCCTCCCACAGTCCACCGAACTGCGGCGCATTGGGAGGGATAAAGTGCCAGGAAATCTGAGATTCCTGCAAAAAGTCTCGAATAGTTGATTTAATATTGGTGCGTGCCAAGAACTCGTGTAGTTCTTTTAACTCGCGAGCAGCACCAGTAAATGCGGTGCCATTATCAGAATGCAACGAAATTATTTTGCCTCTGCGAAATATGAATCTCTTTAATGCTCCAATGAACGAGTCAAATATTGCTAGTATGCCTTCACATTTCGGGCATTACGTCTTTTGTCTTCGCGAATTATGATCGGGCCTGCGCACAGTGATCGATTCCTCGATTCTAGGTGGACAAAATGGTAAATTTGACCAACTTCAGATGTCTTTGCTGCCGTTCTTTTTTTGTTTCTAAACATTCATTTGTTCGATATATAACCTAATGTTTCGATTGCACGTGGTTTTACGAAGTAATACGGCGTTAAAGTTTTGGTTCTGCAAAATACTATAAATTAGCTAATCCTTCTTTATTGTATAACTTGTTTGTTTGTTGTTCAAATTATTATCTAAAAAATGGAACATATAATTTTATTTTGCCGTGTAAATCATAGGCAACAGGTTAACTAATAATATTATTTAAGAAGAGATCAAATTGTATAACTCCTTTCGCCGAACTCGGCCGAACTTTTTTCTTTTATGGGTTTTAAGAATACTTATTTCAAAGTAATGATACCAAATATCGCTTGCCCGTTTTTGCCCGCTAGTCATTTATATCATTTTTTAGAAAAGACATTGAGTATTCCGCGAAGACTGCTGTTCGAAACTTGGTTGTTCCGTCGCGCAAGAACCGTACACGTGTATTTCTTTCGGAGATTATTTGTGACACGTTCGTGACTGAAAACAATTGAACCATCGGCACTCGGCGACCAGTCGAGACATCTGCTAGATGTTTAGTTTTCCACGATTTCGAGTGTCATAAATATCGTCCCTCCGAAGGACCGCCGCGGTCGTAAAGAAGGGTCAAATTACCGAGACCCGTCGTTCGACTTCGTCAAAGGTTCTTCTTACAAAGACCTCATTCAAGGCTACGGGAACGAGATATAAACAGCCTAAAGCGCGCTGATTGGGAAATGCAACTTTCGGCAGGAACCAATCAGTGCATTTTCTTCCTCGTCGCGTTAGGACTGGAAGTCAAGTTCACTCAGTTGAATTCTATGCTTGAACGTCGTGACACCTTCCAGTCCTCGGTTAGACAAGTACAACGCGCGAGCCGTCGTACTATGTATTTATTACATTTTGCAATCGCGTAGTTTCATTGTCCAGCGATCAGGACAACCAACGAAATCGCAATCGTATTATTCTTTATAATCTCTCGCGTGCACTAGCGTATAAGGCAGGACCTGCTAGATTAGCCTTACTGACGAGTCCCCTAGCAGGTCCGGGACGAAACGCTCTTTTTAACGTGTTTTATTACTATTGTTAACAAATAATTGTCTTAGAATAATCCGTACGTTTTGAACTAGTTGCTCAATATTAATTTGGCGGGCAACGATCCGAACGCTCGCGACAACGACACGGTCGCGACGTAACATTGGTGTTCAAGAAGTTCGAAAGATATTAAATCCAAAGTTGAAGCTATAATAGGACTGATTCTAAACTATCTTAAGATCGAAGCTGTTAATGATTCAGCTAAAAATATTTTGCATATAAAAATTACAAGTTTTTGCAAAAGAGTGCAAGAAAAATGGCAGAAATGCAACCGCACTATCGACCGATTTTTAAAAGAAAATAAGGATTGGTTAAATGAAACTCTTAATTTGTCCGAATTACGTGATTCTATTAATAGTGAACCATTCGTTGCTCCACGTAAAGGTCGTCCTGTAAAAAGCATCTCTGAATCAAGTAGGAAAACCAAAAAGAGAAGAGTGCGTGACTTGTTAAAATACCCATTGGCAGAACTTATTGAAGCAGTTCATATTAAGCTTTATTCAGCAGGACATAGGGATGCCACGTTTTTAGTAAAACAAATACGTGATTACCCACAAAAAGCGAATTGCATGTAAATCAAAGGTTAAGTTGCTAATGAAATTAAAGGAAGGTTTTCCTAATGATCATTTTTGCGATCATAATTATGGGTCCGATGAGCCCAAGGGGGTCGAACAGTTTTGATATTTCCGAAAGAATTGTGCGCTTTGTAACTCGACCACCTGATAAGCCACGCTCTACGCGAAAATGTAGTGAATCGGTTACAGGGTTCCATCGAATGCCGAGTATGCGAGAGTCGCATTCTTTGCTCAGATCGATCAGCTGTGGCCCACCCGACGAAGGGTCAATGGACTGATTAACTTCTAAAAGTTGTGGTTCATTAGAAGCCCATTTGCTTAACGTGAACTGACCCTTCCTCAGCACCGCCACAATCTGATCACGAATGATCTTGGCCTTAGCGATAGAGTCTGCCCCACTTAAACAATCATCGACATAAAAATCTCTTAATATGTGCTTCGCACCGAGAGGAAAATTTCGTGATTCGAGCTCGGCCAGGTAGTTGAGGCAGCGCGTGGCTAAGTACGGGGCCGATGATGTGCCGTAAGTGACCGTGGTGAGCTCATATGTGGCAATACTGTCTGTGGAATTCTCGCGCCAAAAAATTCGCTGCAACCGTGTTTGGGATTCGTGTACCAAAATCTGTCTGTACATTTTTACGATATCGGCACAAAACACATAAATCAGTGTACGAAATCTAAGAATTATCGAAAGCAGATCCTGTTGCACGACTGGACCCACCATTAACGCGTCGATGAGAGATATGCCTGAAGGGCTCTTGCAAGATCCGTCGAAAACGACCTGCAACTTTGTTGTGCTACTGGATTCCTTGAGCACTGCGTGGTGTGGCAAATAGAATGTTGGATCGCTGTTTGCAGATTCCCAATTCTCAACCCTTCGCATATGCCCCAATTCCAAATATTCGCGTATGAACCCCGCGTACTGTGTCTTCAAGATTTCATCGCGATCGAGACGTTTCTCTAAACCGCGAAATCGCCGCAACGCAACAGCGCTAACATCACCGATGGCGTGCAATACATCCTCCCTTACCGGTAAGTGAACAACAAAACGACCATGAGAATCGCGCGTGGTTATACGTCTAAAGTGACTCTCACACATGCGTTCGTTCGGCGAATGAGGTGCGGATGCAAATTCAACTTCTTCCACACGCCAAAAATCCCGCAACTGACTGTGTAGTTGATCGTTCGTTACGGCAATGTGAAAGGACCTTACCGATCGCGAAATCGAGTTATCAGACATGCAGCGACCCGCAAGCACCCAACCGAACCGAGTCTTTTGCAACGTCGGATGATTCGCGGATGCCTTGATTTGTCCGATACATAGAAGCTGCCAGAAAAGATCAGCACCGATCAACATGTCGATCTCAGAGGATTCATTAAATTTCGGATCAGCCAATCTGATGTTATGAGGAATGCGGATTTCGTCTCGATTGAAGGAGGTAGATGGAAATCTCTCGGTAATGTGATTGGTCACGATGCAGTCAATAGTGGTATTGAATGAGTTGTTTCGTGACTCTATTTTGACTGATACGACGCGATTCGCGGTTGTTGCCATTTGATTAATGCCTGTAATTGATATGTTGGTAGCGCGTGATTTTAAATTCAACCGACCTATTAATTGTTGCGAGATAAAATTGGCTTGAGAACCACTGTCCAGCAACACACGACACCGCCTCGGAGCGTCCGCGCTATCGTGCTCGTGTATTACCGCCGTGGACAACATTACATTGTTGCTCTGTGACGCCACAGCACTGTTTGACGTCATTTTGGACTGACTAAGACATCGTGGAATCTCGCGAAAATGCCGCGATCGGATCCTCCTCCTTTTTAGAGCTTAGATGCAACAATGTATTGTGTTTCACGTTGCAAATTTGGCATGCTCGCGAATTACATTGTGCACTCGTGTGGTTCGACGGTTTAAGGCAATTTATACAGAGCCCGTGTCTTTGTACTTGCGCGATGCGTTTTTCCGTCGGCAATTTGAGGAAGTCGCTACAAGAGTATATTCGATGATCGCCACGACAATACGCGCACTTCGAATTAACGGTGGCGACATGCGTTGACGAATGTCTCCACGAGGTCGCCTGTTGGCGGTTTTGGCTCACAGGCGCCGGTGCAGGCGTCCTTTTGTGATTGGTTTCTAACATTTGACACCGATGTTGTAGGAATGTTAGTAATTCGTGTAATGTGGGCAATTCGGTGCCCGGAAGTGAATTTTGCCATTCTCGAACCGTAACCGTGTCTAATTTTGAAGTTACTATATAGACAAACAAATCGTCCCATTTGTCGGCAGGACGTTTCAAAGAAGTAAGCGCGCGCACGTGCTTGGCTGTTACATCCGCAACTCTAATCAATTTTCTCTGCTCATTACGGGAATTCCAGTATTGTTGTATCGTTCCCGTAAGAGTTCCAAGCCACATTGCAGTTTTCATCCGACAATTCTAGCGATTCAATGACACCAGCAGCGTCGCCCGAGATTGCCGTCCGCAAGTATTGAAACTTTTGCATAATTGTAAGCGCAGTACTTTCGTGTATTACAGAATTATGGACATTGTGAAAAGGCACCCAGTCCTCCTATATCCCGCTGAATTCTGGTAATGTTAATTTCGGCAAGCGCACGTGCGTTATCGGATCTTCTGTGTCCGTGCGATTTGTATTAATTGGGGAAGGCGCCACGTTCAAACGACCACGTGCAGGTGTGACAATCATAGTCCGCATTCTTGCCGATAACCCGTAGTACGCGGTTTCGAACCCTTCGCGATCCACGTCGGTTTCGTCGATCGTTTCGATTTGCATTTAAATCGCGTTATATTCTAACCAATAATTTTCAAGTTTCGATTTACGTTCTTCAAGTTGCGCGATTACATCTGCCGTACAGTCAACGATGCTATTGTCACAGCTCAACAGGTTCAATGACCCAGTGATGACTCATCATTCTTAGACGTTCCGCTGTCCACTTCCGTAAGGCTAAGCATTTCACAATTAGCACGAAAGATTGCAACAGCCCAAATATTCGATGACCCAGCGCTGACTTATCACTCTTAGAATTTCCGCCGACCATTTCTGTAAGACTAAGCATTTCCCAATTAATATAAAAAGACCGCCACTAACCCACAATCTTCAGTCTTGACCTCGCTATCAATCGCTACGGTATTTAAACATAAACGCATTATTGTAATTGTTGTAATTATTCTAATATTGTAAAATAAAGTATAGTCAGTTGGGCTACGGTTCAACGACTGGCTAATTATATAGATATATATAATTTCGAAGTTTATTACGTGACACTATCTACATAATTCTTCGTTCGCGTACACGCGGCCTTGACGATGCCTCTCTGTTTCCGCAATACCGAAATATCATGCACCGCCATTGTTTGCGAGATCGAGGAAATGACTATCGACACCGAATTCAAAACTAAGCAGTGAGAATGAAGTGAAGTTCGCCGTTCAACTGGTGCACGCTTCGTTTCGACGTCGAAGTTGAAAAATGTATGCTGTTCTCCGTCAACCTCGTGGATACAGCGTCTTAAGGACTGCGCATACCGGAGTCTCCGGCAAGCCGGAGATACCTGACACCGTTTTGCTAGTGCATACCGAGTTTTTGGAGCCGGAACGTCAATTAAGAGGGTTCGAGATGCTCGACGAAGAAAGGCACAGCGTGACGTCTGCTACCCAAAACCTAGGGGTTCCCAAAATCCGAGATGCCTTTGCTAGAGCCGGACAAGTGCTTAGCAAGTATGCCTCAAGACTACTTTTCTGTCCGGCAAATGGCGTTGTTTATTTAAAATAGCTATAGACTAGAAATTTTTAGAGTTCTTCGTGGTATTTTAAGGTGGGGAATACGTTGTTAAGGAATTTATAAACATTATAAGAAAGAGTAACGAAAAAAAAAAGTAAAATACATCTGACAATCTGTACGGTGAAACAATTCGTCAAACAACTCAACTAAACACGGCGGAGGTTTTTGAACGTTCTGGTTCTTTGCCGTCCTGAAAAACGTTGACGGAGCACGCCCAAAAAATATCCCACCAATAAAATGTTCCTTGGAACGGCGAGAAACAAACCGATGCAAAGAACATTGCTTCCTTCGCAGGCAAAACGGCAATTCTGACGGCGAAAAAAATATTTATTACCACCTGCAGATCGACGCGACGGCAACGTACAATCGATGGTCCGAAAAAGTCTCCGTATACCCTTCAAAGTAAACCTAAACGACGATGAGTTTCTTCAACAACTTAGAAGAATCATTTTACTAAATGGCGTGTTTACAATTTTTTTTTTAAATTCCTATCTGTCAAGAATTCTAGAGAAAATTATGAACATTGCTGTTTACAAATTCTTTATGTAAACCTCTAAGGAAAATTTAAAATGTATGTTTATTAAATTTGTGCCACCTACTATCTGGCAGAGTACAATATTCGAACATTTTTAAAAAAAGACGATGCACAGTGGGGTATTTATTAGCCCGAAAAGTTATGCTTATTTCTTCATATTGTGTTAATCTGTACACTTTGGAGAATACTTTCGTGATTGAAAATTGTTCCTTCATGACTAAATAATGAAATTACAATAGACGTTTCCTATCTCCATGATGTTGTAGAAGAGAGATAACGATAGTTTACACGTAAGGAGCTGTGGAGCTCCCTCCTGCAACCTTTTTTTTGTGCCATGCACAGCAGGGACTCTCGACCCTCTCTCGAAGAGCCAGGTCGAAATTCGAGCTGAAACTCCGGACCCTACCAAAACCAAGTATGGTAAAGGGAACTTACCGGAAAGCTCGGTATGCGCGTAAGATACAAAAGCCCATTACCATATTAGAAGCCTGACAGGCAAAAACTCGGTATGCGCATTGCTTTAGTCCGCTGTTCCTGCAGCTCCCGCCTCTGTCTCGATGTTGTTGCTGGAAGTTGCGTTGGCTGATCTCCGTCGACCTCGTGGATGCAAAGCGTAAAGCGCAATGGCTCTCAGGAAGAGCCATTATTGCAATATTCTGGTCTTGGCCGAAGTGTGAATGAGCAATGACTGTTGCTGGATTGCTGCTGGCTGAATCTTTGTGAACAAATTGTGGGCGGATTGGTTTTGCCCTCACGTATAAAATCGTCGTCTGTCGACGTTTCCACGTGTCGCAGAATGAATGATTTCCACTGTTTTATATAAATACTATTTAATCTTTATTTCACACTTGGTACCAGATTTTGTACACGTGCTTACACGTGCTTCCACGTTGGATGCCAGAACAAGAAGAAAAAGCAAGCGCCCGTCGTGCCGATGCACGGCTAAAAACATTTGACAATCGTGGCGGCGGTGGCCGACCACCAACGACGGTGTCCGAAGCGACCACCGATTCGCGATCGACGAGCTATGGCTCTTTAACTATTGTACAAGATTACTTCTTAGTTGTTTAAATTTTTGAACACATAGAGGTTTGGTTAGAATGTCTGCTATTTGTTGATCTGTCGGACAATATTCTATTTCTAACAGACCTTCAGTATACTTTTCACTTATGAAGTGGAACCTAACGTCTATGTGCTTACTTCTACGGTGTACTATTCCGTTTTTTATTAGACTCATCGCGCTCTGGTTATCTATTAACAGTTTTGCCCTCACTTTTTTATTTGTTAAACTTTCTAATATGTTTTTCAAATACAATAATTCCTTGCAGCATTCCGCCGCTGCTATGTATTCGGCTTCAGTTGTAGAGAGTGAGACTATAGGTTGTTTCCGTGAGCACCAGCTGATTGGACCTCCACCGTACATAATTGTATATCCGGTGGTGCTCTTTCGTGTACTTATGTCTCCTGAAAAATCTGAGTCACAGTATCCAATAATTGCTCAATACAATTGGTTTGATTTAACTCTATTTTATTTCTTACTTTCTTTATATTAATTCCTAGGAAAATTTCGAAACAATTATAAATTTTTACTTTGAATTCACTACTTAATTGTTGCAGTATATATTTTATTGCTTTTGTATTATTACTTACTAACATGCCGTCGTCTACATTGTCACGTCGCCTAAATTTAACGTACCCGTCGGAAGGACGGAACGCCGGCGACTCCGGGAATTTACAGGCGAAACGCCGGGCCACGCTCGGCCACACGATGCGTGGTCCACCCGGGACAAAAAGGTAACTCGCAGATTCGGATTTGTCACGAAAGAAGCCGTTAATGGAATCTACTTTCGGGCGCCAGACACTCGGCAGTGTCACGCAAATTGCGCGATAACGGCACGAGGCGCGAACGAACTCTCCGAAACTGCGAGAACCACACGATATTCTGGATGGCTCTGGGATGGGCTCAGGATTCTACGCGGGCGAAATACGGAGCATTTCCCGCGGCGGAAAGGTTTCTCGACGGAAATAATCAACGAGAGAATCGGCTTGAACAATTTATTTGTCGGCTGGACACGACAGGGCTGCCGGTGAGAGCCGGCAGCGGTATTTTACAAGCCGGCGCGTTTACGATAATTTCGCGACCGGTTTTCGGTCGCTCGCGCTATTTTTCTCGGTTGCGTTGAACCCGACCGTTTACAAGAGGTGGCAGATCGTTTACAAGGCGCTTTCGGCGCGGAATAACGGTCTGATTCCGATGGAATACGCGGCACAATGTGTGAGTCGTTCGAAGTTTGCCGTCGGACGCGATACGGACCGCTGCGACGTCACACCGGGGAACGTCTCGAAGATAGCGTATTATTTTAATCACGAACTCGATAACGCTACGGCCCCCCGCAAGTTCGCGACCTCGCGTTACCAACCGGCACGCACGTTAACCGGTCGACGACCGTTCGTCCTTCCTCGAAAGTGTGGCCGACCACGCGGCAAGGAGACGGCTTCGTCGGTTCGCGACGCGAAACAGGACCTCGCGAAAACGTTACCGAGCCAACACGAAAAGATCACTGGATCATGATATTACAAAAGCCTGACTGGCGCTTACCAACGGCAACGAAGGACGGCAGCTTATTGTAGACTCTGGTCCTCCCTCGTCCCACTTATTCGGCAACGCAAAATTACTAGTTTTTAGGCAATCGCTTAAGGCAGGCATGGGCAGAAATAACTCACGAGCTAGGGAATTCTTGGTGGACGCCCACTTCTCCCGCCCGCGCGTCTCGCCTCCCGTGGCGACCCTAGTTCCGCAGAGCTCCTCAGGCCCGTACCTACCGCACGCCGTATGCACTGCGCGTGGCGCGTTGGGGCGACTCGCGTACCCAAGCCATAGGTTTCCACATCACCCATGAGGTACTATGGTCAATGCGTTTTTTTTGTAAGTGGTTTCCCCTATAGGCCTATTCCACTGCGCGGCACGATAATTTCGAAAAAATAAATGTAGAAAATTGTATTTATTACCCTATCAAAATTTTACTGGCAATTAGGAAAGCTTGATTATTTCGCTATTCAAAAAAACCTATTCAAAGAAAGCTTGACTATTCCGCATGTTCATTAGAACTGCATGGCAAATCGGAAATATCGAAGGGGAAGTTGGACGTTGATATCCGCATCAAAGACGTCAGCGAGGAATCGCTCAGCAGTGTACGCTGTTCTGTTTTTATGCTAAGCATTTTCGAAAACGAACATTCGCACAAATAAGTCGATCCGAACATTGAGAAAATTCGGATCGCGAAATTTCTTAAAAGAGGATATTGCGATTCATTTAAACATTTAAAAAATTCGGCTCCTTTGCCTTCCCTCGTTTTCAAAGAAATGTCGTGCTGAAGATCGCACAGTTCTTGTTGAAACTCGATGGGTTGTTCTTCAATTCTAACGGTTAAGGGATTCTCAAAAAGAAGTAGATCATTTCTAATAATTCGTGGACACCTTCTTTTCCGGGCGAGGCAGCGACGGGGTCGAGGAGGTGTTCGTCTCGTGTCCACTTTCCCTCGTCGGTGCCTCCGGGTTCGTCGACCCGGGCTCGGTACTTCCTCCGATGTCTCAGCACGAAATCCTTCCGGAGCCAGTTCCGATAAAGCCTCGTACGGTGAGAAATAGTTCTCGGTTTCGGTCCCGTAAAATTCGCGTCGCCCAAGTGGCGCGACGCTCAAAACGCGTTAGTACTCGCCCTTGGCAAATCGGCATGCCCAGGGAGAGCGTTCGCAAACGGCCGTTTCGCATCGGCATTGCCAGAGGGCGGCCCGGCCTCTCTTTTTAGGGATCGAGGGACGTCGGCAAAACTTGCCACGTCACAACATATATTGCTAATATTGTAAAGTCTTTCTGTGATTTAAAAATACATTGTTCTGAAGGAATTGGTTCAAAGGCATTTTGTGTTAAAAATGTCTTAAACCGCTGATTCCAGTTTGCTGGGGCTTGTTTAAGACCATAGAGTGCCTTTTGCAGTTTACATACTTTACCCGTCTTTTCAAATCCTTCTGGTGGCTTTATAAACAATTCTTCATCTAAATGTCCGTACAGAAATACGGTTTTTATATCAAATTTTATTATCTGATAGTCCTTCTGTGCGGTTAGAGCTACTATTAACCTAAAAGCACTCGAATTCAGTACAGGACTATAGGTTTCGTCATAATCGATCCCTTTTTCTTGTTCGCACCCTCTTACTACTAGGCGAGCTTTGTATCTTCCGTCATCTTTTATCCTAAAGACCCATTTTGTACTTAGGATTTTTTTGTTTCTAGCTTCACTTTCGTCTCTTAAGATCGATGTTTCATTTTCTTCTAAGGAGTCTTTTTCTTCTTGTATTGCTTCTTTCCATTTTTGTGAATCTGTTCCATTGATGGTTTCTTTGTATGTTAGATGAGCGTAGTGGTTTCCGTATCTGTTTGGAATATTTCTGTTTCGCGTACTTCTTCTTGGAGTTTCTTCAGTACTGGTTTGTTTTTCCTCCTCTGTTTCTTGTAACTTTTCTTCTTCTTTCGTTTTTTTCTTATTCATTGTAATTTTTTCGTTTTCGGTAGTCTCTGTTACTTGTTCTTCATTGTCTTCGATTGAGGTGACTGGTAGTCTCACCACTTTTGGTTCTTCATTTCCGTTTTTATGCGTGTCTCCAAATATTACATCTCTGGCGTTTATTATTTTCCTTCTTTGTTTGTCCCACAGCCGATAGCCACAGGTTGAGTAGCCAACGAATGTATACTTTTTGCTCCTGTCATCTGGTTTCTTCGTCTGTCTTTGGCATATGCGTCACACCCGAACACTTGCAGATTTGTTAGATCTGGTGTTTTTTTCAGCCAGTTTTCTGCTTGGGTTTTATTACTTGTTTCTGTAGGGCTTCTGTTTGCTAGATACACTGCAGTTCGTACTGCTTCACCCCACATGTTTTTGTCCCTAGAATTTCCCTAGAATAACCTAGAAATTTGGCCGAAACTTGGGTTTGCGGGAATACATTTAACGTCCTTATACGAGCTAGTTTTGAGCTGCATAAAGGCTCGTTTGATAGAGGAAGGGTCAGCGCACAGTGCCCAGCTTATGATAGCAGTCAAAAAACTCTTTTTGTGACAGAAAAATATATTGGATTCTGCGGTTGTTTTCTCGACTTTTTTCCCTACTTTGCAGACTCATATTATTAGATGTCAACATAATCTCGTTACATCATAAGCAGGGCACTATGCGCTGAACATTCCTCTATCAAACGAGCCTTTATACAGTTCAAAATTTGCTCGTACAAGGACGTCATATGTATTCCCACAAACCCAAGTTTCGGCCAGATTTCTAGGGTATTCTAGGGAAATTCTAGGGAGTCTCGAGCCGGCCGTCTATAGGGGGCAATATGTAACTCCCTAGTTACTCCCGCAGATGGCGTAGATGGCGCTGCTACTGTGGGGTCGGCTTTACCTCTCCGCGTGTGGCGGAGTGGGGATCGCCGAGCCTGCGCAGTAACCCTCAGCGACAGGTGTCGACGACTGCGCCGTCGACTCCTGTTTCTTCCGTCGTCGCTCGTTGAGGTCGGACGTACACTCCAGTACGCCTTGAGATAACCTCTTTGAGGATTCAACCTCGTGGCGACTCTCGCGCGACATGCGGTCGCGCGCATTATAAAGTTTTCTTTTAGCTCTTTGAGCTCTTTTATACATTCGTTATATTCCGTTTAATAAAGTGTTTGTTTAGTTACATCTATCACGGTATTTATTTCATGGAGTCAGAAGTCCCCATGTGTGGCATGTGGAACCACATGGGGTATTATCTCTACCGACCAAGGTGGTGGTGAAGAACCCTAGTCGTCCACCTCCATCATCTCCACATTGGTGACCCCGACTGGGAATTTCAATGTTCTCCTCTGTCGATTTCGGCCGTTCGTCTCAGCGTTCGCGGAGGAAGCATAAAATGGACGACAAGATGGCGGCTGGACCATGCGGTCGTGAACAGACCAATCACATATGATCGCCACCGAGCACTTTTGTGGGTAAGAGCAACAATTGATCTTGCAAATTTTAAGTGCCCAGTGCTCCTGGACCTGCCCGTGACGTTTCCTCGACCGGGATAATTGTCGAGGACGGTTCGTCGACGCCGGTCGACGCCATTTTCTGGGAAGACGCGTTTTCGAGAGGCCATGCTGGAGGCCTGAGTCTCTGCAGTCCTCGCCTGCCCAAATTCTGTGCTGGGGTACATCCAACTCGTCGCCTGGTCAGCACGAGTGGAGGAAGCAGCAATCACTGGCATAATTCATCGGTGTGCGGTGCTGGCGGTGTGGTGCTGCCTGTTGCTACGCGGCAATTTCTACCTTGTGGCCTGGTCCGCCCAAGGTCACGCTGACGTGCTGCCATCGCTTCCCGTGCTTGCTGCTGTAGGCGAGCTCTACCTTGTGGCCTGGTCCGCCCAAGGTCACGCTGACGTGCTGTCATTGTCAACCATGCCTGTTGCTGTTGCTGTGGCGAAGCCCTACCTTGTGGCCTGGTCCGCCCAAGGTCACGCCGACGTTGCTGTTGTCACAGCTCAACAGGTTCGATGACCCATTGATGACTCATCATTCTTAGACGTTCCGCTGTCCACTTCCGTAAGACTAAGCATTTCACAATTAGCAAGAAAGATTGCAACAGCCCAAATATTCGATGACCCAGCGCTGACTTATCACTCTTAGAATTTCCGCCGACCATTTCTGTAATACTAAGCATTTCCCAATTAATATAAAAAGACCGCCTCTAACCCACAATCTTCAGTCTTGACCTCGCTATCAATCGCTACGGTATTTAAACATAAACACATTATTGTAATTGTTGTAATTATTCTTATATTATAAAATAAAGTATAGTCAGTTGGGCTACGGTTCAACTACTGGCTAAATATATATATATATATACATATATATAATTTCGAAGTTTATTACGTGACACTGTCGTCGTCATCGGTGCGTGTCATCGTGCAGTTGCTGCCGGGTGATCTCCACCTTGTGGCCTGGTCCGCCCAAGGTTACGTTGATGTCGCCAACATCGTCACCGGTGCCTGGCGTTCTACACAAGCGTGTTCAATAAAAACTTTCGTCTTTTTCCTTTTGTGGTGTGTGCGTTCGTGCGTCCGCGTCGCGTTCGCGAATCTGTCGTATGAGCCCGCGTGCTGCGTATTGTTAGAGTTCCTTAGTAGCTCGAATCTTTTTTTGAAAATTGTGGTCGCGTTTAGTCTCGCGTTTGCCCCTGTGCTGCGCATGTGCGCATTTTTTAGGTTAGTTTGTAAACGTTTCGACGTAGCGGTAGCTCCGTGCGTTTTTCCCCTTGTGATTTTATTGCTATGGACAGTTCGGCTGCCGGTACAACCTCGTCCCCGCATGAGACTCTGGATGAGGTTCTGCGGGAGCGCGATGCTTTGCGCGCACAATTGGCGGGCGGGGGCGCGCGCGGGGATCCCGGGGATGTCTCCCAGATCGCGGTTGCTCGCGTGCCAAAAATTCCGCCTTTCTCACGGAAGAATCCGATTTTGTGGTTCTGCCAACTCGAAGCTTCGTTGCGTCGCTCCGGGGTTACGCACGAGTCCACTAAGTTCGACTATCTTGTTATGTCTCTTGATGACGATTCGCCTGCTAACCTTAGTGACATTATCACTAAACAGCCGCCGTTCCCTGACATGTTTTCTCGGGCCAAGTCTCGTCTGTTGTCGGTTTTTGCACCCACTGACGAGGAGAATCTTCGGAGACTATTAAGAGGGCAGGTGGACATTGATTGTAAACCGTCCCAAGTCCTCCGTCAACTTCGTTACCTCAACGAAAGTTGTGGCTGTAACGATTCGGTTCTCAGGGCCATATTTTTTGAACATTTATCTGAGAACCAACAGGAGATTCTTATTGCCACGGAGCATAAGGATCTTGACGTTTTGGCGGGTATCGCTGACAAATTGGCGGCCAATCTTGGCCCTAAGCCCAAGGTCAGCTCGGTTAACCGAGGAAGGCAGGATGAGGCCTCTTCCTCCTCAGGTAGGGTTATCTCCAGCTCTCCCTCTCCTGAGGGAGCTACCGCCTTGTCGGCGCAGCTGAATCGGATTGAATCCCTCCTTAAAAAACTAGTTTTAAATCGTAATCGATCACCTGGTCCTTCCAGTTCTCGGGCGCGATCTACTTCGCGTGCTCGCTCCAAAGATAGGAGATCGTCGAGCAAAACGCGCTCTTTGTGCTTTGCGCACACGCGCTACCCGGAAAATCCCACTTCCTGCAAAGAATGGTGTAGCAAATATGCTGAGTGGAAGGCCACAAAAAACTGAACTCACCTGCCCTCGAGGAGACCAGGGCGGCTGGGTTAGGTGATTCTAGACGTTTCCACATGAAAGATCGCATCTCCGGTCGAGTGTTCTTAATCGACACTGGGGCTGATCTTTCTCTGCTTCCGGCAGATTCCAAGATTCGTGGTAAGCCGGCTCGGCTCAAGCTCATGGCCGCTAACGATTCGCCCATTCAGACTTTCGGAGAATCCATGCGTACGCTCGATTTGGGATTGCGCAGAGCTTTTCGATGGAACTTCTGCATTGCAGATGTTCCCCACCCCATCATTGGGGCTGACTTTCTGTGGCATTACGGCCTTGTAGTTGACGTTCGCAGACGTTCACTGGTTGATCAAACCACCAACGTAACATCTCCGGGCGATTTTAAAATATCAAACTGTCATTCTTTGCATACTGCTGCCTCCGGCACTGTATGCGCTCAAATTCTCTCTGAGTTTCCAGAAATTACTGGAACGTCGTGTCCTAATCCACCCTCTTCGAAGGAGGTGTTCCATCACATCCTTACAAAGGGTCCTCCGGTTTCGGCTCGTCCGCGTCGTTTGGCGCCGGATAAACTTCGTGCGGCGAAACAAGAATTTAAATCTTGGTGCGAGGCAGGTATTTGTAGGCCTTCCAGCAGCCCGTGGGCCAGTCCTATGCACATGGTGCTTAAAAAGGACGGCTCTTGGCGGGTCTGCGGGGACTTTTTTTTTTTTTCGTAGAAAAAACCGAGCTATAATCGAAATATATTTTTAAAAACAAAAAAGGAAAAACAAATTCGGTTCGAAAAAGAGAGTAAAACCCATTTTGATCTGCGCGCAATCTTTACAATAGTAAAGCTAATACTAGCGTGCGAGAGAGGGGGAAGGAGGGAAGCTCCCGCGGCCACCGTCTCCGTCTCCGTCTCCCTCACTCCTTCGCTCGCTTAGGCAGGAGAGAGACAGTCAATACTGTATTGGTGTTCTCTCCCTCGCACCAATGGCTCCCCGAGAGTAAGCGAGGTCGGAGTATTCGCTCGTTCGCCCTTTCTCTCACTCGCGTCGCTCACCAGGTGACGTATGCACCAGTTTCCACGTTTACTTATTTAACACACGCGTTGGAGCCCCTGTTGTGGCTCCGTGCTCGTACCGCCGTGTCCCGGGTTCGACTCCCGGCACGGGCAAACGGATTTCTGCCGGCTTTTGTAAATTCCCAAGGCGGGAATTTACAAACCGCCGACGGAGCCGGCAGAAATTTTATAAGTTCAATTATCTAAACTAATTATCCGAAGACGCTTACGCTAATCTCGCCGGCAGTGGTTGTCGGCGAAGGTAAGGTCCTCGGATAATGTTTAAACTTTTCACTGACACCGACCGCGGTGTTACGTCACCAGAGCGGTGTCGTCCGGGCAAGACAAGATGGCCGACCCGAGGGGAAGAAGACCGAATCAACCGAACCGGGCAGTCACCGATCCAAGATGGCCGGTCTGCACTACGTTACTCGGGACTTGTAATGATTTCAGAAGAAATCCTTACAAGACCGCTGTGCCCGACGACACCGCAGATAGCGCGCACAAACTATACGAACACAGTTAAATAAACGAGAACTATTCTAGGGGACGCATACAATATAAATCCAATATTAAATAGAAATCCAAAAAACTTATAGACTAATGATTAAATATAATATAATATAAATATAAATACTAAGCAGGAATGGACCACCACCGATAGTACGAGTTTGAATTTCAAAAACTCTTGAAATTTAAAGACAAGAAACTTCGCGACGCTATAAGCTAAGTATAAAATCGTTAATATTAATTAAGTAATATAAATAAGAGAATAAGAGAATAGTTAGCTATACAAATAACTGAAAAAAAAACTTTTAATTTTCTTTTCGGGGGACAGCCGGAAAAATCCGCGTGGGAGACCACGCCGGATTTTGCTGGAAGAGCAAAATCCTCGAAAGGTAAGTATTTAAATAATTCACTAATTATGCAAATAGATTCCTTACGGCACTCTGTCGGCTTCCAAATCCAAATAATTAAAATATATCCACAAATAAGATCACTGTTTAACAAGTCATTACTCAGAACCTATACGCTGTGTTTTAACTCGAAACTCAAACTCGAACTGGGGTCTGCGGGGACTATAGGCAGCTTAACGCTGTCACTATTCCGGATAAATATCCGACGCCTCATTTGTACGATTGCTGTAGCAATCTGGCCGGCAAGAAGATTTTTTCCTCTCTTGATTTGCACAAGGCGTTCAACCAGATTCCGGTTGCGCCGGAAGACGTGCAGAAGACGGCCATTACAACGCCGTTTGGACTCTATGAATTCGAGTTCATGACCTTTGGTCTGCGAAACGCGAGTCAGTCTTTCCAACGGTATATCAATCGTGCGTTGGGAGATTTAGATTTCATCTTTTTGTACATTGACGATATTCTCGTCGCTTCCTCCACTCGGGAGGAGCATTTCGAACATCTCCGTACCGTGTTTTCAAGACTAAGAGATTATCATCTCCGTTTAAACGTTGAAAAGTGCAATTTCGCAACGAATGAACTCGAATTCTTAGGTTATACCATTAATGCCGAGGGCATTCGCCCGTTAGCTAGCAAAGTTGAAGCCATTCTAAATTTCTCTAAACCTAAAACGATTGTCGAGCTAAGACACTTCTTAGGCATGGTAAATTTTTACCATCGGAATCTTCCGAATACTGCGGAGCTACAAGCTCCCCTAAATGCCTATTTCGTTGATTCTAAGAAGAACGACAGAAGGGAGATCGTTTGGTCTTCCGAGGCTGAGCGAGCGTTCGACAAAATCAAACATGATTTTGCCAAAGCCACGCTCTTAGTGCATCCTCGTACTGGTGCTGAGTTACGTTTAGTAACTGACGCGTCCGATCGCGCAATTGGCGCGGTCCTTGAACAAAAAAGCCTTCGGCTTGACGCGACACAACCGGTCTGGGAGCCCCTCGCGTTCTTCTCGAAAAAGCTAACGCCCTCGCAACTCAATTACAGCGCTTATGATAGGGAACTTTACGAAGCGATTCGGTACTTTTCTTATCTTTTAGAAGCGCGTGAGTTCAAGATCCTTACGGATCACAAACCGTTAATCTATGCGTTCAAACAGCGACCCGAGAAAGCCTCCCCGCGCCAGCTGCGTCAGCTTTCGCTGATTGCGCAATTTTCCACGTGCGTTGAGTATGTGAAGGGCCCGGAGAATGTGGTGGCTGATGCCCTTTCTCGTGTTGAGTCACTTCGACTTCGTTGTGAAATCGGTCTTAGCGGTCTCGCTAAGGCGCAAAAGGATAATGAACAGCTGGCGGAACTCCGCAAGTCGTCAAGTCATTCCTTAATTTTGAAATCAATTTCTTGGGGCCTTGAACATACTGCAATCATGTGTGAAATATCAGGTGAGGCCATTCGGCCCTATATTCCAAAAAGTTTGCGTCGTGCCACGTTTGATATTTTCCATTCGCCCGCGCACCCTGGTCCGCAGGTTACGGACAAGCTAATCAGGCACAGGTATGTGTGGCCAGATATGCACCGCGATATCCAGCGCTGGTGCAAGGAATGTCTCGACTGCCAGCAGTCGAAGACATCGCGTCACGTCAAACTTATTCCGGATAAAATCATAGCCCCCGATGGTCGTTTTGACCACGTGCATATCGACATAGTAGGTCCGTTACCTGCGCGCGACTCTTATCAATACCTGTTAACCATTATCGATAGATTCTCTCGATGGGTCGAGGCAGTTCCTCTTAAGGAAACCTCTGCCCAGACAATTGCGCGTGCATTTTTTGATACCTGGGTATCGCGTTATGGTGCTCCTAAAATCATAACGACGGACCAGGGCGCACAGTTCGAATCACGCTTATTCGCTGCACTGCTGTCGTTGATAGGATACGAGCGTGTGAGAACCACGGCCTATCACCCGTCTTCCAACGGGTTGATAGAACGCTGGCATCGCCCTTTAAAAGCGGCGCTTATATGCCACCGTGATGCCGATTGGACTAAGTCCCTATCGACGGTTTTGTTAGGTCTAAGATCTCATGTCCGCTCGGACACGAACGCCTCTCCGGCGGAGTTCGTGTTCGGGACGACTCTGCGTCTCCCGGGAGAGTTCTTTCTTCTGGACGATTTCGCGCCGGACCCGAACATATTTCTCGAAGAGCACCGCGAGTTCATGCGACAGGTTCGTCCCGTCCCCGCGGCGCACCGTAATGCACGAAAAGCATTTATATTCAAAGACTTAAGGGAATGTTCCCATGTATTTTTGCGTAACATGGCCAAGAAGGCCCTTGAAAGGCCGTATACTGGCCCACATAAAGTGATGTCACGCATAAGCGATCGAGTCTATCAGATAGATGTGAACGGCGCGTCGCGCAATGTGTCGGTTGAGCTTCTCAAGCCCGCCTACACAATTTCTCACGATCTGGATGACACGATCGCCCCTGACGGGTCAACGAGCGGTGGCTCATTGCCCCCTGTCAGGACTTATTCTAAGAAACGGGTCACATACAAGACCTGATTTGCGTTTTCATTGTGCTTCATTTATTTTGCGTACATTCTGCGATTGTTACGGTGCGTTCGACGCTCGTTTAAGAATGATGTCTTTTCTTTTTGCTTTCTGCCGACGGCGGGCTTGAGCCCACCGTTCTGCGTCGCGTCGGAAATTTCTTTGACGCGTATTATATGATATGTTCAGGCAAGTGTTGCATATTAATATCACTTTCCTCTAGGATAATACATTAATTATTTGTCATGCTTTTCTGCGTAACGCACTAGGGGGGGAGTGTGTGGGGTCGGCTTAACCTCTCCGCGTGTGGCGGAGTGGGGATCGCCGAGCCTGCGCAGTAACCCTCAGCGACAGGTGTCGACGACTGCGCCGTCGACTCCTGTTTCTTCCGTCGTCGCTCGTTGAGGTCGGACGTACACTCCAGTACGCCTTGAGATAACCACTTTGAGGATTCAACCTCGTGGCGACTCTCGCGCGACATGCGGTCGCACGCATTATAAAGTTTTCTTTTAGCTCGTTGAGCTCTTTTATACATTCGTTATATTCCGTTTAATATAGTGTTTGTTTAGTTACATCTATCACGGTATTTATTTCATGGAGTCAGAAGTCCCCATGTGTGGCATGTGGAACCACATGGGGTATTATCTCTACCGACCAAGGTGGTGGTGAAGAACCCTAGTCCTCCACCTCCATCATCTCCACACTACCAACTGGCATAAGATGGATTCCGAGATGCGCTAGGGGATTTCACCCGAGGCACTCTCCGCGTCCCTAACTGACTAGAACCAGTTGCTCTCGGCTTAGCGTAACGTACGCACTGAAATAAAGGGAGTTCTCACTGCAAGCAGTAGCATATGTAGGATTCCTTCCTACAAGGCTCTTGATTTTTCCATGATTGTCCGGTTCAGTCTTTCCGCCTTACCATTTAAGGGGGAATTATACCCATCAGAAGTAACCAGAAAGGAAGTGTTACTAACCTCTGTGCAGAAAAGAAGTTTGGTAACATTGATAAACACGCCATTAGGCAGTTGCGCGAGATGGAGTTGCTTGCTATTTCCATATTCTATTCAGCTCGGTACTGAATTCTTGTAATATAACGTAATTTGTAGTGTATTATTGAAAATACCTTACAATATAACGTAATATGCAGTGTATCATTGAAAATAAACGCCATCTCTATTTACTTGCAGAATAAAGAAACAGTCCTCCTGACTAGGCGCCATCTCGTCTAAACTAGCTGAACTAAAATTGGCTTTAGACTGGCTCTGCAGCAGAGAGGACCTCTGTCATCTTTTTTCGCATACCCATGATTCGACCCAAAATCTAGTGAGATTCTAGTTCCTTTCTAGTTACTTCTGATGGGGGTGCGTGGGAGCCAATGTGGTGCCTCTATCGGCGTAGAGGTTGTCATTCTATGCATTTCATAACTTTGTGCGACATCCTTGTTTCTCCTACAGAGCTGAGACAGAGAGGAAGATATGTCACTCGCAGGAGAGACAAAGGCAGAGTAACCGCGCGGCTTGATTTTTCTCACGTTTCCTTTTTTAAAATATTCTTTGTTCTATTTCGGATAACCGTACAGAGCCCTTTTTTGCATTTTGGCTCTTGAAACTTTATAAAAAATAAAACTGGACGTTTTTATAGAAGAAATTTTTTTCGGTACACTTTTTCCAAAAAAACGCTCTGTACGGTTACCCGAAATAATATAAAGAATATTTCAACACAAAACACGCCTCTGACGACCCTCCCTTACCGTGTGCGGTGACCTCCTGCACTGGCCGGAGTGGGCTCCCTCTCCGGAGGGGTCACCCGCTTCGAGTGGGGCAGGTGGCCGCGGGGGGGCCCAGGGTGGACAGGGCGGCTCCCATACCGCCCGGTGTCCGACTACTGTAGGTTAGTGGGGGAGGTTAACCCCTTCCCCCGGGTTCTATTGTAAGCGAAGGGGTTGCCTGTTGAATACTCGCGTGATCCGGGCACCCCCTTCATAGCTTAGTGATGGGTGTGAGGTTTTGGTGGATAAACCCTCGGGCTGGCGGGCGCTGCGCGCGCCCACCAGGCAGGGGAGAGTCCTACATAACCCCGGCTCCCCCCAGGGGGTCGGGGTATGGGTAATGCATTTCCTTACATAAAAAAAAGGTCTGGGTTAGTTCAGGTTAGATTTTGTATCGGTTTTGTAGTTGTAAACATGAAAAATTTAGATATCTTGATTGTGTGTAAATGTATGTTATCGGCATTGCAGAGTTGTGGCGCGAAGTGCGGTGCTACATGCTACGTGCTACGTGCTACGTGCTACGCGATAATGTACCCGTAACGTGTGCGATATGGGGGCGCCACTGAGTCACTACACGGGTAGAGCTCCCTACTAACCAATATGGCGGCGCCCATACCTGTCACTTTCTGAGGTGAAGCAATGAAAATTAGTGTTAAATTAGTCAACTTTACATGCTCATAACTTAAAAACGAGTGGTTTCCGCGATCTGGGACATCGAATTTGGTGTTTTCTCGACGAAATGTACAGGATTAGATATGTAATAATCGCAAATCTGTGGGTTCGGAAGGAAAATTTTATAAGATATAATTTTGATATCGGCGCCAGGTTCGATCACTTTTAGAAAACAACAAATATGCAATTTAAATATTAGAATTTCTCAACGTTTCGATCCTTATGTGGATCATTATCAAGAGACCAAAATTTTGCGTCTGAAAAAGAACAATAACCATAAAGATATTGAAAAACCAAACAATATAACAGTAAGCAATAAACCACAACCTATTAGATTACTAAGAAATTAGTAAACCGGAAAAAGAAATTAAATACATACTTGCTGTGGTAGAAAAGGACAAAAACTTTTAAACACATATTTGTGAGTTACAATTCAACAACCTAACCCATAGCTGGCAGAATTGTAACTGAAGCATGAAACATGCTAGCCCGAAAAGCAAAACAGAAATGTCTTGGATATAGAAGACCTATACTGATTGGTCGATCAATATCGATAAATGGTGGTAAGCAAAATGTATTGGCGGCAAAATTTGAAACACCGGTGTAACTAAACCGTTTCATTTCAATACAGAAACCTATAAACTAATTCAAAAATCGTGACATAAAACGAGAAAACATATTTAGAGAAAAACCACAACAATAGGAAGTTATATAGGCAGAATCCAATGTTAATTTGGAAAAATCCATCATAAACATTACTGTCTCAGTAATGCCGCGTAATAGTCATGAATCTTCGGTGTCTCATATCTGAGATTTACGCTTTGGTTTTTAATCATATGGATAGTTTCCAAAAATAACCTACGAAAATTATTAGATTCCCTGTCAATAATCTTAACATTGTTGAAATCAAAACGATGGTCTAACTCTAAAGAATGTTTTGTTAAAGCAGTATGTTGTGTAGGAGAAAGAAAAATGTTTCGTTTATGTTCTGTTACACGTGTGTCCAAATGCCTGCTTGTCTGTCCAATATACGTTGTATCACAACCCATACAAGGTATCTCATAAACAACGTTACAGTTTTTTGTTAATGGTATTTTATCCTTGATGGGAGGGAACCATTGTTTTAAGTAAAATGGTATGCTAAAGATAGTGTGAATGCCTACCCTCCTAAAAATCCTTTGAATATCGAATGAAGTATTATTAACAAATGGAATAACCGCCGTACTCCTAAAATTGATCGGACCCGTTTTTAAAACTTTTTCCTCTTTTAATTGAACGATTAAAAGAGGGTTATAAATTTGAAAAATCCTTTCCTTAATGATATTCTCAACAAAAGAAGTAGGGAAATTATTAACATTTAATACTTTTTTTATAAGAACTAAATTTTCAGGTCGAAATTCAGGATTAGCTAGCAGTATAGCACGGTCTATTAGACCCTTAACAAGACCTATTTTGTGTGGAAAATTTTATCCGAGAAAACTCCAAATGTCGATGTCCCAGACCGCGGAGTGCACTCGTTAAAAAGTGATGAGCGTCTAAAGTTGAGTAATTTTCATTGTTTTACCTCAGTTTTGACAGGTATGGGCGCTTCCATATTGGTAAGTAGGGAGCTCCTTCCGTGTAGTGACTCAGTGGGGATGCTAAGTGGCAGCATTAGCGCGCCACCTGATAGTAGCACGGGCATGCTGAAGGGAGAATTCGAATTTCTAGTTTTAGAGTGCACCAAAATGTCTACCGCGCGCTTTAGTGGGGATTTCCGAAATTAGGGGGATTTCGGCTTCTGGAACTCCAATTATAGTTTACGTAGAGTATACTGAATTGGTCTGAGTATGTTTTTTGGGGGGTCTGGGGGGCGTAGCCTCCCAGCAGCATCACCGAACAAGTTGTTGTAAGTATAGTAATATATACTGTCACGTCGCCTAATTTTTACATTGCCGTCGGAAGGACGGAACGCCTGCGACTCCGGGTATTTACGGGCGAAACGTCGGGCCACGCTCGGCCGCGCGATACGTGGTCCACCCGGGACAAAAGGTATCTCGCAGATTCGAATTTTTCACGAAAGGAGTCGTTTATGGAATCTGCTTTCGGGCACCAGACACTCGGCAGTGTCACGCAAATGGCGCGATCACGCCACGAGGCGCGAACGAACCCTCCGAAACTGCGAGAACCGCACGATATTCTGGATGGCTCTAGGATGGGCTCAGGATTCTACGTGGGCGAAGTACGGAGCATCTCCCGCTGCGGAAAGGTTTCTCGACGGAAATAATTAACGAAAGAATCGGCTTGAACAATTTATTTGTCCGATGGACGCGACATGGCTGCCGGTGAGAACCGGCAGCGGTAATTTACAAGCCGGTGCGTTCGCGATAATTCCGCGACAGGTTTTCGGTCGCTCGCGCTATTCTCTTTCGTTCGCGTCGAATCCGGCAGTTAGCAAGCTATTGTTCGCTCTTACAAGGCGCTTTCGGCGCGGAATAACGGCCGGATTCCAATGGAATACGCGGTACAAAGTCTGGATAGTTCGAAATTCGCCGTCGGACACAATACGGCACGCTGCGTCGTCACACCGGGGAACGTCTCGAAGATGGCGTCTAATTTATTCGCGAAATCGGCAACGATACGGCCCCCCGCGAGTCCGCGACCTCGCGTTACCAACCGGCTCGCACGTTCACCGATCGACGACCGTTCGTCCTTTCACGAAAAGATGGCCGACCACGCGGCAAGGAGACGGTTTCGTCGTTTCGCGACGCGAACAAGGACCTCGCGAAAACGATACCGAGCCAACACGAAAAGTTCGTTAAATCACGATATATTGGAAGCCTGACTGGCGCTTACCAACGGCAACGAAGACGACGGCAGATGGACGGCTGATCGTCCTTTCTCGTCCCTTTTTTCTCGGCAACGCACTTAGTAACTTGTTAGTTCTGGTAAACAATTCGGCACGACTATTGCCTATTACGGCCTACGACCCAGTGGCCTACTTTCGGCAGGCTCGGTACCGCGGAAGCGAGGCGTCCCCCTACTCCCTACCCCATTTCTCCCGTCCGCGACTTTCGGGCCTATCACGCGGTATCGTTTCGCAGGATCGCATCCTGCCGCGCGGGATCCCTGGCTCGCGGAAAATCGCCTTTTCGTTCGCCGCTTTTCAGGTGGTGGCGGCGACGGCTCGTGTAGACGAGGGTCCTGGCCTCTCCGGTCGTGGACACCTTCTTGCCGGGCGAGGCAGCGACGGGGTCGAGAAGATGCTCGTCTCGTGTCCACGTTCCCTCGTCGGTGCCTCCGTGTTTGTTGACCCGGGCTCGGTCCTTCCTCAGGTGTATCGGCACGAATTTCCTTCCGGAGCCAGTTCCGATCGCGTCTCGTACGGAGAGAAATAGGGGCCGGGCTCCCCTGGAGCCCGGTTTCGGTCCTGTAAAGTTCGCGTCGCCCAAGTGGCGCGACCATCAAAACGCGTGATTACTCGCCCCTGGGAAATCGGCATGCCCAGGGAGAGCGCTCGCAAACAGCCGTTACGTATCAGCACGGCCAGAGGTCGGCCCGGCCTCTCTTTTTCGGGATCGAGGGACGTCGGCAAAACTTGCCACGTCACAATACAAAGGGTATAGCCGGATAAGATGGTCAAAAGTACCCTTGAACCGAATTTTATTGCCAATGGGTCATTGGATAGAGCATCAAGAAAAAACATACTGTGCAAAGTTTCAACCCTATATCTCGATCGGGAGGGTAGTTATAGGGTAGAATCGAAAAATCAGTTTTTGGCCTATTTTCCCTAGTTAATGATGTTCAGAAATTCTGAGAAAAATCTGACACATGTCGAGCACCCAAATACATACTCTGCAATTCGTTTCAGATTTTTAAATTGAAAATCCTGCTTGTAATAAATCAAAAAGCTCAAAAAATCGAAAAAATGCAGATTTCATATGGAAGTTTTAGGGTAACGATATATTGTTATAATTATCGTTCATGAATTTTTTCATATTTTTCGGCTGTCTGCGCGGTAGTTAAAAAAAATAAAAACCGATTTTTTCGACGTTTTTTGCGCGAAGACCTAAGGTTACCTTAAAATTGTTACGTTATATTTATTCTTTAAGTCTATTAGGCGCTGACAAACCTTGAACATTTCACAGAAATAATTAAAAAATCAAGTTAACTTGATTAGTATTCTACTGCTTCAGCGCATAACATCTGAAAATATTAACTTTGTTTCCAACAGCCCGGTTGGGTCAGTGCGGTAGGCACTCGTCGTGCCTCAAAATGTATCGCACCCAAAACTCCAATTGGCAGCATTATGTGAGCAATAAATCGATCTACAACTCGGCATATATCGCAAGAATTGATTCCTTTATTATAAAAACAGTACGATCATACTTCAACAAACTCCCCTCCATAAACAACAGTATAACACAAACTCTACACGATCAAGACCCAGTCATCTCACAACGCCAGATTTCCATTGGATACCCCACTCCCCAAACCTTCTTATTCTGCGATAAAACCGGAATAATTCAAAACTCTGAAAACTTAAACCTAATTTACCACTGGAAAAGGAATAAAGCAGATAAACACATTTCGTACCACCACCTTGACGTTGAGTTGAACAGAGATAAATTCAAATTTTCTATGACAATCCCCTTAACGGACTACCATGATTACCACCGTCTTGACTCTAAAAATTGCTGGTGGCTCACTCCAAATGATGCTCATATGAGAGAGCTCAAAGACCGTGAAACTAGACATCTGCGCCAACCCAGATCCTAGCCACGCACTCATATATACAACAACGATGGCTCATACGCCCTTTTTAATTGTTATTTTTTTTGTTTTTCTTCTTTATTCTCTTGTCTTTGTTTTTTGTTCCTGTATATATATATAAATAAACTTGTACTTGAGAATAGTTGTTAAGTTATCTCTAAGTTAGTCATAAGTTCAACATAAAGACTGATATGGGGGTTTTAATAAAAATTTTTCCCCCACCTCCACCCTCCATACCTCCCCTAGTATAACCTACTAATATAGTAAATCATTGATTACAGTTCCTATTATAATAACCACCGTCCAAAGATTGTATTTCTAAGAGTTTCGCACGCGAGCGACCATTTAGAATAACAAAGCAATATTGCGTGTGGTATTTTTTATATGTTTGTTAAATGCTAGTTATAAGAATGTACTATTTTTTTTATTCTCCTGCAATAAATATTTTCAAAAAAAAAGGTAGGCGCTTGTCTGGCGCTTGTCTTGCCTACACTTTTTTTCTTTTGATTAATTCTTTTTTCTTTATTTCTAACTATGTAATAATCAATGCTACTTTTGTAGAATACTTTTAGAACCAACATTACAATATTTAAAAAATTTTTTGAGGTAAAAAACGTTGTTCCGTCGGTATCGGGACGGAGAATTGCCGGTGAGGACGATGGGACGATTACGAGAGAGTTTAGACGATATTTACGACACAGACTATATACAATATATTTAAACACGAAACTATATACAAAATGTACAATGCGCGTGGGCGCGGAGTGCACATTCACGCTGGGCGTGTGAACTCTTGAGGGAGATCGCGTCGCGGGATCGCGATTCTCAAACTCGTGTATAATAATTTGTATAAACTGTAGATCGCTAACGTCAAGGTGCGCTTCGCTGTTGCTTTCCAACTCACCTCGCACCGGCGTGCGAGGTGTGTATATCCGCCTTCCTGACGTGGGGAAGGGGTGTCGCGGGGAACGCGTTGTCGAACGGTTTTTCGGCAATCGGAGCATTTAAACCGAGCGAGTGACCGTTTTGCCGGGCGCGCGTGTTTATTGTTTACGGGCCGCGGCGGTCCTTTCGGTCGCTCGGTCGATGCCCCCGTTCGTTGTCGTTCCCGTTCGCAGTTGCTGCTTTAAATCGTCGTCTGCGCGGCAGTGCAGCGACGTCGCGACGGTACGGGGAGAATCCGAGCGTGAGCGCGTGGGACCCGAGATGACCCGTCTCGGGTCCGGGTCCGCGAGGGCGAGGTCGCGGAGATGAGGGAACGCGCTGATGTCCGTCTCGAGGCGGGGGGCGTAGGACTTGCCGACCGGGGCGTCCCCGGCACCCTGAACCGATACACACGCGGGCCGCTTGGGCAGACGTAAGGCCTGGACGAGGGCCTCGGAGACGAAGGTCGCCTCCGATCCTTGGTCCAGAAGGGGCCGTACTGCGCGTGTCTCCCCGCCGCGTGTCTCGATCGCGACCGCGTACTCTTCCGTTTCACCACCGGGTGGTTCGCGAGACGCACCGAGGGAGAACGCGCTTGCGACGGTTTCGCTAGAGTGAGGTACGCCGGACGAGGTTTCGGACGGGACCTTCCCGGACGCGACGAATTCGCAGAAAAAGTCGCTTGCCTGTTCGAAGGCTTCCTCTGCTCGGTCGAATTGTTCCTCCCGGAAGTAGGGCCTGGTCTCCCGGTCCAGCGCGCTGGCCTTGAGCTCCAGGCGTAGGTGGACCTGCTGGCAGCGCTCCCACTCGACCCGCAGACGTCGCAGACGCTCCTCCGCCGTTGCCTTGCGGAAGTTCTCCTTTCCCATCTTCTTATAGTTGGGGAGAATTCTCGTGAGGCCGCGGACAATCAGCTCCTGCTCCTTCAGTAATTCCTCCATCTCGGCGAAGTCCGGTACAGGAACTCACAGCGGGTGCAGCTAACCGGGACTTCCTCTCGTTCGGACGGAGTCTGGAGACAGCGGTCTGGTGACCCACGAAGCGCCAGGCGTCGATCGACTGCGTGATCGACGTGCGGGGGAACAGGGTTCCCTTCTCTCGTTCGTCTTCGTACGATCCGGCTCGAAGGACCAAATGTTCCGTCGGTATCGGGACGGAGAATTGCCGGTGAGGACGATGGGACGATTACGAGAGAGTTTAGACGATATTTACGACACAGACTATATACAATATATTTAAACACGAAACTATATACAAAATGTACAATGCGCGTGGGCGCGGAGTGCACATTCACGCTGGGCGTGTGAACTCTTGAGGGAGATCGCGTCGCGGGATCGCGATTCTCAAACTCGTGTATAATAATTTGTATAAACTGTAGATCGCTAACGTCAAGGTGCGCTTCGCTGTTGCTTTCCAACTCACCTCGCACCGGCGTGCGAGGTGTGTATATCCGCCTTCCTGACGTGGGGAAGGGGTGTCGCGGGGAACGCGTTGTCGAACGGTTTTTCGGCAATCGGAGCATTTAAACCGAGCGAGTGACCGTTTTGCCGGGCGCGCGTGTTTATTGTTTACGGGCCGCGGCGGTCCTTTCGGTCGCTCGGTCGATGCCCCCGTTCGTTGTCGTTCCCGTTCGCAGCTGACGGTTGAGCCCGAACAAACGTAAAAAAATAATTTTGGGGGAATTGTTAGTGTTACGATCCGAGTCGGGATGTCCGGGCAAGGAAGAAGCGGGGGAGGGGTCGAAACCCCGGAGGCGTCCGAACGCCCTGTACCTCGGTCGCAAAGGACTTGTTTATTTGTTAGATGATCTTCGGTCCACACGGCGCGTGCGTCCGTGTCTGACCAAGGACCGATACCCGGTTTTAACGAAAGAGAAGAGTTCGTCGTGTACGGCACGACGGGGGGGGAGGGTACCGCGTTCAACTGTGATACGCGCGGTGAGAATTCGGTGCCCGGGATCGAGGATCGGGGCTCTCTCGTACCGAGCAACCGAAGAGGGCTCAGGACGCACGGCAGGGCGCCAACTCGATCCGAGGTTTCGGTCAGTAAAGGCCGTCGCACACTAGGATGCACCAGCACCGCCTCAGCACCGGCACGGCATCGCGCGCCGGCCACGTTTTGGTGCTGTTAGCCGCACACTAGGACGCACCAGCACCGCCTCAGCACTGCGCGCCGCACAATATACCGTCAATTAAACCACTAAATACAGTTGCAATTGTACCGTGTTTAGTGTCATTTTAATCGGAAAAATGCCACCAATAAATTGGCGAAAGTCTCAATAAAAAATAATGAAAAATAAATAAGTTTTGTAATTCGATTAGTAGTGGTTCACATCGATATACCCAATCCGGCCGTGTTTATTGCACTACCCGGCAACCGCGGCAGCTCGAGGCTCGAGCTTCTTGGCACCCCGCGGGGTAAGTCACCCGGGGATGGGGATAGGGGAACGGTCTAACAAGGGAGGTTAGTAATAATAATCGTAACTCGCCAATTTTAATGAAATTTTGGTACGATATAGAACTCAAAAAAATATTTCACGCGTATTTTTTTTATAGTTGTCGACATTCATATTAAGGGGATGGAAGTAGGCCTCAAAGTTGGGTGGAAAAATCCATTTTATTCAATATCTCCGAAAGTATTAGGCCTAGACGAAAATTTCAAAATCCAATTTGTGCGTCTTTGAATGGCGAATCTCTTCGTCTAAACTGATTAAAAAAATAAATAACTTGTTTAAAAAATATATTACAATCATTCCCCGGAACAAAGGGCGCTGATTCGACGAATTGCATCAGTTGCAGATAATCATTATCAATGATAGACATTATTTTTGCTGGCAAATAACCATTGTAAATGACGACAATTCTTCTTGGTCATAAGGAACCGTTATTGACGATGGAAATAATTTTTAGCTGTTAGCGACCATTGTCGAGGACAGAAATTTTTTTTGTCTACTAATAACCATTATCAATTTATGCGCGAGTCAGAATAGATCGAAATCGAAATTATGTTTGTGGATATATCCGCAGTAGCACGTTAATATGGAAAACAAAAGAAACGGCACGGATGCCTCGAAAATTTTCTTTTCGTCCCACTTGTAAGATCTTTTTTCTTTTTGTCCCTTTCTTAAAATAATAAACGATTGTAAGAAGCGTTAAAGCTCGCCGCTCGAAACTAACTGTGCCCAAACCCCGGTAATCCGCAATAATCAAATTACGACAGCGTGCCAATTATCGACATAGGACTCTGAAGAAGTCAACGAAGTCACCCCGTCATAAAGCAATAAAAACTCGACCGAACGTATCAACCAGCAGTCCGGAATGATTTTACATCTCCTTATTACCCAAAATTATTCGTCCTTTTTGTTTCCATGGTAGCATATACCTACAAAATATCCTAGTAGAACTAATTTTATATTTCAGCTTATACAGAAGGATGGTCCACCAGATGTTACCACCTCGATTTTCGTCATTATTATTAATTGTAGCGAAGATATGCATCTCTCAAAACCATGCAACCTTATATAAACATTCGTCGAAACGAATAATAACAATGACGAAAATCGAGGTGGTAACATCTGGTGGACCATCCTTCTGTATAAGCTGAAATATAAAATTAGTTCTACTAGGATATTTTGTAGGTACAGTATTTCATCGATAATTGTCCAAACCACGGGTCCGGCCAGGGACAATTATGTGCGAGGGAAACTATTCTTTGACGTGTGCCGAACGTAGAAATGGAATGAGAACATCGAGGGGCCTCGGTCGCCGAGAAATGTAAACATGATACGGGTCGGGTATATCGGTGTGAGACCACTACTAATCCGATGGCAAAACTTCTTTATTTTTCATTATTTTTTTATGGAACTTTCGCCAAAATATTCTTGATATTTTTCTAATGAAATTGATACCAAATATGATATAATTTCGATGATATTTACGTGTGGAATGGACGATGGGAGTTGACGGGACAAGTTGCCTCACCGATGTACTCGACTTGTAAATGTCCATATACATACCTTTATATGATCCGAATTATATCGTGTTTAGTATCATTTTAATCAGAAAAATGCCACAAATATATTGGTGAAAGTCTCATACAAAAATAAGTAATAATAAAAAAGTTTTTTATTGGGATTACATTGTGAGGACGCCGCGGGCCTTTCAACTGTGCCGGCGACTGCGACTCTCCGCGGCTCTTTCTTTCCCATACGCTGTGTTTCCTTGTGCACGAGCCTCCTATCGTCCATTACACACGTAAATATCATCGGAATTATATCATTTTTGGTATCAATTTCATTAGAAAAATATCAAGAATATTTTGGCGAAAGTTCCATAAAAAAATAATGAAAAATAAAGAAGTTTTGTCATCGGATTAGTAGTGGTCTCCTAGTCTCACACCGATATACCCGACCCGTATCATGTTACAATTCTCGGCGGCATCGGCCTCTCGAGTTTTATGGCCCCTCACGGGGTATACCCCGCAGGAGTGGGGATAGTTCAGGGACATTTATGTGCGAGACATTTGGGACGAATAATTTTGGGTAATAAGGGGATGTAAAATTATTCCGGACTGCTGGTTGATACGTCCGGTCGAGTTTTTATTGCTTTATGACGGGGTGACTTCGTTGACTTCTTCAGAGTCCTATGTCGATAATTGGCACGCTGTCGTAATTTGATTATTGCAGATTACCGGGGTTTGGGCACAGTTAGTTTCGAGCGGCGAGCTTTAACGCTTCTTACAATCGTTTATTATTTTAAGAAAGGGACAAAAAGAAAAAAGATCTTACAAGTCGGACGAAAAGAAAATTTTCGAGGCATCCGTGCCGTTTCTTTTGTTTTCCATATTAACGTGCTACTGCGGATATATCCACAAACATAATTTCGATTTCGATCTATTCTGATTCGCGCATAAATTGATAATGGTCATTAGTAGACAAAAAAAAATTTCTGTCCTCGACAATGGTCGCTAACAGCTAAAAATTATTTCCATCGTCGATAACGGTTCCTTATGACCTTATGAACCTTAGGACCTTATGAAGAATTGTCGTCATTTACAATAGTTATTTGCCAGCAAAAATAATGTCTATCATCGATAGTGATTATCTGCAACTGATGCAATTCATCGAATTGTCAATCAGCGCCCTTTGTTCCGGGGAATGATTGTCTTTAACATTCGCGCATGACACTTCCGTTTTCTTCATCGGAGTTAATAATTATTATATTTTGTTTTACACTTCTGTCTGAACGTTCGTCGCGATAATACGCGCATTTGACATATTGCGTATCATTAATTTCTGTTATTGCGTATTATTAGTTTGCCGACTTCCAGTCCCACCTTGTTCTCTCAGTAATCAGAAAACATACAAATTAATATTTTAGAAAAACTAGATTTTCTGAATAACTTCTGTGAAATTGAACGATTACTGCCTTCTCTAGCATGAAATATGAACTTTTGATAAATGATTATTTTTATTAAATTTTTATAAAAACTTATTTATGATCTTTTTATAACACCTATCGAAAAATTGGCAGTCTGTTCAAGTTATGTACATATAATTTTTTTTATAAATATTTAAAACTTAAAAATTAGTATAATTAATATTGTCATTTTTTGACGAATATACGAAATTGACGAACCAATTCAATTTCTATGCGAGGATACGACTTGTTACGATCATCTATCGAAAACTGTACGAACAGCACATCTAGCACCGGCAAAACATTCTCGCCGAGCATGTCCCTTCTGTCGAGTCGATTCGGAGGCGTGCTGGTGCTGTGCTGTGGCTACACAGTGTGCGCACTCCCATTGAAATACACAGGAGAAAGGCAAACCGTCGGTTGGTACGGTGCTTGTCAGGCGATGGTGCGTCCTAGTGTGCGCACATTTTGCCGAGTCGATACGGAGGCGTGCTGGTGCCGTGCTGCGTCTACTAAGTGTGCGCACTCCCATTGAAATACACAGGAGAAAGGCAAAACGCTGCCGCTGGTGCGGTGCTGGTGCGTCCTAGTGTGCGACGGCCTTAAATCGCCTCGCGGAGAAGGGTTGGCGTTACGTCACGCGTTCGCGAGCGCAATCGCTCAGTTGTTGTGGAGACTGCTCGGTTATTTATGCGTACTTGACTAGCAGGGCCGCCCTGCGTCGAGCGTATTGCTCATAACGGGGGCCGTCCACACAGATGTCTTCTAACGAGGGGAGATTGGAGAAGAACTCTATGGAAACGAGTTTCCACAGGCGGGAACTCTCGCGTCGCGGCATGTGTCACCACTACAAAAAGATTCAAGCACGCGAACGGAAAGAAGGCTGGAATGAAAGACTTCTGTCTTCCCTCGTACCGAGCAACCGTAAGGGCTCAGGACGTACGACGGAATACAGAATTCTGTGAGGAACACGAGTAGCACTTAAGGGTCACATACGCTCGCGAACACGACGGCACTGGCACTATCGCGGAAGGAAATTGTTCGGCGGTCGATCGGAAGCTATTACAACGGATTGTAGACGGAGCAAAACCCGTGAAAGGCGTCGACCGGAGATATAGCGTGATGAAACTACAACGTATCAAGGGAATAAGCACGGTAGAAGAACCAAATAAGATCGAGAGAAAAAGAATATAATGTAATAGAGCAATAACAATACAAGAATATAATGAAATAACAAAGAATAAGAATAGTAACGCAATATAAAAAATGAAACAACAAAGAGTAACTGTAACAAACGCAAAATAAGTACTATTAATATAACGAAATAAGAAAGAATAAGAATAGTAACGCAATATAAAGGAATGAACGAACAACCGCAAAATAAGAACTATGAATATAATGAAATAAGGCAAGGAATCGAACTCTATATGATCTGGTTTCACCTGGTACTAACCTGGAACTGAGAGGACGAGGCCCTGTTCCTTGCCTTATTTATACAGAGCGCGCGGACCATCGAAATCCGAAAAACGCGTGTAATTAGTCGCGTAGGTCACGACTGTTTTTCGCATTGTTTTCGACAAAGTCAAACGCGCGTTGTTTTAAATGGGACGCGCGGCGCGCTGGCCTGTTGCTAAGTCGCGGTACACGTGTACCGGTGGTCGTCGCACGCCACGGCGCGGCGCTCGCGGTATACCTATATGTATGTTTTTGCTGGTGGGCACGCGCGGGAAGATTCAAAGTCCTGGGGACGTCGGTACGACGTCACATTAGTTAATCAATTTTTAGTTATGCATCCTCGTAATTCTGGTAGGATCCAACATTTTCTGCGGTAAATCTTTGCGTGTCTTCGAGTTTTAAATAATGTATTATAGAAAAAAGAACTAAATGCAAGTTGTAGAAATTGCTCCATTGTTATTCAATTCCTTTGAGACTTTTGCTTTTCGTACCTCGTCTTTTATGTGGGGAGCAATTGTGTGTGAACCATCCAGGTTCAGTATATGGGTAAATGTATTTAATATATGACACGATATTTGTTTGTAAGGTATGGAATATATTTCCCAAAAGACTTTCTACAGGAGAAAATTAACTCGTACACGAAAGACTCTTGGCTAAGAACTGGCCTCGAGTCCTCGTTGTCCCGTCTACTTAACCTATTCCTTCTGTCCTTCTCTTTCCAATGGAAGGTAGAAAAATCCCTTCCAAAACGCTGTTTTCGTCCAGACCTTACGCACGTGGGGTTTTTCCGGACGCGGACGACCGCTGCCCTCTCGTCGAAGGTCCTTCGGCACTCCACGATTTATGGTACCCGTATGCCGCTATTGAGACTGTGACTAACGAAAACTAAAATCATGCTAGGTTCTGAAACTAAACAGTTCTCTCAAAAATAGCTTTGTCTAGTCACGTACACCATAAATCGCGTTCAGCTGTTTCGCACACTTAGGACTTCGAGTTTCCTCGACTGGTCCCTACAAGTAATGAAATATTTCACTCGTCTCTAGCATTCAGTGAAGTAAGCGATGTTCCGATACCTTTTACGGTAAAGTTATAAATAAATGAAAACTACCTTAGAAATACAAACTTCCCGTGTTTTATTTATTTTTCCACGGTCACGAGTGTAGGGTGGCGGAGGTCAGTTTAGTCATAAAACGATATGGAACATGGAACAATGGACAATTAGTGTTGTAGACAAAGTATTTTCCGTTCTTTAGAATTTTCGTTTTTGGCCTGAGTAGCAATTACAATGGCATCGTAAAATCCGGGATTTGCAAAGTATTTTACCTTAAAATATTTTTTAAATATTTAAATGTTGGTTCTAAAAGTATTCTACAAAAGTAGCATTGATTATTACATAGTTAGAAATAAAGAAATGAGAATTAATCAAAAGAAAAAAAATGTAGGCATATGTAGGGACAGAGTGAGGTGGACCAGAAACTCTCGTATAGACGGCACAGATGAACAGATATTTATTAACAGATGCACAAGTAACACTTAGTATCGCTATCGCTTAAAACTCGCTGTTCGACTCGCTATCGCTGTTGCCAACAAAGGACGCTCTCCCCTCGCTCTCACTCGTTAAGTATGCTATCTTACATACGCTCTCTCTTTCTCGCGTTACTCCTTTTTCTCGCTCCTTCTCACGCACTCTTTTTCTAACGCGTTCGTCGCTCGCGTTCGCACCGCCGTGTTTGTCTACTGACTCGTCAACAAACTCGGTCTTCCGAGTTTGTTGCTCTCATTTTTTGGTTTAACGCGGCGTACCATATGATCGGTCATTGCTCTCTACACTCGCCCCCCCTAAGAAAATGCACCCGTCCTCGGGTGCCGCTAGCCATCCATTTCCGCATCCATCATATCGCTTTCGCTTGCTTCTGCATGCAGCTTCACCCATGGTTTTATATGATCCGCGGCTGTCGAGGTTTCGAAGGGTCCCTCATGGTTGCCTATCCTTTGTACCAGATACCGCTCGTTACGCAATGCCTTTGTTATACGGTACGGGCCCATGTACTTTACCATGAGCTTCTGTCCCGGTCCCCTCTGCGTTTTTTTAATCGATACAAGATCGCCTTCTTCGTATATTCGAGCTTCTTTTCTTTTCTTGTCGTACGTTTTCCTGTTTTCCGCTTGCACTTTCGAGATTTGTTCCCTCGTGCCATCTCGCAGTTCTTTTCGTTCTTGTTGGAATTTTTCGACCCATTCTGCCTGTAGTAGTTCGGTGAGGGGCAGCTCTTCCTTCGTTCTCATACGCGCTCCAAATAAAAGGTCAAACGGCGTGGTGCCGATGCTGCGATGGTACGTCGCGTTCAGACATCTCTGTAGTGCGTCGAGGTGACGGTACCAACTTTCGGGTTTCGGCGCGCTCACCTTTGTTAGTACCGGGATAAGGGTTCGGTTAACCCTTTCGACTTGCCCATTGCCTCTCGGAATGCCGGTCGCGATTAGCACATGCTCGATACCCTGCTCGCTACAATAATCTTCGAACGCTTTTGAGGTAAACGCAGTGCCTCGGTCGGAAATGATGCGGCGCTGGTTTCCAAATGTCGTGGCTTGGGTCGCGTATAACCATACAAACTTTGAAAACGCGTCGACCACCACCAGGATGTGGCGGTAGCTTTTTTTTGTTGAGGGAATAGGGCCGAGGTGGTCTATATGGTACGTATCCAAGGGTAGTTCACCCTTGTCGATCGTATGCAGGAAACCATCCTGCTTTCCATGTTTTCTTTCTGCAAGGATACAATCAACGCAGTTCTTCGCGATTTTTTCTATTTTCGCTCGCATGTTTGGGAACCAGTAATCCCTTTGTACCAGCCACTCAGTTTTCTTGCACGAGAAATGGCCGTTTTCGTGCGCTCGCTTCACGATCTGCGTTTGCATCGATTTCGGTACTACTAATCGTACGTCTCCGTCGCACTCTTTGTATAGTAAGCCGTTCCGCGTCAGATACCCGTCCATTCTCTCTCGCTCGCACGCTTCGAAGATTCTCGCTAACTCGTTATCCTCGCGCTGGGCTTGTCTCAGTCGTGCGGTTATGCTTTCCTCGCACTCGCTAATAAGTAATGCAGAGGGAAGAGGATTGCGGCTTAGAGCATCTACGTGAATCATTTGTTTCCCGGATCGATGTACTATGGAGTAATCGAACTCTTCTAATAAGAGTGCCCATCTCGCGACTCGGACGCAGAGGTCCGCTTTGTTCATTGTAAGTGTGAAAGCTCGACAATCGGTGACTATTTTAAACGGGATGCCCAATAGGTAGATTCTAAATTTTTTCAGGGCCTTTACTACGGCTAAAACTTCTAGCTCGTAGCTCGTATATTTTTCCTCTGCCGCAGTCGTCTTTCCGCTCGCGTAAAATACAGGGTGGAAGGCTCTATCCTCGTTATCCGGTTGCATCAACATGGCGCCATACCCGTACATACTCGCGTCCGTATGCAGTTCGGTTTCTGCATCTAGCCGGTATAATTTTAAGACGGGCTTGTTCGCCAACGCTGTTTTTAAATACTCGAGCGCGCGCTCCTCCTCGTTTCCGAAATGGAATTTTACGTTCGCTCTCAATAAATTAGACAAAGGCCGTGCAACCGTCGCGTAGTTAGGGATGAATTTGCGGAAATAACCTGCTAGACCGAGGAAACTTTGTACTTCCTTTACGCGTTTCGGTTTTGCAAATCGCATAACCGCGTCGGTTTTTTCTTCCGATGGTCGAACGTTACCGTTTTCGATGATGTGCCCTAGGAATTCAACTCGCGATTGAAGGAAGTGGCACTTTTTCCAGTTAATAAGGAGGCCGTATTCGGAGGCTAGTTTTAACGTGCGCGACAATCGTTCGATCCCGTCTTCTACGGTTAGTGCGGGTATTATCAGGTCGTCCATGTAGATTAACACGATACCAGTTTTTATTAGTTCGCGAAATATTTCGTTGATGAATTTTTGAAATACGCTCGGCGAGTTACACAATCCAAACGGGGCCCTCAGAAATTCGTAATGGCCGTCTGGGACGGTGAACGCGGTGAATTTTCTGCTGTCTTTCTCTGTCGGTACGTGTAAAAATCCGTTTTTTAAGTCGAGGGTAGAGAAAATTTTCGTGTCCTGCAGTCGGTCCAACTGATCCTCTATCAATGGAAGAGGGTAGCGGTCCTTTACGATTTTTTTATTTATCTTCCTATAGTCTACACACAATCTTGAGGTTCCGTCTTTTTTCTTTACTATTACTATTGGGCTTGCGTACTCCGATAACGATGGCTGAATAATTCCGTCGCGCAACCATTCTTCTAGCTGTTTATTCACCTCTGTCTTTTCCGGTTGGGATAAACGCCGCGCCCTCTGAAAAATGGGTTCGTCATCCTTAACGATAATGGACATTTTAATGTTGCATTCGCGTGTTTTGACCGGATTGTAGGTTTCTCTTATTTTATTTACGGCGGCTCTGTGTGTCGGATTCGTTATATGTGACGTGTCCACTTGGTTAATCTCAGGGTTATAGTTGATTTTGAAAATGTGCGGAGTGTTCGTCAAGTTGGGTTCGTTAGTTCGCGCGGAGTTACGGATGGAAATTTCTCCGTTTTCTGCGACTAGCTTAATGGTGTCTAGAAAATCGGTGCCTATGATTAATTTATGTCGCGTTATGTTTTCCGGAATCACGTGAACGCGGATGTCGTATTTCTCGTCATCGAACTGAATTTTCGCACGAAATTCGCCTAGGGTTTTATATTTTTTAAGTCCTATGCCATTGAAAACGATTTCTCTCGCCTCGAGGTGAGGGGCACCTATTTCCGTATAAGTATCTGCGCGCATTAATGAGATGTCGCTACCCGTATCGATCAACGCGTTAACTTCGCAGTCGTTTATCCTTGATTTTTTATAATACTTGCCACTCGTCGGGCTCACTGAACTCTGCAAAAATTCCGCCACGCTACAGGAACTCCTGCTTGGCTGGATCTTCGTCGGGCAGGCCGCTGATACGTGCCCGTATCCACGACACTCGAAACATTTGACGCCTTTGTCTTTTGTAGGGCAGTCGGTGAGAGAGTGGTATTTGGATCCACAGCTGGAGCATCGTTTGACCCTCTCGTCGCTCGGGTTCGTCCGCGTCGTTGCTGGCGCACGATTTTCGAGTGCTTGCGGTTTCCTGTCGCTGGATCCTTGAACAGATCTCGCGGGCGGCTCCATGCGCACCTTGTTGAATGCGACGAGCAAAGCCATACGATTCTGGAAGCGCTGTATGTAGGCCTGGTTGCGCAAGACAGTGTCAGGTATCCCGGCTATGATTTCGTCTACCATTTCGTCCTCCGGTATCGGTACCCGATTCGCCAAGAGTACTTTCTCGTGGTAGTATTCTGCGAAACTTTCATCACGTTTCCACGCGCGGCGCTCGAATTGTCTTCGGCGGTCCACCTTGTCCGATTCATGGCCAAACCTGGCACGCAGCTCGGTAAACAGTTCCTCGCTGGACATTAGGAGGAATTCTGGCCTCGAGTGCAACCACTGCAGTGCTTTTCCTCGGAGTCTGAAGCCGACGAGGATTCTGCACTCGTTCTCGGACAGCTCGTACGTCGCCTTGAGGAGGTTCACTTGCTTTTCCCATCTATCAAAAATGCCCCCGCTTCCATCGAAAAATCCCCCGCTTCCATCAAAAACGCTCAGGAGCTCTGCGACCTCGGCTATCTTCACTCTCGGTCGTCGTGCGTTTGCCATCTGTACTGCATCGGCCGCTGGTCTTGCCGGTTGCAATTGTCGCATCAGCGCAATTTCGCGGCGGGCTAATTCTAGCTCGCGGTGTGCTAGTTCATTTTCGCGCCTTAGGAGGTCCATTTCGCGGCTTAGCTGCCGTTCGCGGGCGGTCGGTGGTTTTTCGTTTGGAAGCGTGTACCATGCTCCCCGTACGCTCGTATCAAACGCAGGTTGGTCGCTTCCTTGTGCCGCGCTTCCGATCTCATCGGACGCAGGCTCCCCTTCCTCGCCATCGTCTGCCGCAAAGCTCAGTGGCAAAGGAATTGTTTCTCCCTTTGCTTCCGCCAGTCGCATGAAGAGAACTGCTCTTGTGCCCTCCGTTGATAGGCCTAGTTTCGACAACTCTTCTTTCAGCTGTTGCACTTTCCAGATAGCACTCATTGTTGTTTTTTGGTCACACTTTTCCGCACTAACGGCCACACACTCTGTGCTCTACAGAATAGATATTTTTATGAAAGATGGCTTTCAATGGACGAGCCCCCAAGTTTGTAGGGACAGAGTGAGGTGGACCAGAAACTCTCGTATAGACGGCACAGATGAACAGATATTTATTAACAGATGCACAATTAACACTTAGTATCGCTATCGCTTAAAACTCGCTGTTCGACTCGCTATCGCTGTTGCCAACAAAGGACGCTCTCCCCTCGCTCTCACTCGTTAAGTATGCTATCTTACATACGCTCTCTCTTTCTCGCGTTACTCCTTTTTCTCGCTCCTTCTCACGCACCCTTTTTCTAACGCGTTCGTCGCTCGCGTTCGCACCGCCGTGTTTGTCTACTGACTCGTCAACAAACTCGGCCTTCCGAGTTTGTTGCTCTCATTTTTTGGTTTAACGCGGCGTACCATATGATCGGTCATTGCTCTCTACACATATGACGGGGCCCGCGAACCTAGTATACACAAGTTGAGAGACGAACGCCTACCTTTTTTTTTTGATAAACATGTTTTATTGATAAGGTGATACAATCTTGTGTGTTGAGAGGTAACAATAAACATAGAAAAAAAATACCAAACTAAACTAATGAATTGCGGTGCCTAGCTACTTGTACGCTCGAATACGTTTCTTGCAGCTAGTCGGTCTTTGGGGTATAGCTTAAAAATTAATTACGTTCTAAATTATAACTAGAGTAAAAGTAAGTAACTCTAATCGGTCTATGGTCTAAGAATCGCGGGGAAAAAAGGGATAAAGAAAAACCCCATGAACAATGTCACATATTATTTACTTACAAACTATAACTTATAACTAGCGGTGGATAAACTTTTAAAACTTAACAGCGGAGGGACGGAATGGGGGAGAAGTATATACAGGAGTACAGGAAGGGCTGGGACCTTAAAGTTAGATGTATTGCAAACAAATATTGCAGTCAGTCTTATTTACGAATATCTTAGGGCTAATAACGGTGGCGGTGCGATCAGGGCCGTTCCTACCAGGCGTGCAGTGCGTGCCCGCACGCAGGCGGCCGACTGCAGTCGAAAATCGTCGCAGTCGCCGGCACACTTCGAAGTTTAAATGACGATGAACGTTTATGGCGCATGGAAGGATAGCGTGGTGAGGGTGGGGGGCGGCGAAAATTTTCTCAGCACGCAGGCGGCTGTACACCTAGGAACGGCCCTGGGTGCGATCTTACTCTACGGTTGTGGAGCTCGGATAAGTGGGTATCACTGGGCGATAGCCACCAGTATCTTTCGAGGTCTAGACGGTGAAAGTTGTCGAAGTCAGTCTTGGGAATTGTCGGGGAGAGTTTGAAATTATCTTTATTAGAGGTTGTGACCGTGTGGCCACATATCGATATTTCGTGCGACGCGAATATCGATATCGATCCCCACCACGATAGCTCGCTGCGTCACGCGTGATCCTTGTCTTAGAAAAGGTTCACAGGATCTATCCATTTGTGGGATGCGCGCGCATCGATCCCCTCTCGATCGCGATCGAAGGAGGTCGATGCGAGCAGCAGATAGATCACTCTGTGTCTGGATACGATCCTGTTAGGACGCAGTAGTCACGGCGGTAAACTCGTTCTCAGCGCAATATGTGTAAAGAGAACCCAGAGAGGTTCTCATTCAAATATTGTAGCTTGCTTTTGCAAGCCTTTTCTAGTTCACAGACTAAGTCTGTATAGCCCAGAGTGGCTCCCATTCAATATTATAACTTGCCGAATGCAAGCTTCTTTCTATTTCACAGACTAAGTCTGTATAGCCCAGAGAGGCTCACATTCAATATTATAACTTGCCGAATGCAAGCTTTTTTCTATTTTACTGGTGGCTGCCTTTATAAGATTGAAACTCGCGTGTCGCGAGTAAATTTTGAATACGTAAACGGAATCGGTGCTCGAAGGCTTGTATCGCCAACCGCGTTCGAAAATTAAAAAGGCGTCGCGATTAACTCGACGCAAGATATAGAGGCCTGGTGATTTGTTGTTTGTGTATATCGAAGTGTAAAAGGGTAAACTTTCTCTTGGAAATCCGGAAATTTTCGGTTATTATATGTCTTATCTTGTTGATTTCTGCGAGAAAACCCCTATATGGAAGTCCCAGACCGCGGAAACCACTCGTTTTTAAGTTGGGAGCTTGTAAAGTTGACTAATTTAACACTAATTTTCATTGTTTTACCTCAGAAAGTGACAGGTATGGGCGCCGCCATATTGGTACGTAGGGAGCTCCTTGCGTGTAGTGACCCAGTGGCGACGCTAGATGGCACCACTAGCCCCTAGACACCACATCACACATGTTACAAGTGCATTATCGCGTAGCAGCACGTAGCACCGCACATCGCGCCACAACTCAAAATACCTACCTTTTTCATGCTTACAATTACAAAACCGATACACAATCTAACCAGAACTAACCCAGACCTTTTTTTTCGGGTATAAAAAACGACAATTTATTCCGAAAAAGGTTTTCGGAGACACAAAACAATACACAAACAGTCCCGATCAGGGTAAAAACCGCATTTAGCTCTCTCTTGCCAAGTTAAAACTCTAAAATGAGCAGGAGTAATTTGCCGGTCGAAAGACCACCGGCAAACTCCTCCTTGCTTCCTGCCGTTTCAAACGAGTACCGACAAGGGGTACTTTAGAGAATAAAAATTTCCAAAATCTTCCACAGACCCCGGAGGGGGGTGGAGTTGCTTGCGATCTACTCAGCTCCTCAAGGCGAGTAGATCGAGTACCCACACGGCTATGTTTGGAAGAAGTTTTGGAAATTTTACAAAAATTTGCTGTTTGAGCCCTGAAATTTTATGTGGGTACTCCACTCGACAAGCCGAGTAGTTAGAGTACCCACACGGCGTAGTTTGGAGTTAATAAAAATATTAAACTAAAATATGCTCGTAGAGAGCTGAAATTTCGTGTGTGAGCTCAGCTCGACGAGCCTTTCGAACGAGTACCCGGAAGGGGTATTTTAAACTAACTTTAGGAATTCTATGTAAAACCGGGAAGAGGGGGAACCAAGGATTCCGGCACACCGGTCCGCACCCCTGTATGTTAACCCGTTCGCCTGCAAATTAAATAGGAAAATTTCGACGGTTTAAACGAAGGAGAGGGGGTCGAGGATACCGGATCCTCAAACCGCACCCCTCTACCTCGCCGCGTTTGCCCACAAACTGGATTTCCGAATAAAACCTATACCAGCAAAAGATGGAGAGAGAAAGAAAACCGAAAAGGCACCCCTCTCTCTTCAACTCTTGAGGGATCAAGAGGAAGAAAGAACGCACGCTTAGGCGCTCGCTCTCTCTTTCTCTCTCACTCTCGAGCACACCTGTTACCGTATGTGTAAATTTCTCGGATTTACTAGGTAACGTGAGAAACGGCACACCTGTTGTGGTGCCTGCTTCTCACCGCCGAGTCCCGGGTTCGAAGGAGTCGCGCGCAGACCTGCATCGGAGACGGACGTACGAAAAACGAGCTCTCGGATTTCATAGTTCTAACCTGTTTATCTCCCGCGTACGGGGCATAATTAGTGCTACATACAGTGCCCTAGACATAGTGTGTGTGTGCATGGTGTTGTGCCAAATTAGCCCCCCCTCATTAAGAGGGCACAACCCGACTTTAGCCATCAAATCGCGACAGCGATGGATTCCCCCCAACCGCATGGCTCTAAGCGTCACATGACGCCAGAGCCCCCCGACAACAAAGAAAATAACAGCCCAAACGTGACCATTAACCCAAGGGAACAAAAAATAGCCAAGCTCAACTCCATGAAGCTGGACAGAGAGTTCAAACAGCTACTTAAAGAAAACAAAGGTGTCTTCAGCACCAACAGCAACAGAAATATCTGTCCCAACCTAAAAGCAGCACGCGGGACGGTCAAACCCCCCCTCACACCCATGGCGGACGACCCCAACACCTCAAGCCACAGCGGTCCCTCCTCATCGAAAAACACATGGATGTCACCAAAAAGAACATTCAAGAACACCAATATCACTCCCGACCAAGGATCTACTAACATAAACATTAGCAATAACAGATTTCAAATTCTAGCAGACCCACAAATAACAGCTTCCCAAAATAAAGCTGCAGGGACTAATATCCCCGCAGGAACACCAAACCAGGGAACAAGCACAAAAAAAGCACCCAAGCCTCCACCCATATTTGTCACCAACTCTGACCTAATATCAATAATTAACATGATCAAGGACTTAAACATCCCAAAAACTGACTTCGCAGTCAAAGAAGTATACAAATACAGCCACACCATCTACATAGACCTTACCGAACAATACCAGGCAATAATCAACAAACTCAAAGAATGCAATATACAACACTACACTTATACGCCAAAAAATCTCAAGCCTAAATCCCTCCTAATTAAAGGAATAAAAGGCAACTTCACACTAGAGATCCCCGTTTCACGTGTATGTAAATACACGTGCCACGTGAACCGTGTAGTACGAATTTAAGGATCCTTGAATACGGATCCGTGAACGCGGATCCGTGTACACGGATCCACAAACCGTGCACTACACGGATCTGCGAATACGAATCCGTGTACACGGATCTACGAACACGGATCCGTTCGGCGATTGTTTTCGAACAGTCGAACGTGCCGAACGGATCCGTGTCCGTAGATCCGTGTACACGGATTCGTATTCGCAGATCCGTGTAGTGCACGGTTTGTGGATCCGTGTACACGGATCCGCATTCACGGATCCGTAATCACGGATCCTTAAATTCGTACTACACGGTTCACGTACCACGTGTACACATGTATTTTAGTACACGTCCAAAACCGCGATCTCTACTTCACACTAGAGGAAATCGCAGCGGAGATCAACGAACTCAATCTTCAAAATATAAAAATTATTAAGCTCTCTAAATTTACATTTAGCAAAGACCTGCCCGATAAATATCACCACATCATCCAACTATCACCTGACAGCAAACCAGCAGAACTGTTTAAAATCAAAATACTCATGCACCAGAGAATCAGATGGGAACACCTGAAGCGCCCAGCTATTTTCCAGTGCAAAAAATGTCAAAGGCTAGGGCACTCAAGCAGTAACTGTAGCCTCGGCTATAGATGTGTCAAATGCGCACAGTCCCACGAGCCGGGCAAATGCACAATAACCCAGCAAAACGATAGAACAGCCCTACGGTGTGCCAATTGTGACCAAACCGGGCATCCTGCTTCGTACAAGGGGTGTCCCTTCATACAGTTCGCCCTTCAAAAAAAGAGAGCCATCACCGCCGCCACCAACCATAACACCACGACCAGACTGTCAAGAATCTCCTCAACAGTGCGAAGAAGCCTCTCATACGCCCAAGCAACTGCATCATCTCAACACCATGTTGCGCCGACAACCATCCAGCACCACACCCAACCCACATCAAACGCAGCACCTTATGGGCAGTACAACACCCAACGACAGGATAACCAAGGCCACACCCACACAGACCAAGAACAAGTACACCCGCCTCTATGGATTCAAGAACTGAAAAAAGAACTCACCACCATGTGAAACACACAACTGCAACCAATGACCAACCAGATAGCAGCTAATACAAGCAGAATAGAATTCATATTTAACTCGCTATTCACCGAATAAATGGCGCCCACAACAACCACCACAAATAAGATTAGTACAGTATTTTATCGTTAACTGTCGCAACCACGGGTCCGGCCAGCGACGTTTATCCGCCAGGGAAACTATTCTTTGACTTGTGCCGAACGTAGAAATGGAATGGGAACCTCGAGGGGCCTCGGTCGCTGAGAAATGTAAACATGATACGGGTCGGGTATATCGGTGTGAGACCACTACTAATCCAATGACAAAACTTCTTTATTTTTCATTATTTTTTTATGGGACTTTGACCAAATTATTCGGGGCATTTTTCTAATGAAAATGATACCAAATATGATATCATTCCGATTATATTTACTTGTGTAATGGGCGATCAAAGTGTCTAGCGCAAGGATCGATGGCGTATGGGAAAGAAAGAGACGCGGAGAGTAGCGGTCGCCGGCACAGTTTAAAGGCCCGCCGGTACAGTTCAAAGGCCCGCCGCGTCCTCACAATGTAATTTCAATAAAAAACTTTTTTATTATTACTTATTTTTGTATGGGACTTTCACCAATATATTTGTGGCATTTTTCTAATTAAAATGATACCAAACACGATATAATTCGAATCATATTAATGGATATTAATGGTCAGGTACATCGGTGAGGCAACTTGTCCCTGCAAGACACTCTCTTGACTAGGACATTTCGCGACTTTTAACTTAGAAAACGGGTAGAAGCTCAGCTACAGTAGTCATCCACATTAATCCTCTTGTCTTCTCCGTAGTGGTCGCTCGTACATTGGTTTATCACCTAGAAGAAATTAATTGTTATTTTAGACATTAAATTTTTATGAAATAATTAATAGCTAACTACTTTTATTTAAATACTTTACCTAAATAAAACAATTTGAGCGATTGCGCGTGCATCTGCAACGCATAGGGTACACGGTCGTCATACTTTTCAATTACTTTGAACGCATTTTCCAATTCTTCGCGTTCATCCGTTTTTAAAAGAATTCCTGGAACTCGGGATGTTGGAGCTCCACCTTCGTCTCCGTCTCTGTCCTGAACCCTGTTGTGGCCTGTGGATAATGTGGATTGATCCTCGTTCACGTTGCTTCCTTCAACCTCGTTTTCGTTCCTTCCTCCATCCTCGTTCTCGTTCCTTTCTTCATCCCCGCTTTCGTTTCTGTCTTCGTTGCTAATTTGTGCTTCCCCTGATCTTCTTTCTTGTTCATTGCAAGAAGATAAAAAATCGGTGACATCTTCTATGCTTGTGGATGAAATTCGAGACATCATTTCTTGCATTTCATCAATGATTATGTTGGTTTCTTCTTCTTCATTTTCATCTTCATCTTCGTCTTCTTGTCTACTTACTCCTAAATGTGGAAGAAGATTTTTCCACGAGTTTTTGATGTTACTGCTTGTTACGTTTTCCCAAGCGTCTGCAACCATGTCTATACAATCTTTTATATTGTAGTTTTTGTAGAATTCGTTAACTCCACCTGCATTAGTTACTACGCGTTGCATTAATTTGTGCCTGAAACACCTTTTTGTTTTTTCAATTACGCCTTGATCCATAGGTTGGATCAAGGCCGTCGTATTTGGTGGCAAATATCTGATTTCAATATTTGCAGTTTCCACGTAATCAGCAGGCAGTTTATGTGCGCTGCAATTGTCCACTATTAAAATGACTTTGCTGGAGATGCCTTTCTCCAATTGAAACAGTTGAACACTTTTCTTAAATTCGGTGAACCATTGAATAAATAATCTTTGGTCCATCCAAGCATTTTTCTGTGCGGCGTAATCGACTGGCAGCTCATTTAAACAATTTTTTAACGCCCTTGGCTTTTTATACTTGTGTATAAAAAATGGCTTTATTTTATGGGTTCCACTTGTGTTGGCGCATAAAGCTATAGAAACTCTTTCTTTTTTTTCCTTGTGACCGCTCACGCAGCCCTCTTTGTTGCTGACAAGTGTTTTCTGCGGCAGAGCCTTCCAGAGTAATCCACTCTCATCCATGTTGTAAATAAATTCCGTGTTGAAATCTTCTTCCTCAATTTCTTTCCTGAATTGGGTGACGAAACTGTGCGCTGCATCTTCATCGGCGCTAGCTTTCTCTCCATATAAACGTACCAAACGGATATTGTTCCGCCTTTTAAATTTTACCAGCCACCCCATGGTTATCTGGCTTGTTGAATTTGATGGCATATTCTCCAATAATTCGTTGGCTTTTTGTAGAAGCAGCGCATCGGTTAAATGATCTCCCAATGTCCTTCGCTCAACGAACCATGCATAGAGTTGTTGCTCCAACTCTGGATATAGGGGTTCTCTCATCCTTCGGCGTTTCCTCTGGTCCTTATCCTCTGCTAGGCGAGAAATGCTAGCAGCATTATTTTTTATGCGGTTAATTGTCCTCGCACTCACGTTGTACATTACAGACACTTGCTGAACAGACGCTGTCTCCAAATCCTTCAACACTTCCTTGCGTTGTTGTATCGTTAAAGTAACACGCTTGACTCCCGACATTTCAAATAAATGTAATACAATAAAACTGAATCAACGATAAAAAAAACTAACAAAATAACAATGATAAAACCACAACAACAATAACAACCACGATAACAATAACAACCACGATAACAATAACAACCACGATAACAATAACAAGAAATATGGAAGAAAACTCGAGAACGAAATGTAAGTACAGCGAGAGGTCCTGCAAACTGACTGACGCGGAAAGCGAAAACGCAAGCCCTTAAATATGTATTGAAAATGAGTAGGAAAAGGATAGAAAAGACAGGGACAGTAAGAATGCAGAGAAGGGGAAAGCTATGAAAATACGGAAAAGCCAATGTCGAGGCTAGCAATTAGGGATGGTTTATGATACGGTCACATTTTAACATTTTAGATCTGTCGAACCAGTAGACAGTTAGCACGCAGATGTCCGGTGTATCCTGCAGCAAGTTTTAAGGGTTTTTTCAGTTATTTTCGACGTGTAATAAACCGTAGCCTCGACGAGTGATTTCCAGAAAGAAGGTGACGGTTCCCGGACACCGACGGACCTTCGACCTGGAGTCCCTCGTTTTATGAGTTTAAGAGTCGCGAAATGTCCCAGTCAAGAGTAAATTGTTCGGCTTGGTAGAAAGTTTGGAAGGAGTACGAAAGTGAGTGGAGTATAAGGGTAGCTAGAAAGTGACCAGGAAGAAGGGGGTGGAAGGAAAGGTGAGAGTGAAAAGGTTTGAGAAAAGAATGACCTATGGGTGATGCGTACGGTGGTAAACAGATGTTTTATGGTTCTGGGCTTCTTGACGAATTTATGGTGGTGAACGTTTGAAGACAGTCAGGAACGTGATTTTTTAGGAGTTTCTTCGTGATTTATTAGTAGGCATAATTCGGGTGCTAGAATTTAGGCACGTAGATGCAATTTGCGACGGACTGTTGTACGATGAATTTATTTCATTTTCAACGAGACGATGCGACTTGTCGTGTCTCTTTCTTTATCAGTTACTCTCTTTGTCTGTCACCAAAACTTACTCCATCGTCAATTAAAAAAATAGATATGTATGCATGTATAATCAGAAAAATTTTAATCGGAGAAATATCTATATAAATAATGATAGAAGTCTCATAAAAGACTAATAAGAAATGTAAAAGTGTCGTCATTGAATTACTATTGGTTCACCGATGTACATACCTGACTTTTATATTTATATTATTATACAATATGATCCGAATTATATCGTGTTTGGTATCATTTTAATTAGAAAAATGCCACAAATATATTGGTGAAAGTCCCATACAAAAATAAGTAATAATAAAAAAGTTTTTTATTGAGATTACATTGTGAGGACGCGTCGGGCCTTTGAACTGTGCCGGCGGGCCTTTAAACTGTGCCGGCGACCGCTACTCTCCGCGTCTCTTTCTTTCCCATACGCCAGCATACGCCATCGATCCTTGCGCTAGACACTTTGATCGCCCATTACACAAGTAAATATAATCGGAATTATATCATATTTGGTATCATTTTCATTAGAAAAATGCCCCGAATAATTTGGTCAAAGTCCCATAAAAAAATAATGAAAAATAAAGAAGTTTTGTCATTGGATTAGTAGTGGTCTCCTGGTCTCACACCGATATACTCGACCCGTATCATGTTTACATTTCTCGGCGGCCGAGACCGCTCGAGCTTCGAGGCCCCTCACGGGGTATACCCCGCAGGAGTGGGGATAGTTCAGCGACATTTATCCGCCAGACAATTGCGACATTTATCGATAAAATACTGTATTGGCTCCATCAATGTCAATTCTATTATCTCAAACGCAAGACGACTGGACCTCATTCAATTCCTGGAAGACCACAACCACGATGTACTACTGCTCTCAGAGACCAAGCTGAACGAGAAGTACAAAATCACGCTTCAAAATCACCACATATACAGAACAGACCGACCCAATGCAACACAAGGCGGAGGAACAGCAATCATCGTCAAGAAAAGCTTACCACACGAGGTGATCACATACCCATCATCCCTATTAAATTAAATATTAGAATATACACTTATTAGAATAACATTAACTAATAATAAAAACCTGTACATAGCTAGCGTATATGCAAAATTTGACAATAGGAAACTGTTTTACCAGGAACTTTTTAACCTCTTCAACTCACTAAAACTAAACTGTGAAAAGAACTTCTATATAATAGCAGGTGACCTTAACGCCAGACGGAAAGTCTGGGGAGACAAGACAGATAACCAGCGAGGCAGGTATTTGAGGCAATGGGAAGACAACTACGGCCTTACATTCAGAGTAAGAATCCTTACGCCCTCCTCTCCCACCTTCAAATCAGCTAACTCCTTCCTTGACATTTGTCTTGCCGACACTCGACTTAAACTAACGAATGACATAAACGGGAAAATCCAGACCTTGCCCTACGATAGTGACCACGCAGCACTATCTCTCATATTCGAACTCAACACCAGCAGCATGTCCATATGGAGCACACCTCCTGAAAACCACCACCACAATTACAAAGCAACCAACTGGAAAAAATTCACGAAAAAACTAGCAACAAACTACACCAACAACCTCCCCCAAAACCGTAACCTCACATTATCTGAAATTGACAGCAACCTAGAAACGATCAACAACACCATATCCAACACGATATCCACCACAGTACCCAAATTCAAACCATCCAACAACACTCACAGATACCTCAACTACACCATCCGCAGACTCATAAAATCAAAAAGCTACCTCGTCGCCCTCCTACACAATCTCCACAGATCAGACCCCCGCTCACTCAGAGCACACACCATCATGGCCAAAGAAACCCTCAAACTAGAGGGGGGTTGTTGCTCGCTCGCTTCGCGAGCTTCGCGGGTGGGGATGTTGTAGCTCGCTCGCTTTGCGAGCTCGCGAGAGGGTTGGTGGTACGGATGTTATTTTGTGTGTGACTCTCCACGAGCCACAGAAAGAACTTCCCGATTCGTTAGTTGCAGTATATTATTATCATTATTTATTGAACGTTTTAAGAAGATTATACATTCTCAGGGAAGTTCAATAGTTTTCTACTTATCAAAATGTTTGCTATATGGCGTCGCATTAAACCAACATCGTATGCTCGTTGCTCGCTTGGTTCCTTGTTATAGCATAGTAATGTTGCAAAATAAATTGCAAATGCTCCACAATCAAACGCATTGTTTTGATATTGTACTCTGTGAAATATATACTTCTTCTTATATTTATAAAGGGCATTCAAATAATCTATTACATCATGGTTCAAATGATTAGCATTAAAACTATCATAAATGTGTACATTTCCGTTACCATCAGATCTTGTGCAAATCCAATGTCCTACCACCTTTTTTCCAATTTCACCAGTGTATATTATCTGAATATTCGTCTCATGTTCTGGGATCTCTTGTAAATTACTCAAAAAAGCTCGAACGTAACCAGTATCTTGAGCAAAGTTGTATATTCCACGCTCGTTTAGATTTCTGTTCATAATTTCGTGAAATAAATTAATATGTTTATCTTGTAAATAACAATCAGGTTTTATGACTTCTTTACATTCGGCTGTTTCTAAAGCATAGTTATAACCATCATTGAGGAAACAGTCTGCAGGCACTGCATATTCATGATTATGTTGCTCGATATGCTGGTCCGAGATCATTAAACATTCACCAAAAATTGTATAAAGTTCAGGATTCATTTTTTGATTTGTGATTGTTACATCTGTTTTCTCTTCATTCTCTCCTTTTTTATATTTGACAACCTTCTTATCGAGGATTGCATAAATTGGCTTATGATAGCTGAAATATGTTTCATAAACACCGCAATCTATATCATCAACATTTGAGAAAATGACATCTATTTGCGTATTCAAATTGGTCGTTATACTTTTGGATGGTAATTTAGTTTTTAAATTGTACTTGTTCAAAAGGTTAATCAAATAATTATTACCATTATCCTTGCAATTTAATATATTGTAATTGAAATCACCTATCAAAATCTTTTCACTTTCAATTGTAATTTTATTCATTATTCGCTGTACAACGCTACCAAACATAGAATTAGTTGCTTTTGGTGATTTATAACAGTAGCATCAGTTTAAAAAAAAGTTAAAAAAAAAAATTTTTTTTTAAATCTAAAAAAAAAAAATTTTTTTTTTAAATCTAAAAAAAAAAATTAAGAAAAAAATTTTTTATGTAATTGCGTTTGTTTCTTTGGTGGAAAATTTCCGTCCTCTCGTATAATTTGCATTGTTGAATGAACTTCTTTCGAAAAAAACTAAAAAAACTAAAAAACTACTTGACCAATATGGACCAAAATCTAATCAGCTCTAAGTTACAGCGGGGCACATCGATTGCATCATTCATCATTCCGATCGCGTAGTTACTTTTTCTGAAAACGTTAACGAAAAATTTGATACCATAGAAACGGACATACGCGCACACACACACACACACACACACACACACACACACACACACATACCGACATTTTGATAAAAATAGTCTAAAATGACTCCAATGACCATGAAACGTGAAGATCTGCTAAAAATTCGATTTTCGATTTTCGGGGTAATTACAGTAACTTCCCTATGAATCGGGAAGTTAAAAAATAAATAAAGCCATTCAGCAACAACTCAGAATTACAAGAGAACGCTACTGGACCGACAAGATAAAAACAATAGATTACCGAAACAGTGACTCCTTCTTCCCCAAAATTAACTCAATCTTCCGAGCAAAGAAACCTCTACATATCCAAGAAATACATATCAACACTAACGACCACACCACTCTAGACAGAAGCAGATGTGATATCACAAAAGCCTACAAAAACAACAACAGCTACATCTTCACCGATCCAATAGACAAATTAAATATAATTGGTGCATTCTATGAGTCCATAAACTCACCCCGCCACCTCAACAACAATTCACCCCTTAAACAAATTGTAGACTCTACAGCTGAGTCAATCAAAACACAATACAACACAAACAGATCCTCAAACAACACATTCACACAATTTGACGACAACAATCTGGCTTGCAATCCCAAGACCGATCCCGACACCTCCCACCCCTTCTGCAGCCCCGCGACAGTCGAGTACATCCTAAAATATCTCCCCAACAAAACCTCAAGCGGCCTTGATAAAATCCCGCCCATAGTGCTTAAACACCTCCCAATCACCATAATCCGAGACCTAACGATCCTTTTCAACAACGCAACAAACCACCAGTACTTTCCCAGAGCTTGGAAACAAGCCAAAGTACTACCCATTTAAAAAAAAAACAAGAACCCATGCGACCCATCCAGCTACCGTCCCATCAGCTTAACTCCCAGCATCAGTAAAGTGTTCGAAGCAACCATAAATCTCAAAATTAACGACTTCTGCAATGAAAACAGTATAATACCAGACCAACAATTCGGCTTCCAACACAGACATTCGACCACACATGCAATCCACAAACTTATATCAGATACCTTTTCATTAATCCCTGGCGGCCAATATGTAGGAGCAGCACTTCTAGACCTGGAAAAGGCCTTTGATTCCGTATGGCTTAATGGCCTATTATACAAATTATCCAAAAAACATTGCCCAACTTGGCTCATCTTCCAAATCTGGGACATGATCCAGGGAAAAACGTTCCTCACGTGGGATGGGACCCACCACCTATCCACGGAAGAATTCTCAATCAGAGAAGGACTCCAGCAGGGAACGGTCAACTCCCCAATCCTATTCAATATATTTCTGAGTGATCTCCTGAGACTTTTTAACTTCAACCAAGACAAAAAATCCTACGCCATAGCCTTTGCCGACGACTTAATCGTTTATACCACCACAAATAAAGCCATGACCACCCGTGATAACCTCGAAACTCTAGTAGAGAAAGTAAACCAATATTACATGACCTGGAACCTCAAACTCAACCCCAATACATGCGAAACTATCCTTTTTAGAAAACCACTCCACAACCTCTCCTCAACCTCGAAAGTTGGCAATAGAACCTTCCAAATCAGCACCACAACACCTGGCACAAATAACAAAGAACCCATCCCCCACAAAAAAATAGTAAAGTACCTCGGTGTCCACTTAGATTACCTCCTACGAGGAAACAAACATATTGACATCCAAATCGAAAAAGCAAAAACAGCATTCTTAACCAATTGCAGGATATTTTACAATAAGCACCTAACCAGAAAAACGAAAATTATTCTATATATGCTGCTCATTAGACCCATCCTAACTTACTCTGCCCCCAGTTGGTGGAACTCCAATCACACATCTATGGAAAAGCTGCGATCCTTCGAAAGGAAATGTCTAAGAGCCTGCCTCTCCCTCTACAGGACAGAACACTCCAACTGGCAACACTATATTAAAAACGAAACCATATACAATAAGGCTGAAATCCCAAGAATCGATTCCTTCACCATCAAACAAACAAGAAATTACTTCAGCAATCTCCCTCACATAGGCAATGCAACAATACAATCACTCGCAACACAAGATCCTACCACATCCCAAAGACAATTGACAACCGGATACACCTCTCCCGAGGCTTTCCTATACTGCGACAAACTCGGACTAATTCAAGACGCAAACAATATTAATCTATTATACCACTGGAGACGTAACAAAGCGAACAAAAGAATTGCATTCCACCATTCCGACTTCTACCCAGCATCCGATGAGTTTAAATTCTCAACAGCAATCCCCAAAGTAGACCGCGAGGACTTCCACAGGCTCGACCACAAAAAATACTGGTGGCTATCAGCCCACGACACCCACATAGCTGCCCTTCTCAGACGCAGAAATATATTACACCGAACTGCTAGACATAACGCGCACCGACCCGCCGGTCGCAATATTAGACCAAGACGCAGATACACATAAGGCTCCAAGCACACATTTAATACATCTGTAAATATGTAAATATGTATATAGGAAACACCCTCCCTTACCCCTCCTCTTCCCTTCCCCCCTCCCCCTCCGTAATATAGTAGTAGTTAGTTTTTTAGTTTTTAATTAGTTATAAGTCAACGCCAAAAACCAAAGACTGCCCGTGGGGTTTTTTCTTTATACCTTTTTCCCCATGTTTGTTAAACCCTGACTGATTAGAGATAAGTTAAATTACTCTATATATATTTAATCGTTTTCCGTTAATAATAAGCCTAACCGCCTAAGCCCGAATATCTGTAAGCTACGCACACGAACGTACAAACAAATAACAAAGCAAAGCAATACTAGTTTGATAAGTTTTTTATGTTTATTGTTATCTACCATACCAAAGACTGTACTATTATAAGCCAATAAACATTGTTATTAAAAAAAAAAAAAAAAGTCCCGGGTTCGAATCCCGGCAAGGAACACGGATATTTCTGCCGGCTTTTGTAAATCCCAGTGGCGGGATTTTTCAACCGCCGACGGAGCAATTATCTGTTATAATTATCTGATGACGCTTGTGCTTATCTTGCCGACAGTGGTTGTCGGCGACAAGGTCCTCGGATAATTATTTCTATTGTCGCGTATCGCGAGTTACGATTGCGTCACTGGCACGGTGACGTCAGAGCTGACCGAAAGAGCGCGAGGAAACGAGACGGCAAACACCAGGGAAGATGGCCGCCGCTCCGATGACGTCACGCGGGACTTACAAGGAGAACCCCCGCTCTGTCCGGCACGGATTTAGTTCATACTTCACAGAGTTATAGATCTCGTTCCCCTGATCACGAAAATACCCCATTATAGGCGCAGACGCTCAATAGTTTTCGAGATATTTGCAATTGAAGTTTCAATTTAACAGCTCGCTGCTGCTACGCCACGCCACTGCTTGGTAAAAATCTGAACTAAACAGATACTTTACGGTTATGAAACTTTAATTGCAAATATCTCGAAAACTATTGAGCGTCTGCGCTTATAATGGGGTATTTTCGTAATCAGGGGAACATGATCTATAACTCTGTGAAGTATGAACTAAATCCGTGCCGGACAGAGCGGGGGTTCTCCTTGTTAGAGAAATTCGCGAAGTTCCGCGGCACCACCAACGAAAACAAAATGGCCGACCGACGGCGAAACGATGGCCGACACGCCACGTGGACGGGCCTTCCACACGATTGCAACCGACTGCGATCACCGAAACGAAGATGGCCGCACCTTCCTACGTCACGAGGGACTTAGAATAATTTCGCGAAAATCGAAAGGACAGCTCCGAAGACACCAGTACGCGCGCACTCGTAGCAGCAAATCCGAAAAATATTACAAGTCCGAATAAAATGGACGCACTGTACGCTAGGAGTAAGTATATAATAAACACTGACAATTAAACAATTAATATTACGCAATAATTATGTACAGAATAGAACGAAACGAAACCAAAACGTAGGGGGGAGAGAGAGCGAGGAAATGACCACCGCATGCCCCAACGTTCGAGTGATAGTTTAAACAAAATTAATAATAATAAACGTAAAATCAAAGTATATATATTAGCACATAGGACTTCCTTTTCCGGTTGGTAGTGAGGCAGAAGTGTATAGAGAGCTGTGAGATTTGCAGAGTAAGAAAGTAGTGAGTGCAAGGTGTGAGAGGAGTGTGAGTGGTGGAGAAAGGAGTGCGTGAGGTGTAGGTGTAGGCGGAAGCTAAGGGAATAGGGCGAGAGGGAGGTAGTGGCAAGTAAGAGAAGGGTGAAGTGAGCGGTGGAAACAGGTTAGGTCGGCGAGGAGCGGAGTGTAGTAGGCGGGCAGAGTGAGAAGGAGTAGCAGATGGCGCAACCTAGTGGGGGTCAGTGATAGGTGGTTAGGCGGGAGTATTTGAAAGAAACAAGAGGGGTAATAGGAAAGAAGATAAGGCGAGAGGTTAGAAGAAGTGACGAGGGAGAAGACGGAGGGAGGGAGAGAAGGCAGGGATGAAGGGACAGGAGGAGAGCTAATCGAGGAAAACAGGAGGAGGTTAAGGAGATTAGAGGTCACGCAGGATAAGAGAGAAAGAGAGGAGAAAAGGAATAATATTATTATAAGAAGGATTCAGGTAGAGGGAAAGGAGCTAAGAGAGGAGGTAAGGAAGATATGGGAGGCTTTGGGGGCGAAGGAGGAGGGGATAAAAGAGGTAGAGAAGATAGGGAAGGTAGGTACGGACGGGAGGGGGATGGTCCTGGTGAAAATGTGGAATAGGGAAGAGAAAAGGAAAGTGATGGAAAGGAAAAGAACCCTAACAGGAAGGAGGGAAAGATTGGATGATGACCTAACGGAGGAGGAAAGGAGGACGAGATGGAAGATTGAAAGGGAGGCGGAAAAAGAGAGAAGGGAAGGGAAGAAACTACAGGTAGGGTACTTGAAGATGTGGGTGAATGGAAAGATGAGGAGATGGGACGAGATAGAGGAAGATTGGTGCAGGGTGCAGGGAAACGAGGAGAGGAGAAAGGGAGAAGAGCTGGAGAGAGGGGGGGAAAGGGGAGGAAGTCAGGGTACAAGTTAATGTATTGGAACGTCGCAGGTTTGGGGAATAAGGATGAGGAGTTCTGGAAAGGGCTGGAAGAGTGGGATGTAATAGTTTTGATGGAGACATGGGTGGAAGAGAAGGGATGGAGCAGGATTAGAGAAAAATTGCCGGGGGGTACATATGGGAGACACAATGGGCAAGGAGGGAGGGTAAGAAAGGCAGGGCGATAGGGGGTATGGTCATGGGAGTGAGAAGATAGATATACATAGACTGTGACTGAAAGTAGAGGAGCAGGAGGGAAAGAGAGGATTATGACGATGAGGATGAAGTTAGGGGAAGGTTGGTGGAGGGTGGTAGGGGTATATGTAAGTAGGGACTGGGATAAGAAATTCGAGGAGCTAGGGGACTGGATAGAGGGGAGGGAGGAAGGAACAAAGGTGATAATAGGGGGGGATTTCAACGCAAGAACGGGAAGGGAGGGGGGAGTAGTGGTGGAGGAGGAAGAGGAGGGAGAGGGAAGGGGGAGCAGGAATTCAAAAGATGGGAAAGTTAATGGGGAAGGGAGGAGGCTATGTAGGTTCTTGGGAGAGAGGGGGTGGAGTATTTTGAACGGAAATATGAAGGGGGATGAGGAGGGGGAGTGGACGTACGCGGGGGGAAGAGGGACTTCGGTAATAGACTATATATTAGGAAACGAGGAAACGAGAGAGGAGGTAGAAAAAATGGAGGTTGGGGAAAGAGTAGACTCGGACCACGCGCCACTATGGATAAAGGGGGCAGGGTGCGGAAGAGGAAGAAAGGATGGCAGAAGTAAGGGGATGGGGGTAGGTAATTGGTCAGAGAATGGGGTAAAGGAATTTAGAGAGAAGTTTGGGAAAGCGGACGAGGAGGATCAAAGGAGGAAAACCGGGGACGAGGGAGTGGAGGAGGACTGGAAAGGGTTGAAGGACTGGATAAGGGAGGTGTTAGGGGGGAGGGGGAAAGAGGTAGAAAGGAGGAGGAGAGGGTGGTGGGACGAGGAGTGCAAAGTTGAAAAGAGGAAAGTGAGAGAAGAAATGAGGTAATGGAGAAGGTGGGGAGGGGAGGGAGAAATGTACAGGGAAAAGAAGAGGGCATACAAAGTACTGTGCGAAGGGAAGAAGAAGGAAGAGAGGGAAGTATGGGTAAGGGAGCTTGAGGGGGTGAAAACGGAGAAGCAGGTGTGGAAGGTGGTGAACAGGGAAAGGAGAAAGAGAGTCAGAGTAGATGAAAGAATAAGAATGGAAGAGTGGGATGTATATTTCTGAGGGCTATTGGTGGGAGTAGAGGGGAGGGTTTGGAGGGGTGTAGGGAGCAGAAGGAGGGAGGATGGTGAGAAAGAGATTGAGATGTGGGAGGTGTTAAAGGTGGTCAAGGCATTGAAGGAAAAGAAGGCAGCGGGGGGGGGGGGGGACGAGATTAAGAACGAGGTGTGGAAGTATGGAGGGCACGAGGTGGAGGAATGGTTGGGGAGAGTGTGTAACAGGGTATGGAGAGGGGAGGGGTGGGTGGAGGATTGGACGGAGGGGGTAGTGATACCAATCGCAAAGAAAGGGGACAGCAGGAAAGTGGAAAACTACAGAGGGGTAACGTTGTTGCAGACGGCGTACAAAGTATACGCAGCGATTTTGGCGGAGAGGATAAGAGAGGAAGTGGAGGAAAAGGGGTTACTGCCAGCGAGACAGACGGGATTTAGGAAAGGGGTGGGTTGCATGGACAATATATATGTTTTAAACTATCTAATAAATAGACAGGTGAGGAAAAAGAACAGGAGGAAGATAGTGTTTTTCGTGGATCTGAAGGCGGCGTTCGATTCGGTGGACAGAGAGGTGTTGGTAAAGGCAATGAGGAAGAGGGGGGTAAGGGAAGGGCTAGTGGAGAGATGCAGAGAATTGTTAGGAGAGACGAGATGTAAGGTGAGAGTAGGGGACGAGGAGGGGAAAAGATTTTGGACGGTAAGGGGGGTGAGACAGGGGTGTCCGCTAAGTCCGCTGTTATTCACTCTGATGATGAGATAAATATATATATATATATTTATGTAAATAGGATCTTTCTCTCTCTCTCTCTCTCTCTATTTAGAGTATATACAGGGTGTCCCAAAACGACTGTGTAAGCGGGAAATGGGAGGTTCCTTGGGTCATTTGAAGCGACATTTTCCTTAGCAAAAATGGCGTCCGCGGCTTTGTTTAGGAGTTATTAACGAAAAACACAGACCAACCAGAGCGCGCCTAGTCGCTCGGTGGCACGGTCAGCGCGGCGAGCCGGGGGGAAGAGAGTATTGTCGGTACGCCGCGATGTAACAGATAACAGTTTCTCGATTATGTCCCGATTTCGATGAGCTTTGGATATGTTGTAAAGACCACGATTCTGAACAACATTTCCCTTTAGACTTTTTGCCTCGCGTCTTTAGTTTACGAGATATTTGTAAAAACTTGTAATTGAAAATGCTTCGAAATGTGTGTCACTGTCTCTGGGTCATTCGGTGACGAACTGCACAGATGTCTTCAGGTGTACGACAGTACCGAAAGCTAAGGGTTGTACGGTCAGGTCAACGAACTGTACAGCTGATGGCAGATAGCAGGTATACGACAATCACATGTTTCGGTTTTCCTGCAGATTTGTACGCAGAGTCGATGGGTTACTGTTCGAAAACGTCGTCCGTCTTTCTTTTAGAAAGTTTCTTAAGGGAGGCATAGGATAATAGGGACCCTAAAACGCCACGCCGACCTGACATTTCTACCTCTTGCTGGGTGAAAGGACGGACGACTCTGCGTACAAATCAGCAGGAAAACCGAAACATGTGATTGTCGTATACCTGCTATCTACCATCAGCTGTACAGTTCGTTGACCTGGCCGTACAACCCTCAGCTTTCGGTACTGTTTTTACAAATATCTCGTAAACTAAAGACGCGAGGCAAATAGTCTAAAGGGAAATGTTGTTCAGAATCGTGGTCTTTACAACATATCCAAAGCTCATCGAAATCGGGACATAATCAAGAAACTGTTGGTTTTTACGACATCGCAGCGTACCGACAACACTCTCCTCCCCCCGACTCGCCGCGCTGACCGTGCCACCGAGCGACTAGGCGCGCTCTGGTTGGTCCGTGTTTTTCGTTAATAACTCCTAAACAAAGCCGCGGACGCCATTTTTGTTAAGGAAAATGTCGCTTCAAATGACCCAAGGAACCTCCCATTTCCCGCTTACGCAGTCGTTTTGGGATACCCTGTATATAGTTAGTCACGGTCATAGGTTAAGTCTAGGTATAAGATAGTAAATAAGTTAGAAGTAAGATTAAAGGTGTATGGGCGGCGAGATGAAAAGAGGAGTTTTGTAAGAGTTTGTAACCTCAAGGGGATCAAATAAAGTTATATATATATATATTAGCACATAGGAGTAAGAATATAGAAAAATATGCATCGGCACAAGAACAATTAAAATGAATTAACTAGACTTAAGCAGAAGTACATATGTTATAAATATTCATACCAATAGAACTAAAAATTTAAACAAAAAAACAGAGCACTTGATAATGAACAAAAAATAAAATAGAATAAATGTTCGAGATTGGCGCGCTCAGGCGCCATATTCTCTCACGGCCACCATACAGCTCCCTCACGATACCGCCAAACGCGACTACCGCATGCGTATGCCGTCGAGGCTCGCGCGGGCTTGAACACGCGCGCCTGATTGGCCATTTCCCAGTCTCGATCCTTCTGGAAGGCTCTCGAACGCCAATCCGAAACACCCGGCGAGTGACGAACTTCCAGGAAGATCGAGACAATAAAAGACGGAGACAACTGGCATCGTGCTCTCTTGTCTCGTTTCTATCACGTGCACAGCTGACTGTCAATCAAACGCCTTATAGTTCAACGATCATTAATTTTCACATTCTTTGTACAGATTATTATAAGTCAATTTTTGACTATCATTGTTAAGCGCAGTGTTAAATATACTTTAATTTATTGCAAATCCATTCATTCCAGGATTCAATCTCCTTTCTCACAAACGATTCAAATCCAGTCGTTTCAATCACTTCCACTTGCAATTCAACATTCATTCGATTTCACGTTCACGCATCCTTCATTCATTCTGTTTAGTTTGCTCAGTCACGAACTAAACAATATATATGACCGAAAGGATGAATTTTCAGTTCATAATATGAACTGAAAATATAATATTTTTGATAAAAATCCAATAAGTGCTATAATTACACTAATTTCGAAGAAACCAAAATTATATAGATACGTATAAACAGTAGCAACTATAGATAAAACATAATAATTTAAATAATACCGTTTTTCTTCATTCTTTTGTTTCAGGAACGAGGCCCAGAGGAACCCGTCCTATTTGGATAAGTGTTACACCGACCCTTTACCTTTTGGAGGAGTCGGGAACTTTAAACGCCGGGATTGTTTTGAGGGAAATGACGGTTGGATATGCGCGGAACAAGATAGAAATAACTGTTCGAGTGCACTCGATTTCCACAACACGTTTAACACGCTGTAACTTGTACCGTTTATTCAATAAACTATTAACAAAAAAATCACGTGCCTAGTTTATTCTCTCAGGGGAGATCGTACTAGCCCGCACAGGTTCTCGCAGGGGAGATAACCGCTCGCAAAAAGAAGAATCGCTTTGTGTCTTGGTTTGAATATTCGCGTGTGTCCTCGTAGGAGATTAACTCGGAATCGAATCTAGCCCGGCAGGGGGGCCTATTTACATACATGGTGAGATGCCCCACCACGTTCATACACGGGAGCTCGCTTCGTGGCGTCTTCTCGGGTCGAGACGACGAGGGGGGTGTTCATGTTGCTCGGCATTCGAAAAGACCGTTTTGAACGCGTCTAACAATAAGCAAAAGCCAGAATCAGGTAAAATCCAATTGTACACATTCACCAATTAATTAACTAAGCTATTAGGCTAATTATTAACAAAACGAGTCAATTTAAAATTAACTGAATAGCAAAACTAAAAGACGAAAACCAAATCAAAGTTAACTGTTAGACAATATCACTCGAACTGCAGAACTAACCCAGACCTTTTTTTTCGAAATATTTCCCACTTTATTACAAACCTTTTAACGCTCACAGAATTCAATAAACTCGCTTAAAACTATCCGCAAAATAACAAAATACAATAAACCTAAACACGCGAAAAACCACAAATAAGTATATAATCTAATCCTAGAACGCGAACCCTATACCGAATTTACAAAAACTAACAATATTTACAAAAAATAGTCGTCGTTTGCAACTTCGTAAATTTCACCCTAGCCGCAAGGGAAAAATGTATGAACTCGCCAACGCGTTCGACTCTACAAATCTGAACTCAAAATTTGAAAAAACAAAATGGCGGATTCAATATGGCGAACACGTACGTTAAAAAATTCTTAGTTCTATTCAAAAATTCGTATTCTATGGTTTTCGGGGTCGCTGATTACAAATCTGAACTCAAAATTTGAAAAAACAAAATGGCGGATTCAATATGGCGAACACGTACGTTAAAACATTGTTAGTTATTTTCAAAAATTGAAGCTGACTGTGATGTTTCGTTTTGTAAAAAACGTGACTTCTGTTCTGTTTGTACTTTGCCATTTTGTCCTGATGTGAGAAAATAATTTCCCTAATGCCGTCTTTGTTTCATTATCTATTTTAATTAAACTCCCATGCTTTTCGAATATCTCATTCTGAAGGCGATCAGATATTGCACTGGTAGCGTTATTCAAATATCCTTTAATAAAGAGGAAAATCTTATTTCGGTATCACGAGAACCTGAAAGTAATCGAAATAAATATTTAAAACATGTGGTCTAAGAATTAATTAAAAAATTAATAAATAATTATAAAATTAATAATTAATTATTTAATTCTCAGAATTAATTTATTTTACCTTTCTGTCCCTTAAAGGTCGTTTTCTCTAGCTCTCTTATTGAGACGTTTATATCTCGGTAACAAATTGACTAAAAATAATGTTATTATAGTGTTTCGAAAATGTCTGAATACCAGCTATAAGAATATAAAAAAAATAACGTTTTTTTTTCAAAAATTGACTCGTGACCTTCGCAGGACATTTCGAGGTCACTATAAGGTCAAGCGCATACTATCGTTAAATGTGCTCCTTCAAACCACACAATTTTTATTTGAAACATTTTTTAGTATCATTCATACTTTATGAGATATTTTAGTGAAAGCGAATAAAATGCCTACTCTGCGCTATAAAAAATGGCGGTACGTGTGAATCGGCAGCATTCGGCAGCTGATTTTTATGGATATTACGAGATAATAGTATAAACTAAGACCTGTAAAATTTTTTTGACGGGATGTATCTTGGGCTTTAACTTATCTCTAAATCTTTAAAATGTATGCATCAAATTTTACGTTCCACTTCCGTATAACTATTTAGCGGTTAACATTAACAATTCAGCACTAAAAACGATTGAACTTAACTCCACAAACTGCATCCATTATGTTGTATAAAAATCACTATATTCCAATATAACTTGCACACTTTACACTTACACTTTGTACCTACGCACAAACTCGTGAAAAATGCCTGTCTAACGAACGCAAAGTTTCGACTACGACTGCGACTCAGGTAAAAAGATGCAAGCATTTTCTCGTTTACCCCACTACGGAGTCACTATTAGAGTACCCAACCCAATGGGTAAAACGGTCCTAAGTCATAATTCATTTTTGGGGTTTTGGCCAGCTTTTGGCGATTTGGGACCACTGTGCGGCCGGTATAAACCACCTCCCTGCCGCGGAGGTAGTCCCAAACCACCTTCCGGAGATAGGGGGGGAATTGGAAATGTTCCATCCCCCTCTCTATCTCCCTCCAGGGCAGGGTGTTGAATGCATTGGAAATATCCAATGACACGGCAATCAACACCCTGCCCCGAGCGACAGCCCTTTCCCGGAGAAGGCGCAAACGCTCCAACGCGTCAATCGTTGAGCGCTCTCTCCGGAATCCGTACTGGCTGTCGCTGAGGTCGGGACCACCGCGCGACAGGTGCTCGAGGAGGCGGGCAGCAATTATCCTTTCGAATAACTTGCCCGCCTCATCGAGCAGACAAACCGGCCGGTATGCAGAGGGAGACTCTGCGGGTTTACCTTTCTTTTGGAGAAGGACCAGGCAACCCATTTTCCAAATCGTGGGGAAGGTTCCCCGGCTCAGGCTAGCGTTCAAGACGCTCCTGTAAGCCGGGGCGAGGACCCCTAGAGCCAAGGCCATTATACCACCGGGGACTCCATCAGGGCCAGGGGCTTTCTTGCCCCTAGCCCGGTGACCCCGGATGGCCAGAGATAGCTCCCACCCGGTGACCCGGAGCTCGTCCGACCAATCGCTGGTCGGCACCGGGGCGCGTTCAACCCCTCCTCCCACCCCATCGCTGGAGGGGAAGAGGGTATCAACGACGCGCCCCAAGAGTTCCGGGTCAAGCCTCTCCGCGACCGGGGACGCCCAGGGGCGGAGCTTCCCTAGCACCGCCTTGTACGGGCGTCCCCACGGATCGTCACGGAGGGTGAGCAGGAGCTCATCCCAAGCCCTGGCCTTGGCAGCGGCTATCGCTCGCTTGAGGGCCACGGCCGCCGACCTGTACTCTCCGTACAGCTCGGCGACCCTCGGCAACCCTCGGCTCCGGGTCGCCGCCAAGAAAATGGCGGCGCCGAGCGCGGGTGTACTACGTCGCAAATCATTTGCAACGTGTCCCGGATCCAAGCCGCCCCCTCTTCAGCACCGCGCTCCCTGGCCGGAGGCCAGGCGGAACCGATAATCACGGCCCTCAACAGGTCCTCGTCTAGTCGCTTCCGCACCCATCTCGGCGCGGAAGGGATGCCACTTCTTCTGTGGAGGGGCATGTCCAACGGCGGGTCTGAGACCACCGCTACCTCCATTAGGACGTAGCAGTGGTCCGACAGAGTCTCACCCTGCCAGACCCGCCAGTTGAACACACGGCGTGAGGCGGCGGCGGTCGCGAACGACACGTCCACGACCGACCAACCATTCCACCTCACGCACGTCGGCATGGAGCCCCGGTTTAGCAACCGGAGCTCCAGCCCCTCCGCCCAATCAACAAGGGCTCCGCCTCGGGGGTTGGTCCTGGGGTTCCCCCAATCGGTAGACCTCGCGTTGAGGTCCCCCAGGACCAACACCGGACCGGTCATATAAGGGGCCAACATGGCCCCCAACCGGTCCAAATACCTCCCGAATTCGGCGGAGCCACAATTGGGTGAATTGTAGCATCCAGCGACCAGAAACCTTCCCCACTTAACTAACACCATCCCCCTGCCCCGTTCGACCACGGAGCAGGGGGGGTACCGTTGCCGAAGGGCGACGGTGGCATATCGCCACGGAGCCCGACTCGTCCCCGAACCAGTGCGGATGATCGGGGACTTGAAACGGCTCCGTGGCCACTGGCAGGCCAACCTGCCACTCCGCCAGGCATTGGACCATAAGGTCCTGCGCCCGGCAGCAGTTGTTCAGGTTGGCCTGCAGCACCAACAGGGTGGCTCCGTGCGCCATTAATTGGCCGCTACGGTTTCACCATCGTTGGGCGGCTGCGACGGCGAGGGAGGGGTAATCCCTCCAGCCGGCGCAGCCGCCATTTCCACCTCCATCGGGGGGGCGAGGGAAGGCCCCTCGCCTACACCCGATGCTTCAGGGGGAGGCACCGCACCTGCCCCCCCTTCTTCCCCTTCTTTGCCTTGGGAGGCGGGGAGCACGCCTTGCTCCCCGCCTTATGGCCAGAGGGCCTCCCCAGATCCGCGCATACCGCGCAATGGGGAGACCCTGTGCACTCCGCGGCCCTGTGGGTGGGGCTCCCGCACCGATAGCAGTGCCCGCTACGGTCCACCGCCGCAGTGAACCGCTGCCGCACATGCCCAATGGCAAGGCAGCGGAAGCACTGCAGCGGCCTAGCCGCGAGCACTGCCACTTGGGCGAGGGACCACCCCACCCGCACCCTCCTGGCCTTCTCTATGGCGAGGGCCGCCACGGCCGGGCACTGCACCCAAATGGTGCCGAGCGCGCCAGGTGGGATTTTTAGCTCCCCCACACTTACGGACTCGAGGGTGCAGCCCCCGGCCTCCGCCACCGCCTTAACCACCTCCTGGGGGGTCACGGAGACATCCAGGCCCGTCAGGCGGAACTCCGCCTTCTTGACGGGCCTGGACATCTTAACTTCTAAATCCCCCATCGCGGCGACCATCTTGGCCGCCAAGACGGCGGCCTTCGAGCCCCCGTCAGCACCGGGGACCTGTATGACCAGGCCCCCGGTGATAGCCCTCTTCCACGAGAGGGCCTCAATCCCGAGGGCCCCCAGGTCAACGCCCTGGCGGGCCCTCCTTATGGCCTCCTCATAGGTGGCCTTACTCCCCTCCGGGACGGTGACCGTCACCGCCGCGGACCGGCGAGGGGCCATCACGCGGGGAGGGGCCTTGGCCTTAGCACCGGCCCCCCGGCTCTTGCCCTTCTGGACGGGACCGAGGGTCGCGTCCACGGGCCCGGCCGGGGTCGCCTTGGCCGCCTTCTTGGCCCGCCTCCCCACCACCTGCGACCAAGACTCCCCATTCGGGGGGGCCATGGCTGTCGCAGTCTGGGCGGGAGGAGGGGCCACTTGGGGGGCCACTGGCGGTGGGATCCCCCCACCTCCTTTCTTCTTCTTCTTCTTCTTTTTCTTTTTCTTCCCCCCAGCTTTGGAGGTGTCGGCGGGGGGGGGGGATACCCCGCCAACAACCAGAGGGGAAAAAGCCGGAAGACCCGCCAGCGGGGCCGGCGCGGGGGCCACCCGCCCCCCAACCGACCCTGCATAACTGACATTCCCATTCCCGGACGGGGCCCCTCCCCGGCCCAGCTGGAGCTCCCTGCGGATCGCCGCGAACTTCGCGTCGATCAGAGCCCCGATCTGGACCAGCAGGGTGGCCCCGTCCACCGGCGCCGGCGCCACCAACGGCGCAGCCGGTGTACCCATGTCCCGGCCTTCACGGGTCGGGGTATCGGGGGGAGGTGATGGCCGAAGGGGGGCATCGAGCCTCCTCTTCATCGCCATCATTTCCCCCCTTAAGGGGGACGGCCCACTAATACCATCACCACTCACACATCGCTAGATCCCCATATACGTATACACAAATGCAAGGTTTTACGGCGGCTCGTATTCACGCCTGAATATTGCAATGAGAAGTTCAGAACTGGTCGATTATGTTTCCTAAAAGTCCAATCTAGGATTATGCAGAGCCCAAATTGTCAATTTCTACGCTATCGTGGAGTTATTTGTAATATTCGGTGATTTCATGCCGTTCGAAGCAAGTGTGACGTCACAAGATGGCCGCCATTGACAGATTTTCTTAAATATCAAGAGATTTAGCTTTCGTATCGAAAAAAACGCTCTGCATAATCCTAGATTGGACTTTTAGGAAACATAATCGACCAGTTCTGAACTTCTCATTGCAATATTCAGGCGTGAATATGAGCCCCCGTAAAACCTTGCATTTGTGTATACGTATATGGGGATCTAGCGATGTGTGAGTGGTGATGGTATTAGTGGGCCGTCCCCCTTAAAGCGCCGAGGGTCTCCTTCAGACTCTCTATCTCGCTGCTCAGGCGAGAATTTTCGGCCCTGAGGGTCCGGCTCTCCGACTGCGACCTATCCCCTAGGTCCACAGTCGAAGGTCCGGGCCCCCCGTAGCTGTCACCACCGCGAGAGGGGTCGGGGCACGGGAAGCCCCACCTCCTCAGCTCCGTTACCGCCGCCTCGATGACCCTCGCCGCGTCCTTAAAGTCGCGGACGGAGGTCCCCTTGAGATTGCCGCTCCTCGCGGCAGTGGCCTCCACGCGCCTGGAGGCCTCCACCGCGAGGGCGGCAATCTCGCCGGGGAGAAGTCCCCGCATCGCCAGCTGGCGCTCGCCAGCCGAAGGAGCGGGGTCCCTGTATCGGGACTTCTTTTTCTTATTCTCCCCGGAAACCTCCGAGGGAGACGGCGGCATAGGCCTCTTCCCTGGCGCGCAGGACGACGACGCGGCGGATGCCACCGACCTCCTGTCGTCCTCCACGCCCCGTCCATCGGCGCGGTCGCAGGGGGGACCGCCCCCCGAGCCGCTCCCAGCGGCAACCCCCATCCGCGACCGCGTTTGTCCGCTAACGGACCCTAACTCGCTTGCCCTCGAGCTCCGACGGGAGCCCGAGGCCAAGCCTTCCACTTCTTCCGCTTCCGGGCGCGGTTGCCCTTTCGTCCGAGGCTCATCGTTTGTTGTATTCATTTTTACATTTTCGGGCCTGGTTACAACGCCCCCATTTCTGGGGGCGCTTCACTCGTTACCCTCTTACAGCTCAGCGGACATAACGGTCCACCGGGGCAGAGCCGCATACCCCGGTAAGCCTAATACGACTGGGGGGCGGCAGGTACCCAGAAGTTGTACAACGCTTGAGAGCAGATGCATCCATCGCCCACCCCCGGCGCTTATTCCGGGAGTTTCCCATCGCCACGTTACGATATCTTGGGATAGAGACTTTTTTATAGAGGTTTATCCTCCTCGCAGGCCGGCCGATTAAGGCAAGCCCCCCGTTCCGGTAAAACATGACCACCGGTTTACGGTATGCGGCCCTGGACAGACAACTTGCTGCCCAGGACACGTGTGCAGCGGTTTTCACTCCTACTCAGTGTGAGCCTTACCGGCAAGGGAAGCCCTGCCAGGATCCGAAGATCCCGCCGGCATCGCCTCACACATCACAGGAGCTACTTCCCGCCGCGTACCCCTTGCTCCGTTAGCCACTCACCACCAAGGTGAGTGCCCAGGAACCACCACGAGGAGGTGGAGCAAGAGGATTTTAGGTTCCGGACCACCGCCACTGCGGTATATCCTCCAATGGATCAGAGTCACCATTAGAGGACCCCGGAACCCTCAGGTTCCCAGAACTAACCCAGACCTTTTTTTTTTTTTTTTTTGTTAAGGGAGAGGGGAAATGCATTTACGCACTAACCCCCCCGGAAATGCGTACAGATCCGGGGGGAGTGTGGGACTCAGCCTATTTAACGGCAATACCCACTAAAACCCCTCTCCCAGGGTCCTTAGACCCTTTCCCTGTCTATCGGTGGCCAGGGACAAATGCCGACAGGGGACCCGCTTCTCGCATTACGCCCTATCAGCTGAACCCCAGCTAACGCCACGCATGTTCTTGGCTCAACGTTTATTTACAACTTATATACTATTTATCTACATCTTAAAAACTGTTTAAAACTATATACAAACTACTTAAGTAATAATAATCGCTCTAGCTTCACGTTCCAACTTTCGCTCCCAATCTTCCTTGATTTTAATGACTTTATTCGCAAAGTCACTAATATCATTCCAATCACGTGAGCTGCGGAGCATAACGTGCATAAAATTATCAACGTTTAAGTCCAAACCTAATTTAATTTTAAGCTCCTCACGTTCGGTATCCCATCTTATACATTGCAACAAAGTGTGCTCCGCAGTATCTACATCATCACACCACCAACATATGTCTGAATCAGCCTTACCTATCCAACGACGAAAAGAACCGAAGACACCATGACCCGTAAGGATCTGCGTAAGTCTAAAATTTAGACTGCCGTGAGACCTCTCCATCCAGGTTTTAGGATTAGGGATAATCCGACGAGTCCACGCAGATACCATGGTATGTCTCTGCCATCTTATCACCCAATCGTCCCAAATCTTGTCATTAATGCATTTTCTCTGTTCTTCTAGGTCAGCATTTTTTCGTTCGACAGTCTCAGGGTTATCGTCAACATTCCAATCGATACTTAATCTGGCACGGTAGACAGCTTGCCTCTCTTCAACAATCGATTCGATAGGTAACTGACCAACAATAGTACATAATCCCAAACGTGAAGCAGACTTATAGCTTCTTGCAACTCGACTTAAACTCTTACGCTGAATTCTAGCTAATAGTGTAATATTTCTATCGTACTTAAGAGCTTTTTCACCCCATACTGGGGCCCCATAGGTAACAATGGAATTAACTATATTGTCATATAACTTACCACCTGCAAAAGTTGGCCCACCAAGATTTGGCATCAAGCGTGATAATTCGCCAATAACTTTCTCAGCTTTAGTAGTCGCATAGTCAATATGGGCATAAAAATTATTAAACTTATCTAGAATGATACCAAGATATTTAATATTTTTACTAGGCATTATATATCTATCGAGAATTTTAATTTTAAAGTCGTGTGGTCTACGTTTCTTATTACAAAAAATGTAATTAGTTTTTTGCGCAGCAAGCTCTAAACCATTAGTCTTAAGCCAAGGAGCTATTTTACAATTAACGCACATTTCCAGTTCATTTTTTAATTTATCTAGATTGTGACCTGCACCGTATACGGCAATATCGTCCGCATAGGCGATCACATTGACAACATCACCAAAATTCATTTCAAGCAGATCATCATAAAGAAGATTCCACAACGTGGGAGTGTTACGAGCCAGGGCCGCGAGTAGCGCGTGTGGCTGGCGAAGGGTTATTACCCTTGGAATAAGGTTACAATTTGTTAGTTTGAGGAATAGAATCAAGCGTAGACGAACCTGAACAGTAGTTACTACATGAACAGGGAGCTACTAGGATGGTGTAGGAAAGACGTGCAGACGAACCTGATGCGTAATTGCGTAATCAGGGAGCTGCTAGGAGGTTGTAAAAGGGCACGGATAAACCCAATACAAGATTAGGTAGCCGCTAGGAGGTTGGATAAAGCGCAGACGAACCTGATGCGAAATCGCGTAAACAGGGAGCTGCTAGGATGCGGACGAACCTGAACAGTAGTTACTACATGAACAGGGAGCCACAAGGATAGTATAGTTTTCGTGGACGAACCCAGTGCGAAAGTGGGGAGCCACTAGGTTGGATAAATCTTTGTTTGGACTATTGGTTTGGCGCGAACGAACCTGATGCGTAATCAGGGAGTCGCTAGGATTGTTAGTAGGCCTCGTAACTAGTATAATTTAATTGATACAATCTGAGCGGTAAGATTGTATCGTGTGGGAACGTTCAATTACTAGATTAGGATTTTGGTCAATAATTAAGGGTTTAAGAAAGTTGCACAATGTACCAAAATAACACAAATATATTCTGATAAAGAATGTATATGTACAATGGTGGTGTCGCGACTGAATTGAATAATGTGTATGTATAATATTATTACCTAAGATGCTCGGTGTTGACGCACTGGCAATGCGGGGCCTGATAGTACTAATAATGCCAAATAGACTTTAAACCGAACTCGCGGAGTCTTTAAGGTTAACTTTGATCGAAGGGGAACTTTAGCCCGATCTCACTAGACGTGGATTCTAACGACTGCAACACGACGTGACACTACTCGTGTCCAGAAAAGTACTAACCAACGAGAGTAAAAATGCAAGGGTTTATATACCCCAAAACTGGAGGGGTAGTCTGATTTTAATCTGCAGTTACATGGGACTGCACTCTCGTTTTTTGTGGGTTTCCATTAAATCGGGCCAGAGCTCGATCTCCGTCAAAGAGGGTAGATTTTAGAAGGGTCTGTTATCTAGGACGTTTCCTGCCAGAGACGATCTTGAAGAGATTCCCGTGAGAAAGTCAACGGAATTTCTTGTCATACCGTAACAGGAGCAATAACCGACCCTTGAGGTACGCCTTTCTGCATGTCAATTTTAACCTTTTTATCAACCGCAGAATAAATCACTTTTCTATCCCTGAAATAATTTTGAATAATTCCCTGAAGGGAATCCGAAAAACATAAATCCTTCATTCTATCAAATATACGTTGCCATGAAACGCTATTAAAAGCGTTGCGAACATCTAAACTAATCAAAATTCCAAATTTGCCTCTCTTATTATTAATTTGAAAATAATCCAAAATTTTATTTACCGCATCCAACGCAGATATCTTTTTAGTAAAACCGAACTGATTAATATTAAAAGGCGGATAGCCTAAATGGTCAAATATTTTCCTTTCAATAATTTTTTCAAAAATTTTATTAATCGCGTTAGTAATGCAAATCGGACGAAAGTCCGCTGGCAACAAAGTTTGATTATTATTTTTGCGCAATAGAATGACACGCGAAGTCTTCCAGTTTCCGGGAAAATAGTTAAGTTCCAAACATTTACTAAAAATTTTAGCCAAATTACTAGTATCTTCTAATAAAATAGTCTTAATTAAGCCTGGAGTAAGCTTATCTAGGCCGGCCGCTTTTCTAGAATTAAGATCGTTAAGTATCTCCCAGACATCGCCTCTAGAAACACTATTCTCTTCAAAGCCATTGAGATTATCATAAACCAAACTATTACGTTCTCTGGGGAACAACTCGGAAATAATAATTTTAGCATTATTTGAATCCAAAATAGGAGGACAAGTTTTACTTTTAATAATGTTCCTGATTACTTGAAACGGCTTGCCCCAGATATCAGCCTCAAGGAGATTAATGAACTCCTTCCAGGCTGTTTTTTTAGCGTCAAAAATTTTAAATTTTAATTTCTTTTTCAGAAAATTAAACCTTTCTTTTTGTTCCAAGGCTGGCAAATTCTTAGCTCTTCTTTTCTACCATTTACGGCGTGCCTTAGCGACCTCAGAACGAAGATCGGCCAATTCTTGGTTCCACCAATAGTTCTCTCGATACCGGAAACAATTAGATTTTTTAGTCATGGTTTTATTACACGCTCTAGTTATATTCTCAAAATAACCATTTATAGCATTTACATCAAGATTATCCCATGGTAAATCTGCATTTAATTTATTAAACATTTTAAAGTATTTATTCTTATCGTAACTTTTATTATTCCATGACCAATCTACGTTAATCTTAATATTCTGTTTTTTATTTTTTGAGAAATTAATAATATGAAGACAGTATTTATGGTCAGAACCATTATAATCAGAAAGAATTTCACTATGGATATTACTATAAATAGAACCGCTTGCGCACAATATGTCTATTTTTGAAGTTTTACCGTTTTTTTCGAAAGTAAAATCGCCATTAAGGAGATTTTGCGGAATTAGTAACATATTATTAACATAATGATTTAAAATCCGACCTCTGTGATTCTCTTTTCGATCACCAAACAAGATAGACCTGGCGTTAGGGTCTCCTAATACAATAACTGGGTGGAACCACTTCTTTTTTTCTTCACGAAGTTCCTCTAAATCTCTATGAAGACCCGCTTTTCCATTATTAGGTGAAATATACAAATTAATTAAAGTAAAGGATCGAGTCCTAAAACCTATATAAAATCGCCCATAAATCAACTGACTACTAGCTATTTTGATGTCCTTATTAACTATATAGATTGCCGAATTTTTATCAGTAGAGCAAATCCAACCTTTATTAATTCTAAAGGGTTCCTGGACACAACATATGTCGATCTTCCTGGAGGAGATCGCTTGAGGCAAAAGCTCATGAGCCAACCTGCAGTGATTGCTATTAAATTGCAATATTCTTACTGGATGCATAATAAGCTGTAAATTGTTGTTTTAACTCTTTAATTTTAACTCGAAACTGTGGGCAGGCCATTGAACACATAATGTGGTCGAACGGCAGCCGTAGCTTAAAACAGTCTAAACACTTTTTACTACCACGACACTCGGACATCTCGTGTCCGTCCGTGCCGCGCTGTCGACATCTTTTATTATCGGAAATTAACTCTCGACAGTTAGTGCTAAAATGGCCAAGTGCATGGCACCTAAAGCACTTGATCAGCTTAGGAGTAGGTACCATCTTGACCATAGTCATACCGATTTTAACTTTATCTATCTCTGTCACAGTTTTTAGATACTTCAACGGGACTTCTACAACTCCAAGTTGAGTACCCATTTTCGTTTTCCTCAACACTTTTAATTTAATTTCATCAATTTTTAACTTCCCGATTCATAGGGAAGTTACTGTAATTACCCCGAAAATCGAAAATCGAATTTTTAGCAGATCTTCACGTTTCATGGTCATTGGAGTCTTTTTAGACTATTTTTATCAAAATGTCGGTATGTGTGTGTGTGTGTGTGTGTGTGTGTGTGTGTGTGTGTGTGTGTGTGTGTGTGCGTATGTCCGTTTCTATGGTATCAAATTTTTCGTTAACGTTTTCAGAAAAAGTAACTACGCGATCGGAATGATGAATGATGCAATCGATGTGCCTCGCTGTAACTTAGAGCTGATTAGATTTTGGTCCATATTGGTCAAGTAGTTTTTTAGTTTTTTTAGTTTTTTTCGAAAGAAGTTCATTCAACAATGCAATTTATACGAGAGGATGAAAATGTTCCACCGAATAAACAAACGCAATTATATATATTTCATTTTTATTTTTTTTTATTTAAAAAAAATTTTTTTTTAACTTTTATTAAAATTTTTTTTTAACTTTAAAAAAAAATTTTAAAAAATTTTTTTCTAATTATCCAACTAATGCTTATGTTACCGCTTACATTAATCGAAAAATATCTCAATACAAGATTGAGTTAATCATCGCTATTGCCGAGAATACATTTTCAAAGAATATCGATGAAAGTACAAAAACATTTATATTACAATCTTTAAATAAAAAAACAAGCAGTTCAATACGAATTATTAACTGAGATGAAATTGAAAGTTAATATAAAAAAATTATATTTTTTGATAATCAATAACATTGATGTTGAAGACGGATTGGTTAATGGAGCATGCGGAATATTAAAATTAACTAGCTGGTTATTGTTGCTCGCTCGCTTCGCGGGTGGGGGTGTTGTAACTCGCTTTGCGAGTTCGCGAGAGGGTTAGTGGTACGGATGTTATTTGGTATCTGACTCTCGAAGAGTCACACAAAGAACTTCCCGATTCGTTAGTTGCAGTATATTATTATCAATATTAACTTCCCGATTTATAGGGAAGTTATTGTAATTTAGTGTACGTTTTAAGAAGATTATATATATTGTTATATTTCGCATCTGCCGATGGAATGCGGCTAACGCTGTTGTACACACGGTTGTCGTATCGAACAAAATAAATGGAACGAGGTATGTATTATTGTCCTCAGTGGGGAATTCACAGAAGATGTGTGCGTATGGTATCAGTTTGTTTGTGCTTCGCGAGCAGGACGGTTCGTAGGTAAGTCTCCATGGGTATACTAATCTGAATTTCTAAATTCTTTATTTTTAATTTCCCGATTTATAGGGAAGTTATTGTAATTTTTTCTTTTTAACTTCCCGATTTATAGGGAAGTTATTGTTTTTTTTAATTTTTATTCAATATGTTTTTTTTTAACTTCCCGATTTATAGTTAAAAGTTAAAATAAAAAAACTAGCCTAACCCAGACCATGGAACCTGTGACCAACAAAGAGTTATCGAGTAAGTATATAATATTAACACTCATCATATAAGTCATGTAAATAATTTTTTTTTTATTAACTTCCCGATTCATAGGGAAGTTACTGTTTTTATATATCAATGATGTTTCATATGTTTATTTTTTTCATTCCAGACTTATTGATACGAAAATTGGAGGTGATGGCGATGGGGGCGCCTCCCTCCTGCGAGCCGGTACATACATCGCAGCCACCACCACCACGTCCGACGCTGCCAGCACCTCCTCCATCGCCAAATCCGGTGGCTGGTGGAGTAGGTGCTGCCCAGGAGCCCAATGTGGAGGTGCCCGTTGCATTAATGCAACGGATCCTCCAAGCATTGGAAGGTCACAACAAAAGTAAGTGTTTCCTTATATTTTTTAACTTCCCGATTCATAGGGAAGTTACTGTAATTTTTTTTTTAACTTCCCGATTCATAGGAAAGTTACTGTAATTTTTTTTTTTCTTTTTCAGACCGTGGGACCAGTGCCGGATCGTCGCGGGAGCGTTGGCGGCGCGGCGTCAACGGACGAAGGGGTATAGAAGGAGGTCGTGGGGAAGGGGGAAGAGGCCGTGGTCGCGGGGGAGGGGGAAGAGGCCGTGGTCGAGGGGGAAGGGGCCGTGGTCGTGGGGGGAAGAGGCCGTGGTCGTGGGGGAAGAGGGGGAGGTCGCGGGACTTTTATTATCCAGCATTACCATTAAAAAAAATTATCAAAAAATAAAAAAAAAATAATACAATAGAATTATTATTATTGTTATTATTAACTTCCCGATCTATTAACTTCCCGATTCATAGGGAATTTACTGTAATTATTATTATTATATTATTATTATATTATTATTAGTAGTAGTAGTAGTAGTAATATGATTATTAATATTACTATATTAATACGTAATACGTTTATGAATTGATTGAATATCATGATTTCTTATCAATAATACTGTATGTATTTATCAATTTATTAATTACGTTCATATTGCAATATAATTCAATTAATCATGATGGTATCCAACTCAATATTTTTTTTTTTTACATTCATTTTACGATATTGCTCCAATCAATTTATGTTATAATCATATATCTCTCTATCTCTCTATTATATAAAATAGTTCTGTCACGCTAAAACGCCGAGCGGGTTGCCTACTGAAGGGGAACCGAAAATTGAGAAGCGGGTTGCTTACTGAGGAGGAACCGAAAATTGAGCGCCGTGACAGTGTGTATCTTTCAGAGAGAGAGAGAGAGAAAGAGAGAGAGAGAGAGAGAGAGAGAGAGAGAGAGAGAGAGAGAGAGAGAGAGAGAGAGAGAGAGAGAGAGAGAGAGAGAGAGAGAGAGAGAGAGAGAGAGAGAGAGAGAGAGAGAGAGAGAGAGAGAGAGAGAGAGAGAGAGAGAGAGAGAGAGAGAGAGAGAGAGAGAGAGAGAGAGAGAGAGAGAGAGAGACGATGCGGGAGTTGGCGAGCGAAGCGAGCAGGGGGCAGGGCCCCCTAGTACGTTTATACAATATATACGTGTGTGTCACGCGCTCGTTTATGGTAGCAGTACTTCTTTCCTTGCCCCTGAACGTCTCACCTTCGTCTTACCTACTGTACCTGGTATATTCTAACCAATTAACATGTTCCGTGCCGAGCCGTGTACCATCGTGTACTAATTTTTGCCATCGGTGGTACACGTGGCACGGAACGTGTTACAGAAAACAAACGACGAAATATATTTGAGTGTGGATGTGGATGAGTGAGGAATTCACTGTAAATATTTTCATTATCAGTTCTACTGTGACACTCATGGTGATCACTTCGTGTATAAGTGAGTATAACTTGAGTTTCTTTTCATATTGAAACAAGTAAGAATTTTGTCTGTTTATATACAAATTATTTTTTTTTTTTGTTAAACATTATTCCTTATATACATATATATATATATATATATATATATATACATTTATATTATATATTTGTATATAATAAAAATTTTTGAATAATATACAATTGTCAGCCGTAGGCGACACAAAGTACTAAATAATATAAAATAACATACAATTGTCAGCCGTGGGCGACACAAAGTACTAAATAAATAAAAAATAACATACAATTGTCAGCCGTAGGCGACACAAAGTACTGAATAAATATTGTATTGTCAGCCAAGGGCGACACTCATTTTTGAATAAAATACAATTGTCAGCCGTAGGCGACACAAAGTAATAAATAAAAAAAAATTTTTGTCTTGTCAGCCAATGGCGACACCAATTTTTGAATAAAATACACTTGTTGGCCGTAGGCGACACAAAGTACTAAGAAAAAACAAATTAATATTGTCTTGTCAGCTAAAGGCGACACCAATTTTTGAATAAAAAAAAAATATACAATTTTCCGACAATACGAAAATGAAGGTAAAACGTCAATCACGAAAAGACATTAATAAAAAACGAAAATATGATTATCTCTCCCTTAATAATAATGTTGTCACTGAGAACGAAAAAAAAGAAAAACGGAATGCACAAATAAGACAGGCCAAGCAAAAATTACGGTCTAAAAGTACATATAAAACTGATGAATATGAGAAAAATCGAATGCGAAACAGAAAATACTATCGTGATAATATTGATCGGAAGAAAAAAAAAATTGAATATACTCTCAAACAAATGCAACGGAAACGACTGAATGCCGAGTTTCGTAAAAAAGAAAATGAAATAAGGCTAATTCGAAAGAAACGTACAAGAGAAAATGACGATTATCGTAACAAAGAGAATGAATCAAATTTAAATCGAATTAAACGTAAACGAGAAATTCCAGAATTTAAACAATTGGAAAATAGAAAAACACTGAGCAGGATGAAGATATTGAGACTGTGACGTTCGTCACCACAGTCCGTCCTGCTCTTGCAAGCCCAGGCCGTTCCTGTGGTATATTTTCAAGGGGCCTGCCCCTCATTCATACGCCACTATTTCAAATCTCACAAGAATAAAGTTTCAAGGGACCGTTTCCCTATTGATACGGTCCGTTCCAGTCTAGTGAACCTACTACGTCGCAACCCCCACCAGAAGTCGAAATCATCGAAACAGCGGATCAAATCGATCATTAGTAGTCGACAGTTCGAACCGACAACACCATTCCTGCACCTGAATTATCTCACGAAATACGATAAGGACATAGTCTGAGAACAGAATTATTTCACGAAATACGATAAGGACATAGTCTGAGAACAGAATTATTTCACGAAATACGATAAGAACATAGTCTGAGAACTGAATTATTTCACGAAATACGATAAAGGACATAGTCTCAGAACAGAATTATTTCACGAAATACGATAAGGACATAGTCTCAGAACAGAATTATTTCACAAAATACGATAAAGGACTTAGACGCAGGAACGTCGATCCACCTCCAGTGATCCACTACCCCTTCCACTGGAACAACTTGACATGTGATTGGGACTACCCCCTTCCACCAACGTTGGACTATAAGGGAAGCAGCTGGACACCTACGAAGTCAGTTGAATTCAGGAATCAGTCGAAAGCAGTTGAATTCAGGAATCAGTCGAAAGCAGTTGAATTCAGGAATCAGTCGAAAGCAGTCGAAGTCGGAGTCAGTCGAAGTCAGGAGTCAGTCGAAGTCAGGAGTCAGTCGAAGTCACGAGTCAGCTGAAGTCTGAAGTCAGAATTCTCCGGTGCACCATCCAGTGCAACGACTGTTCGCGTTCACTTTCCTCAATCCAACCTTTTAACCATTTACCTTCTTCCATCATTCTCGATGATGAAACCGAGAGCACTTTGAACTATTTGTAGTTCTGGAACTCAAACTGAGAGGATACACCACCTCCTTCCTAATCCCCTTATACGTCGATATTGCTGCGTGCGGACCAGCACAGAATAAATTCATTTGCGTGTGCGAACGTGCGTGTATCAAGAACCTTAGTCGTGAGAGGAGTCGCCAACCACTTTTTCACCCCTGTCATATACCTACACGTTCGAGCACGGCGGACTGGATCTAGCCTCTCGAGCTCCCCCACTACCACATTCCTGGCGGACTGGGTCCAGCCGTTTGTGCGTCCTTCAATTTCCCTCGAACTAGGCGGACTGGGTCTAGCCGTTCGAGTTCCCTCACCTACCACAATCTTGGCGGACTAGGTCTAGCCGTTTGTGAAGTCTCCAATTTTCCTCGAACTAGGCGGACTGGGTCCAGCCGTTCGACCTACCGTACCCACCCACAATCTTGGCGGACTTGGTCCAGCCGACCGGGGATCCCATCCCGACATTCTCTCTCTGACGACGGAACGACGTAACTCGTCCTACGTCGCAACAAACCGTAAACATCGAAATAAATTCGCACGCGTAAAAACGTAACGTCTTCGCGGACCCCGCGTGAGACGTAACAAGACAAAGAATAAATTATATTGCAAAAGAAATTGCCAACAATTCTGCAAGAAATAAAATACTACGGCATAATGATGCATATAAGTCCAGAGAACTAGCTGAAAATATTGCACGAAATAAAATACTACGGCATAATGATGCATATAAGTCCCGAGAACTTGCTCAAAATATTGCACGAAATAAAATATTACGGCATAATGATGCATATAAGTCCCGAGAACTTGCTCAAAATATTGCACGAAATAAAATACTACGGCATAATGATGCATATAAGTCCCGAGAACTTGCTCAAAATATTGCACGAAATAAAATACTACGGCATAATGATGCATATAAGTCCCGAGAACTTGCTCAAAATATTGCACGAAATAAAATATTACGGCATAATGATGCATATAAGTCCCGAGAACTTGCTCAAAATATTGCACGAAATAAAATACTACGGCATAATGATGCATATAAGTCCCGAGAACTTGCTCAAAATATTGCACGAAATAAAATATTACGGCATAATGATGCATATAAATCCCGAGAACTTGCTCAAAATATTGCACGAAATAAGATGTTGCGGATGAATCTTGTATATAAGAAAAATGAATTACAACAAAATATTAACCACATGAGAATAATGAGGCAACATAAAAACTACAAATGTAAAGAAAAACTTAATAATGTCCAAAGAATACGAAAATTACGACAAAGCTTGAGATATAATTATCGAAAATCATTAAAGGACACAGTAGGGCGACAAGAAAAGAGAGACATTGATGTATTAAAGTTTCGTGATAATTTATATAACTGTATGTTGAATCAAAAAGATGATAATACTACAGCGAAATTGAAATGGCAATTTATCAAATGTCGTATGGAAACGCCTTCGTTCATATGTTGCTGTTGTGAAGGTCTATTTTTTAAATCTGCCGTTGTAAAATTAAATGAATTGAGAATCGATAAAGCAAATGATGCAATTTTATCTCAAATAAATAATTTTCCGTCAGGTTTAATTTGTGGAACTTGTAAAAATTATGCTTATAGAGGCAAAGTATATAAGTTGTCAACTAGCAATGGTCTAAAGTTTCCCACAGTTCCAAAATCAGTGAAAGAATTGACTGATCTTGAGGAAAGAATGGTAGCACCGATTTTGAATTTTATGCAAATTCGCGCATTGAAACCATATGCTTTAAATCCACAATTAGGCCTCAAAGGTAGTGTTGTTAATATTCAAATCGATGTGAATGATATGATAGAAGTATTGCCTCGAAAATTTTCGGAAATGGAAACAATTCAAATTAAATTAAAACGTCATAAAGATCATAAAAGTGATTATATGTTCGAATCAGTCAGACCAGGAGTAATTTGTAAAGCATTACAACATTTAGTGAAAACACCATTGTATGTGAAATATGCTATTAAAGTAGATGAAAAGTATTTTCAAAATTATGCAAGTTATGGTAGCGAAGAAATTAATTTCATAGTTGACAATAACGATGAAGTAGATGAGACAGAAATGATTGACAATATGGATTTGGAAAAAAATATAAAAAATGCAATCTGTTTAGATCAAATAAATAATGATGAGGTATTACTTGTTGATAATAATGCTGCTGTGGCAGAAGGGCATTCTTCCGTTGTGAATATTATTGCACCAGGACAGGGAAAATATCCATTACCATGGCATAAAATGGATGACTTGGATGAATTGTGTTTCCCAAGAATATTTGCTGGATATTCTTTCAATTTGCCTAAATCAGTATCATATTCAGATCGTATTAGATCCGAAGTTAGACGGTATGATCGACGATCATGCATTCCTTCTAGGATTTTATTTATGGCTAAAAAATGTTTAGAGATATCATGTTTATCTAGTATAAATGTCTGTTTGAGACGAATAAAAATGAATACGAATAAGAATTTACGTGCTTCAGATGTTTTGAATCCGGATTTTGTGAATAATTTGATTGAATTTGATGACGGATTCAAGTTACTTAAAAATATTCGTTCATCGCCAGCATATTGGGGACAAAAAAAGAAAGAGTTACTAGCAATGATCCGTCAATTGGGTAAACCGACTTTCTTTATGACAGTGTCGGCTGCAGAAAGTTACTGGCCTGAGTTATTGCAAACATTGATGAAATATCGCGATGGTGGTAAAACATTATCTGTACAAGACGCATTCAATTTGGATTACAATACCAAAACTGATCTAATTAGAAATGATCCCGTTACGTGCGCTCGATATTTCGATCATAAAGCACATAAGCTTATGTGGTTATTAAGACAAAAACAAAGTATTTTCGGAGAATATGAGGTTGTGGATAGTTATGAACGAGTGGAAATTCAGCAACGTGGAAGTCCACATGAACATATATTTCTGTGGTTGAAAGGAGCACCTATGTACAATAGTGTTAAAGATAGACACGATCATGTTGGTAACAAAGAATTGATTGATTTAATTGACCGATTTATCACATGTAGATATGACGAAAATAATCCATATATTAAATTTCAAATGCACAAACATAATCATAGTTGTTACAAAGGACAAAAAAATAAGCGGTGTCGATTTCATATCCCTTATCCGGTAATGAGAAGAACGATGATTCTGGAACCATTAAATAAAAATGAAATAGCACCTAAATCCTATAAACTTATTGATGAATTAATAAATGAATTTTATAAGAAAAAAATAGTTATGAGCTATGATGAAATTCTAGAGAAACTGAATATGACTGATGAAGAATACCTATTAGCTATTCGAAGTAGTTTAAAACAAAAACGGGTATTCTTAAAACGAACCAGCCTTGAAGTAAATATTAATGGTTATAATGCAGATATTTTACAATTATTCGAATCGAATATGGATTTACAGTTTGTACTTGACGAATATTCGGCGGTGAGTTATGTAACTAATTACATTAGTAAAATTGAAGGAGGTTTATCAAAATTATTAAGGGAAGCTGCTATTGAATGTGATAATAACAAGAAGACTATTAGAGAAAAATTTCGATATATTACCAATGTTTTTTTAAATAGTAATTTAATGTCTTCACAAGAAGCAGCCTATCATGTTTTATCATTACCTTTATCAAAGCAAAGTAGAAAGACAGTATACATTAATACCAATCCGATATCAGACCGTGTATTAATGTTAAAATCTGAGAATGCTTTAAGAAAATTAAATGAAGTCTCGACCGAAATTTATATGGATGATATATTTGATAATTATAGTAAAAGAGAAATTGATTTACATGATATATGCCTCGCTGATTTTGCGGCAAATTACCAAAAGATCACGAAAATGAAAAAACAAGAGGAAGGTGATGTTGACTATAATGACGAAAATGACGAGGTAAATGATTTCAGATTTCGACGGCAAACAGCTATTATTAGATACAGACGATATAAATTGAAACAAGATCCATCAAATTATTATAGAGAAAGAATATTGTTATTCATGCCTTGGCTTGATGAAACAAGTGAAGTTGAAAATATTGATCATGAAATGGTTTATAAAAATAATATAAATGTTATTGAAACAAATCAAGAAAAATTTTCAATAATTAGTGATGAAGCTATGGATGATGCTTTGGAACAAGTAGAAAATGATAATCGTGAAATAGAAAACCAGAAAGCAGAACAATATGTTGCTGAGGAAAATTCGTGTACTCAACATATTGATATATTCAAACAAGGTGGTGAACAAAACAATGTTAAAGAAAAAAAAAATATAAAAAAAGATTCTCATAAAAGTAGATACACATGTCCGGCAAGAGTAAACGAAAATGAACTTCATGATATGGTAAAAGAATTAAATTGTAAACAAAAAGAATTTGTAATGCATACATTGAATTGTTTTAAATTGCATAAAGTTCCATTTAAAATTTTTTTAAGTGGTTCAGCTGGTGTTGGAAAAAGTAGAGTGATTAACACACTATATCAATTAATAACTAATTATTTTGATAAATTGCCCGGCGGAGATATGGATAAAATAATAGTATTATTATGTGCTCCTTCCGGCAAGGCTGCTTTTTTAATTAATGGAGTAACAATTCATTCTGCTTTCGCTTTACCAATTAATCAATTTGGAGTTAGTTTACCACAATTGTCAAGCGACTTAGCCAACAATATTCGTGAAAAATTATCAAAAGTACAATTACTCATAATTGATGAAATATCGATGGTAAGTAGTACAATACTAGGCTATATTGATACACGTTTAAGGCAAATAAATGGTATAAATGAATCATTTGGTGGTCTTTCTGTATTAGCAGTTGGGGATTTAAATCAATTACCACCTGTACGAGATAAACCTGTTTATCAAGTCTCTAGACGAAACGCAATGGCTCCCTTTATTGATATTAATCCACTATGGAACGAGTTTGAATTTTATGAATTGACGGAAGTTATGCGACAAAAAGATGATTTAGCGTTTATAAATGCTCTGAATAATTTAGCTACGGGAGACATGTCTGAAGATGATATAAAATTAATTAAATCGAGAGAAATTAAAAATCAAAATGATGTTCCAGATATAGCAATACGATTATATGCAACTAATGCTAATGTTACCGCTTACAATAATCGAAAAATATCTCAATGCAAGAGTGAGTTGATCATCTCTACTGCTGAGAATACATTTTCGAAGAATATCGATGAAAGTACAAAAAAATTTATATTACAATCTTTAAAAAAACAATCAGTCCAAAACGAATTATTAACTGAGATTAAATTGAAAATTAATATAAAATATATGATAATTAGTAACATTGATGTTGAAGACGGATTGGTTAATGGATCATGCGGAATATTAAAATTTATTACTTTTCAAGAGAATACTAAAATTCCGTCTATATTGTGGTTAGATTTTCAATTGCCCAGAGTGGGAGTGAAAGTAAGGACTCGTTATCGTAATTATATGAAAAATGCTAATATTGATCAGAATTTAACACCAATAATAAAAGTATCGAATCAAGTAAATATGTCGAGTGAGGAAAAATATCAAATCACACGTTGTCAATTTCCAGTGGTTCCTGCTGAAGCGATTACGATTCATAAAAGTCAGGGACAAACATACGAGAAAGTATGTTTGGATTTTAAAAAATCAGAAAGGCGAACTTTACAAATGTTGTATGTAGCACTGAGCAGAGTTGCAAAATTGAGCGGTTTATATATTTTGGGACAATTTAAATTAACAGTATCGAAAAAAACAAAGATCAATGCTGCAAACACGGCTAACGATGAATTGTATCGTTTGCGAAATACTAAACAATTAAAATTATCATTCAATAATTTGGTAAATGAAACTGGATTAATAGTTATATATCAAAATATTGGTACTTTGACAAGTAAATTAATTCATATAAATAAAGATTCATGGTTTCATCGAAGCGATATATTAATTTTTAGTGAAACATTAACGAAAACCGATGATGAGTTGAATATTTTAAATTACGATATATTATTCCGATCCGACATTGACAACAACAGCCGCGGATTAATTTGTTATGGAAAAACAGAATTATCAATAGAAAAATTATTTGTTGAACAGGAATTTAGTTCAAATGCGCATGTAGAACTGTTCACTTTTAAAATCAGAAATTATTATATAATTAGTGGTTATAAATCACCAAAAGCTACTAATTCTATGTTTGGTAGCGTTGTACAGCGAATAATGAATAAAATTACAATTGAAAGTGAAAAGATTTTGATAGGTGATTTCAATTACAATATATTAAATTGCAAGAATAATGATAATAATTATTTGATTAACCTTTTGAACAAGTACAATTTAAAAACTAAATTACCATCCAAAAGTATAACGACCAATTTGAATACGCAAATAGATGTCATTTTCTCAAATGTTGATGATATAGATTGCGGTGTTTATGAAACATATTTCAGCTATCATAAGCCAATTTATGCAATCCTCGATAAGAAGGTTGTCAAATATAAAAAAGGAGAGAATGAAGAGAAAACAGATGTAACAATCACAAATCAAAAAATGAATCCTGAACTTTATACAATTTTTGGTGAATGTTTAATGATCTCGGACCAGCATATCGAGCAACATAATCATGAATATGCAGTGCCTGCAGACTGTTTCCTCAATGATGGTTATAACTATGCTTTAGAAACAGCCGAATGTAAAGAAGTCATAAAACCTGATTGTTATTTACAAGATAAACATATTAATTTATTTCACGAAATTATGAACAGAAATCTAAACGAGCGTGGAATATACAACTTTGCTCAAGATACTGGTTACGTTCGAGCTTTTTTGAGTAATTTACAAGAGATCCCAGAACATGAGACGAATATTCAGATAATATACACTGGTGAAATTGGAAAAAAGGTGGTAGGACATTGGATTTGCACAAGATCTGATGGTAACGGAAATGTACACATTTATGATAGTTTTAATGCTAATCATTTGAACCATGATGTAATAGATTATTTGAATGCCCTTTATAAATATAAGAAGAAGTATATATTTCACAGAGTACAATATCAAAACAATGCGTTTGATTGTGGAGCATTTGCAATTTATTTTGCAACATTACTATGCTATAACAGGGAACCAAGCGAGCAACGAGCATACGATGTTGGTTTAATGCGACGCCATATAGCAAACATTTTGATAAGTAGAAAACTATTGAATTTCCCTGAAAACATGTAATCATCTCAATGTAATCACAAACAAAACATGTAATCACACGTACACTAAATAAATTAATAATGATAATAATATACTGCAACTAACGAATCGGGAAGTTCTTTGTGTGGCTCGTGGAGAGTCAGATACCAAATAACATCCGTACCACTAACCCTCTCGCGAACTCGCAAAGCGAGTTACAACACCCCCACCCGCGAAGCTCGCGAAGCGAGCGAGCAACAACGCCCCTCTAGTTAATTTTAATATTTCTTTCAGCGCAGCGACTATACCAACCTCATCGACCATCGGATCGAGATCCTTCATTTCTATGTCAAAGGACTTTTGAAGGACACGCAATTCCTCGTCGTGAAGAGTAGCACCAAGACGCTCTCTAATTAATTCAGAGTCACCACCCTCTTCTAACTCAAGAAGGAGGTGGCCGGTACGAGTCTTATGCACTCTTTTTATCTTATCTAGGTTACCACATTTATTGACTTTATCATAAACACTACGGAAATCCGCCTCGTCCTTAGTCTTAATCACGATTGCGTCGGCACGTGGAACCGTCCACTTAGGCCTACTGGGCTTCCTTATACTAGACTCCTTATCCGTCTCACGACCTGACAACAGACCCTTCTCTAAGCTCCTATTCTGTCCTTTCTCTTTCTTTCCTTTCCTTCTGGCAATTATCTTCCATTCCTCATCCTCTTTAGTTAAAATCTCTCTATTCGTTTTTTCCTCAATCACTACTTCTTTTCGGTCCTCAATCTTATTCTTCTTAGCATTCTTTCTCTTTTTCCTACAGTCTATCAGCTTTCCCAAGAAGTCCTTAATCAGAGGAACCATGGGATCTTCACTATTCTCATCAGATGAAGAGTCCGTAAGATCATCTTTAGCAACTTCAGATCTTCTATTCAGTTCCATACCATCTCTATTGTCATCTTCCTTCCTAACTTTCCTGGGGGTAGTTCTCCCCGAAGAAGAGGACTTCTCTTTAACACCTTTTTTCCTCTTTCCTCCTTTTTTCGCAACGGTCGCATAAAGACGGGACTTAAACATAGCGGAGTCAGCGCTCATCCCAACCTGTAACGACGAATCAGTATCGTCTCCTACGCAGGAAGAATGCTCCAAAGGTGGTATACCAAATCTCTTAGTTGTCAATAGATTGCCTCCAACACCGGAACTTCCAACCAAAAACATAGACCCCTCAAGTGAAGGAAAATCTTCCATCGCGGTCATAGTGCCCTTATCTACACCAATTGCTCGTTCTTTACTTTTTACACTATCTGCATGCTCTATTTTACTTTTTACACTATCTGCATGCTCTATTTTATCAATTTTATCAATTTTATCTGCATGCTCTATTTTATCAATTTTATCAATTTTATCATTATTAATATTAACTGCATGCTCATTTGCTATCTTGGTCAAAGTTAGAATTTCCGTTTTAGAATTTTTAATTTTTTCCAGATTTTTAACAACTGTCCAACTAAGGTCTCGGAACGAGGACCGCATATTTTTATTTCTATCAAGATAAGAACTTAACTCCGTCATCGAAGTTATAACTTGGTCAATTAACTTATCAAATTCTTTATTCTTGACCTCGAGACGATCCCTGCATCCTACCTTATTTTCCCTACCAATCCTATCCTTAGAATCCTTTACCTCAGATTCCTTAGATTCCTTTTTTTTCTCACCCTTTCCGGATCTCCTACCTTCTCCTAATTCCGCAGAGGAAGACCTCTCCTTACTCCTCTTAACAGATTTCCTATACTTATGACTCTCAGATTCCTCAACCCTCTGTTTATCCATATCCTCCTCAATCCTTTTAAAGATTTCATCTTCCTTATCACATCCACCCTTCTCCACATCCTTCTCACCTCCACCCTTCTCCACATCCTCATCCTTCCATTTTTCCGTAGCCATAGTCTTGTCCATTTTCCAGTCCATTGTACCTTCCACCGAAGTCCCTTCACCACAGTCCATAATCTCCTCGTCATCCGAATTAATAATATTTTTAATAGAAGAAGCCATATTTTCATAATCGGCCCTGGTTACCGCCTCCCTACAACGAAGACATCTAATCTCGCGCTGCAAGGAGGTTTCACTCGTGGCCCCGATATCTCTGCGGACATAAAAGTCAACCGGCTCAGAGCCGCATAAACCGGTAAGCCCTTCTTACGCCCATAGTTCGGGCTGGTGCCATGGGGTTGGTGTGCTAACGGCCAGATGCACCCATCGGCCCACCCCCGGCGTCTAATCCGGGGGTGCCCTCCTCACCGCACACCGAAGCTTGAGGGATTAGGAATTTTTTAAAGAGGTTATCATCCTCGCAGGCCGGCCGATGAAGGCAAGCCCCCCGTTCCGGCAAGCCGGTTTACGGTATGGGGCCCTGGACGAACATCTTGTCGCCCAGGACACACTTACAGGAGAACACTGCCTTCTGTGCATAAACAGGCACAGTAAAGAGCGACCGGCAGTGTCCTCCTGCACCCCTCACTCCGTTAGCACACACCGAAGTGTGTCCCAGGGTCCACCACGAGGAGGTGGAGTGAGAGGGCTATTAGACCTATGACATCCCTCAAATAGAGAGAACGAACCGACAGTGGATCAGAGTCACCACTGTAGGCGCCATAGGCCCTCAGACCCCAGAACTAACCCAGTACTAACCCAGACCTAACCCAGACTTTTTTTTTTTTTTTTTTTTAACGTGGGGAAAATGCATTACATTATGTGGGACTCCCCCTGCCCGTGGCATTTGCCACGGGAGGGGACTACCCACTAAAACCCTACGGTGACCTTCCTAAGCGTCAGGGGGGTGGCCAGGAACTCGTGAGCGAAAACTACTGGACCACCCCCCCCCCCCCCCCCCCGCTGTGGCGGCGCACCGCCGCCCCAATCTCAAGGGGGGGGGGGATAAAGTTCCCCCCCGTCAACTGCATCTGTAAGGGCATTGCGCAAGTCACCCACGCAATACCTCCCCCCACCGGGGGACCGCCGGAACAGACGACACGCCCCCCAGGACATGACGTCCGCGGCCCCTGGGGGGACCCAATTTGGATCACAGTAGTGATCCAGGACGTAGGAACCGTAGGGTTACGGGGTCCTCTAATGGTGACTCGGATCCATTAGAGGATATACCACAGTGGTGGTGGTCCGTAACCTAAAATCCTCTTGCTCCACCTCCTCGTGGTGGTTCCTGGGCACTCATTTCGGTGAGTGGCTAACGGAGCAAGGGGTACCATGTGTCCTGGGCAGCAAGATGACTGCTCAGGGCCTCATACCGTAAACCGGTTCGCCGGAACGGGGGGCTTGCCTTCACCGGCCGGCCCGCGAGGATGACAACCTCTATAAAAAATCCTTAACTCTAAGTTTTGGTACGCAGCGAGAGAGCACCCCCGGGTTAGACACCGGGTGGTGGGTCGGTGAGTGCATCGGCCGTTAGCGTACCAACCCCATGGTACCTGTCCGCCCCATGGTGGTATCTCGGACTTGTTGACGTAAGCGGCGATGCGTCAATCGACATTGAGATCCGCAGTTATTAAAAAAAGGCTAACGAGTGAAGCCAGAAATGGTGGTAACCAGGGCCGAGTATGCTATTATGGATAAAAATAAAGGAAAAATGATGAAGGAGAAGGATGAAGGAGGAGGAGAGAGGGGAGAGAAGATGGAGGTGGAAAAAGATAAAGAGAGGAACGAGGAAAGAGAGGAGGAAGGGAAGAGCATAGCATTGGACATGATATTAGACAAGGAAAGAGAAAAAGAAAAGGGAGTAGTAAGAAGAGAAGAGATGAGAGAGGAAAGGAAAGGACAGGAGGAAAGTGAAGAAGAAGAAGAATGGCCAGAGGGAGAGGAAGAGTGGGGAAAGTCTCAAGGAAAGGCAAAAAGAGGAAGAAAAAAGTCTAGACAGGGGGATCCGGAATTTAGGATGGAGGGGGGAATAATGATAGTGGATGACGCGGAATACGTGCCCCCGCGGACAAGATTATCACAAAGAAGTGGAAGGGACAGATCAGTAGGAGAAACAGGAAGGTCAAGGTCTCGAGAAGGGAAGATGGTAAAGATAGGTGGAAGAAATGATGAAGAGGTTGAAGAGAGGAGGGGACGATGGGTTAAAGAGGTAAGGGAATGGGAAGGAAAGATGGAAAAACAGAAAAAGGAAGGGAATTGGAAAGAAAAATATATAGTCGAAATGAATGCATTAACTAAAGAATTACATGAGGCGTGGGATATCATGAACTCAGTAGTAGAGTATATGTCTACCGCACACAACGTAAAAAATGCAGTTAAAAACGGTACTAGAGAGGTTCAAAAAATAATAGAAAGGGTTATAGAAAAGAAAAACAAAATATGGGAAATGAGAGTGAAGGAAAAGGAAGAGGAAAAGATGGAGAAATTAGTTAGAGTGAAAGAAAGAGAAGAAGAAAGGAAAAGACTAATGGGAAGGGAGGTAAGGATAAGTAGGAAGGAGGCAGGAACCATGACGGAAGAAGGATGGGGGAAGAGAGGACTAAGGATAGTTAGGGATACTTTAATTAGTCCTGGAAGATCGGCGGGTGGAGAAACCGATACGTCGGAATGTATGCCATTATCCACTAAGGAATTTAGTAAAAAAGTTAAAACAAACAAGAGAAAAAAACTATCGTCACCCCCATTGGTCCATCCAAAGAAAAGCAAGAGAGAAAGGGATAGAGATGAGGAGACGGAGGGATCATTGGGAAGGGGAGAGGATGATAGAGGGGAATCGGAAGAGGATGAAGAAGAGAAGATAGAGAGATTGGAAGGAGCGTTTAAAATCCTTAGACAGATTATGATGAGGAAAATAAAGGGGGGGGGGGGGGGAAAGAAATGGGAAAAAAGAAGAAGAACAGGAAAGAAATAAAGAACAAAGAAATAAGAATTGGAACAGACAGGAAATGGGAAAGGAAGAAGAGATGAAACAAAAGGAAAGGGGTATAAGAGATAGGACACAGGAAGAATGGAATATAGTTACGAGAAGGAAGGGTAGAAGGAAAGAAAAGGAAGAAAGAGAGGAATGGACCAGTGATAGAGAGGAAACAGATAGGAGTTATCAACCTAGATGGACGAAACAAAAAAGCGATGCTATTATAATTAAAGTGAAAAATCAAGAAGAGTTTAAACAGGCATGCAAAAAAATAATAGAAACAGTAGGAACAGATAGTCTAAAAAGAGTTAGGCAAACTAGAGAAAAACACTTATTGTTGGAAGTTTTGGAAGAGAATGACATAGATGAAATAAAAAAGAAAATAACAAAAGTCATAGATAAAGAAACGATAAGAGTAGTGCAGAAAACATTTGAGCTAGAATTATGGGATCTCGACCCGATGGTGGAGAGAGATTAGATAATGGCAGAATTGACAGATCAAATGAATTTTAAAATAGACGAAATAAAATTCAAAGTGTTAAGAACGACGAAACAAGGCACGCAAAAAGCGGTCATCGAAATTCCGCTAAAACATCTTAAAAACGTAATGGATAAAGAAAAAGTTAAAATAGGTATGACTAGAGTGAAAATGTTTGCGATGCCAAAGATTGTTAAATGTTACCGATGCCATTTAACCGGGCATTTTAGTACAGGATGTAAGGAGAAGATTGCTACAGAGGACAATAGAAGATGCAGACAATGCGGAGAGGACGGACATGATCAAAAAGATTGTGGAAACCCAAAAAAGTGTATGGAATGTGTCAAAGACAACATGCCATTCGATCACCTAATTAGTTCGATGGCATGTCCTAAATTTAGAGATAATGTAAATAGGTTAAGAGATGAATTCATGCTGTATTATAGAAAAAATATAAATAATAACAATGCGCATATTACAAATAAACTGTAATAATAGTGCAATGGCGCATGATTTATTAAAACAAACTATAGCGATGAATAAAATAGATATAGTATGTGCTCAAGAACCGTACAGGATTGAAGTGAACTGGAAGAGTTCCATAGATGGAAAATCGGCTATACAGGTCATCAATGATAAATTTAAAGTCCCCGCGGATAAAATGTATAGTGGACAAAATTTCATATCAATGGAACTACCATATGTGACTCTGATTAATGTTTATATATCGCCTAATAGCGGAATGGAAGCGTTATATACGGCACTAGAAGAAATAAGATTTATTAGAAGAAGATGGACGCAACCAATTATTCTGGTTGGAGACCCGAATGGAAGGTCTAGAAAATTTGGTGATAGAATTACGGAAGAAAGAGGAAGAGTGATAGAGGAGTATATTGAAATAATGGATCTAGTACCAGTAATTAGAGGTAGTAGTTATACATTCTATAGAAACGGAAGGAAATCTAAAATAGATATTATATGTGTTAGTCGAAGTTTAATTAACAATGTAAATAGTAAAGTTGATAAAAATTTTAACGCATCGGATCATTTTAACTGCATTCATGAAATTAATTTTAAAAACAAAAACTACTATAAAGCGATGAAGACTTATTCAGACTGGACTTGGAATGCTAAATCATTTAACGCAGAATTGTTTATGAAAGTATTTAATGATTTAAATAAGGATCTAAATATCAACAATGATAATAGAAATAATATAAATATAAATAACAGTAGTATAAGTGTAAATAACGGTAACATGAATGTAAATAACAGTAGTATAAGTGTAAATAACGGTAACATGAATGTAAATAATGGTAGTATAAGTATAAATAATAACAATATAAATATAGATAACAATAATAGAAATATAAATAATGATAACATAAGTATAAATACAATAAATAGATATTTAGAAAATATAAATAAAACATGCAATAAGACATTAACAAGAAATACGAATAAGTTTAGGCATCGCCAAAATCCTTGGTGGAATGACGAATTGATGGATATCCGAGCAGAGGTGGTTAGATCAAGAAGACGATTCCAAAAAAAGATAGCGAGAGGCAGGAACGCTGAAACAGAAAAAGAAATATATAGAGAAAATAAGAAAAAATTAAAATTTTAAATAATGGATGCAAAAAAGGCTTCATGGAAGAGATTTGTACAAATACTGGAAGAGGATCCATGGGGTCGTCCATTCCAGGCTATCAGAAATAGTATGAGAAGTAGACTACCACCGCCATTGATGAGTGCCAAAGATGCGGAAAGTATTCTAGAACAACTGTTTCCAAGAGAAAAGAAGAGAATTAAATATGATGAAACAATAACACCGTTAAAAAATGCCGAAATAACAAGAAGTAAATTCTACGATATAATAACGGAGTTGAATGTTAAAAAAGCGGTAGGTCCGGATAAGATTTTGGTTAGTATTGTTAAGTTTATTGCCACACAGGATATGAGTAATTTTCTTGGAATCATGAATGGATGTTTGAGGCTTAATTATATACCGAGTAATTGGAAAAGATCTAGAACGGTATTATTAAGAAAAAATAGTAAAGACACAATGAACGCGAGCGATTTCCGCCCAATATGTATAGGAAATAGTTTAAATAAAATATTTGAAAAAATTCTAGAAACAAAAATACATGATGAATTGGGGTTTTACCCATTCCATAAAAACCAATTCGGATTTTGCAAACTCAAATCTACAGTGGATGCACTTAGGAAAGTAGTTGACTATATTAATATTGCTAACTATAAAGGAAAGTTCGGTATATTAGTGAGCCTTGATATTAAAAACGCTTTTAATAGCCTGGAATGGCAGACAATATTTGAAGAGATAAAGAAAAAAGATTTTACAAAAGAACTACAATTATTGATACAGAACTACTTAAAAGATAGATATGTTACGTACCGAGCCGCAGATAAAAGGATGTACATGAGAGTCGAAAGGGGTGTTCCACAGGGTTCGGTTATTGCCCCTACCCTGTGGAACATCGTTTACGATTATTTGCTCAGTCAGAGGTATGGTCCGAATACAGAGATATTGGTATATGCGGATGATGTAGTGGTCTATATGGCTCACTCCAACATCCAGACTATGAAACAAGAAATAGAAATGGCAATTAACGAGGTTATTGGCCCTTGGCTTAAAACAAAAGGTTTAGAAATGGCACCACAAAAATCTAAATTTATTTTCTTTAATAGGAAAAAAATACCGAATGAATTTAACATTGAAATTTTTGGTGAAAAAATAAAAGAAAGTACCGAAATGAAATACTTAGGAATTTATTTAAATAAAAAGAATAATTTTAGAACACATATAATGAAAATAACCGATAAAGCGAGTAAGGTTGCTGGAGAATTGTCTAGACTCATGTCTAATCTGGGGGGTCCCAATTTTAATAGCAGGAAATTATATTATAATATAATAGAGTCGGTACTATGCTACGGCAGTCCCATATGGGGAGAAAAGGCATTAGGATTATGTAAAAACAAAAAAAGAATAATACGCGTGCAAAAGATAGGTTTAAGTAGGGTATGTACTAGCTATCGGACCGCCGCAAGGCGGGCGCTGTGTACCGTATCTGGTTACTTACCCATAGAGAGTCGGATTTTTTAGTTGAGCCGTACCTATAGAGCAAAGAAAGAGAGACCCTTTTTACCGGAGGATAGCGAGAAAGAACGTGAAGAAAAAAGTGAGTACTTAGAAGAAAGAAAGAAAAAGATTAAAGAAGAACTGTGGTGCCAATGGGACAGAAGTTGGAGAGAGGAAACAATAGAATCGGAATGGACAAGGAGATTGATCCCAAGTCCAAAAAAAATGGAAAGAATGCAAATGGCTAAAATTGAACTTCAGACTAACACAAGTCCTAACAGGACATGGTGTGTTTAGTGATTATTTACAAAGAGTGGTGCGTAAGAAAATAGACGATGGATGCTGCTGGTGCATAGGAATAAGAGATACGGCGGAACACACCCTATTAGAATGTACAAGATGGGAAGAGGAAAGGTTGGAATTGGAAACGAAAATAGGGAAACTAACAGTGGGCAATTTTATGGAAAAAATGATAGGGAGTCAAGAAGGATGGGAAAAAATAGATGAATTTATAAATAAAATAATGATAGATAAAGAAAATAAAGAAAGAGAAATAGATAAGGAAATAGCAGAAGAATTATAAATATAATATAAACATAGAATTTAAATATAGAATGTAAATGTAGAATGTAAATATAGAATGTAAATAAAGATTAATATAAAGGAAAAGAAAAAGAAAAGGAAGGCAAAGATAAAAAATAAAAGCCATGAACAGGTGTGGTTAAGCGATGGTGGTAAACGGGGCGGGAGAAATGCTAACCGCGGGGCCCCGCCCTGTCGTAAACCCCATCATACAGCGAAGTAGAGGGGCGTTCTAATGAACGTCCCGGGAGAGGAATGTTTTAGTCGGTAGTGGGGACACCGACCATCCGTGTCCCTGAGTCCGACACTACCCCCTTTGGGGGGTGTGCATAAATGCATTTTGAACCTCTCCCTTAACAAAAAAAAAAAGTAGTGATCCAGGACGTGGGTCCCCCCACTACACGGCAGAGAGGGGACCCTGGGGTCCCCTTTCTGCGATCGGATCAGGGTACCGGGCGGAGTGCGAATAGGGGGCTCCCCGCCCCGGCCCCCGGTCCGTCGCACGGGGGGGCAGGTAGTGCCCCTCTCTAGCGCACCCCCCCCCCCCCACTCCGACAGTGGGCAGCCCCTAGCACCCACTTCAACATTTCAAACTCCTCACCGTCTATTTCCCCCCTCCTGGCGGAGCAGACAGCGCCATAATTGGCTGCCCGTTCCTCCGCCATAAGATGGAGGGGGGGGGGGGGGAAACCGGCAAGGAGCTGCGCCGCTTCCGCGGAGATGGTGCGGTACCCCCGTATGGTCCGCACAGCCAGCCGCCGCTGCACACGATTGACTCGCATGCAGGGTTTGCGGCTGGCCGTTAACTGCGGGGACCACACAGGGGCTCCATAAAGGATCTTTGACCACACCACCCCCGCGTAGAGGCGGCGGACCCTACCTTCGGGCCCCCCGAGATTTGGCAGAAGCCGCCCAAGGGCTACCTCTACCTTCTCCATTCGGGGGGCCAGGTCCTCAAAGTGTTCTTCGAAGCACCAGCGACTGTCGAGAATCAGGCCAAAATACTTCATCTTCTGCCTGACCTCAACGGCAGCTCCACCAAACCGGATCCGGAGTGAGGGGGGCCGCTGGCCCCGAGGCAATGCGTGTAGCCACATCGCCTCGGTTTTGCCAGCAGCCACCTCTAAACCCACCTCTCGGATCCGGGCGACGACGCAGGCCACTGTGGCCTCCGCCAGGCTGCTCGTCCTCCTCCAAGTTTCACCATCGGTCACCACCAATGTGTCGTCCGCATAGCAGACAGCGGTGGAGCCGAGGGGAAGACAAGCCCGGATGACCCGGTCGTAACCGAGGTTCCACAGGAGCGGCCCAAGGACCGACCCCTGCGGAACCCCCCGGGTCATTTTCTCCCTCTTCCTCACACCGTACCGGCCCGGGTACTCGAACCACCTATCATTGAGGTAGTCCCGCAGTACTGCTCGGAGGTAGAGAGGAACCTGGAAATACTCCAGGGCCCTCTCCACCTCCCCCCAGGGCAGGGTGTTGAATGCATTTGTGATGTCTAAGCTCACCGCAATCAACACCCTGCCCGCAGCGACAGCCCTTTCCCGGAGGGAGGCAACCCTGTTGATCGCATCAACAGTGGATCGCCCCCTCCGGAAGTCGTATTGGCTGTCGCTGATATCGGGACCACCCCGTGACAGGTGCTCGACGAGACGGTCGGCTAAAATTTTCTCGAAAAATTTCGCCGCCTCGTCGAGGAGACATAAGGGCCGGTACGCTGAGGGAGAATCTTCGGGCCTGCCCTCTTTACGGAGGAGGATCAGCCTGGCGGATTTCCAACACGCAGGGAAGACTCCCCGGCTCAGGCAGGTGTTCATCACCTGTCTCAAAGCCGGGGCAAGGACGTTCACTAGCCTTGCCAGCATTAGCCCGGGGACACCATCGGGACCGGGGGCTTTATTGCCCCCCTCCCTTATCCTCCGGGCTGCCTGGGAGATCTCTGCCTTCTGGACCCCGAGCGTGTCGACATCAAATGTCGGCACCAGGGGCGGAATCACTGAAACACCCCTCCCCCCATCAGGGGGGAAAAGCGTAGACGTGACCCGCCCCAATAACTCGGGATCCAAGAGCTCCGTAATCGGGGGCGTCCCATGGCGGGGTTTACGCAACACCACCCTATAGGGACGCCCCCAGGGATCGTCGTCTAACGATCCCAGGAGCTCCTCCCAGGCCCTGGCCTTGGCGGCCTTGATGGCCCTCTGCAGGGCCATCTGGGCTTCCCTGTACGTTATGTACAGGGAGTCGACCCTCGCACCGTCGCCACCCCTAAAGTGGCGGCGACGAGCACGGGTGTACCGGCGTCGGACGCGAACACAGTCATTCCGAAGGTCTGCTATCTCGCCCGACCACCAGTACGCGGACTTCCTCCGGGGACAATTACCGGTCCGGGGCATCGCAGCATCGCATGCTGCTTGCATAATGCCCCGGAGCCACATTGCCCCCTCGTCCGCCCCGCGCTCCCTGGCCTCAGAGGGCCAGGTAAGTGCGAGGGCCGCCGCCAAGAGCGCGTCCTCGTCCAGCCGCTTCAGCGCCCATCTCACAGGGGGCGCTGAATGGCTGCCATGTCTCACCTCGGGGGGCAGGTCCGCCCGACGAGTGGGGACCACCTCCATAGTAACATGGAGGTGGTCTGACAGAGTCTCCCACTCTGTCGCCACTCGCCAAGCGAAGACACGGCGTACAGCGGATGGGGTGGCCCAGACCAAGTCTATAATTAACCACCCGTTCCACCGCACGCACGTGGGTTCAGACCCCCGGTTTAATAACCGGAGGTCCATGCCCCCCGCCCATTCCTCAAGGGCCCCGCCGCGGAGGTCGGTCCTGGGGTTACCCCACATGATGGATTTCGCATTGAAATCCCCCAGGACCAACATTGGACCAGCCAAATGGGGCCTTTTTTTTTTTTTTTTTTTTTTTTTGTTAAGAGAGAGAGGTAAATCCATTTACGGACACCCCGCCTTTCGGCGGGGTAGTGTCGGACTCGCCCGGTCTTAAGGACCGGGAATACCGACTAACATCCTCTCTCCCGGGACGTCCAATGGGACGCCCCTCTACTCAACCAGAATCCCGACAATCGGCTCGACCCGGGGCTCCGCTTCTTGCAATTCTCCCGGGTCTCACCTTGATGCCGGGTATTCCAAGTGCTTAAAAGCACACCAAAACCTGTAAAAAATCTCATCTATATACATAAATTATCCGAGACATACAGTTCACACCACACCAGACGATTCACATACCCACACAAACTTCACAAAATGTAACACACTATACAACAACCACATCCTGGCTACATACTTAAATATAGATCACATCCGCATAATTGTTAAACCTCCAACCTCGACTAAATTCAAAACGCATACCAGGAAACCTCGCAGGTAAGTACGCTCTTAATATAAACTAATTACTAAAACCTTTCGTCCAGGTATCTTCTGGCAGACTCATACCAGCACACCCAGATGACACATACGCCACGTCAAGGTGCGCCTTTGCATACCCGTACCAACACACCTACACAATACAAACATCACACACATACAGCACACATACCACATACATACACAACCAAGGTAAGTATGGCAACAACCATGGTAAGTATAAACATACACACTTAAAATACACAGGTAAGTACTAACTAAAACTAACTAAAACTAATATACAATATATACAATTATATATACACCATATCTAAATTAACCACTATATGCACTTAATTATGTTGCCGGATCTAGATCCATCTCAGAATTGGACCTCGGCTTTTGTGCTACTTGAGGCTTCAGCTTCGCTCTCGCGTGAGCGGAACGCACAAACCTCCTATGTCCTTCTTTATGAGAAGCCGTGTGCTCCCTATAAAGGGGACAAGCCATGGACGCTATTAAGTGACCATGAGGAAGGTTTCTCTGTACACAATCCATACATTTCAAGGGGTTCTTGCAATCCGCCAACACATGCCCAACCACTCCACAACTACGACACCTGGACGAACCATCCATCTCAGTCTTACAAAGCCAAATGGGGCCTAACACAGGCCCCAAGCCGATCCAAAAACTCTCCAAATGCGGCGAGGCCACAATTGGGCGAGACGTAACAGCCAGCGACTAGAAGTCTTCCCCACTTGCACAACACCACCCCCTTACCCCGTTCGACCACGGAGTAGAAGGGACACCCAAGACCCTGTCGGGCCCATATGGCCACGGAGCCCTCGAGGTCCCCAACCCAAGGGGGGGGTTTCTGGGACCCTGTAGGGCTCCGTGACCACGGCCAACCCAACCTCCCGCTCCGCTAGGCCCTGGACCAGCAAGTCCAGGGCCCTGCGCGAGCGGCCGAGGTTGACCATTGTGACCAGGAACCTCTGGTGCATTACGGCTCAGAGATTCCTGGCCCGGCAGCACCCGGCTGCGATAGAGCTGAAGGTGATATCAAAGGCACCTCCACCTCCATCCCCGCCTCCCCCGGATCGGAGGGGGGGGGAGATGGCCCTTGGGCGTTTTCTCCCCCCTCCGCCGGAGGTACCAGCTACCGAATTCGGGGCGGGAGTGGGAGGGGGTCTCTCCACCCCCCTTCCCCACTCCACCGCCTTTGGGGGCCCCCTTACCCCCCTACACTCTTGAGGCCCCTCTTTGGGAGGGGCGGGCAGGCCTGACTACCGGCCTTATGGCCGGAAGGGCGCCCGAGATCTTCGCAAATCGCGCATCTCACGGGCGCTCCGCAATCCTTTGCACGGTGGCCAGGACTACAGCAGCGGTAGCACTGACCGCTGCGATCCACCGCGCTAGTGCACCGCTGCCTCACGTGTCCCACACCGAGGCAGCGGAAGCACTGCAATGGCCGAGCGGCCAGCGACTCAATCCGCGCGGTAGACCAGCCTACCCGCAGTCTTTTTTTTTTTTTTTTTTTTTTATGTGAGGAAATGCGTTACGCATACCCCAACCCCCCTCGGGGGGAGCCGGGGTTATGTGGGACTCTCCCCGGCCTGGCGGCGCGCGCAGCGCCCGCCAGAACGGTGGTTTACCCACTAAAACCTCACGCCCATCCCTAAGCTATGGAGGGGGTGCCCGGATCACGCGAGTATTCAACAGGCAACCCCCTCGCTTACAATAGAACCCGGGGGGAGGGGTTAACCTCCCCCACTGACCTACTCTAGTCGGACACCGGGCGGTATGGGACCCGCCAGATGTCCCCATCCCCGAGGGCCGCCGGAACGGGCTTCCCGAGCCCCAGCTCGGTCCACCCTGGGCCCCCGGCGGCCTCCTGCCCCGCTCGGAGCGGGTGACCCCACCGGAGAGGAGACCCACACCGGCCAGGGCAGGAGGTCGCCGCACACGGTAAAGGAGGGCCGTCGGAGGCATGTTCCGGTACGCCCCCCCCACCCCCCCCCAGAGGTCGCCCTGTCAAGAGGGGACCGACCGACACCCCATAACCGATTCTTATCTCCTTATATCTTGGGAACTTAATGTTCCCAACCGTGACGGCACCAGCTGCACAGCCCGTGGACGCCGCCACCGCCACCTGGACCTCCGATGGGGTGACGGAGTCGTCCAGGCCGCGAAGTCGCAATTCCGCGACCTTCCCAGGCCTGGCAACCCGCACTCCCATCGGTTGGAGAACCTCGGCCACCTTAGCCGCAAGGTTATCCGCCCTAGCCTCACCATCCTTACCGGGAATCTTAAGAAGATGACCCCCGGTGATGGTGCGGCGGACGGACAACTCGGTAATGCCGAGGTCCTCCAGCCTAATGGCCGCCTTAACGGCGACCATAGCGCTGGCGAGGGTAGCCTTGCACCCCTCAGGAACTGTCATAGAGATGGCAGCAGTCCTGGGGGGTGCTGGCACCTTCACACGCCCAGGCTTTTTAGGCCCAGGCTTATCCTTCGCGGGAGGACGAGGGGGAGCCTGCGAAGCCTTCTGCTTCCCCTTCTTCCCCTTGCCTACCCTCCTGACCACCTTGGTCCAAAGGAGGGGTTCCTCCTCCCTTTTCTTCCCCCCCTTAACGGGCAGGGAAGGGCGTGGAGGTGGAGGGACCGGAGGAGGGGGGACAGGTGGCATCACACTCGCGCCGTCACCCTTCTTCTTTTTCTTCTTCTTCTTCTTCCTTCCCTTAGGGGAGGAAGAAGAAGGGGTGGGATCCACCTCGGCATTACGGGGGGGAGGGACAGGAGGGGGATCCTTACGGACCCCTCCCATCCTACTCCCCTCCCCTGCGAAGGGCGGCCTGCTCCTCCCTGATAGGGGCCAGCTTAGCGTCCAACAGAACGCCAAGACTGGCCATAATCGCCTTCAGGGAAGGAGCAGCCGCCTCCTTCTCCCCGGGAGGCGACTGATGCCCCCCCCCCCCACCGCCCTGCCTGTCTTGGGCACCCGGCCCTGTGGCAGCGGAGGGGGGGAGGCATTGCCACCTCCTCAGCAACATCGGTATCCATCCGGTCAGAATCCGGATCATGAAGGGTGGTGGACAGCAAATTTACAGTCCCCAACCTCTTCATGGCCTTCATCTCCGACCGGATGGCCCGATTGGTGGCTTTCATCTCCTCCAGCTCCCGCCGCAGGCCGTAGTTCTCCATTTGGAGAGCCACAGAAGGGGCGACGGGGGCCGGAGGAGAGGCCACCGCGGAGGAAGCATCATGGGCACCAGAGTGGGCTGTCTCGCCCCTCTTCAGCAGCTCCATGAACGCCGCCTCCGCAAACCTCGCGGATTCTTTCAAATCACGCACACTAGAGCCCTTGAGGTTCCGGCTCACACGGGCAGTCTCCTCCACCTTCCGGATTTTATCCAGGAAGGTCTGGAGGATCTCTCCCGTGCTAAGAGCCCGAACCTCAAGGGCCATTTCCCCAACCTGAGGAGTGGGATCCTCGCGGGCACTTCTCAGGCTGCGGATCGCCGTCTTCGCGCCATCGGACCCGACGGGGGAGCGAGAATGAGCAGGCTCATTACCTGGCTCCCCCGCCCCCACCACCGAAACCGACGGCCCCGGATCATCTACAACACTCACCGCTCCCACGGAGCAGCGAGTGCCGAGATCCACAAACAACTCCCGACACAGAGGCAACAGAAGCCCCGGTCACACCAGTGACGCTGCCATATGGCGTCTGTCGCCCGCGACGGACATCCAGGGAGCTCCCAGATTTCCCACCACCGCCGCGACATGACGCCACATCCCTCATCCCGACTCCGGACGCAGTGGCCCGGGAGGGAGGACGGCGCAACCCATCACGTCGCATCCTCCCACTCCCGACCCTCTCGCCGGTAATCGAGTCCGTGTCCATTATCATGGCCAGTGTCCTTCCTGCCGAGTCGCGATATCCCTCACCGTCAAGCGACGGTGAGTCTTCCCCCACACCTTTCCGAGGCATTTCGTTGTCGTCCATCATAAATTTTACATAACGCCCTTGGTTACTAATCAATGTCAGCACGGAAAAAACATAATGAAAACAAAACTTAACGAAAACAAAAGAGAATAAAGGAAGATAAGGTAAACAAAAGAAGGAAACAAAAGAAAGAAAAGAAAAGAAAGATAGAAAAACAAAGGAATAAAAGAAGGAAAAAAATAAAATATAATAAAGGAAGAAAAAGGAAAACAAAGGAATAAAACGGAAAGAAAAAGAAAAACATAATAAAGGGAGAAAAGAAAAACAAAGGAATAAAAAGCGTGCCAACACCAGTCCTCACTCGTCAGCCAATACAATTGAGCACACGGACAAGCCATATTGGCAAGACCTGCTGACCCTCCATGGCTTGAGTCACCAGGCCACCTGTGGTGCAAGCACCTGCGATAAGGGGCGGCCACCCTTAAAGGTGTGACAACTAACAGGCAGATGTATCCATCTGCCCGCCCTCGGCACTAAGTCCGAGGGAAGCCAGTCGCCGTTGTCACCAAGCTTAAGCTCGGGGGATTTTTTAAAGAGGTTAACTTCTCGCGGCACGACCGGCCAAGGCAATGCCTCCGTTCCCTGGCGTCCCCCTAAAGCGAGGGTCCATGGAATGACCGCATCATGGTACCCGCCCACGGTTTTCACCCCGTAGGTATGAGCCTCTCCGGCATGGTTGCACCTACCGGCACAGCCTCATACCGTCGTTGGGACTACTTCCCGTGAGTATACCCCTTGCTCCGTTAGCCACTCACCGAAGTGAGTGCCCAGGAGCCACCACGAGGAGGTGGAGCAAGAGGATTTTAGGTTCCGGACCACCGCCACTGCGGTATATCCTCCAATGGATCAGAGTCACCATTAGAGAACCCCGGAACCCTCCGGTTCCCATCACGCCTAAGACCTAACCCAGACCTTTTTTTTTTTTTTTTTTTATTGTGGGGAAATGCATTACGCATACCTCGGCTCCCGCGGGGGAACCGAGGTTATGTGGGACTACCACCGGGGAGGGGCGCGCCGAAGGCGCAGCCGTCTCCAGTGGCTACCCACTAAAACCCCACACCCACCTAAGCTAAATGGGAAGTGCCTGGATCACGCGAGTACTCAACAGGACACTTCCCAGCTATCATGAAATCCCGGGGGGAGGGGTCAGCCTCCCCGACTACCTACTCTATAAGACCCCGGGCGGAGGGACCCGCCCGGTGTCCCCATCCCTATTCCTGGGGCTGTCGGAATGGGCTTCCCGACCCCCGCTCGATCCACCCACGCCCCTCGGCGTCTTCGTGCACGCCCGGTCCGGGTGACCCGAAGGCATCCGCCTCAGGCTAGGGCAAGAAGACGCCGTTACCGGTAAGGAAGGGTCGTCGGAGGCGTGATCCGGCACGCCCCGACCCTCCCCACCCCACCCCCACGCGCCCCGATCGACCCAGTGGTCTAAACGGGGCGGGCCGGGTGCAAATCAGCCGGCCCGTCCCGAAAGGAGCCATGCCCCTCTCTAGGGGCCGGGGTCAGCTCACACCCCGACCCACATCTACCTCCGCCCCCCGGGGTGGGGGCACACGGCGGCTCGACGAGCGAACCCCTCGCACCGCCAATGGACAACCCGCGCCCCCGCTAGGAGGCGGCATCAATTGACGCGGAGAGGGGACCACTCCCCGCGCCCTCCCCCCACTCGCCCCCCCTACGGGGGCACGCGCGGACGCGGAGGGCGAACCGCCCGCCTCACCCGCGCCCGCAACTCCCCCCGCTCGGGGGAGGGGCTCGATCCGCCGCGCGGGGACGACCCACGCGCCGCGTCCCCGTCCGACTCCACCCCCCTCCTCCGTGGAGGGGGGGGGGGGGGCAAACGCCGGCGCGAGGGACGCCCCCGCGCCCAGACCCTCCTCGCCGAGCCCGGGTCCCTCTCCCGGGCTCGCTCGGCGGCCTCCTTCTGCGAGATCACATCTTCACAGAAGGAGACCGCCGCCTTCCACGACCCCTCGCTCGAGACCATGTGGTCGACGATTTTGAGTTTCGTAAGTGACACTTCGTTTAGGAACTGCATACTCTAGCGAGGACTAAGATTATAACTCGGAATTATTTTTACATTATTGTGGAACCTACACTGAGTGAGACCGTTTATTTATTATAATATATTTTAATATTTAAATAATCTTACCCGGGATTCTGCCTTCCGCATAGATTCCGGTGGGCCTGCCCACGCGGTCCGAGCTCCTCCAGAGCTCTCTGTAAAAATAATTAATAGATTTTTGTTTTATTTTTATTGCTATTTGCATTAATTCTTTATTTCTAGTTTTTTTTTTTTTATTTTGTTTAATAATATATATACTTAGCTTTTAAATATAGTTGATGAAACTCAAACTCGAACTCTCTGGTGGTGGATTTTGTCCTGTAATTAACTTGTACTTTACTTTATATTATTTAATGTTATTAACTATTGTGTTTTTATCTTATTTATTGTATGCGTTAATGTTAATTTAGTCTAATTTTTAGAAAGTGCCCTGTATATAGTGTAAAAGTGCGTGTTACCGTCGGTGTTCGTCGGGCTGACTGGCCTTTCGGAATAATTTTCAGAAATTATTCTAAGTCCCGAGTGACGTCAGAGGGGTACCGGACATCTTGGATTAGTGGCCGATCGTTCTTTGGACTTTGGAAGGCCCGTCCACATGGCGAGTCGGCCATCTTCCTTCGCGGCGGCCATCTTGCTCCAGGTGTCTGCTTCTTCTTCGTCCTCTTCTCGTTAGCGGCCATCTTGCCCTGACGTCATCGCACGTGTGACGTCACTCCAAGTCCAATTACTCGAAATGGCCGGGGCCACAACAGGGGCTCCAACTAATACGTTCCCATACAAATCGAGAAACTTGTACACACGGTGCACCTAAGGCAAGGAGAGCGAGGGAGAGAGAGTGCGTTCTGATAGTGTGTTCTCGTTCGCACTCACTTCCACCTTGGAGTGAGCGAGGGAACACCAATTGAACATTGGCTGTCTCTCTCTTGCTCAGACGAGCGGTGGAGCGAGGGAGACAGCGGCCGCAGAGGCATCCCTTCTCTCTCGCACTAAGGCAGACTAAATTAAAATCGTACTTTCGAGTTTGTGGATGACATCATTTTGGAGAATTTTTGTTTTTTTTTTGTTTTTTGCGATATAAAATTGTAAAGCATGCGAGTCGAGTAGCAGGAACATAGTTTCCTTTCTTTTTGAATAAACCTTTTTGTTTTATTTCCGAAAAAAAGACTATGTGGTCGACCATGGCCACGAGCGAGAGGTCCCACCCCTCCACCGCGGCCCTAAGGACACGGCGCGGCTCTGCCCATGCAGGGCACTCCTCGAGAGTATGCCGCGCCGTATCCACCTCCTCGCCGCAGTGGTGGCACTGCGCCGTCGGCTCCCGCCCCATCCTATGCAGGTACTCCCCAAAGCACCCATGGCCAGAGAGCGCCTGCGTGAGGCAGAAGGTCAACCTTCCCCGCCTCCTGCACCACACATCAAATATGGGCAGGAGGGCCCGGACAATCGGACGTGCCGATGGGGCGAGCTGTCGCCTCCATCCGGCAAACATGTCCGTCCGGGCCTGACGCCTTGATTCCTCGAACTCCTCTTCCTTCTCGCGCATGAGTTCCACCCCCGGGGGCGGCGGACCGCTCCGCCGCCACCAAAACGAAGGGCGGAGACACGGCGAGGAGGCCCGCCACCTCAGCCGAGATGGTGCGGTACCCCCGTATGGCCCGCAGGGCCAGCCGGCGCCGCACTCTTTCCATGAGTGCTTGGCTGCGCCGGCCGGCCTCGAGCGAGCGGTGAAACACGGGGGCCCCATAAAGGGCAATGGACCGCACCACCTCCGCATAGAGGCAGCGGACTTTCAACTGCGGCCCCCCGATATTGGGCAGCAGCCGCGCAAGCGCGGCGGCTGTCCACTCTAGCCGGGGGGCCAGGAGTTCCAAGTGACCTTCGAAGCGCCAGCGGCCGTCGATGATCAGCCCCAAATATTTCATCTGGGGTCCGATCTCGACGGAGGTGTTGACGACACGAATCCGCAGGTCTTGACCACGGGGCGGCCGCCGCAACCGAGACGATCCGTACATCCAGATCGCCTCGGGCTTCTCGGCGGCCACAGTCAGCCCCATCTCCCGGATTCGCCCGACGACGCAATCCAGGGCGGACTCTACCAGGTGCCTGGTCCCGCTCTAGTCCCCCCCCCCCTCTGCATAAACCCTGCTATGCAGATGACACCCGTATCAGGGGGGAGGACCACCCGCAACACCGCGTCATAACCCAGGTTCCACAGGAGCGGTCCAAGGACCGACCCCTGCGGAACCCCGCGGTGTATCTCCCTCGTGTGCTTCACACCGTACCGGCCGGTATAAACAACCTCCCTGCCGCGGAGGTAGTCCCTAACCACCTTCCGGATATATGGGGGGATCTGGAAATATTCCATTCACCCCTCTATCTCCCTCCAGGGCAGGGTGTTGAACGCGTTAGAAATGTCGAACGACACCGCGATCAACACCCTGTCCCGGGCGACAGCCCTTTCCCAGAGAAGGCGCACACGCTCCAACGCGTCGATCATTGAGCGCCCTCTCCGGAATCCGTACTGGCTGCCGCTAAGGTCGGGACCACCCCGCGACAGGTGCTCGAGGAGGCGGGCAGCGATTATTCTTTCGAACAGCTTGCCCGCCTCGTCGAGTAGACACACCGGCCGGTATGCAGAGGGAGACTCTGCGGGTTTACCCTCCTTTTCGAGAAGGACCAGGCACCCTTGCTTCCATATCGTGGGGAAGGTTCCCCGGCCCAGGCTAGCATCCATGACGCTCCTGTAGGCCGGGGCGAGGACCCCTAAAGCCAAGGCCGTTATACCACCGGGAACTCCATCAGGGCCGGGGGCTTTCTTGCCCCTAGCCCGGAGAGCCCGGACAGCCTGGGATAGCTCCCACCCGGAGACCCGGAACTCGTCCGACCAATCACTGGTCGGCACCGGGGCGCGTTCAAGCCCCCTCCCCGCCCCATCGCTGAGGGGGAAGAGGGTATCCACGACGCGCCCCAAGAGTTCCGGGTCCAACCTCTCCGTGACTGGGGACGCCCACGGGCGGAGCTTCCCAAGCACCGCCTTGTACGGGCGCTCCCACGGATCGTCCCGGAGGGTGGGCAGGAGCTCGTCCCAAGCCTTGGCCTTGGCAGCGGCTATCGCACGCTTGAGCGTCACGGCCGCCAATCTGTCCTCCCTGTACAGCTCGGCGACCATCGGATCCGGGTCACCGCCCAAGAAGTGGCGGCGCCGAGCGCGGGTGTATCGGCGTCGGGCGCGGCCAGCCGAGCTTCGCAGCTCGGCCAAGTCGCCCGACCACCAATACACTGCCTTCCTTGGGGGCTGAGCTCGGACCCGGGGCATCGCCACGTCGCAAATCATTTGCAACGTGTCCCGGATCCAAACCGCCACCTCTTCTACCCCGCGCTCCCTGGCCGGAGGCCAGGCGGAACCGATAATTACGGCCCTCAATAGGTCCTCGTCTAGTCGCTTCCGCGCCCATCTTGGCGCGGAAGGGATGCCACGTCGTCCGAGGGGCGTGTCCAAGGGCGGATCCGAGACCACCGCTACGTCCGACAGAGTCTCTCCACTCCAGACCCGCCAGTTGGACACACGGCGTGAGGCGGCGGCGGTCGCGAACGAAACGTCCACAACCGACCACCCATTCCACCTCACGCACGTCGGCACGGAGCCCCGGTTTAGTAACCGGAGCTCCAGCCCCTCCGCCCAATCAACAAGGGCTCCGCCTCGGGAGTTGGTCCTGGGGTTCCCCCAATCAGTGGACCTCGCATTGAGGTCCCCTACGACCAGCACCGGACCGTTCATATAGGGGGCCAGCATGACCCCCAGCCGGTACAAAAACCTCCCGAATTCGGCGGAGCCACAATTGGGTGAATTGTAGCATCCAGCGACTAGAAACCTTCCCCACTGGACTAAAATCATCCCCCTGCCCCGTTCGACCACGGAGCAGGGGGGTATCGTCGCCGAATGGCGGCGATGCCATACTGCCACGGAGCCCACCACGTCCCCGAACTATTGCGGGTGGTCGGGGACATCATGGGGCTCCGTGGCCACTGCCAGGTCAACCTGCCACTCCGCCAGGCATTGGACCATCAGGTCCTGTGCTCGGCGGCAGTTATTCAGGTTGGCCTGCAGTACCTACATGGAGGCCCCGTGCGCCATTAATTGACAGCCACGGGACCCCCCTCCTCGGACGGCTGCGACGGCGGCGGGGGAGCAGTCCCCTCAGCCGCCGCCACCGTCTCCACCTCCATCAACATGGAGGAGACGGGGTGCTCACCCTCGCCTCCTCCTGTTGCATCAGGGGGAGGCACCGCACCTGCCCCCCCCTTCTTGCTCTTCTTGGCCGTAGGAGACGGGGAGCAGGCTTTGCTCCCCGCCTTATGATTGGCGGGCCTCCCCAATGATGCGCACACCGCGCAGTGGGGAGGCCCGACGCACTCTGCGGCCCTATGGGTGGGGCTCCGGTAGCAGTGCCCGCTACGGTTCACCGCCGCAGTGCACCGCTGTCATACATGCCCAAGGGCAAGACAACGGAAACACTGCAGCGGCCTAGCCGCGAGCACCACCACCTGGGCGAAGGTCCACCCCACCCTAACCCTCTGCGCCATTTGTAAGGCGAGGGCCGCCCCGGCCGGGCACTGCACCCAAATGGTACCGAGCCCGCCAGGTGGGACCTTCAATTCCCCCACCCTAACGGACTCGGGGGCGCAGCCCCCGGCCTCTGCCACCACCGTGGTCACCTCCCTGGGGGTCACGGAGACATCCAGGCCCGTCAGGCGGAATTCCGCCTTCTTGACGGGCCTTCTGGCCCCCATCGGCGCCGGGGACCTGAATGATCAGGCCCCCGGTGATGGCCCTCTTCCGAGAGAGGGCCTCTATCCCGAGGGCCCCCAGGTCAACCCCCTGGCGAGCCCTCCTTATGGCCTCCTCGTAGGAGGCCTTGCTCCCCCCCCCCCCCAGGACGGTGACCGTCACCGCCGCGGATCGGGGAGGGGCCACCACCCGAGGAGGGACCTTGGCCTTAGCGCCGGCTATCTGGCCTTTGCCCTTCCGTGCGGGACCGGGAGCCGAGGCCGCCTTGGCCTCCTTCTTGGCCCGTCTCCCCACCACCTGCGACCAGGCCTCCCCACACGGGGGGGGGCGGGGTTGTCGCGGTTTGGGCGGGGGGAGGGGCCACTTGGGGGACCGCCAACGGGGTGCCCCCTTTTCCCTTCTTCTTCTTCTTCATGTTCGCCCTGGCTTTGGGGGTGTTGGCGGGGGGGGGGGGGGACACCCCGCCAACAGCCGGTGAGGAAGAAGAAGGAGGGGGAATAACCGCCGACGGGGCCGGGGAGGGGGCCTTCCGCTCCCTGACCGCCCCGGCGTATCCACCCGTCGTCACCGACTGGGCACCCTGCCGGCCCAGATGGAGCTCTGCGCGGATTGCCACGAATTTCGCGTCAATCAAAGCTCTGATCTGGGCCAGCAGGACCGCCCCGTCGTCCGACGCGCTCGCTAAAAGCGGCGCAGCTGGGATCCCGACAATGTCTCGATCTCCCCGAACAGGGGCAGGGGCAGGGGGGGGGCGATGAGGGGGAAGAGGGGGCATCGAGCCGCCTCTTCATGGCCATCATCTCCCCCCTGACCGCGTCTAAGGTCTCTCGGAGACCCGCCATCTCGTTGCCCAGCCTCGCGTTCTCTCCCCTGAGGGCACGGTTCTGCGCCTGCACCCTGTCCCACAGGTCTGCAGGCGGCCCACCGGGTCCCACGGAGTCAACGCTTCTGTGGGAGGGGGCGGGGCTTCCCTGAAAGCCCCGCCGCTCCAACTCCCGCACCGCCGCCACCATGGACCTCGCCACGTCCTTTAGGTCGCGGATCGAGGTCCCCTTCAAATTGCCGCTCTTGCCTCCACCGCCAGAGCGACAATCTGCCCGGGGAGAAGACCCCGCATCTCCAGCTGGCGTTGGCCAGCTGTCGGTGCGGGGTCCCTATATCGGGACTTCTTCTTCTCCCCGGGCACCGCTATATGTGACGGCGACGCAGGCCGCTTACCCGATGTCAAGGACGACGCGACCGACGTGACCGACATCACGTCGTCCTCAACATCTCGCTCCGCGGGCGAGCAGCCGAGGATGCTACTCACGCTTGGTCTCGAGCTTCGTGAACTCGAGGCCAAGCCACCCACTTCCACCGCTTCCGGGCGCGGTTGCCCTTTCGTCCGAGGCACTTCGTTTGGTTTAACCATGATTCATGTTCGGGCCTGGTTACAACACCCCCATCTCTGGGGGCGCTTCACTCGTTACCCTGTAATACGAAGCGGACATAGGGGTCCACCGGGGCAGAGCCGCATGCCCCAATAAGCCTAATACGACTGGGGGGCGGGAGGTACCCAGAAGTTGTACAACGCTTGAGAGCAGATGCATCCATCGCCCCTTTTTTATAGAGGTTTATCCTCCTCGCAGGCCGGCCGATTAAGGCAAGCCCCCCGTTCCGGTAAAACATGACCACCGGTTTACGGTACACGGCCCCGGACAGACAACTTGCTGCCCAGGACACGTGTGCAGCGGTTTTCACTCCTACTCAGTGTGAGCCTTACCGGCAAGGGAGGCCCTGCCAGGATCCGAAGATCCCGCCGGCATCGCCCCACACATCACAGGAGCTACTTCCCGCCGCGTACCCCTTGCTCCGTTAGCCACTCATCACAGCGAGTGCCCAGGAACCACCACGAGGAGGTGGAGCAAGAGGATTTAGGTGTGTGACATCCCTCAAATAGAGAGAACAGCTCGACAGTGGATCAGAGTCACCACTGTAGAGGCCACACACCCTCGGTTCCCAAGACCTTTTTTTTTTTTTTGTTAAGGGAGAGGGGAAATGCTTTTACGCACTAACCCCCCCTGAAATGCGTACATATCAGGGGGGAGTGTGGGACTCGGCCTATTTAACGGCAATACCCACTAAAACCCCTCTCCCAGGGTCCTTAGGACCCTTTCCCTATCTATCGGCTAGGGACAAAAAGTCGACAGGGGACCCGCTTTTCGCATTACTCCCTGCCAACTGAACCCCAGCTATGTCCACACATGTTCTTGGCTCATCATTCATTTCTTCCTTCTTTTTATATTCTTTGTCTTCTTCCTTCTTTTTATATTCTTTGTCTTCTTTCTCTAATTTACGCTCCCAGTTTTCTTTAATTTTCATAATTTTGTTCACGAAGTCATTTATGTCCTTCCAATCTAGCGGGCTTCTGAGCATTACTAGCATTAAGTTATCTACAGTTAAATCTAATCCTCTTTTTATTTTCAGCTCTTCTCTATCAGCATCCCATCTCGCACAGTGAAACAAAGTGTGTTCAGCGTCGTCCGCATCATCACACCACCAACAAGTATCCGAGTCGGCTTTTTTTGTATTCTAGCTAATAACTTAACATTCCTATCGTAGTTAATGGCTCTCTCGCCCCAAACTGGAGCCCCATAGGTAACAATAGAATTAACAATATTATCGTAAAGTTTACCTCCTGCAAAAGTTGGCCCCCCGATGTTCGGCATCAGGCGGGATAATTCACCGATAACTCTTTCTGCTTTCGCGGTGGCATAATCAACGTGGGCGAAAAAATTATTATACTTATCTAAAATAATTCCAAGATATTTTATCTTTTTACTCGGCATAATGAATTTATCTAAAATTTTTAACTTAAAATCGTGAGGTCTTCTGTTTTTGTTACAAAATATATATTTGGTTTTATGCGCCGCAAGTTCTAATCCATTAATTTTAAGCCATGGGGCAATTTTGTCATTAATACATGCTTCTAATTCATTTTTTATTTTTTCCAGATTATGACCAGCACCATATACCGCAATATCGTCGGCATAGGCAATCACATTAGCAACGTCTCCGATATTCGTATCAAGTAAGTCGTCGTACAGTAGGTTCCATAACGTAGGAGCAATAACGGACCCTTGGGGCACACCCTTTTCCATGCTAATTTTTATCTTTCTGTCTGACGCTGTATATAAAACTTTCCTGTCTCTAAAATAATTTTGAATAATCCCTTGAAGGGCATCCGGGAAACACAATTCCTCCATCCTTTCAAAAATTCGTTGCCAGGAGACGCTATTGAACGCGTTCCGTACATCTAAACTTATCAGTAGCCCGTATTTACCTCTTTTATTGTTAATTTGGAAATAATTCAAAATTTTGTTTACTGCATCAAAAGCAGATTTTCTTTTAGTGAATCCAAATTGATTAATATGAAACGGTGAATGGCCTAAATGATCGAAAATTTTTCTTTCAATTACCTTTTCAAAAATTTTATTAACTGCATTGCTAATACAGATCGGACGGAAATCCACTGGAAGTAGCGTTTGATTGTTGTTTTTACGAAGTAAAATGACACGCGATGTCTTCCAATTTTCAGGGAAATAATTTAATTCCAAACATTTACTTAAAATTTTAACCAGGTTATTAATGTCGTTTAACAATATAGTTTTAATCAGGCCGGGAGTAAGTTTGTCTAAACCTGCAGCTTTTTTGATATTTAGGTCATTTAGTATTTCCCAGATATCACCTCGAGAGATACTATTCTCATCGAAACCATTAAAATTACCATAAACGACTCTACTATGCTCTCTAGGAAATAATTCAGAGGTGATTTTTTTTACCATACATTGAGTCCAAAACAGGTGGAGGAGCTTTACTCTTGATGATATTTCTTATAACCTGGAACGGCTTACCCCATATATCAGCTTTGAGAAGGTTGATGAACTCCTTCCAGGCTGCTTTTTTCGAATCATATATTTTATATTTTAACATCTTTTTAAGGTAATTATATCTTTCTTTTTCTTCTATAGATGGTAGATTTTTGGATCTTCTCTTCTGCCATTTACGACGGGCTTTGACAACCTCCGAGCGAAGATCAGCCAATTTTTGGCTCCACCATGGATTTTCTCTGTGCCGAAAGTTGTTAGATTTTTTACGCATGGTCTTATTGCACGCTTTTGTGATATTCTTAAAATAATTATTAATAGCATTCGCGTCTAGGTTATCCCATGGTAAGTCATCGTTTAGCTTGTTAAAAATTTTAAAATATTTATCCTTATTATAGCTTTTATTGTTCCAAGACCACTGTACATTATATTTAATATTCTGATTTTTATTTCTATTAGAGTTAATAACGTGCATGCAATATTTATGGTCTGATCCATTATAATCGTGTAAAATTTCACTATGAATATTATTATATATAGACCCGCTCGCGCATAAAATATCGATTTTCGAAGTTCCACCATTTTTCTCAAATGTATAATCTCCATTTAGAAAATTTTGTGGAATTAAAAGCATATTATTTACATAATGATTCAGGATCTGGCCTCTGCGGTTCTCTTTGTAGTCACCAAACAACAGTGATCTAGCGTTTGGGTCTCCAAGTATGATGACAGGATGCAACCAATTCTTTTTTTCGTTGCGCAGCTCTTCAAGATCTCTGTGTAGACCTGCCGTTCCATTATTTGGAGAAATATATAAATTAATTAGTGTAAAAGAACGAGTCCTAAAACCAATATAAAATCGCCCGATAATAAATTGACTATTGGCTATTTTAATATCCTTATTTACTATATGTATCGTCGATTTCTTATCAATGGAGCTAATCCAGCCTTTACTAATTCTGTAGGGTTCTTGGATACAGCATATATCAATTTTCTTTGAGGCAATAGCTTGTGGCAAAAGCTCATGAGCCAACTTGCAGTGATTACAATTAATTTGCAGTATTTTTGTTAGAGGCATGGTAAGCGGTGAATTGTTGTTTTAGTTCTCTAATTTTACTTCTGAACTGTGGACAAGCCATTGAACACATTATATATCTTAACTTGAAACAGTCTAGGCATTTTTTACTATTACGGCACTCGGACATTTCATGCCCGTCAGTGCCGCATTGTCGACATCTCTTATTGTCCGCGATTATCTCGCTACAATTAGTGCTAAAGTGACCAAGCGCATGGCACCTGAAACACTTTATCAGTTTTGGTGTGGGGATCATTTTAACTATGGTCATTCCTATTTTGATTTTGTCAATCTCAGTAACTACATTGAGATATTTTAACGGGACCTCGACGACCCCGAGTTGGGTACCCATTTTAGTTTTTCTTAATACTTTAAGTTTTATTTCATCGTCTTTTAACTTTAATCTTTCTTCTAGCGCGGTGATGACGTTAGCCTCCACAACCATAGGGTCAAGGTCTTTCAGTTCAATGTCGAAAGACTTCTGTAAAACACGTATGTCTTCATCATTACTAATAGCGCCACCAAGATGTTTTCTGATTAGTTCTGAGTCACCGCCTTCTTCTAACTCCAGAAGAAGGTGGCCAGTACGTGTTTTACGAACTCGTTTAAGCTTGTCAATATCACCAACACTTTTATTAATCTTATTATAAACCCTTTGGAAGTCCGCATCATCTTTCGTCTTGATGACAATTCCCGAGGAAATCTTTGATCAAGTGAACCATCGGATCCTCGCTATCTTCATCGGACGACGACTCCGCTGTATCTTCTTTAGCGATTTCCGTTCTCTTTCTTGATTCCTTACTATCTCTACCTTGATCTTCCTTTCTGACCTTTCTAGGAGTAGTTCTCCCCGAGGAAGAGGACTTTTCGCCTTTTCCGGTCTTTTTTCTCTTTCCTCCTCTTTCGGTGACGGATGAATAAAGGCGAGCTTTAGACATAGCAGTGTCAGTACTTTTGCCAACCTGCATAGACGAATCGGTATCGTCGCCTACACATGATGAGAGCTCCGTGGGTGGCAATCCGAAACCTTTGACCATCATAGATTTACTTTTAGTACCAGAACTATCAATCAAATACATAGATCTATCTAGCGGAGGAAAATCCTCAATCAAAGTCATCGTACATTTGTCGACGCCTATTGCACGATCCTCAATCAAAGTCATCGTACATTTGTCGACGCCTATTGCATGATCCTTAATATTTACATCAATTGCATGTTCTTTTTTATCATTTTTTCTAATTGCATGATCTTTATTTTTATTTTCAGCTAAAGCTACCACTACTAATTTCGATTCTTTTATCTTTTCTAGATTCCTGACAACGGACCAGCTAAGATCTCGATAGGAGTTTCGCATATTCTTGTTGCTGTCAAGGTAAGTACTCAAATCATTCATAATTTTAATGGTTTTATCTATCAGTTTATCAAGTTCCTTGTTTTTAACTTCAAGTGAATCCTTACTTCTTATCTTTCTTTCCTTATCACTCCCTTCCATAGAGTCCTTTCCATCAGATTCCTTAGATTCCATCTTTTCACCTTTCCCGAATCTCCTTCCTGTTCCCAATTCCACCGAATGTGATCTTTCCTCACACCCCTTGGCGGCCTTTCTAAATTTATGTCTCCCAGATTACTCTTCCTTTTGCCTTCTCGCTCCCTCCTCAATTTCCTTCAAAATTTCCTCCTCCTTATCATATCCTTTCTCCTCTTTATCACATCCTTTTCCCTCCTCGTCCTTCCATTTTTCCGTGTCCGTAGTCTTGTCCAAAATCCAAGCCAAAGCCACAGTCCCTTCCGCCGAAGTCCCTTCTGAGCAGTCCATAATCTCCACAACTTCATTTAATTTGTTTGTTTTAAGTGAATCCATTATTCATGTACGGCCCTGGTTACCGCTTCCTTACAACGAGAACATCTAATCCTGCGCTGCAGTGAAGTTTCACTCGTGGCCCCGATTACAAAGCGGACATAAACGTCGACCGGCTCAGAGCCGCTTGAACCAGCAAGTCCTGCATCCACCCACGGTTCGGACAGGTACCGTGGGGTTGGTGTGCTAATGACCAGATGCACCCATCGGCCCACCCCCGGCGTCAAATCCGGAGGTGCCCCCTTCACCACACACCGAAGCTTGAGGGATTAGGGATTTTTTATAGAGGTTGTCATCCTCGCGGGCCAGCCGGTTAAGGCAAGCCCCCCGTTCCGGTAAGCCGGTTTACGGTATGGGGCCCTGGACGAACATCTTGTCGCCCAGGACACACTTACAGGGGAACACTGCCTTCTGTGCATAAACAAGCACAGTAAAGAGCGACCGGCAGTGTCCTCCTGCACCCCTCACTCCGTTAGCACACACCGAAGTGTGTCCCAGGGTCCACCACGAGGAGGTGGAGTGAGAGGGCTTTTAGACCTATGACATCCCTCAAATAGAGAGAACGAACCGACAGTGGATCAGAGTCACCACTGTAGGCGCCATAGGCCCTCAGACCCCTCGGTTCCCAAGACCTAACCCAGACACAATCTCAAACATCTATAAGTACCCTTGTTCCCAATTCTATAAAATTAATTACAACTACTTTTTATTCACAAAAATTTCAATGCTCTACATTCACAACTCACACAACTAAGATATCAAATTCTTTTAGAATTACAATTACAAAATCAAAATCCAACCTAACGGAACTAACCCAGACCTATCCCAAATCGTTTTTTTTTTAATTATTTGAAGTGCAGGGAGGTTTAATGCTTTCTGCACTATTTTCATGAGCCTTTCCAACTCATTAAAAGTGTGAGACTCCCCAGTAGTTTGTGCAAACTACAATTACAATTCCCCCTTCACATGCCCCGGCTACTATCCGCGCGCTAGTGCTGCCATTTAGCGTAGCCACTGAGTCACTACACGCAAGGAGCTCCCTACTTACCAATATGGCGGCGCCCATACCTGTCACTTTCTGAGGTAAAACAATGAAAATTAATGTTAAATTACTCAACTTTACAAGCTCACAACTTAAAAACGACTGGTTTCCGCGGTCTAGGACTTCCATGTAGGGGTTTTCTCGCAGAAATCAACAAGATAAGACATATAATAACTGAAAATTTCCGGGTTTCCAAGAGAAAGTTCAGCCGTTTAAAATATTGTGAACGGTTCACCTGCAAGTGAACGAAATTTGATATGTAGTAAAGTGAATCACGAGGTTTTCGAAATTGTGACAAGTGAGAAACCTTGTATCTTGCGCCGTGTGTTAGGCAACCTGGTTAGCCACGAAACCGGACGTGACGTTGGCGTTGGTTTCGTGCACCATAATAAAATAAAGTTAAATGCAATATTGCCCTCACAGAAACGTTTGGAGATTGAGGAGTCGCCCAGGCCACGTACCTGCCAACAATTCGTTATCTGCCAACCACGTTTTTGTGAGCGACCAACTTGGTTGGTAGAGCCGTAGGCGCGATTGAGTGATAATCGCATAGGGCCCACAAATCGTTAGCAGATTGATGAGTCGCCCAGGCCACGTATCGTGTCCTGCCGACAATTCGTTATCTGCCAACAACGTTTTGTGGAAGTGTTGAGGAATAGGTTCCCGTCACCCCTCCCGTGAATACCGGCAGGACTGTTCGTGTATCCTATCTTCCTCAGTTATTTCATAGTAAATTGCATATCGTATGGTCGTCTAAACTCACAAAATCGTTTGGAGATTGAGGAGTCGTCCAGGCCACGCACCTGCCGACAATTCATTATCTGCCATTCATGTGTGTGAGTTCTGTAGGCGTGAGTGTGTTTAGAACAGTCACATAGGGCCCACAGAAGCGTCGGAGATTGAGGAGTCGCCCAGGCCACGTACCTGCCGACAATTCATTATCTGCCGTGTACGTTTCCGTGAGGATCCTAGCGTGTGGACCTCGATCTGTCCTCCCGTATTTATACGGCGGTCCGTTTGGCACTTCCACATCGTTAGCGCGTTAGAACCGCGGAAACACACATACCGTACGATTTAGTTATATTACACGTGCACCAGGTCGACGTCGACGTCACGATCCGCGTTACGAATAGAGGCGATACGCGAGCAAGCGAGCGTTGGAAGTTTCGTTTCTTACACGCATTCCGTGCGTGCCAAGTCATTGTTCTACGCGCTGGGTCGTCGCGTTATACACACGTCGTGTTGACAATAGATCGCTCCTATTGAAATCGTGTAGACAACAACGGATTAAAACTCAGAATATACCTTACTTATACCAGTCAATAATTCTCCAATTAATTGATAATCGCCTAAACCTTTCCGCTTTCCAATGCCTGGAGGCACGAACCTCGATCGTTTATTACGAAAAATAGTGGTTACATCGGATATAGTAACCGATCCGGTGTAGGTCGAAAATAATAAATAGAAAGTAACAATAGTTTGGTTACAAGGTATAATCCGTATGGCGGAACGCGATTCGCTTGTCAGCTTTGCTTCTTCTCCAATGATAGATTAGATTTATATTGTTAGCGTCCTGGATGATGCCTATCTTGTCACAATGGATGAAAGCTTGAGGAGAGGTGTATCCGGTTTCTAGCTGTCTATGTGAGTTTGTAGGGTCTTGTGATGCGAGCGATTGAATTATGGGGTTGTCAATGAGTGGAAGGTTGCTGAAGTAATCTCTAGTAAGTTTGATGATAAAGGAATCTATTCTTGGAATATTTGGAGTGTCGTAAAGGGTCTTGTTCTTAATGTAATGTTGCCAGTTGGAGTGCTGGGATCTATACAGCTTAAGACAGGCTCTTAAGCATTTTCTTTCAAAACTGCGGATTTTTTCCATAACGGTGTGGTTAATATTCCACCAGATGGGTGCGGAGTAAGTTAGGATGGGTCTGATAAGAAGCATGTACAGGATGATTTTTGTTCTGTTGGAAATGTGTTTGTTGTAGAAGATTCGGCTATTGGCTTTATTAATTTGTATATCGATGTGAACGTTACCACGAAGCAAGGAGTCAATATGTATACGAAGATATTTAACCATTTTTCTGTGGGGAATGGTTTCTTTTATATTTGTGCCTGGGGTTGTGGTGCAAATCGGGAAGTTTTTGCTACCTGCTTTGGCTTTTGAGGAGAGGTTGTGAAGCGGCTTTCTAAATAGTATGGTTTCACTTTTATTAGGGTTTAGTTTCAAGTTCCAAGCTATATAGTACTGGTTGATCTTTTCTACTAATGATTCGAGATTGTTGCGAGTGGTTTTGGCTTTATTACTGGTAGTATAAACAATTAGGTCATCTGCGTAGGCTAAGGCGGAGGAGCTCTTATTACAGTTGAGGTTGAATAATCTGGGGAGATCGCTAAGAAAAATATTAAAAAGGACGGGGGAATTTACTGTTCCCTGTTGCAGTCCTTCGCTGATGAAGAAGACTTCGGATGAAAGTTGGGCTCCGTCCCAAGTGTGGAACGATTTATCTTTTATCATATCCCATATTTGCAGTAAAAGCCATGTGGGGCAGTGTTTCTTGTGCAGTTAGTAAAGCAAGCCGTTAAGCCACACAGAATCAAAGGCTTTCTCGATATCGAGGAGAGCTGCGCCTACAAATTGGTCGGTTGGGATGAGAAGGGTGAGGTCTGATAAGAGCTTGTGTATTGCGTGGATGGTTGAATGTTTATGTTTAAAACCGAATTGCTGATGTGGGATTACATTATTTTGTCTGCAAAAATCATCTATTTTAGAATTAATGATGGCCTCAAAAACCTTGCTTAAGCTTGGAGTTAGACTTATTGGGCGGTAACTGGATGGGTCACAGGGGTTTTTTTTAATAACAGGGAGCACGTTAGCTCTCTTCCAGGCTGTGGGAAAATAATGGTGATTTAGAGCATTACTAAAAATTATTGTAAGGTCTCGGATGATACAGTTCGGAAGGTGTTTAAGGATAATGGGAGGGATGTTGTCAAGGCCTCTGGATGTTTTGTTTGGGAGATGCTTAAGGGTCTTTGCAACTAGCCAAAGGTTGCAGAAGGGGTGTGATTCGAATGGAGTTGTCTTCGGGTTGCTGGAAGGGTTATCATTGTTAAATTGGGTGAATGTGGTGGAGATATTTCTATTTGTAGTGAATAGATTTTTGATAGATTCAGTTGCTGAATCAACTAATTGTTTAAGTTGGGAATTGGAGTTAAGGTAGCGGGGTGAGCTTATTGACTCATAGAAAGCTCCTATAATATTGAGTTTGCCCTGGGGGTTGGAAAAAATGAATTTGCCATTGGTTTTCTGTGCCTTAGAAAGGTCACACTTGCTTCTGGTGAGCATGGAGTCGTCAAAGTTGACGTGGAATTCTTTAATTTGAGGGGGTCTTTTAGACCGGAAAATCGCGTTAATTTTGGGGAAGAAGGAATCTGTATTACAGAAATCTATTTTCTTGATTTGGTTGGTCCAGTAGCGGTCTGTTGAAAGCTTGAGTTCCAGGTTCCGTGCTTTGTTGGTGTCTTTGAGGGCTTTTTTGGCGATTACTGTGATTGTTCTGGTTGAGTATGTGTTGCGGATAGATACATAAGTTCACCCCTTCTAGCGTTAGAATAATTACATAGAGGGTAAGACACGGAGTGAGCGTATTAGAGCGTATTAGATATAGTTATCTGTCTATTAGAATTAGTTTTGTGTGCGTATGGTAAAGGATGTAAGCGACGTTGTGATGTAATTCCTTCTGGTTGGGGGTGTGCGAATCTCGATGACGGAAATGCAACGACACAGGTGTCGTTGCATAGACAAGCCAAGCGAGTAAAGATAGACGCAAGACGTCTATCTTAGGCCGCTAGACAACCTCAATAAGTGGAGGGAATGTTTCCCAGATATGAAGGTTTAACAAGCACGGGGGGACCAAAAAGTCCACCCGGGGCCGTCAGGCTACCGGAAGAAGTCACGAGATTCGCTAAGCACCCAAAGAGGAAAATAATGTTTGTAAACGGGATTTAAGACCCTTGAGAAGGGCCAGCGGTCGCGCGCCAGCGACTACTTTATACAATAACAGGGAAATGGAGGGGTCTCCATCGTTGGGATACCTGGGAAGAAGCCGCGGTGCGCGTTCAGTTTCACGTCAGCCAGCGTACCGTTTAGGTTAAATACTTGTACCGTAACAGTATGGGTCCGATATGTGAAGGTCATGAAGTAGTGAAACGAGGAAGCTTTTAATTTTTAAAAGCTTTCGGATATTATGATTTAGATATCTGTGTGTGTTGTTGTAAGGTTTGAATTTAGGAACTGTTCTCTGAATTGTAGTGGATAATGTGTTGGTAATGAGCTCAAGGTTGCTGTCTATTTCAGGTATCGTAAGGTTGCGAGTTGAGGAGAGGTTGTTACAGTAACTTGTTGCTAGGTTCTTGGAGAATTTCGGCCAGTTTGTTGCTTTAAAATTGAAATGATGGTTTTCGGCGGACGGGTGCCAAAGAGTCATGCTGTAGCTGTTGAAGTCGAATTTAAATGAGAGTGCAGAGTGGTCGCTGTCGTAAGGTAGAGTTTGGGCTTTCCTATGTATATCATTGATCAATTTTAGTCTCATGTCAGCGAGGCAGATATCAAGGTAGGAGTTGGCTGGCTTGAAAGTCGGGGAAGCCGTAGTGAAAATCTTTAACCTAAATGAGAGACCGAAGTTGGTTTCCCATTGCTTAAGATATCTGCCTCGCTGGTTATCTACCGTCTCCCCAATCTTTACGCCTGGCATTAAGATCGTCCGCTATAATATAAAAGTTCTTATCACAATGTAGCTTTAGGGTATCAAAGAAATTATACAGTTCATAATACAAGAGTTTCCTATAGTCGAATTTAGCATATACGCTGACTACGAATAAATTCTTATTGCTTTTTAGTGGTATGTTGACTATCGTATATTCTAGAATTTCGTTTACCGTTGAAGAGGGGAAGGTGATCTTTTCATGTGGTAACTCTCTTTTAAAGACGATGGCTGTTCCTCCTCCTTGTGTTGAATCGGGACAGTCCGTCCTGAAGATGTGGTGGTTTTTGAAGGTGATGTTGTGTTTATCGTTCAATTTAGTTTCCGATAGTAGCAGATTGTCGTGGTCATGCGTTTCAATAAATTGGAGCAGCTCAAGTCTTCTGGCGTTTGTAATTATTGAGTTCACGTTGATGGCAGCAACGCTTTATTAGTCTTTGAAGAATGGGGGTTGAAGGAGCCATTTAGTCGGTGAAAAGGGAATTCAACATAAATTCAATTTTTCCGGTGTTGGCGGTTATTTGGGTTGTAATTGCTTGCAATTGTGAATTAAACAATGCAGAGAGCTCGCTTTTTAGATCTTGTATCCAAGCCGGTGGTTGATGCTGTTGGTACTGATTGGTGGAGTTGCTGAAATCGTCCTTGGTTGTTGCTGGGGGTGGGTCGTGAAGGGTGCCATAAACTATGGGTGCCGGAGCTGGTGTTGGTTTATGGCGGATTTGCGGTTGCGCCCGACTAGCTGCCTGTGCGTACGATAGGTTTTCCCTTACCGTTGAGGCTAGGTTCCGTACTCTGGTTATAGCCGCGCTGCGGCTGTTGGTGTTGAGGGCCTTCTTTTTTTCAAGAGCAAACTTAATAAAGGGGCAGCCTTTGTAAGAGGCAAGGTGCCCCGTTTCGTTGCAATTGGCATATCTGAGGGCCGATTTGTCTTCATGCTGGGTGATGGTGCATTACCCAGGTTCATGGGACTGGGCGCATTTGACGCATCTGAAGTTCATAGCGCAGTTGTTGCTTGCATGTCCGAGTCGCTGGCATTTTTTGCATTGAAAAATGGCTGGACGTCTTCATGCTGGGTGATGGTGCATTACCCAGGTTCATGGGACTGGGCGCATTTGACGCATCTGAAGTTCATAGCGCAGTTGTTGCTTGCATGTCCGAGTCGCTGGCATTTTTTGGTACGTTAAGCTTGTTCAGTTCGTTTAAAATATCTTCAGGGCTGAAGTCTCCTCTTATTCCTTTGATAAGGATGGATTTAGGTTTAAGGGTTTTAGGAGTGAAGGTGTAATGTTGTATTTTTTCCATTTTCAGTTTATTCACTAGAGCTTGGTGATGCTCTATTTGGCTGGTGTAAATAGTGTGGTTATCATTGCTTATTTCTTTGGAGCAACGCAGTGGAATAGGCCTATAGGGAAAACCACTGACAAAAAAAACGCATTGAACATAGTAAATACCTCATAGGTGATGTGGAAACCTATGAGTACGAGAGTCGCCCTAACGCGCCACGCGCAGTGCAAACGTCAAGCGGTAGGTACGGGCCTGAGAAGCTCCGCAGATTAGGACCGCCACGGGGAGCGAGACGCGCGGGCGGGAGAAGTAGGCGTCCACCGAGAATTCCCTAGCTCGTGAGCTACTTCTGGCCATGCCTGATCTAGGTTATATAGATCGATACACAGGCGGTAAATTCAAATAGACACCATAAGTCTTAAACCCCACATAATGAAAATACTAAAAGGTAAGATCAAAGATATTGACATTCAATTGAAACGAAATCAATTTTATATTTTAACGTTGTCAAAATTAAACCTGTGATCCAATTCCAAAGAATGTCTAGTCAATGCCGTGTGTTGTGGTGGTGGTAAAAAGACGTTGTGTTTATGTTCTCTAATACGTGTATCTAAATTTCTGGATGTTTGTCCAATGTAAACCAAATCACAACCCGAGCAAGGTATGGAGTAAATAACATTACAAATTTTATTTTGTGGTAATTTGTCTTTAACAGGTGGAAACAAAGACTTGAGATAGCAAGGAATTTTGAAGATTGTATGTATTCCTACCTTTCTGAAAATTCTTTTTAAATCATTAGAAACCCCTTCTATGTAGGGTAATACTACCGTATTTTTCCAGTTGATCGGACCCAAGTTTATTCTTCTATCCTCTTTTCGTTTCTCAATGAGAAAGGGGTGATATAGTTCAAAAATACGTTCTTTGATGATACTAGAAGTAAAACTCTCAGGGTAGCCGTTGTGTTTCAACGTTTTTCTAATTAATAAGAGATTTTCTGGGCGAAAAGTATAATCAGAAAGCAAAATAGCACGATCAATCAAACCCTTGACTAAACCAACTTTATGTTGCATCGGGTGAAAAGAAGAAAAATTTACATATCTTCCCGACCAACTTTTCTTATGAAACCAGTTAGTTTTCAATTTGTTCCCTGTTCTAATAACATTAACGTCAAGAAAGTTAAGGCTTGAATCAGTTTCAGTTTCATGTGTGAATTGAAGTCTCTCATGAAAATTATTAAAAGTATCAATAATTGTTGCAAGTTGTTCAGGCCTTATACAAACAATAATGTCATCGACATATCTCTTGTACAAAACAAGTTCAAATTGCAACTTAGCAATAGAAACCTCTTCTAACTTTTCCATAACAAGATTTGCCACAACCGGGGAAATTGGGGAACCCATGGCTGTACCAAACACTTGTTTATAATAAACACCATTAAATGAAAAAACATTAGCTTCCAATACAAATTGAACTGCTTGGCGAAAATCAACATGTTGTATGTTAGTGTGTTGTTCAACTTCATTCCAACGACAATCTAAAACTTGTAAAGCCAACTCAATAGGTACATTTGTAAAGAGAGAAGTTACATCAAGAGATGCCAGAATTGATGTATCGTCAGGTATCTCAATTTTTCTGACTTCTTCAACAAACTGCCAACTGTCAACCACATGATAGGCTGATTTTCCTATAATCTTTGCTAGAATTTTTGCTAAAAATTTTGACAATTTATAAGTGGGGCCACCAATAGACGAAACAATAATTCTCCAAGAATAACATACAATAGTTGTTATTGTGAAAATTGTATTTTATTTTGTGTTCTAAAAATTCTTTTTTCATTTTTCTTACAGACGCAATTTCAAAAATTATCTTGAAAATGGTGCAAATCAGCACCGAAACGTCGATTTTTTTGACTATTAGCAAAATTGCTTTTGATTAATTTACTTTATTTTTCAAATGATCGAACCGTAGCGCCGAAATCATTTATTAATTGTTATACACAATTATCAATAATCTTAGCACAGCGAAAGAAACACTAACTAAAGCTTGAAAGCCGCATGAAACACCGAACAAAAACGAACAATCGCGGAGACTCTTTAAGGGCACAACCGTCGTCCATGCAGGTCAGCGCCGAACTCCCGACGAGGGCCTACCGCACTGACCCAACCGGGCTGTTGGAAACGATGTTCATATTTTCAGATGTTATGCGCTGACGCAGTAGAATACTAATCAAGATAACTTGATTTTTTAATTATTTCTGTGAAATGTTCAAGGTTTATCAGTGCCTAATATACTTATTGTTAGAGAATAAATATAACGTAACAATTTTAAGGTAACCTTAGGTCTTCGCGGAAAAAACGTCGAAAAAATCGGTTTTAATTTTTTTTAACTACCGCGCAGACAGCCAAAAAATATGAAAAAATTCATGAACGATAATTATAACAATATATCGATACCCGTAAAAAGGAAAATGTGGTCACTTTAAAACTTCCATGTGAAATCTGCATTTTTTCGATTTTTTACAAGCAGGATTTTCAATTTAAAAATCTGAAACGAATTGGAGAGTATGTATTTGGGTGCTCGACATGTGTCAGATTTTTCTCAGAATTTCTGAACATCATTAACTAGGGAAAATAGGCCAAAAACTGATTTTTCGATTTTACCCTATAACTACCCTCCCGATCGAGTTATAGGGTTGAAACTTTGCACAGTATGTTTTTTCTTGATGCTCTATCGAATGACCGATTGGCCATAAAATTCGGTTCAAGGGCACTTTTGACCATCTTATCCGGCTATACCCTTTGGTTTCATCTGATTTTACAGATTGACAAAGCAAAATTCGGCATGAGGAAATATAAATGTATGTTATCGGCATTGCAGAATTGTGGTGCGATGTGCGGTGCCACGCGCCGCGCGATAATGTACCCGCAACATGTGCGATATGGCGGCGTGCTCCCTGGCAGGAATGCGGTGACGTAGGCAAGAATGCACACCCGATTGGTTGGCTTGGGAGGGGCGCAGCTAGGCTCACACGCAATTTCGGCTAGAGCGTTCTATTGACCGAAGCAGTCACACACATTACTCGAGTAAATACGGGAATCCTACTACTATGCGTCGTGTGATGTAAGCAGTCGAAACGGCATGATCACGCGGCGACTACGGGGGCGTCAGAGGTGGGGATGGGCGGAGCTAGCTGGAGACCCTTCTTGCCTCTGTGCCCCCCCCCCCCCGGGGAGCTTCTTGTCAGCACTCAACAGTAGTGTCGCCACTGAATCACTACACGGAAGAAGTCCCTACTTACCAATATGGCGGCGCCTATACCCGTCAAAAACTGGGGTGAATCAATGAAAATTACTCAACATTAGACGCTCATAACTTTTTAACGAGTGCACTGCGCGGTCTGGGACTTCGATATTTGGAGTTTTCTCGACGAAATGAACAGGATTAGATATATAATGTGGCGGCCTTGGCGTTGCTTTACGCCGCTGTTAATTTTCAATAAGTTTTATTCCTTTCCTTTCCTTTCCTTTGTATTATATTTCCGCTCCGTGCGGGTCTGGTCAGTCCTGGCTCACATCTGGCGACCAGATTCGCGCGGTTCTATCCATTTCTTTTTATGTTCCCCAGGTTTCGCTTGGGCCTGTTCAAGGTTTACGGTCAGGCCCTGGCGAACCTTTCCGTTTTCTTAGTGTTTTATAGCACCCTTCCGCGATGGCCTTTTTCCGCATGTTCTTACCTTCCTCTCCTTACTTTTTTCCTACTTTTCCTCTTCCCTTTTCGGGACTGAGTCGAGAGAGATTCATTCTAGTTAGAGTCGTCAAGAGACAAGGTCTCCACTAATACTGGCTATAGTAGAAAATAAATAGTGTTGAGGAAAGAATTTATTCAGAGTTCGTTATTTCTCTACCTCCTCCACAATAATAATCGAAAATTTCTGGGTTCGGAAGGTAAAGTTTACCCATTTTCTCTACAATTCCGACCAATTGCAGTTTTTTTTTTAAATTTCTTTCCATAACATGTAGTAAACTAATTGCTCTAACTTCTCACAGAAGTTCAAATCGTGTGGTCCAATATCAAAAAAGTTATCGTTTTTTTAAGAGCGTCCGAATATTAATGGGAGTCACTGTATATCGGTGAGACAATACTAATGCAGCGTCAAAATTTTGTTGTTTTTCATTATTTTTTTATGAAACTTTTACTAACACAATCGTGAAATTTTTCTGATAAAATTTACACCAAACGTGATATAATTTGGATGTCGCATAGTCGACCGAAACGACGATGTTTTAAATTTTATAGAATGACTGCGTTCTGCACCGAGATCGCAGGACAGTCCTTTCGTCTTTAGCGTTACAGTATCGGGGAAGGACTAATTTATGACAACCTCATGTGTCCTTATTACTTAATCATTAAATAATTATGCATTTTTAGTACAGTTATGTACAAAATAAAAGGTAATGCGCGGTTTGCGTAAAGTACTCAGTAGTAATAAGAATAGTATAATGGACTAATGTTTGTTTTCAGCTTTGTACACAGGAGTAATTTTTAGAAAACTTGTACTGTTTAGAAAATCTTATATCAATGTAAAAAGTGATATTATTTTACTCGAATCAGTTTTTCTTATTTAAAAGGAACTTCAAGGTCTTGAATCGTTGACTCTGAATATAACGTCCAATATTGCATGTACTCTGAACATTGTCTATAGTAAATTATTTGTCATTTTCGTTCACGAAATTGATAATGTTTTGTATTGTGTAATATTGTGCGTGTCTTAACAAATTATTTCATATTACAAAAATGGAAAATAAAGAAAATAAAGCAAAGCTCTTAAGCTGTATGGTAAAAGGTAAATATCACATAACTATTAAATTTATGAAGTAACATATATATATATATATTTCACATACACACACACACATTGTATTTAGTTACATTAATAATTTAAGTGGTATTATCGTTTATTTAAACTTACTTAAGCCAATAAAACTCTAATCGATATTCTTAATTTTTCTAACCATGTGTATGTAGGTCCTGGTCCAGTGTATGAGTTACGGACTTTAGTCGGATATGATGGTCATTGCTTATCTCGCCATAGAGGTCCAGCATACAGTATGCGATACCGTTCACAAATAGTTGTACCAAGTGTAGGTCCTGGCCCAACATATAATGTTACGAAACTAACAAATTATGGATTGGATAATTCACCTGCATATACAATAGCTGGTAGAGAAGTATTTAGAGGTAAATATGTTAGTAATAATTCCAGACTTTCGATTGAGTAAATAATTTTTTTAGCATTTTTCTTTTCTAGCATTTTATTACAATATACACTCACTTTGATGTAATTGCACAAAAAAAATTATGTTAGTGTAAGCATTGTTATTTATATTGTTCTGTTTATTTATTTATCGTTCATTGTAAGTGTAATATTTTACATTTTAACTTCGTCTTCCAATATTCGTTATTTAATTTATTTCGATGGAAATTAAATAATATTTTATATAATTTCTGATTTTCTAAATTGAATATTTTTACTTATTGTACGATGGTGGAGAAAAAAAAGAGTTTTTATATAGTATGTAGTAGGAGACGAGGTCACAAGAGAATAAGAGAATATGTAGTTTCAGCTTCGATTTGTAATTATTAATAATTAAAAATTAAACGTTGAGAAACGATATTGTGTTAATTTGCAAATAGTGTTTAGTAATAATTGATCGAACCAATGCGCCGAAAACATTTAAATTCTGAATTAAAAATTAAGTCAATCAAATGTGACTAGGGCAGGAAGAGTTTTCACGTTATATGTATACATATACAGGGTGTTTCGTTTAAAACAGACCACCTAAATATCTCCTCTATCTCTGAAAATACAAAAAATGTTTCTGACGTAATCTAAATGGTTTCAAAAGACGAATCAGATGGAAGAATCCGTTTTTATAAATTGTAATTTCTTGATCGTTTTTTCAAGGTCACTCGTGTTTTTTACGTATATGCTGTTACGTGCCAGGGTCGCGAGCAGCGCGAGCGGCTGGCGAAGGGTTGTTACCCTTGGAACATGGTTACAATTTGTTAGTTAGGAATGGAGTCAAGCGCAGACAAGTCTGATAAGTAGGCAGGTAATCAGGGTGCTGCTAGAAAGGTGAAGGAGAGACAAGCAGACGAACCTGATGCGTAGTCACGAAATCAGGGAGCTTGAACATGTAAATAATTATATTTATTACTGCAATAAATATTAGAGATACAGAGGAATGATACAATGTGTTTATTTACAAGTTCAAGTTCATGGTCGAATTTCTGTTACCGTTGAAATCTGATATGTCGCTAAAAGTAAGTTCTGCATTAATTAGCAAAATTTAGAGTTCACGGTCATTTCAAGGTCGTGTTTTTAAACATGGATGCATGCACAATAATGTTTGTTATAACATACAACAACCAAAAATGTATGTATATACGTAAAAAAATTACAATTTATAAAAAACGATTCTTCCATCCGATTCGTCTTTTGAAACCATTTAGATTACATCAGAAACATTTTTTTTTATTGTCAGAGATAGAGGAGATATTTAGGTCGCCTGTTTTAAACGAAACACCCTGTATATGTATATATTTCACTATAGATAGGTAGATTTTAATTGTTTATGGGGTAATTATTTACAAAGAGGCACTCCCCTCCGATTTTGATGAAACCTAAATATGTTATAGATTTCAACATTTTGAATAACTTTTTCCTTTTCATATAATAGGAGGTCTCTTTTCGTTTTCGAGATATTTGCAAAAAACTGCTGCTATTAATACATACATTGAATTTTCCGTATGCGTGCACGCTCCGTGACAACGTTTGCGTCATCCTGGTCCGACTATCTCTTTACTGTTTTGTAAACACGCTGTGGGGATCGGAGAGAAAACTCGGTCTGACTTTGGTCATATAGGATATGCTTTCAATTTCGACATGCTGTTGCTGGATTTTCGTATACGTGATCAGGCCGGCCAGACTAGGAACAGTTTTTTGCGAATATCTCGAAAACTAAAAGAGATCCTCTATTATATGAAAAGGAAAAAGTTGTTCAAAATGTGTAGCTGCATAAGATATTTAAAATTCATAAAAATCGGAGGCGTGTGCCTCTTTGTAAATAATTACCATTATTATTATTAGTCTCATATTGTTATGAAAAATCGTCGCTTAAATTTTTTCCCACTTATTGCCGAACAGCCTCTATGCGCCTATCTCACAATTATTTTCAGTAAGAGATTCTGGACCAGGACCAGGAGCACACCATCCAGAATTATGTCCACCAATGAATCACAGCATTAGACCTCCTGGTTATAGTATTAAATCCAGGGGTAAAACGAAAATTAGTGATATAGGGCCTGGCCCAAATGCATACATTTTACCAACGTGTATCGGTCCCAAAATTCCAGATAAAACGGCACGCGGTGCCTTTACTATGTAAGTATACATTATAACTGAGAAAACAGACAACTTATCTACATTCCTAGACAAAGTGGCAGCACTCGTTTTCTATTTTTGATTTCTCATGTTACGTTTGATCTAAAAAATATTTAACCGTAATTATCTTTTGATGAAATTATTTTTCAACATTTTTGTCGCATTTTTTAAATTGAAATGACACCAAACACATAGTTAGGATCATACTCACTAGTTTAATTCACAATACAGTAGAACCTCGATTACCCGTACTTGTTAATAGAACATCACTGGGTAAACCTTACGTTTAGGGGAGGCAGCTCCGATGACCTTGATCTTCACATATATTGTCGGGAACAACATTCTGAACAACTTTTGTCATTATAACTACCCGGTGCTCGGTCTTAGTTTTCGAGATATTTGCGAAAAACTATTATTTAAATGCTGAATAAAATTATCATTTTGAAATATTCACAATTTCGCATGCGTGGTCGGGCCGGCCTGACGGCCGGCCCTCTCCGTCCCCCACCAACTAACGCTAACTAATTCTGATTATCAAAAATTATGCGATCAGAATTAGTTAAGGTTAGTTGGTGGGGGGGCGCAGAGGGCCGGCCGCTAGGCCGGCCCGACCACGCAAATCCAGAAGTAGTCTTTCCAAATTGAAAGCTCACCCTATATAGAGTGCCACTCAGTTCTGATCCCCACAATGTGTTTACAAACAGAAAATAAACAGATGCCGCCCCGGGGAACAGGCTCACGTTGCCACGGAGCTTGGAAGAATACGTAAAATTCAATACAGTATTAGCAATAGTTTTTCGCAAATATCTCGAAAACTAAGACCGAGCACCGGGTAGTTGTAATGACAAAAGTTGGTCAGAATGTTGTCTTTGACAACATATGTGAAGATCAAGGTCTTCGGAGCTGCCTCCCCTAAACGTAAGGTTTACCCATCACTGTTCGGATCATAGATCACTTACTCAGCGACAGTATCAGATTAAATCTTTATTGATTTATACAGTAAATCGTATCTGTGGATTGTTTTAGATTGAATTGTTTATGTGTGAAACTCGTACTCGGATAATAAACAATTCAAATATCAGCGGTTCGGATTATTGAAGTTCTACTGAATCGTCAATAGAACAATCAAATATGCTTCAAATTATGTCATGTTTAGTTTCATTTAATTCAGAAAAATGTCATAAATATGTTGGTAAAAGTTTCATAAAAAAATAATTAAAAACAAAAAAGTTTTGTTATTCGATCAGGATTGTCTCGCCGATATATCTAATCCCGTATCATGTTACATTATTGTGATTCTTTTCGTTTTTGAGAAACAGTCGAGTGTGCATTGATTAGCCGGCACTCATATTATTGAGGTAGCATGAAATTTTTCAATGTTATACATATAGAAATCATTTTCTATAAACACGTAAGCGCGACCTATGTTAGTATCTCAATAAATGCTCTCAGAAAATACATAAACATAACATTGTATGATCCTTAGAACCTTTGCTTAAATCCTTTAAATACTTATGTAAAACAATTGTATTAATGTTTGAAGATTATTTAACAAATATTATATTACCTTTCAATTATTATTATCGATGATATACTAAGGAAGAAATAAGATATAGAGCCTGTGTAAAGATTCAGATATTATATGAATCATTAAGTTAATGTAATATTCGGACAAAAGATTATTTATGTTTGTTATAATAAATTTCAATTACATTTTCTTATCACAGGGGTAACTTCCATAAAGGCAGATATGAGTTTGGTAGTCCTGGTCCTGCAGCGTATGGAACAACAGGAACAGATGTTGTAAAACGGAGATCTCCAGCTTTTAGTTTGAAGCCGAGAAATGAATTAACTGAAATGAGTTTGAGCCCAGGACCACAGTATTACCCACTATTTAGAAAACAAGCCCCCATGTATTCCTTTGGTATCAGACACAGTGAATGTGCTGGAGTACCGATCACAAGTTTGGATGAAGATTAATGCATGTATTAAAACTCCAAAAAAAAGGATAATTGGAAAATTATAAAAATGTATTATATGTATGAAACATTATTTCATGTATTTTTAGATCGATTTGATATATGTAGTTTTATGAAATATTTGTAATATACTTAAAAATTTCTATGTCCTATTTTATATATACAGAATATAAATTTGTATACTGTATTGACCAAATGTTTAGAAATTTTTTATTTCCAACGTATGTATCTAAACATCTAATAACTTATACATATGTATAATATGTACAGAATGTACATAGTATATCGGCATCGGTCCGGCCATACAACATACAACATTATCTTGTAGTACCTTCTTGAATTCGATTTAAAATGCGTTACAATATTATGAATATAAAAATATTATATTTCGTTTAAATTATAGAGTGTGCAGTGACATATAATTATTGATATTTGAATAATTATAGTTTTTAAATTGGAGCCAGTAAGAAATGTTTGTTTGTATTTTGAATACAAACTGTATTCTCTGTGATTATGAATTCAAGGCCACATTTGTGTATATAGAAAGATTTTTCGACTAGTTGATACGTTCATGGCTATCAATATTCACACTAATCAACTGTTTATGTCCACAATGATTTAGCTTATCTAATACTTTCAAAAATTTATAATTCTTTTAAATTTTAACGAAATGTAAATTATTAAGTGATAAAATGCCACCAAAAACGGATCCCAAACAATCAGAAACAAAACCAACAAAAAAAACCGGAATTGTCATATGTGGTGTTAGAAGTACATATGATTAAATGTTTTTCATCAATTGTGAAATATGCACAATTCGTTTTTATAGCGAATATGCTTTAGGATATTACATATATTTACTTTTTAGGTCCTGGACCTAAATACCCACTTAAAACTCTTGTGGGTTACGAAAAACATTGCATCTCCAGGTATCGGAATCCAGCATATACATTTGGTACAAGATTATTCGGTCTAAGAGCATGCGAAGGACCAGGACCAAAATATTTGTTACCGGGTCCGAAACGCGGCGGTTTTTCTTTGGGACTAGTTGGCCGGACTATCGGTATTTTAAAACTACATTTGTACATTATTATTTCTTAGGGTCGAAGTTATACACGGTGGTGATTCAACTAAGTGCGCCACCTAAATTACACGCGTAGGTAAACTATTTGGTATATGAAAAAAAACAGTTGAAACGAAAGTTCTATAGTTTCAAGAGTAGCATAAAATACAATACATAATTAGTACACTAGTACGGCAGTTTGTAAACGAGAGATGTCTCTCGAAAATGTTTCAGTGTTTATATCAACGGAACCCTAGTAGAGTATGGTAGCATGAACATTAAGCATCGTACAGGCCTGAACATTTCGCCGCGCATTGCGCCGAACGGCGAACGGAACACCAGTTTGGACGGGGCCACGAACGCCGCGTGCACTCTCCGCTTTTGTTCGGTTCGTCGTTCGGCGCAATGTTCGCTGAAATGTTCAGGTCTGTACGAGGCTTTAGGGTGGCACTTATTTACTCTTGACGAAAATTATTTTCAAAATTTCTTTTACGGCACCCCAAGGATTATCTCAATCAATAAAAAAAATCTTTGCAAAGGTTGAGCTCGATCGGATAACGGGAAAACACGTACCAAGGCCTTTAAACATTAAAATAATTAATTAAATGCTTATAAAATTGTTTTCCTCGAATATCTTCTAAATCAGGGCTGCCGTTTAACGGCTCACGACGGCCGATTTTCGAAGGCTACGCCCCTCGACCCGGCCGCGCGTCTCGCCCCCCGTGACGGTCCTAGTACTCGGAGCCGCTCAGGCGTGTACCATAGCGTAGGCGCTATTCGTGGCGCTTCAGATCTACACGCGTGTCAATATATTTTTAGTTAAACGGCAGCCCTGTTCTAAATTATTGACCGCATTGAAAAATATGTTCAACAAAACCTATAGATCTGGACAGACTACGTCTTTTATGACGTATTACTTTTTTTCGTAAAACGAACGATTTTCGAAAAAATTGAGAAAAATGTCGGATCAAAATCATAAAATTTTTTCTGAATTTTGAAAACTGAAGTGTGTTTTCATTATCTTTTATTGTGAACTTGCGGAACTTACTTTTTTTTAATTGTATATTATTTTGCACGAAATTGCATATATTTCTTTTATTAAATATAAAAAAGTTTTCTGGTTCTACTTTATCAAGAGTAAAGGTTTTATAAAGAGAACTACGTTTCGAAAAGCCCTCTAAAATGAACTGTTAAATAAATATGAGCGAATCCGTAGGACAGGCCCCGGAATTATGTGCTCGCGACGGTCGGTTTTCGAAGGCTACGCCCCCTTTTTCCGGCCGAGCGTCTCGCTCCCCGTGGCGGCCACAGTGATCAGAACTCCTCAGGCGCGTACCATAGGAGCAATTCATGGTACATTAGGACGACAACCGTATCAATAGGTTTTCACATTACCGTCGAGGTACTATTGTCAATGCGCATTCGTTTTTTGTCAGTGGTATCCACTGTAGGCCTATTTCACTATGTCGCACGATAATTTCAAACAACAGCTGCAGAAAATAAATTCGGAACATTTTTAAAAATTGTTTTTAATTGTATCGTCCAAATTGTATTAACATCTGGGATAACTTGATTTTCGCGCACGTTTAGACGTGCTTGGCAAATTCATAACATCTACGGGAAGTGTGGACGTAGCTGTTTGCATCGCCGACACTTACATTGTAACACTATATGATACACGCCTGAACTGCCTCAAGAACTATGGCCGCCACGAGGAGCGAGACGCGCGGCCGGATGGAGGGGGCGTTGCTTTCGAAAACTGGCCGTCGCGAGCACATAGTTCCGAGGCCTACCGCAGGACATTGTCTCTGAATCGGCCGGGCGTGGAAAGCAATGCGATAACGCGTTGGTCGGCGCGGCGCGACGCGGCGCTTCGCACAATGGGCCAGAATGACGATTTAGTTGTTCACCCCTATTGTAGTGTTATTTCAAAACTTAAAGACCACAGTAAGTAGGTCGTTGGATTCGTCTTGGCGTCAGCCATAATGTTATTAAATAAAAAATATATAGTGATACATAAATAATTAAGATGACCTCAATTTTTTATTTAAAAAAAAATTCTTTAAATCTTTTATATTTAAATTTGTAGAAGACTGACTGCTGATTACTTTTTGTAGGGAACATTTTTTTGACACACCACCGGAAATGTCTGAAAAATCTTGTGAGTAATGAATAATAATTGAAAACTGGCTTTCAAACAAGATGTTACGTCGCGACCGCGTCGGGGGAGGCTCTTTGGCGCACAGATCTTTCGCGCACATCCAGATGGCGCACGGACGATTGCACACAGCTCGATTGCGCACACGGTTCTTTCGCACACAGCTCGATTGCGCACACGGTTCTTTCGCACACAGCTCGATTGTAAATTTTGTAATCATTGCTTTTCGAAGTCTACATATGGTGATATTGTATTGTGAAATATATGATTAAATATGATTTGGAATCTATTAAATTTTAAATTATGATTAAGAATCTATTAATGAAAAATAATGGCTGTGACACTATTGTTGTTTCAATTAATAACTTTTTTTGTTTATTCTAGACGCATAATGTCGTTCTGAAGATGATCTATATTGAGATCGAAACGTTAATGATAATGATTATTTAGTGCAATACTGCTGTTTTTTCTTGAAATGATCGAACCTTGCGCCGAAAGCATTTACATATTTAATGAAAAATAATGATGTACAGCTTCGGAGGGGGGTGATTCCGAAGTCTTACTCCGGAAAGTTTATTTTAAGAGCGAGTGGAAATGACATTAGTCTGGGTTAGGTTTGGCTAGATAACTGAAGTTGTTGTTAATCGGACGTTGTTAACCATTAAATTATGATTAAGAATCTATTAATGAAAAATAATTATGTAAAGCTTCGGAGGGGGGTGATTCCGAAGTCTTACTCCGGAAAGTTTATTTTAACAGCGAGTGGAAATGACATTAGTCTGGGTTAGGTTTGGCTAGATAACTGAAGTTGTTGTTAATCGGGCGTTGTTAACCATATATTTCACAAGAGAGGCCTTCTTTGGCACACGGTGTGCAATCGAGCTGTGTGCGAAAGAACCGTGTGCGCAATCGAGCTGTGTGCAAAAGAAATGTGCGCCATCTGGATGTGCGCCATCGTCCGTGTGCCAAAGAAGGCCTCTCGACCGCGTCGGTGTCGCGGGCGTTCGGATCGTTGCCCGCCAAATTAATATTGAGCAACTAGTTCAATACGTACGAGTTATTCGAAGACAATTATTTGTTAACAGTAATAATAAAACACGTTAAAAAGAGCGTTTCGTCCCGGACCTGCTAGGGAACTCGTCAGTAAGGCTAATCTAGCAGGTCCTGCCTTATACGCTAGCGCACGCGAGAGATTATGAAGAATAATATGATTGCGATTTCGTTGGTTGTCCTGATCGCTGGACAATGAAAATACGCGATTGCAAAATATAACAACTAGTATGAATGCCATCCGAGGACTGGAGAGTGTCACGACGTTCGAGCGTAGAATTCAACTGAGTTGACTTCCAGTCCTAACGCGACGAAGAAGAAAATGCACTGATTGGTTCCTGCCGAAAGTTGCATTTCCCAATCAGCGCGCTTTAGGCTGTTTATGTCTCGTTCCCGTAGCCTTGAATGAGACCTTTGTAACGAGGACCTTGGACGAAGTCGACGACGGGTCTCGGTAATTTGACCCTTCTTTACGACCGCAGCGGTCCTTCGGAGGGACGATATTTATGACACTCGAAATCGTGGAAAACTAAACATCTAGCAGATGTCTCGACTGGTTGCCGAGTGCCGATAGTTCAATTGTTTTCAGTCACGAACGTGTCATAAATAATCTCCGAAAGAAATACACGTGTACGGTTCTTGCGCGACGGAACACAAGAGTAATCCATAATTTTTTAATCGAGGAATTTTATTACAATTATTGAAATAACAAAAACGTATTATTACTGTCTTATTTAAAAAATTACAAATATTTAAACAAAAATAAGTATTATATTTTACACAGTTACTGACTATAATCAATTAATCATACGGATTTGCGGCTTATACCTATTAATAAACAAAAATCTATGCAATAATTCTATTTAACAAAGATAAAATACAGGTTTCCAATATGGGAAAACTACTGTGATGCTATGCTGCGATGTTGATGCTATGCTCTCTCAAATACAAATGATTCAACTGAGCGAGCAAGAAGTTCGATTGTTTATCAATGGTTGTATAATATAAAAAATTCCTAAGATAAGTCTGGGTTAGGCCTTTCCGCTCTTAAGAGCCGCCGAGTGGTCGTCAATGCGTCTCGTGCGCCGTAACTCGCTACGGAATTGCGTGTCTCGCGACGCTTTAAACTATCATAATTTAAAAGTTGGTTTGAGTTGGGACGTGAATTTTGCAGGATCTTTTAGACGAGATCTTGTCAAAGATGAAAAACTTTGACGGAGCTGTTCAGTTCACAGAGTATTTTTTTTTTTTAATTTATTAACAAAAATTATTAATTCTGTAGTCCGCTTAAGTTAAAACTCGCGGTTATAACGTGTGACGCAAAGAGATGCGTATTGGTACTCTAGGGCGAGCACCTATCGCGCGAGCGAGCACCGTAACGTGCAAAACCAAATTTCGAAGAGTCAGTCGCGAACGAGTAGTCGAAGAGTATAGTCTGTGTGACACAAGCTGTAATCATTAATTAACGTGTAATCGTCTTATTCACCAAATATATTTTATATTCTTTGTCTCATCAAACTCCAACAAGTGGTAGCAGAGAGCGTGGTTAAATACTCGACAAGCAAGTGCCACGTGGTGAATTCACGAAATTCTAAGATGGAGAAAGGGCCGTTACCGGCAATTCCCCTGTTGACCGGGGCGAATTACCTTGTATGGGCAATGAAGATGGAAGCCTTTCTAAGCCTGAAAGGATTAGATAATGCCTTATACGAGACGATACCAGGAGAGACAGCAACGGAAAAATTGGGAACCGAATGGGCTACAAGGAACAAGAACGCAGTGGCGTACATACGACTACATCTGTCTGACGATCAGGCATTACAGTTCGCAACCGTTACTAGTGCGCAAAAAATTGTGGAGCACGATTAAAAGAGCCTATGCGGGAGAAGCGGAAGACCAAAAAATTGATACGAGCAACGATTTGAAATTCCTACGCATGGAAGATAAAGAATCCGTAGCGGATTACATTGCCAGATCACGTGGTCTCAGGACGAAGTGTATCTCACTGGGGGTCGAAATATCGGCAAGAGAACTCGCATATTACACGGTGCGAGGAATAAACGACAATTATAAGGATCTTCGTGAGATATTGAAGACACAAAGAGATAGATCTGTAGAAGAAATCCAGGAGATTCTGAAAGAACGCGAAAAGGAAAGGAAACGGTGGGATGGACATCGACGAGAAACGGAAGGCGCCGCCTATGCGATACAACGAAGAAGCAATAAAAGGTGTTACGAGTGCGGAAAAGTCGGCCATATTGCGAAGGAATGCTGGCACAGGAGGGAAAACAAACAAACATACCGTTCGGGATACAAAGGAAACAGACGAGATAGCGAGCCTGCCCCGAAGGACGTTGGTAAGAGAAGGACAGCGAATAATTTCACAAAAACGGTCGACGTCGACAACAAGGTATACGCGTTTAACATAGGTAACTCAACCGACACAGGTAATATCCAAAACTCCTTCTATACATGGGTACTAGACAGCGGAGCGTCAAACCACATGGCTAATGACATAACATGGTTCGATAATATAAATTTACAGCGCGGCGAACTCTGCCAGGCGGGAGAAAAATCTAAACTATGGTACGAAGACGTAGGTACCGTCAATATCAATGTAACTAGCGATGCGGGAGATAACATCCAAATAAGGATGGACGACGTCCTGTACGTACCAGGATTGAGACAAAACCTCCTATCCACGACTACTCTAATGATGCGGGGCTACACGGTTATGCAGAAAGGCCATACGACTACAGTATACGACAGTAAGGGTAACAAAGTCCTAACCGGGAAAATTTACGATCGGCAAATAAAATTATTAGCGAAACCTTGCGCGACAAAATATCTCGAGCATTTATCGTGTAATGTAATAAAAGTAAAGAATGCATACGAAATCTGGCACAAGCGTTTAGGTCACATAAACGACGAATATCTAAAGAAAATGTACGACAATGGCATGTTAGGCGAAGTGGACGTTGATTGCATCAACCACAGTTACACGTGCGATAGCTGCGAACTCGGTAAAATAACAAGAAAAACGCATAAACGATTAACCATAGATCAAAGTAAAGCACCCTTAGAGTTGATTCACGCAGATGTATGCGGACCGATGCCAGTCACTTCTTTAAACGGATCGAAGTACATGCTAGTATTTGTCGACGATTTTTCGGGGATGTATTTCACTTTCTTTATAAAACATAAGAATGAGGTTATTGAACGCTTAGCGGCATTTATAGAAAAATACGAAAACTTACTCGGTAAACGGATCAAACGGATGAGGACAGACAATGGCCGCGAGTTCGTCAACAAAGAAATAGATGAATTGCTAGAGAAAAATGGAATTTCACGCGAGAAAACCGTCCCTTACAATCCGGAAAGCAATGGCAAGGTAGAAAGGGCGAATAGATCAATATTGGAACGGTCAAAAATCCTGTTATTTGACAGTAAATTACCAGCAAATTTTTGGGCGGAGGCAGCGGCTTGTAGCAGCCACATTAGCAACCTTACCCCACGTAAAAATAAAAATAAGATTCCATACGAGCTATTTTTTAATAGAAAACCAAACGTCAGTTATTTAAGAACCTTTGGATCCGTCGCATACTTTCACGTTCCCAAACAGAAACGAGGTAAACTTGATGTACCTGGAAAAATCGGCATTATGGTAGGATACTCGAGAGAGAGACATAGCTATAGGATATACGATCCGGAAAGCAGAATAATAATAGAGGAGAGATCCGTCAGATTCGATGAACAAGCTTTTGGGAGTAAATTCATCCGAGATAATGAACAGTGCGTAGAAACGTATCAGCAGAATCACGAAAAATTAGCGTACGACTCGAATAATAATTCTTCACTCTCGGACATGGTCGAAGAACGCGTAGATACAGAACAATCGCAAGTTACAAACTCCAATATGCAAGTACAGAGATCGGATAATAACGACGATGTATCAGAGGAAATAATAGAAGCATCGCGACGGCGAGGTAGGCCAAAAGGGGCAAACAGGGATCAGATAGAGCTAGGAAACGACTTGCGTAGGATACAGGAACTCGAAAGGGATATACAAAGCGGAGCTCGGAGATCAGATAGAATCAAAGAAAGAAACCAGGTTAATCTTGTAAATAATATTAACGCACCGTTAAATTATGACGAGGCCAGACAAAGTAACGAGTGGCCACTATGGGAACAAGCTATGAGAGAGGAGCTTAGGTCGTTCGATAAACTTTCAGTATGGGAGATTGTGCAAAAGACCAACAAGCTAAATATTATTAGAAGCAAATGGGTATTATCGATACGGCACAACAAAGGAATCGAAAAAATTAAATTCAAGGCGAGACTAGTTGCCGCAGGGTATAACCAAATTAAACAACGAGACTACGAAGAATCATATGCCCCCGTAGTATCTATCGAAAGTTGGTGCCTTATAATGGCTGTAACAGTAAAGCTTGGTTGGAAATTTAAATTTGTTGACGTTAAAACAGCGTACTTACACGGAGATTTACGAGAAACCGTCTACCTTGCTTTGCCACCAGGTTTTGAGAAGGAATACGGAGAACAAAACGTACTTAAACTAAGGAAGAGCGTGTATGGACTTCCTCAATCGGGCAGGAACTGGTATATAAAATTGAAAGATACACTGTCTCTGATAGGTTTCTTAGCGTTAGCGTCAGAAAGTTGCATTTTTACTCTTAGAGAAAACAAAAAGGTCATTATATTAGCTGCGTATGTTGACGACCTGACGGTAGTTTACAACGACGACGAGTTATATGAGAGGGTAATTAAACAATTAAATGATACATTCGAAATAATCGTGATAGGTACTAGCACGTTCTTAAATATAAAAATTGAGATTTTAGAATCGGGAATAGCATTGTCCCAAAGGGAGTATATCGAAAGGGTATTAACTAAACATCAAATGATTGATTGTAACGCGGTATCTACACCGATAACTCCCGGAGAGGACAAACCTTGTGAAAAAACTGGCGAGGAAATGGATAGAAATACTTATCAGGAATTAATTGGCGAACTTTTATATTTGGCTAATAGGACTAGACCCGATCTGTCGTTTGTAACAGCGTACTTATCTCAATACAATCATTGTCCTGAAAAACGACATTGGCTATTGGCGAAGAGAGTATTGAGGTATCTACAAGGCACTAAAGAGAGAATGCTTGTTTACAATCGTGATCAGGGAAATATAATAGCATACGCGGACTCCAGTTGGGGAAATGCTGAACAAGGAAAATCCTTTTCAGGGGGAGCGATCATGATCGCAGGATCAATGATCCTGTGGCGTAGCAATAAACAAAAAACTGTTGGCCTTTCTACATGCGTTGTAGAGTTATTCGCTTGCTCCGAGATCGTTAAAGATTTAAATTGGGTTACTAATATATTACTAGAGATAGGATTAAACGAATTTTTTTGCGATACCAATGTATTATATTGCGACAATACGGCGACCATCGAATGGTTAAAGAATGCGAGATCGTCAAGTAAAACCAGACATGTGAACTTGAAGTTTCATTTTGTACGCGATGAAGTAGAAGAAGGAAAACTTGTAATTCAACATGTAGACACGAAGTATATGATAGCTGACTTCCTTACGAAAGCAGTCACTCGAGAAAAACTATCGTGGACTCTAAACGAAATCGGATTAATAGATATTTCGATGTAATGTTAACTCAACTAATTCGAGTTGCGTCACCCGTAGGGGGAGAGTGTAGTCCGCTTAAGTTAAAACTCGCGGTTATAACGTGTGACGCAAAGAGATGCGTATTGGTACTCTAGGGCGAGCACCTATCGCGCGAGCGAGCACCGTAACGTGCAAAACCAAATTTCGAAGAGTCAGTCGCGAACGAGTAGTCGAAGAGTATAGTCTGTGTGACACAAGCTGTAATCATTAATTAACGTGTAATCGTCTTATTCACCAAATATATTTTATATTGTTTGTCTCATCAAAGTATATATTGATTTTCGAACAAACTCCAACAAATTCCAAGTGCGTCGTAAATATAGACGCATATACCATCCATAAAAAATGGGCTCATAATGTTCACTAGGTTTTCCAGGACACCGTTACGAAAAAAAGGAATTTTTCGGTGAAAAACGGTATCTGAAAAAGTTTGATCTTTGAACGCTTATTGTAACGAAAGTTTTTAATAACCTTTATTAATATTATCGTTTTCGAATGTAATGGACATTTAAGAAACAATGTGAATTCGTTAAAAATCGATATGACGACTTTGATTTTTTAGCTCATGAACAGCTAGCACGTCATTCTGGCCCACTGTGCGGCGCACAGTGTTCAATTTCGGCCGAAACGCGGCCAAAATATGAAATTGTTGTTTGATTTTCACGAAACTTGGTACACTAATGTTTTTTGTGCTGCTGATTAAGAATCTAATACCAAATTAATGTTTAACTTAACCGTTTATTAATTTTCATTAATAAAATAATGAAGTTTTGGATTCTGTATTAAAATTTTAACATATTATCACATAATACAAGACAATTGAAGAACAAGTGATAGGATATTAATAAATTCAAACAGTAATATTCATAGTTTATTTTTTGAAGCAGAACTATGTAGAATTAATATCATTTTTCACCCCAAAAGCGGACAAAATATGAAATCGTTGTTTGATTTTCACGAAACTTGGTATACTAATGTTTTTTGTGCTGCTGATTAAGAATCTAATACCAAATTAATGTTTAAATTAATCTACGATCAACTAGCGACTGAGACTCGCGACTCTCGACTGTGATCTGCTCTGCACCGAAAAAGGCAATTAGGACCCGTGTCACACGATATCTACCGATTTTATCTTATCGATAGAAAAACACAGGTTTCTAATGCGTATACAAACGTTATTTATAAATCGAAGTTTAAAACTTTGTATTCTCGAACGGCAACACAAATCAGTAACAGGATGCATCTAATAATATTACATTTACATTAAAAACATGAATAATTTATTAATAGCATATACATTTCATTGGTGATCAGATTAAGAATATTCTCTTGTTAGTAGAAATTATTAAATAATATTATAACTATACTTATTGACTGGATTTATTGCATCTATGCCATATACAAACGTTAGTGTAGTAAATCCAGGACAAGTCTCTCACACTTAAAACACGTGTATTTTTTGTTTGGGTAAACTTCGGCAAAATTTTCTTTTTGCATATTAATATAGACATTGAAGGAATAGATGGAAATGTTTATAAATCAACACGCGTTCTATCCTTGGGCAAGGTGATGTGTTTATTTCAGTTTGGTATACTACAATATCCAAGTCGCTTGCGATCGTTCTCTTAGCTTGACTCGGAATAGACTAAAGTCTCCCCGTTCGTCCTACACCTAAGGATCTTCTCAATACCTAAATGTCCTGATTGGTTAAGCCTGAACTAGCCTTTTCCACCAATCAGGACATTTCCCAGGTATTCTTTGCGCCCCCATTCCTTGTGCCTGTAAATGTTATCAATGCAATAAAACACTCAACCTTAATAGCAATAACAATATATATATTTTAATATGAACAGAAATATCTTTACACGTGTGTTTCACAAACCAAGCAAACCAGAACAGCCTACCGACGCGCTTTCTCCCAGATGTCGCTCTCTCAATCCGCATTCACACTTAGGCATAATGCAAGCATACCTTACATCCAACAGTGCCCTTAGCGCGACTTCTAGAAGGTGGGGGCGAATCTCGGTAATTAAGGGTGTAGCGGGATTTCCTACGGGCCCACGGTGCATGACGCGATCAGCTGTCGCTTACCTGCTTAGCCTCGCTGTCCCTTTGGAAACTCAAGGTTTATGGTACCCGCACTAGCTGTTGAGACCGAAGGCAAAAAGGTCTAATGGCCAAAACGTGCCAATACAAAAGCTCGCTAAAACGCTTGCTAAAACTAGTAACGGTTTTCTCAAAAACAGCTGTGGGACAACGCGTTCCATTAACTCCCTTGACCATTTGCACGCCAAATGTTGCTAAATGTACGTGCCGATGGCCGCTACAACATATTCAGTAATAACTTCCATGCAATATGGCCGTGTTATAGCGTGTTTCTCACTTCTTATATTAAACTAATAGTTGGTCAATGTGACTTTTCTACGCAAAATCGTAACGTTTAAGCTCTGCACGCTCTTATACTGAGTTAGGAATGTCATACTAACGTTATAATCTCATTATTTAATCACAGAAGTACCCATTTTCAATAAACAGAACTCACCCAAGCGTACACATTCGAGACAGGTACAATATGTTCTCATTATCTTTCAAATCATTTGAACGAATAAAAATCGACATACAACTATGATTCCATAATGTTGTAATCGGTTTTTTTCATTAACTTTTATGGTTTCTTATACTTTGAACTATTAACTAACGATATTACAACTCATATAAACAATATGTGTTACTTTGAAAAACAGTATTCGCTTGCATTTTGGCCGCGTTTCGGCCGAAATTGAACACTGATTGCCAGTAAAATTTTGACAGTGTAATAAATACAATTTTCCACATTTATTTTTTCGAAATTATCGTGCCGCGCAGTGGAATAGGCCTATAGGGGAAACCACTTACAAAAAAAACGCATTGACCATAGTACCTCATGGGTCATGTGGAAGAAACCTATGGGTACGCGAGTCGCCCCAACGCGCCACGCGCAGTGCATACGGCGTGCGGTAGGTACGGGCCTGAGGAGCTCTGCGGGACTAGGGCCGCCACGGGAAGCGAGACGCGCGGGCGGGAGAAGTAGGCGTCCACCGAGAATTCCCTAGCTCGTGAGCTATTTTTGCCCATGCCTGACATAGGGCTCTTATGGGATCTTCGCCTCTATCTAATCCTCTTTGGTGTCTAGGGGCTAGTGCTGCCATTTAGCGTCGCCACTGAGTCACTACACGCAAGGAGCTCCCTACGTACCAATATGGCGGCGCCCATACCTGTCACTTTCTCAGGTGAAACAATGAAAATTAGTGTTAAATTACTCAACTTTGCATGCTCATAAATTAAAAATGAGTGGTTTCCGCGGTCTGGGACTTCCATATAGGAGTTTTCTCGCAAAAATCAACAAGATAAGACATATAATGATCGAAAATTTCTGGGTTCCCAAGAGAAAGTTTACCCGAAATGATTTTAACACACCAAAAGACTATGCTGCGTTTGATTAGGGAATTTTCACAATGCTAGCGCATTATCAACCCACAATACAGCTGTTGGAAAGAGAAAGATATGAAATGAAAGAATTTTATTTCAGAACGTAGCAATTAATTGTAATTGAGAACATTTTGAGCAGTACTTGCAGTAAAAATCATTTATAGGGAATATATCAGTAACTATTAGTTTCTCATCCCATATGCCATCTACTCTTATAGTTTTTTTATTCAGGATTCAATTCTCTCTTCAACTACAAGATAGAAAATAAATTCGGAAGATAAATGTGGAAATGTAGTTTTTAATTTCATTGGCAACATTTTTAGTTAACATTGCGACGAAGCGTCCCGTGGCGAAGCCCCGTCGCGAATGAACTGTACCGAGCACGGGTCATATTTATCAATTAATGCGTGCACGGTCCCGCGCCAATCACGGCCGAGCCCGTGCACGCACCAATCAGGGCGCCCCACACTGGTCCAAGCGCTCGATCTAGCTGTTCATTACTATTTTAGCACTATTTTAAAGTTTAAAGATATAATAATATAGGTCGTTGGATTCGTTTTGATATCAGCTACAATATTATGAAGTCAAAAATACATATTGACTTTTAAAAGTCAAGGCGACTTTAATTATTTATGCATTAAAAATTTCTTTTTTAATTTTTTGGATTGAAATTTATAGATTGCTGAATGTTGATTAAGTTTTGTTTAAAACATTTTTTTCTCAGATTATCGGAAGTGTCTAATAAATCAGAGGTTCAAGTTTTAAATAAACACAATAATCAATCATGTTTTAAGTAATGGATTTTATAAACATAATTAAAAATATTTTATTTAAAACTGTGCAAAAAAACATAATATTAATTATAAAAAACAAAAATATAATTTTTATAAACAAAAATAACAATTGACATTACATCACATTGACAAATCATTATTGTTAACATCTTTCAACATTAATTGTCCAACTTCATCTTCAAAATTGCGTTTGTTTCTTAAATTTAAAAGATTTGAATAAAATTGCCCCGCCAGAGGTTCAGCCGCAGTTCAGGCGACACATACGCTTTAAACAATAATAACTTGTGTAACTGCACCGAATTGGATGTGATTCTTGCATGATTTCATAGAGAAAAGTACGCTGACAATAATGCACTTTGATACAGTGGGGGACAAGGACTTCCGTTTCCGGTTGTGAGAGTGGCTGAGGTATAGAGAGGTTGTGCGAGTTTTTGGTGTGAGAGTGTGGAGATATCAAGGATTGAGTGGAGAGAAATTGGTGGGGAGGGGTGTGGAGAGGTTTTAGGTGCGAGCAGGTGATAAAGGGAAAGGGCGAGAAGCTGGGAGAGGGTATATAAGAGAAGTGAAAGGAGTGCCTTCGAAAGAGGTTAGGGCAGCGTGGCAGCAGGGAGTGTTACGCGGGAAGAGAGAGTGGTAGGTAGCGTAATCTAGTGGGGGACAAAGGCAGGTGGGAAGACGGGAAGTTTGAAACGTTGGACGGGTACGGTGAGATAGGTGTGAGAGAGAATGTGTGACGGAGGTGAAGAGGGCAAGGAAGAAGGAAGGGAAGGGGGGAAGGGCGAAGAGAGAAGAGTGGGGAGACCTTCTAATGCGGAAAGGGTGAGAAGGGAAAGTGTAAGTAGAAGCAATAGTATGGGGAGTTTGGATATTTTGTGGGGAAAAAGGAGAAGAGAGAAGGAGGATGAGGAGGAGGAAGAGGGGGAAGGGGAAAGGGCCGGACTTAAGAGGAGCGCAATGTCAAAAAGGTCGCCGAAGGAGGGTGGTAAAGGGGAGGGAGAGCTGATGGGGAGGATGATGGAAATGGTGAAGGAGATAAGGGAGATAAAGTTGGAATCGATGGATGATATGAAGGAGGAGTTGAGGAAGGAGAGGGAAGATAGGAGGAGGGTAGAGGAGGAGTGGAGAAAGGAGAGGAGGGAGTGGGAGTTAGAGCGGAGGGAGGAAAAGGAGAGGAGGGAAAAATTGGAAAAGAGAGTGGAAAGGGTGGAGGGGATGGCGGAGAAGGTAGAAGGGGTAATAGGGGAGATGGAGGGATGGAAAAAGGATGGAGGGGGTAGGGAAGGCAGGGTGCGAGAGGGAGAAATTGAGGAGAATAGAAGGAGAACAAGGAGGATGGAAGTAAGGCAGAATAGAAAGGAAAGGGAAGGGAGGAGGAATAATGTGATAATAAGGGGGGTACAGATGGAGGGAAAGGATCTGAAAGAGGAGGTAATAAGTGTTTGGGAGAAGATGGGATTGAAGGTGGAGGGAGTGAAAGAAATATGTAAGATAGGTAAGGTGGGAAAGGTGGGGACTGGGATGATACTGGTGAAGATGAATGATTGGGAACAGAAAAGGAAAGTGATGGGGGAGAAGAGTAGGTTAAGAGGACAAAAGGAAAGACTGAATGATGATCTTACGGAGGAGGAGAGGAGGACAAGGTGGAAAATAGAAAGGGAAGCGGAGGAGGAGAGGTTGAAGGGCAAGAGTGTGCAGGTGGGGTATTTGAAAATGTGGGTAAATGGGAAATTAAGGAGATGGGATGAAGTCGAGGAGAATTGGATGGAGGAGCAGGGAAACGAGTAGGAGGGGGGCGTGGGGGGGGGGGGGGGAGAGAAAAAAGAGGAGTGTGGAGTGCAAGGTGGGATTCTGGAATGTGGCGGGTTTGAGGGGGAAGGATGTGGAGTTCTGGAAGGGGCTGGAGGATTGGGATGTTATGGTGTTGATGGAGACATGGCTGGAAGAGAAGGGGTGGGGACAGATAAGAAGGAGGTTGCCAAGAGGGTACACTTGGGAGGCGCAATGGGCAAGAAGGGAGGGGAAGATGGGGAGGGCAAAGGGGGGTATGTTAGTGGGGGTAAGGAAAGAGATAGAGATGGAAAGGGGAGGAGTAGGTGGGAGGGAGGGAGTGGTAACAGTGAAGGTGAGGACAGAGGGGGGATGGTGGAGGGAAGAAGGTGTAAAGATGATTATAGGGGGGGATTTTAACGCTAGGATAGGAAGGGAAGGGGGGAAATAGGGGAGGAGGAGGAGGATATGGGGAAGGGGAGGAGGAGTTCTAGGGATACGAAAGTGAATGCGGAGGGGAGGTTGTTATGTGGTTATCTGGGAGAGAGGGGTGGGGGATACTAAATGGGAATACGAAGGGGGACGAGGCAGGGGAGCGGACGTACGTAAGAGGGAGAGGAAACTCTGTGATAGACTATGTGCTGGGAGATGCAGAGACAAGAGAGGGTGTGGAGAAGTTGCAGGTGGGGGAAAAGGTAGACTCTGACCACATGCCTCTGACGATATGGCTCCAAGGGGAAAGGGAAGGGTGGAGAAGGAAGGGGGGGGAGAGAAGAGGAGGTTGGTGGGTGACTGGTCGGAGGAGGGAGTGAAGGATTTTAGGGAGAGGTTTGGAAAGAGAAGTGAGGGAGGAGAGGGAGTGGAAGAGGATTGGAGAGAGCTGAAGGATAGAGTAAAGGGGGTGTTAGAGAGGGTGGGGAGTGAGGGAAAGGATAAGAAGGGGCAGAGAAAGGGTTGGTGGGATGAGGAGTATAGGGAAGAAAAGAGGAAGGTGAGGGAAGGGTTGCGGAGATGGAGGAAGAGAGGCGGAGAGGGGGGGGAGGAATATAAGGAGAGGAAGTGGAGGTACAAGGTGCTATGTGAGGGGAAGAAGAATAAGGAGAAGGAAAGATGGGTAAAGGAGGTGGAGGAGATATAATCGGAGAGACAAGTATGGCAGTTAATAAGGCGAGAAAGGGGAAGGGGTTCGGGAGTAGATGAAAATATAAAGAGGGAGGAGTGGGATGCGTATTTTAAGGAGCTATTAGGGGGAGTAGAGTGGAGGGTAAGAAAGGGTGGTGTAAAAGGAAGGGGGGAGGATGGGGAGGGGGAAATAGAAAAGGGAGAGGTATATAGGGTATTAAAGGGTATGAAAGGGGGAAAAGCGGCGGGCGGGGATGGGATTATGAATGAGGTTTGGAAGTACGGAGGGGAAGAGGTGGTTGAGTAGCTAAGGAGGGTATGTAATAGGGTGTGGAGGTGCCAGTGGCGAAGAAAAAGGACAGCAGGAAGGTAGGGCACTATAGGGGGGTAACGTTAACGAAAACAGCATACAAAGTATATGCAGCGGTGTTGGCGGAAAGGTTAAGGGAGGAGGTGGAGGGGAAGGGAATGCTGCCTGCGAGCCAGACGGGTTTTAGAAAGGGTCTGGGGTGAATAGATAATATTTATGTTCTTAATTATCTAGTGAACAGGCAGGTGAGGAGGAAGAGTCGAAGGCTGATAATAATGTTCGTGGACTTGAGAGCGGCCTTCGACTCGGTAAACAGAAATTTTGTTGAGTGCAATGGAAAAAAGGTGGGTGAGGGAGGGACTGGTGGGTAGGTGCGAGGAAGTGCTAAGGGAAATGAGGAGTAAGGTAAGAGTCGGGGATGAGGAAGGGGAAAGGTTTTGGACAGCGTGAGGGGTGAGGCAGGGTTGCCCGCTAAGCCCACTGTTGTTCACGATGCTGTTGGCGGATTTGGATGAGGTGATGGAGAAGGGGGGCTGGGGGGAGTGAAGGTGGGAGGTAGAAAGATATACACCTTGGCACACGCGGACGACATAGCGTTGTTGGCGGAAGAGGAGGAAGGGATGAAAGGGATGATAGGGGTGATGGAGCGGTATCTGGAGGAGAACAAGCTACAGCTTAAGGAGCAGCGCGCACCCAACTACCACCACCACTCCTACCACTCACACATCGCTAGATCCGCATATACGTATACGCAAATGCAAGGGTTTACGAGAAAAGAAACTGACGCCTCAATATTGCAATGAGAAGTTCAGACCCGGTCGATTATGTTTCCTAAGAGTCCTGCGCAGTGTCGTCCAGAGCCCAAATTTCATATTTTTACGTTGTTGAAGAGTGTAGTGTATTGAACACTTACATAGTACAATGTGTGTAAGTGTAAGTGTATGCGTGGCTATGTGAGTAAACACGAGTGAGCTGGACGTGAGAGAGTCGTTGCGCGGAATTCGGCAGTACGCTCGAACACCTCGTGAAGTAAGCGCCTGGCTATCATTGTAAATACCATTCTTATTAACCATTAAATAAATGTATTGCAGTTCTGAAATTTTCCACTACTAGCGTTAGTGTCTCTGTCCCTTGCATTTGTATAGGGTAACTGCGAAAGAGACAGTGGCGCTAGTAGTGGAAAATTTCGTAACTGCAAGGTGGACTTTGTGGCGGCCATCTTGTGACATTTCACTTGTTTCGGAAGCGAGTATGCTGCCAATTATTGCAAATTACTCTTCAACAACGTAAAAATATGAAATTTGGGCTCTGGACGACCCTGGCCAGGACTCTTAGGAAACATAATCGACCGGGTCTGAACTTCTCATTGCAATATTGAGGCGTCAGTTTCTTTTCTCGTAAACCCTTGCATTTGCGTATTCGCGACTCGTGACGTATTTCTTGAAATATTCACGATATGAAGGATAAATTTCAAGAAATATAAGAGAATTTATAACCAGACATCGGTCATTTAAATTGTCTACATAAATACTAAACAAGTAACAACTAAACAACTTTAAATATTATTTTAAGACAATAAAATTTAAACAACCAATTAAAAAATTATTGCAAAAATATATATTTATTACCATAATTGTCAGTAGATAGAAATAATTTTTTAATGAATTTTAGTGCGAATTTCATCCCCGTATGTCTTATGGTTCAGGAGTTCTAGTAAAAGACAACCTTTCTCGATCCAGCCTACCGTGTGCGCAGAGTTGGGCAAAATGTTTATCTACATAAAAATTTCGAATAACGAATGAAAGATAAAATAATTTTTATTCGCTATACGGAGGTTCGAATACAAAATGTATCTTTAGTCAACGCGTATCGAATAAATAGTTTTCGAGATCCGTCGGATAAAGATAATTTTTTTATTCGAAGGCTTCGAATAAGTCTAATGATAAAACCATTAGATACAGTCCAAATTATATCGTGTTTAGTGTCATTGTAATCGGAAAAACGCCAGGAATCAGCAGGTGCAACTTCTATAAGAAGATTATGAAAAATACAGAAGTTTTGCAACTCAATTAGCAATGGTTTCACACCGATGTACCTGACCCTGTGTCGGGTTACCCGGCCGTGTTTATTGCACTACTCTGCGACCGAGACAGCTCGTGCTACTGGGCCTAGGCAGTCGGTGCTCGTCGCAGTTTTTTCGATCTGGCAGAAAATGTCGGAATGTTTAATAATACATAATATATTTTTAAGGTTCCGGAAAGATAACTATAACATAGGAAAAACGCCGGAAAGAGTGGGTTTCATTTTTTCCAACAATAACAATTATTTCTATCTACTGACAATTATCGTAATAAATATATATTTTTTGTAATAATTTTTTAATTAATTAAAATGAAATTTGAAATTGTTTATTTCTTACTCATTCAGTACCTTTCCTGATAATTCAAATCACAGATGGCTTTGATTATAACTTTCTCTGTATTTATTTGTCATATCCTGAATATTTCAAGAAATTCTTCGTTTTCGACTAACAAAGTATGCGAAGAAATGCTGGTCTGTTTCTCATTATTGGACTAGTTTAAATCACCGATGTGCCGAGCTCGGCGCTTCAACATCAACACCGAAATTTCAGATTTCATTCTATCGTTTCAATCAATTGCCAATTTTGACAAATTTATTACATTGTCCTGCTAATGTTCTCAAGAATTGAAGAGCTTTAGTCTACGGTTTCAATTATCGCACGCTACCCTATATGAACAAAGTTTATGCCGGTTCCTCTATAGGCGACAATAGATGAGCTAGGTAATAAAATAAATTACATTTTACCTTTTTACCTGTACAATGACCGCGATGAATGTTTTCAAAGATTTTATTGCCTAGAGTCAGTTACGACGACACTGATTGTTTTATTGGTTGCCGAAGGGTGACGCGGCGCTCATCGACGCCGTGCTGTATGGGTATTGTCTTTTATGCCAATTTCCATAGCCAATATGCTTGGGGATTTCCGAGATCGTTGGGCCTGTGGTAAAAATATTTTTAGTACAATAATGGGAAACACACCAGCATTTCTTCGTTTAGCCGAAGACCGAGTATTTCTTGATATATTCAGGATGTGAAGAATAAATACAGAGAAAGTTATAATCAAAGCCATCTGTGATTTGAATTATCTGGAAAACTACTGAATGAGTAACAAATAAACAATTTCAAATTTTATTTTAATTAATTAAAAAATGATTACAAAAAATATATATTTATTACGATAATTGTCAGTAGATAGGAATATTTGTTATTGTTCGAAAAAATTAAAAACCACTTTTTCCAGCGTTTTTCCTAAGTTATACTTATCTTTTCGGAACCTTAATAATATATTATGTAATATTAAACATTCCGATGTTCAGAGAAATATTTTCCAGACTCTAAAACTTGCGTAATACAAAAGCGAAATAATAGTATGTATGGTACAGTATTTTATCGATAAATGTCCCAAATGTGTGGCACATAATTGTCTCTGAACTATCCCCACTCCTGCGGGGTATACCCCGTGAGGGGCCAAGAAGCTCGAGCGGCCTCGGTCGCCGAGAAGTGTAACATGAATGTAACGGGTCGAGTATATCGGTGTGAGACAGGAGACCACTACTAATCCAATGACAAAACTTCTTTATATTCAATTGTTTTTTTGTAAGACCTACATCAACTAATTCGTGGAATTCTCATGATCAAAATGACACTAAACACGATATAATTTGGATTGTATCTAGTGGTTTTATCCGCGGGCTACTCGTAACCTTCGAACAATTTTCTGCCAAATCGAAGAAACGGTGACGAGCACCGACTGCCTAGGCCCAGTAGCACGAGTTGCTTCGGTCGCCGAGTGGTGCAATAAACACAGCAGGATAACCCGACAACGGGTCAGGTACGTGGATGTGAATCCACTACCAATCCACTTCCAAAACTTCTTTATTTTCAATTGTTTTTTTAATGGGAATTGCATCAACTAATTCGTGGCATTTCCTTATTAAAATGACACTAAACACGATATACAGGGTGTCTCTAAATTCCTTCAGCTCCCGGAAATGGGCGGTTCCTTGGGTCATTTGAAGCGACATTTTCCTTAACAAAAATGGCGTCCGCGGCTTTGTTTAGGAGTTATTAACGAAAAACACGGACCAACCAGAGCGCGCCTAGTCGCTCGGTGGCACGGTCAGCGCGGCGAGCCGGGGGGAGGAGAGTGTTGTCGTTACGCTGCGATGTCGTAACAACCAACAGTTTCAAAATTATGTCCAGATTTCGATGAGCTTTGGATATGTTGTAAAGACCACGATTCCGAACAACATTTCCCTTTAGACTTTTTGCCTCGCGTCTTTAGTTTGCGAGATATTTGTAAAAACAGTACCGAAAGCTAAGGGTTGTACGGTCAGGTCAACGAAGTGTACAGCTGATGGTAGATAGCAGGTATACGACAATCACATGTTTCGGTTTTCCTGCAGATTTGTACGCAGAGTCGATGGGTTACTGTTCGAAAAGGTCGTCCGTCCTTTCACCCAGCAAGAGGTAGAAATGTCAGGTCGGCGTGGCGTTTTAGGGTCCCTATTGTCCTATGCCTCCCTTAAGAAACTTTCTAAAAGAAAGACGGACGACGTTTTCGAACAGTAACCCATCGACTCTGCGTACAAATCTGCAGGAAAACCGAAACATGTGATTGTCGTATACCTGCTATCTACCATCAGCTGTGCAGTTCGTTGTCCTGACCGTACAACCCTTAGCTTTCGGTACTGTCGTACACCTGAAGACATCTGTGCAGTTCGTCACCGAATGAGCCAGTGACAGTGACACACATTTTTAAGCATTTTCAATTACAAGTTTTTACAAATATCTCGTAAACTAAAGACGCGAACTAAAAAGTCTAAAGGGAAATGTTGTTCAGAATCGTGGTCTTCACAACATATCCAAAGCTCATCGAAATCGGGACATAATCGAGAAACTGTTCTCTGTTACATCGCGGCGTACCGACAACACTCTCCTCCCCCCGGCTCGCCGCGCTGACCGTGCCACCGAGCGACTAGGCGCGCTCTGGTTGGTCCGTGTTTTTCGTTAATAACTCCTAAACAAAGCCGCGGACAACATTTTGCAAAAGGAAAATGTCGCTTCAAATGACCTCAGGAACCGCCCATTTCCGGGAGCTGAAGGAATTTTGAGACACCCTGTATTATTGGTATGTATCTAGACGTTTTATCTGTGGGGCTATTCGGTAGTGTAGCATCGAAGCCTTTTAATAAATCCGTTTTGAATAAAAAAATTATCCTTATACGTCGGATAAATATCTTGTCGAATAAAATTATTTATACGACACTCGTCGAATAAAGATACTTTCTTCATTCGATACTCGTCGAACAAAGAAACTTTTCTTATTCTAACCTTCGAATAACGAATAAAGATAAAGTATCTTTTATTCGAATCGCTATTTAAATAATTTTCTATTTTAATGATGCCCAAACCTAATTTTGGGGATGGAGAACGGAAGGGTGGTAAAAAAACTGCAAAATACATACTAAAAACATAAGACGTCTGAAGCAAGCGCGCCGCGGCTTGATAAGTCGCGTATACTCAAATGCAAGGGTTCACGACCAAAGAAACTGATGCCTCAATATTGCAATGAGAAGTTCAGAACTGGTTGATTATGATTCCTAAAAGTCCAATCTAGGGTGCTCCAGAGCCCAAATTTCATATTTTTACGTTGTTGAAGAGTAATTTGCAATAATCGGCAGAATACTGCTTGTCACGTAGCGGCTTCTGAAAAATCCTACCTAATTGTAGCTCGTCACAGAAAATTAGACCCACACCACCTATCGGGCGAAATTCTTACTAATCAGCTTCGTCTATCTCATCTATCGGTCGAAAATCGTACTACTCAGCTTCGTCTAATCTCCGTTCGTACAAATTTAGCGTGACGATCAACTCCGTCAAGGTCAAAATCTGCGCGCTGCCCCTTAATGTGGAAAAGTCTAAGGTGATGAGATGCAGGAGGGGGGGGGGCGGAAGGTGGAAGAAGGTGAAATGGTGGTGGAAGGGTAAGGTGATAGAAGAGGTGGGGAAATATACTTATCTAGGGTATACGATAAGGAGAGATGGGAGGCAGGAGGCGCAGGTGGAGGAAAGGGTGTGGAAGGGGGCGGCCATAATGGGTCAAGTCTGGGGGATAGGGAAGAGGAGGTTTGGAAGCGACTGGGGTAAGGAGAGTATGGATGTTTGATAAGCTGGTATGGTCGGTGGTGAGTTACGGAGTGGAGATATGGGGGTGGAAGGAGAGGGAAGGGTTGGAGAGGTTGCACGAAAGGTACCTGAGATGGGTATTAGGCGTGGAGAGATGTACCCCGGGGTACATGGTGAGGGAGGAGATGCAGAGGGAGTTGTTGAGAGGGAGAGCGGGTTTTAGGGCATGGTGGTACGAGAAGAAGTTGGAAGAGGGCAAAGGGGGAGGTTGGCGAGGTTGTGCTGGGAAGAGGTAAGGGAAAGGGTTAGGAGGGGAGGGGTAGTGGATGGGTGGGAGAAGGAGAGATTGGGATTTTTTGAGGAGAGGGGTTGGACAGCAGAGGAGGCGGATAAAATGATGGAGGAAAGGAGGGATAAATTGAGTGAGGAGTTAGTGAGAAGGGAGAAGAAATGTCAGAAGGAGGAGAGATGGGAGAGGATAAGGAATTCCAAATATAATAAGTGGTACGGGATGGTAAAGGGAGAGGGGCTGCCGGGGTATCTGGGGAAAGGGTGGGGGGAGAGTAGATGGCAGAGGGTGGCGAGGTTTAGGTTGAGAAATGGGATGAGGGGAGGAAAGTACTGGATGGATGAAGATGCGAGAAAGTGTAGAGTGTGTGGGTGGGAGAATGAGACTTGGGAACATGTATGGGAGGTGTGTATGAGGTTGGATGAGGAGAGTGGATGGCAGGAGAGAATGGGGGAAGTGTTGGAAGACGGGGGGAGGGGAGGAATGGATGAGAAGATTGGAGGAGTGGAGGGAAGGGGAGAGTGATATAAGAATGGGTGGGGTTGTGAGTGGGAGGAGTGGGAGGGGGAAGGAAGGGGAAGGTAATGGAGTGAATGGTGAGCGACCGCAAGTGGGGGTCCAAGGGTAGGGTGGGGTAAGAAGTAGTTTTAAGGTACTTTTAAGGTTGTTTTAAGGTAGTTATAAGGTTTGCTTTTGTAAATAGGTTTCTCTCTCTCTCTCTCTCTCTCTATCTTATGTTTAGTTTGGTGTGTATGGTATGCTATAATTTTAATTTTAATTTTTTTTAATTTTAATTGGAATTTTAATTTTAATTTTAACTTTAATTTTAATGTTAAGTTTAATTGTAAGTTTAAGTTAAGGTTAGGAGAAGGAAGAAAGGGTTGAGGATAAAGAGGAGAATGTATAAGCATTGTAACCCCTAGGGGAATTCAATAAAGTTATATATATATATATATATATATATATATATATATACTATGGGGGACAATGTAGGACTTGAAAGATATCCTTTACCAAAAATTGAAAACTTTGAAGATTCCCTTTAGTTTATTGAGCATTGTTATTTCAATAAATTATAAATATTAAATCTTAGTACACAAGATATACCCTAAATATAGACAAATACTATTCGTTTGAAACATAATCTTAAATAGATTCCCCAGGGTATCGATAAGAAGAGGTAATTTTTTCGGTGACAAATAGGATTCATAAAATGTTGATTTTTAAATGCTTGTTCTAATCACAATTTTTAATAAATCTCATTAATTTCATCGTTTTTTAATGTCATGGACGGAAGCAATATACATTCAATAAACATCGATTTGGGCAAGTTGCTTTTTTGCCAAATGAACAGCTAGATCGAGCGCGTGGACCAGTGTGCGCCGGCTACCGAGCGAGCCGGCCGCGACTCGAGCGGCGCTCTCCAAGGTCCGTGCTCCGGTTCCGCGAGTATACAAAGCGCGCCGAATTGCGGATTCGGCAGAGTCGAAAAACACTCTCATTCGGTTGTTAGCGTCCGTCGTGTGCGGACGTGCCTCTACCTCTGTCGATTTGATACTATTTCTGTCTGTTCTCTATACTTTTGTATGTTGATGTGAGTGCTGTTCTCTCTTTCTTTTCGTCTCTACTCTTCTCTTCTCTTCTTCTCTCTTCTCTTCTCTTCTCTTTTCTACATCTTCTAGGCTGTAAGTACCTCTACTATTCTTTTCTGTGTTTCGGGCTAACGCGTCGGTTGCCCCGAAGAGCTTTCCCTCTTCTAGGGCAAAATTGCCCTTCTCTCCGGGTGAGTGACGGCCAACTGCCCCACCGGATTACTTTCTAAGCGCCCCAATGTGCGGCGCAAAGCCACAGAATTTAAAATTCTCGCGACGAAAAACCGCGGAGTAGTTCGTAAATTCTCGCCGGACCTCGTAACGTCGGAGACGACCAAGGGCAAAAAAGGCCTGAGTGTGACCCGTCGAGCCCTTGTCACTGCCTTAGGGTCGTTCCCTTCCGCCGCGAACAGTAGTTCCCCGCACGATGCTGAGGCACCAGACCTAGAAACGTCCAGGTCAACCACTGACCTAAATGAGCAACGTGTTAGTCCGAAAACCCACGTTCGTTCGCTATCCGAGCCCTCCTCAATCGACAGGCGAGACATTTTTCAGATACCGGAGCCCGTATCCCTGGTAAACTCCGCGCATGGGGACTCGCCCACCATCCTGGACGAACTTTCCCTGGTCGATTTTGGGAATCCAGTCACGGAGCCATCGACTACCCTTGTAGTCGTTGATCCTCCAGGGTTAACCCGCAACGAGAGTTGGAGTAGGCCTTCACCCCAAAATTCAAAATTAAATTCAGACGCCCCTGCCGAGGTTTCGTTTAGCTCTCCGTGTATCGCGTCCGCGCCCTCGACCTTCGACGTGCCGTCGGATAAACAGTTAAAGTTGTCGCCCCTGGCTAAAAAACCGAGGACAATACTTAACAGTCCCCCTGAGGACAATTCTTTCCTCTCGTCAATATAGTTGAGGTCACCGACCTCGGGACTATCCCCGCTGTAGCGGTTAAAAACAAATTTGATGTGATCGGCTTGTTCGTTGGAGACCCCAACGACTTTCCCGCTCTGCCTGTAAATATGCATCGTTCTGGTCCTTCCCTTCGAGGCCTATCCCCCTCCGTCAACAAACTCGAACAAGCAAAAGGTAAACCCAAAAAACCAAGCCTCGTACCTAGGAAGGTTATCGCTAAACCGCCTCCTCTGTACATTTCAAATTTTGACGGCAACATGCAGCGGTTAACAAAATCTCTAGCCGACTCATATGGCCGAGATTTTAAATTGAAATTTCTGGGCTCCCGGGTCCGCGTCCAGCTGAACACCATTGAGCACTTCCTCGACCTCAAGGGAAAGCTGGAGAAGGCGAACGTCCCATTCCACACCTTCACTATCAACTCCGAAAAGGTCCTCTGAACCACCTTGAAGGGCCTTCCTCGTATGGATGCTGCCGAGCTTATCGAGGAAATGAAACTCCATGACCTGAACCCGGTCACCTGCATCCCCCTCGGAAGCAGGCACTCCAAAAATTCGCTTTATTCTGTCTACAAAGTAACCTTCCCTAACGGAGTTACCTTAAATAGCATTCGCAAGGTTGCCCACCTATTTTACGCGCGGGTCTACTGGGACAAGTTCCTCTCTCGTACCAACTATTCGAAGTGCTACAAATGCCAAGCCTTCGGTCATTCCTCTTCTAACTGCGGGTACCAGCCTAAATGTGTAAAATGCGCTGGTCCCCACTGTGAGGTTGCATTCTTTTGCCGCATCATGCGTAGCGAGCGTGATGTTTGGACGAATCGTCGTCTGTCGGGAGTTGTCGCGTCTCTTCGTCAACTTTACGCGGGAACCGTGTTACGATCGAGGCGCGAAGCGTCGCTTTCTTCTTGTCTTGTCCTTCGTGATGTGCGGTGTGATAATGCAGATGTATTAAAAGTATCAGTTATAATTATAATTCATTATATTTACTTATATTTTTCTTTGTTCTACTTAAAATAAAAACCTGTGCCCCGATGGCACTACAAATAAGCAGCTATCAATTATTATTTCTATATAACCTCAAAAAGGAATATTCCAACATGGTTATGGGCCCAGTCAATGCGCCACGTGTGAGACGCGCTGAGTGAGATTAAAGACTATTAATTCTGGGGCCGTGGAATAAAGAAGTCGGTAACGTGCAAGTTTTTTTAAGAAGTGAAAAATAAAACAAAATAAAAAAATGGAAGAGCACATGATATCATTCCCTAATTTTCCGAAGCTAAATTCGAACAACTATAATAGTTGGAAGGTGGACATGAAAGTGTTGCTGATCGATCGTGGATCATGGGAATTCATAACGGGAATCACGGAGCCTCCAGAAAACGATGCGCCAGGTCGAGAGAAACGCGACTATCAAAGAAGGAAGGACAAAGCCTATACAACAATATATCAAGGTATAGAAAGACAATTTCAGACTCTAATTGCCAATACTCTAGATGGACAAGAAGCTTGGGAGACTTTAAAAACTAATTTTGAACCGACATCACGTGCACGTCTAGCAGGTCTTATAGACGAATTTTATGATCTCATATTTAACCCAAATGAAGAGACGATAGGAATATTTTGTCGAAGAGTTTGACATTCCAGAAATACTCACATGCTTTCAATTAATAAGAAAATTACCTGTCGAATATGATAATCTAGTAGAAACTATTTACAGACTAGACGATAAAGATTTTACATTCGAAGGAATAGAGAAGCAGTTGATTACCGAAGAAGGAAGAATTAAACAGAAGAGGAAAGATGAAGGGCTAGACACTGTAATAAATGCATATCAGACTGGGACAGGAAGCGGAAAAGAGATGAAAAACTTCAGAAAAGAGAACAAATATCAAAATACACAATTTAGAAATAATGGAAACATAACTACCAAAGAAGATAAGATACCACAATTTTATGAAAGCAAAAGAAATCAACAATGCAGGTACTGTAAGAAATCTGGACATTTGATGGAAGACTGCTACACATTAAAAAGAAGACAACAAAATAATACAAAAGGAAATTGGCAGGGAAGAAAAACGGCATTTTATACTGAAACTACCATGGAGATACGAGGCAATAGTGATCAAGAAGTACAAGCTGTATACAGGGTGTCCCAAAATGTCTTCAACATCGGGAAATGGGAGGTTCCTGGGGTCATTTCAAGCGCCATTTTCCTTTTGCAAAATGTTGTCCGAGGCTTCGTTTGGGAGTTATTAACGAAAAACACGGACCAATGAGAGCGCTCCCTGTCGCTCGGTGGCACGGTCAGCGCGGCGAGCCGGGGGGGAAGATAGTGTTGTCGGTACGCCGCGATGTAGTAAGAAGTAGCAGTTTCTCGATTATGTCCCGATTTCGATGAGCTTTAGATATGTTGTTAAGACAATGATTCTGAACAACATTTCCCTTTAGACTTTTTGCCTCGAGGCTTTAGTTTACGAGATATTTGTAAAAACTTGTAATTGAAAATCGATCGATGTTCATACTACTATCTCCTCTCCGATTTAATGCCGAATTCCGAAGCCGCCCGCCAACGCGAATCAGTCCCTCGGAATCGAGATACGGGTTTAAAGAGAGCAATGGACTTTGTCGCGGGAGTGGAAGCTTATCGTACAACCGCTGAAATTCAACCGGAAGTACCGTTTGTTGAATATGTTTCAGCCAATACGTGCGCGCTTGTCAAATTTCTATCGGAAACAGCGCGCTTGGATTTGGACATTTTTCCGAGTGACCTTCCGTGGCCGAGATTGACGATTCGGAACGGTTACGGTGTAAATGCAGTTTTGCGATGAAGCGCAAAATATATGCAGTCACGCGAAGAAGCTTGGGCCAACTCGAGAATCGCGTAGCTAGATCCCACGGTTCTGGCAAAGTGACTGCGTGAAGAGCGACCGGTACCCGCTCCTCCAGTGTCATATACAATTAGATGTAAAGTCGGCATATTTTTACGGTAATTTAAAAGAAAGAATATATATGAGGTAACCGAAGGGATTCGAGGTAGTAGGAAAAGAAAGTAAAGTATGTTTATTGCGGAAACCAATTTACGGATTACACCACAGCGGTAGAGAATGGAATAATGAGTTCGAAAATATTCTAAAGTCATTTGGATTTAATAAACTATTAAGATGTAACTGCGTATATGGTTTAGATAATGAAGCTTTCTTATTACTATATGTTGATGATATTGTATTATTTGCCAAAGATGAAACATTAATTCAAGAAATTGTAGCGCGAATAAAATCAAAGGTAGACATTAAAGAGCTTGGAGAGGTAAAATATGTCTTAGGTGTAAATATTGAAAAGGATAAGACTGACTATTACCTACATCAACAAACTTATATTGAGAAATTAATGAACAGACTTAAAGAATTACCAAAAACACATGTCAAATTACCATTAAAAATAGGTAGCTTACCACCCAAAGAAGGAAATGAATTAGTTGAGAATGAGTTAATGAAAAAGTTTCCTTACAGATCGCTGATTGGATGCTTATCGTTCTTGGCCGATAGAAGCAGGCCAGATATAGCTTACACAGTAAATTTAATGTCACAGTATTGTAACCGTTATAATTTTCAGCATTGGAAAATGGTTGTCGACGTGGTTAACTACGTATTTAATACCAAAGATTATAGATTGAATTTATCAAGTATCAAGAATACAGGGCTGATCTCATATTCGGATGCGAACTGGGGGTGTGATCTCATGCAAAGGCACTCGACGAGCGGATATATTATATATTTCAACAACGTCCCGTTTATGTGGAAATCGAACAAACAAAAATGTATAGCTTTAAGTACAATGGAATCCGAATTTATTGCGTTGACGGAGAGCGTAAAAGAATTAGTTTGGTACTGCGATATTTTAAGAGAATTAGGGATATACTCAGAAATTGAAAAACCGATTCAATATTGCGATAACCAATCTACAATATATTTCAGTAAAAATAGAATAGAAAATTAAAAAACTAAACATATTGATATCAAGCTTCAATTTATAAGAGATTGGATAAGTATGGAAAAGTTCGAATTGAAGTTTATACCGAGTAAGTCAAATATGGCGGATTTCTTAACTAAGCCTCTATTGCAGAATAAACATGATAATTTTGCGAATCAGATATTCTGTAAATGAAGCTGCAAACGATTGTGGGGCCGTATGTGAGGTTGCATTCTTTTGCCGCATCATGCGTAGCGAGCGTGATGATTGGACGAATCGTCGTCTGTCGGGAGTTGTCGCGTCTCATCGTCAACTTTACGCGGGAACCGTGTTACGATCGAGGCGCGAAGCGTAGCGTCGCTTTCTTCTTGTCTTGTCCTTCGTGATGTGCGGTGTGATAATGCAGATGCATTAAAAGTATCAGTTATAATTATAATTCATTATATTTACTTATATTTTTCTTTGTTCTACTTAAAATAAAAACCTGTGCCCCGATGGCACTACAAATAAGCAGCTATCAATTATTATTTCTATATAACCTCAAAAAGGAATATTCCAACACCCACCTTTCTTCGGACTGTCCTACCCCTACGGTAGAGAAACCAGTCTGTGCTAATTGTAACGGCGAGCACACGGCCAATTATTCCAAATGCCCGGCCCTGGGCAATTACCTGGAGAAGCGGGCAAAGCGCCACCCTCCACCTGCTTCTTCGCAGGGAGTTTCCTTCTCGACTGGCCCTCACAGGTCAACGGAAACAGCTATGCTGCGTCCCAACATATCCTACAGCAACGCCCTAGCACCGAAGAGACCGCACCTTCTGCAAATGCAAACCAACAATTTCACCACGGCCCCTGAACATCAGGCACATCCAGCAAATGCGTCTATCTCCCCGATCGAGGAGACCATGCACATCTTTAAAGAGATCGCTGCAGTCTGCAACGTGGAAAAAATCCTCGCGGCTGCCAAATTCCTCTTAGCCAAATTGATACTCTGCAGATCGGATTCCGAGAAATTCGCTGCATTCATGCAGGTTTCGGCAACCCTTTCATAGGTGGTCGATACCCTAAAGTTTTACTCTGGAATGTCAGATCCATCCTAAATAAACAAACTGACATAGCTGCAACAAAATAATGTCAACGTTGCGATTATAACTGAGACGTGGCTCAGACCTGATCTCGACTTCTACTTACCCGGCTACAAGCTTGTCCGTTCCGATCGACCCTGCAATAGTGCCTTCGGGCGTGGCGGTGGTGTTGTCATTTTCATCCAAAACACCCTGGAATACAATATTGTCGAAATGCCAGTTCTGGACGGCATTGAGATTGCCTGTGTCAGATTCACTTCTCCAGCGCTCACCTTTCCCGCAATCTACATTCGCCTTACAATTGTCCTGACGTCAGTGACCCTGGATTTCCTATCACGCCTCAGATACCCCTTCATCATCGGCGGTGACTTCAACGCCAGACACCCTGACTGGGGTGACAGGCGCTCAAACCGAAATGGCAGATCCCTACAAGACCACGTATCCAGATCCAAATATAGAATCCTTTCCTCCCAAGAACCCACGTTTCGTAGAAACGACGTCACATCCTACCTCGACCTTTTCCTCACTGACATCTCGTGTGACCTCGACTGTGCGGTAATCGATCAGCTTCCATCAGATCACAGCCCAATCGTACTGCGTCCCAAGGAGGCCTCACTGTTCCCTCCACACATCCTTCGGACATTCCACTTGGAAAAGTATACACACCTCACCAACAAGTTCCATATTACTGGCCACCCCTGTAATAGAACTGAGATAGACGCATCAGTGAAGACCATTGAGTCCTTCCTTACCGCCTGTCTCAGGAGGCCTTCCGTATATAAGGAGAAGTCTGCACGTCCTCACCTCTGCGACGATCCTCTCTTAACTGCCCTCATTCGGCTCAGGAGAAAGCACCGCCGCGATCTTCAGCGCACTGGTAGCTGGCTCTGTACCGTCAACATCAAGCATATCACGAGTGAAATGAAGCACAGGGCGGTCAAATACAAGCGTGAACTCTTCACCAAAAATCTTACAAAATTAAATAAATCCGACCCCACCTTCTTGCGGAACTACAAGATTCTCTCTCGCACTCGTACCAAATACCCACCTCATACCTCTCCTGCTTCCGCCTCTCCTATCACTCTTGACAAGACAAAGGCAGATGCATTCGCAACTGTTTTTGCCAGCTCCTTCTCCGGAGCCGACTACACGAATTCGCCACTTAACAAAGTTATCTCGGACCACACGCAATCCATAATGGACACACCCGCGGACCTTCCCTCGAGACCCCCTTTCGTCACGCCATCTGACATAGTTAAAGCCATTAAAACGTTCCGTAACAATAAGGCGCCCGGCTACGATAAAATCACGGCCCCGATGCTCAAGAAGCCCGGTCGTAAAGTTGTCATGCAACTTTATTACACCTTCTCTTCCTGCTATAACCTTGCGTACTTCCCCGATAAATGGAAGGTCGCCAAGGTCGTCCTCATCCCTAAGCCAGGCAAAGACCATAAATCGCCTGATAATTACAGGTCGATTAGCCTGCTCCCGATTCTAGGAAAACTTGAGAAATGTATCCAAAAGCTTCTCCTATCCTTTCTCAGGAGCAAAAACCTTATTATCGATCAGCAATTCGGCTTTCGGTCTATGCATTCGACCACTCACCAATTGGTGAGATTCTCACAGCTGGTTACTCACCAGGTAAATATAGGTAGGTCTGTCCCTGCGGTTTTCCTCGACCTGACGAAGGCTTTCGACACCGTCTGGCACAAGGCGTTAATTTTTAAGCTGAACAACATGGGCTTCGACCGGCTTATTCAGAAATTTATTCTAAATTATCTGACAGATAGAAAATTATACGTGTCAATCAACGGGTCCGACTCTGTTAGTCATAACGTCCTTGCTGGAGTGCCACAGGGTTCCATACTCGACCCGATTCTCTTTAATATCTTCGTCAATGACATACCCAAGGATGACGTTTCCCCACTGGCAATGTATGCGGATGATACTCTGCTCTTCTGCCCTCATAAAAATCCCCACATTGCTACGTTAAACCTGCAATGTTATCTAAATACAGTGATCAACTTCTTTGAAGTCTTGAAACTTACCGTCAAGCCTATCAAAACCATGGCCATTCTCTTTATCTCGAGAACTAAACTGAAGTCAGTCCCTCGGCTAACCATCACGAACGTGGCTATTCCTTGGGAAAGTAAAATTAAATATTTGGGGTCGTAATGGCAGTAAATTAATATGGCGGGAGGCGATTCTAGATCGTGTCTCCAAAACACGTGCGGCCGCCGCGCCGGTGCCATCCACAAGCTAATCTCGAAAAATTCGCCGTTAAACCGCAGTTTAAGACTCACCCTCTACAAGGTGTGTCTCCGCTCGGTTCTTACATATGGCCTGCATCTGTGGATAGCCGCCGCAGTGACAAATTTTAAGGTCGCGAGCCCTGCCCAGTCTCGCATTCTAAAAATAATTTTGGGTCTCCCCACAAGAACCCCTACCAGTCTCGTCAATGACATCGCTAAAATGCCGACCTTACTGGACTTCTGCGTTAATACCATTAACAAATATGAGGTTCGCCTCCACCCGAACCCACTCGTTCGACTCACAGGTGAATTTAACCTTCATCAAATCCCTTACCGCATAAAAAAGAGATTTCCCCTACATTATCACCATCTCCGACCGCCCTAACGCGAACTGGTGCTTTCCTTGCTTGCCTCCCTGGAAGTGCCACTGTTTACCTCTCACAGCGCGTCCCTCCGCTCAAATTCTTAAGGTCTAACATCTCGATGTTCAACCTGTCTTGTGGCACCCTGCAATCACCACCTTATTTGGCATTCTTCATCTTGCCAATCATTCTTAGAAAATGGTCTTCATCGTACCTTCCTATCATTTCACACAGTATGTCACTGTTATGGAAGGTACAGTGCGCATCCGCACATGTTATCACAAGCCATGGCTGCACAAAAAGCTGCCGCTCTCCGAAAAACCCCTTCCAGGGGTCTCTATACCTCGCGATCTGCGACAGCCTCCCCTCCCATCCGTCATCCTTCACCCCTCATCTCCCCCATCTCTCATCTTATTTCCGGCATTTTTGAAAATTTTACCCCCGCCTGCTTTATCCTTGCTATATGGCAACCCCTAAATTACAAAGGTAACACCAACTATTAACCTAACCTTTCTGTTACCTGGTAAGGCGGCATTATAAAGCTGCCAGACACAGGCCTCCTGACTCAAGTGAATATAAAAAAAAAAAAAAAGATTCGACAGAGGAAAAACACTCGGTCTCGGTCGTTAGCGTTCGTCGTAAACGGACGTGTCTCTACCGCGCTCTCGCTTCGAGTTTCGTTTCAGTTTATTCTGGTCTTAAAGTTCATTTCTGAGCATCTATGTGATTTCTGTTCTTTCTCATTTGTCTTGAGTGAACAAACATCTTCTGTTCTGCACTCGTGATCTGATTTAACGCGTCGGTTCGCCTCCGAAGTGTTTTCCTTCCCTAGGGTGAAAACCGTTCGTTTTCCCAGTGAGTTTCCCCAGATGTTTAACCAAGCGCCCCAATGTGTGGCGCAAAGCTAGTGAGTTTAAAATACTTGCGACGGAAAATCGCGGAGTCATCCGCAAATTTTTGCCGGATTTAGTTACATCGGCTACGGTCAAAGTGAAAAAAGTGTCCAGTGTGACTCGCGGGACCCTGCTTCTTCTCCAGCTTCGTATCCTGCTGCCACGAACAGCAATTTTCGTCAGGATGCTGACGCTCCATCTCAGGAAATTTTCCGGTCAGCAACAGGCCTGAATGAATTTAGTGCCAGTGTTAACCCTACAATCCACGTACGTTCTCTCTCCGAACCCTCTGTTGATCGGCTCGACATTTTCCAAATACCAGAGCCCGTCTCTCCGGTAAATTCTGTCGGAGCTTCTCCCTCCGCGTCTGGTGAATCCTTCCCCTGTGAATTCGGAAATTTAATCACGGGGCCATCGGTCGCTCCCAAAATCGATGATCCTCCTGGATCGACTCATAAGATTAAAAAGAGTAGACCCGCTCCAAAAAAATTAAATTTCAACTCTAACGTTACTGCCGATGCTTCGTTCGGCGCATCGTTTCCTGTAACCGCGCTGCCGACTTTCCTTGACGGCAGCTCGGTGCCTTGTGTTAACATGCCGGAGGGGACCCACCTCGGGGCAATTCCCGCTGTAGCGGTTCGAAATAGATTTGATATGCTCGGTTCGTTTACCGGAGATCCAAATGACTTTCCTGCCTTGACCGTAAACATACATCGTGCCGGTCCTTCTGTCCGAGGCTCATCCCCTCCGAATTCAAGTAGACAACAGTCGAATTCTAATAATGTCACTTCTCCAAGCACCGTACCAAAGAAAGCTATCTCTAAGCCGCCTCCTCTCTATATTTCTAATTTCGATGGCAATATGCCTCGTTTAACAAAGTCGTTAGCTGAATCATACGGACGCGACTTCAAACTTAAATTTCTGGGTACAAGAGTTCGAGTTCAGTTGAACTCTATCGAGCACTTTCTTGACCTTAAGGGGAAGCTCGAGAAGGCGAACCTCCCATTTCACACTTTCACAATCAATTCTGAAAAGGTCCTTTCAGCCACACTGAAGGGCCTTCCTCGTATGGATGTCAAGGAGCTGATTCAGGAGATGAAACTCCATGACCTGAACCCGGTTTCCTGTACCCCCTTCGGAGGCAGGCATTCCAAGGATTCTCTGTACTGTGTCTACAAAGTCACTTTCCCTAACGGGGTTACCCTCAACAATATTAGAAAGGTTGCCCACTTGTTTTATACTCGAGTATATTGGGATAAATTCCTATCTCGTACTAACTACTCCCAGTGCTTTAAATGCCAGGCTTTCGGTCACTCCTTTTCAAACTGTGGCTACAAACCTAAATGCGTGAAATGCGCTGGTCCGCACCTTTCATCCGACTGTCCTACGTCCACGGTTGCGAAACCGACATGTGTAAATTGCAACGGCGACTATACAGCCATCTACTCAAAATTTCCTGCTCTGGGAAACTACCTGGAAAAGCGGGCAAGGAGACACCCTCCACCTGCCTCTTCGCAACGTATTTCTTTCTCGACTGGCCCTCACAGGTCAATCGAAACCGCCATGCTGCGCCCTAACGTGTCGTACAGCAGTGACCTTACGCCGAAGAAAACGTCTCTTTCTGAAAAATACATATATACTTTTCCCACTGTTCCTGGCCATCATGGACAACCAACAAATTCATCTATATATCCGATTGAGGAGACCATGCAAGTCTTTAAAGAATTTGCTGCCGTCTGCAACGTTGGAAAAATTCTTGCCGCTGCTAAAATTCTATTATCTAAATTGAGATTGTGCAGATTGGATTCTGTGAAATTCGCTGCTTATATGCAGGGATCGGCAACCCTTTCATAGGCGGACGTTATCCTAAAATCTTACTCTGGAATGTCCAATCCATTCTAAACAAGCAAACGGATATTGCAATATATTTACAACAGAACAATATAAATATTGCAATTTTAACAGAGACCTGGCTTAGACCTGATCAAGACTTCTATCTGCCTGGATACAAGCTTGTACGCACTGATCGACCCTGCAATAGTGCCTTTGGGCGAAGTGGAGGGGTTGCCATTCTTATTCAAAACACCTTTGAATGCAGCATTATCGAACTCCCAGTTCACGATGGTATTGAGATTGCCTGCGTCAGGCTCACCTCTCCTGTGCTTACGTTGGCTGCAACCTATATAAATCCAAAGACCGCCTTGACATCAAATTTCTTAGATCATCTATCTCGCCTCAGATATCCTTACATTATAGGCGGTGACTTCAATGCCAAGCACCCTGTCTGGGGTGACCTACGTACAAATCGTAATGGCAGAACCCTTCACGATCACATGTCTAAATCTAAATACAGACTTTTCTCTCCTCAATTACCCACGTATCGTTGTCACAACGCTACATCCTATCTTGATCTGTTTCTCACCGACATTTCGTGTCATTTTGATTGTGCGGTAATCGACCAGCTCCCAACCGATCATAGTCCACTTCTCTTAAACCCTAAGGAACCCCCTTGTTTCCTCCTCATATCCTTAGGACATTCGACTGGGTACACTTTTCTTACAAACAAATTTTAAATCACTGGATATCCCAGCAACAAAGCTGAAATTGATATGTCAGTTAAAACCATGGAATCCTTCCTTACTGCCTGCCTCAGGAGATCCTCTATGTATAAAAAGAAGTCTTCACGCTCTCACCTCTGTGATGACCCTCTCCTGACAGCTCTTATTCGTCTTAGAAGAAAGCACCGCCGCGATCTTCAACGCACCGGGTGCTGGCTCTTCACCGTAAGTATTAAACACCTGACGAACGAAATTAAGCATAGGGCTGGCAAATATAAGCGTGAGCTCTTCGCCAAGAATCTAACTTAGCTTAACAAATCCGACCCTACCTTTTGGCGGAATTACAAGATATTCACGGGCACTCGTACCAAGTACCCTCCACTCACTTCTTCTGCCTCTCCTTCTCCTATCATTCTTGACAAGGCCAAGGCAAACATATTCGCAACTGCTTTTGCCAGTTCTTTCTCTGGAACCGACTACTCGGATTCACCATTCAATAAAGTCATTTCTGACCACTACAAGTGCTCCTAACAAGGCTCCCGGCTGTGACAAAATCATAGCACCGATGCTAAAATATGCCGGCCGCAAAGTTGTGATGCACTGTACTACACCTTCTCTGCATGCTACAACCTTGCGTATTTTCCGGATAAGTGGAAAGTGGCTAAAGTCGTACCCATTCCGAAGCCAGGTAAAGACCGTGAATCTCCTGACAACTACAGGCCGATTAGCCTGCTTCCAATACTGGGGAAACTCCTCGAAAAATACATTCAGAGACTCCTCCTCGATTTCCTCAAGAGTAACGATCTCATAATAGACCAACAAATTAGTTTTAGGTCTATGCATTCGACAACTCACCAATTGGTGAGATTTTCCCAATTGGTTACCCAGCAACTAAATATAGGACGGTCGGTCCCCGCGGTCTTTCTTGACCTGACGAAAGCCTTCGACACTGTCTGGCACAAGGCGTTAATCTTTAAACTTCGTAACCTAGGCTTCGATTTGCTTATGCAAAAATTCATACTTAACTACCTGTCAGACAGGAAAGTATATGTCTCAATCAACGGGACCGACTCCGACAGTCATAACGTTCACGCTGGAGTACCACAGGGCTCCATACTTGGCCCGACACTATTTAACATCTATGTTAATGACATCCCTAAGGATGATAACTCTCAACTCGCCATGTATGCGGTTGACACCCTGCTCTTTAGCCCTCACAAGATTCCTCGCATTGCTACGTCCAACTTGCAATGCTACCTAAACAAAGTTATCGACTTCTTTGAAGCCTGGAAACTTATTGTTAATCCAACTAAAACCCTGGCTATTCTCTTCTCCTTGCGGAAAAAATACAACACAACTCCGCGGCTCACCATCAAGAATGTGTCTATTCCTTGGGACAGTAAAATTAAATATGTGGGTGTCATTATGGACAGCAAGCTCATCTGGAGAGAGGCAATACTAGACCGTGTCTCCAAAACACGTGCGGCCGCTGGTGCCATTCACAAATTAATTTCTCAAGCTTCACCCTTAAACCGCAGTCTAAGACTCACCCTCTACACGATGTGTCTATGCTCCGTTCTCACCTACGGTCTGCATTTGCAGATAGCCGTCTCAGTCTCTAACTTCAAAATCGCGAGCCGAGCCCAGTCCCGCATCTTAAAAATTATCTTTGGTTTTCCCACGAGAACTCCTACGAGTCCTACCTGTCTAGTCAACAACACCTAAAAAATTCCCAGTTTACTGGATTTCTGTATCAACATCATTAAGAATTACGAGGTTGATCTGCACCCGAATCAACTCGTTCGACTCACAGGAGAATTTAATCTCCGTCAAATTCCTTATCGCATCAAAAAGAGATTTCCGTTACATTACCACCACCACCGATCGCCTTAATGCATATCAGTGCAAACTTTGTCTGCCACTTCGGCGGTACCGCTGTCTGCCCTTTACAGAGCGTTTCTCCGCCCAACTTTTTTACTGGACAGCATTCTGGATGCTGTGGCCGTTTCTTTGTTGCACCTCTGTAACACCGTTAAACGTGGCATGCTTATCCTGCCACTTACCCTTACATATTGACCTTTCCCTCACCTTTCCCTCTATTTTTAATTATGATAGCACCTGGGAAGGTGTTGTGTGTTTACGTCCGCAAAGTGACAATATGATACTTGTCGCTCTCCTGAGGATCTATTAACCAAGGGTCTTCTTATATCTCGCTCATTTTTCATTTTTCATCTTTTTCATTTTTTCATTTTCCTCTTCGGACTTTTTTTGAAAATTTTATTCTCCACTTGTTTTGTTTCTGCTACATTGCAACCCATACTTTTATGAAGGTAACACCAATCTTGCAACACCTAACTTTCTTTTGCACCCTGGTAAAGCAGCACTAAAGCTGCTAGGTACAGGCCCTCTGTCTTCATGTAAAATAAACAAAAAAAAACGAATTGCGGATTCGGCAGAGTTCGCCAGCCACGGCTCTGTTCCAGAGTTCGAGCTCTCCAACGAAACCATACAGCTCCTCTCAGAGCTCCGACTCGCCGACGGCGACGAGCTCGCTTCCTCGGGTTCCTCCGAGCGCGAGCAATTTGTGGCACATTCTCCGGGTGCGTCCGAATGTTCCGTCGATCGGAGCCCCGGGAAACGCAGGCCACCGTCCGACGGAATCGGTAACAACATCCCGCCGCCCTCCGGCCGCCGTCGTCGCCGTCACGGACCGTACCGGGAACCGCCGTTGTGGAGAGGTGGGCACGAAGCGTTCGAGAGCTTCCGAACGCGTGCGACCGCAACCCTTCCTACAGGTACTTCCGTAGGAGCGTTGCGGCACCCTCTGCTTCACCGGCCCGTGCGGGCTGAGACACTCGATAACCGGCGAACCGATCCTGCCACCACGCCGACCGTTCCTGCCGACGTCCTGGATCGTCTCGTCCCGACAAAGAGGGGTAGTGTGCGCCTGTCTCCGGGAGCTTCCGGCCGCGTGCTTACCCAGTGCTTCCTACGGGAGCATCTGTAGGAGTTTTGGAGCGCTCTCCCTTGCGTCGGGCCGCACGGCCCAGCCCGCGGTCAAATTATTTATGCTATCTCTGTGTATTCCGCGCTGACTGATCTCCGTTTGATTAATATGTAATAATAGAGCGAACGCGGACCGTCCCGAACGGAGCTGACCGCAGTCCGGACGATGGGACGTCACCAGGCGCTGCCGGAAACACCAGAATAATAAATCTCGTTTTTACCAGTACTTCGATATTCACTTCGTTCTCTCCCCTCCCGCGCTCCCCTGCACGAACCCTGGAGTGCTCGAGCATCCCGAAGGCTGGACGTCGCTACGCGTCGATGCTGGTCGCATTGAGACGGGTGTCGCGTTAGGGCCGATTCATACTGGAGAGTCCGCGGACAAACTGTCTGCGGATATTTCCCATAAATTTCGTGCGGGTTGACAAGTACCGCTGTGCCTCTGCTAAGCGTGGCAGAAAAAAAAGGTCACCAAATGGCAGGAACGGTTCCTATTTCCTCGGTAGTTTACCAAAAGGAGTTGTGGAGCCCATAGAAACCTTTTTTTTTTGCCACGCTTAGCAGGGGCACGGCGGTACTTGTCAACCCGCACGAAATTTATGGGAAATATCCGCGGACAATCCGCATAAGATGGTCAAAAGTGCTCTTGAACCGAATTTTATGGCCAATGGGTCATTCGATAGAGCATACGAAAAAACATACTGTGCAAAGTTTCAACCCTATATCTTAATCGGGAGGATAGATATAGGGTAAAATCGAAAAATCAGTTTTTGGCCTATTTTCCCTAGTTAATGATGTTCAGAAATTCTGAGAATCATGTGACACATGTCGATCACCCAAATACATACTCTGCAATTCGTTTCAGATTTTTAAATTGAAAATTCTGCTTGTAAAAAATCAAAAAGCTCAAAAAAATCGAAAAAATACAGATTTCACATGGAAGTTTTAAAGTGACCACATTTTCCTTTTCACGGGTATCGATATATTGTTATAATTATCGTTCATGAATTTTTTCATATTTGTCGCCTGTCTGCGCGGTAGTTAAAAAAAATAAAAATCGATTTTTTCGACGTTTTTTCCGCGAAGACCTAAGGTTACCTTAAAATTGTTACGTTATATTTATTCTCTAAGTCTATTAGGCACTGATAAACCTTGAACATTTCACAGAAATAATTAAAAAATGAAGTTAACTTTGTTTCCAAAAAAATGTCACCAGTTCATCACCGATAGTTTACCTAAAGGAGATTTGGAGCCCATACAGACCTTTTTTTTCTGCCACGCTCAGCAGGGGCACGGCGCGGCGGGACTTGTCCACCTGCTCGAAAATAGGATATGCCCGCGGACACTCCACTAGCGACAGAACTTTTCTTCCAACCACATATATGTGGTATCAAAAATTATTTCGGATACACCGGAAAATAATGAAATGTTCATTTTAGGGAACCAATAGTAAAAATTTCATACGCCACACAGTGGACCAAATTTGGACGAAATCTGTGTCAAAATTAAAGAACTTTCGATAGAAATGAGATACAGAGCGATGATTTTTTTTCCAAATGAAAGCTGAAACTTTGCAGAATATGGGAAAAATAGGGATAAAAATCAATATAACGAAGTATTTGAACGTTTAGTTGTCGTATATCATTTGACGAACGATCACTTGACGTATCGCTGCGATTGTCGCTGGCACTCCCTTGTAGGTAAATAGGCTGTGTGTGTAATTTGAATGAGATATCTATTTTCCATAATTATGTTTTCATTTGCACTGAAAGTAAGATAAGTATTCAATCTTCTCAACTTACTTCGTATCAACAAATTTATTAACTTACGATGATAAAAATGAAAGAATAAGGTATCAGCAGAAGTTAAAATCTCCCTACTTTTCCCATATTCTGCAAAGTTTCAGCATTAATTTTAAAAATAAATCGTCGCTCTATATCTCGTTTCTATCGAAAGTATTTCGTCCACTGTGTGGCGTATGAAATTTTTACATGGTGCGTACAGTTGCAAAGTATCGTTGTGGGCGAAATGACACTATTGGTTCCCTAAAATGAACATTTCATTATTTTCCGGTGTATCCGAAATAATTTTTGATACCATATATATGTATATGTGGTTGGAAGAAAAGTTCCGTCGCTAGTGGAGTTTCCGCGGACGGCTTTGTTCGCGGCTATTTCCCATTTTCGAGCGGAGGTGGAGGAGTCCGCCGTGCCCCTGCTAAGCGTGGCAGAAAAAAAGGTCTCTATGGGCTCTACAACTCCTTTAGGTAAACTACCGAGGAAATAGGAACCGTTCCTGCCGCTTGGTGACCTTTTTTTTCTGCCACGCTTAGCAGGGGCACAGCGGGACTTGTCACCCCGCACGAAATTTATGGGAAACGTCCTCGGACAACCCGTCCTAGGACACCCCAGTATGAATCGGCCCTAATGCGCCACACGCAGTTCATATGGTGCGGGCCTAAAGTGGCTCAAGAACTAGGACCGTCACGGGAACCGAGACGGGCGGCCACGGCCAGGCCACAGATTTCGATACACTTCTAGTTTTCCGAAGGAAATATTTTTCACAGTTTGAAAGAATGAATTCCACAACCATTAGCTCGATACGGTTGACGATTTTTAATATTTCATAATGCGACCGGTATTGTCTTCGAATAATAAAATATTGTAAATTAAGAATAATACCGATTGGCCAGGTCTCACCACGTGGAGGCTGCTGTGAAGGAGACCTGTACGGTCTCTTATTATTTTTGCGTCGTCCTAGCCAACGGAATATTATATTAAGTTTAACACTGTTTTGTATGTAGTTGAAACAAAATTGTTGGGTTGTGGTACAAAAAAAGAAACGTGCGCAGCTGGTTGAATAGAAAACTATAAATGGAATATTTTATTAACTCAGTAACTTAGATAACACTTTGTTTGTACTAACTCTGTTCACCGTGATTGCACAGATAAATACAGATATATTATTTTTGTTAGACGGCACATGCACACGTTATAATTTTTATTTTCTTACGAGCTCTCTCTCTCACATTCTTCCTTTGTTGCACACGCACGCAGTCTCTCTCTCTCTCTCTCTCTCTCTCTCTCTCTCTCTCTCTCTCTCTCTCTCTCTCTTTCTTTCTCAGGGTTGCCATCCGTGCTACTTACAGCCTGTTCAGACACGGCGGAAACCGTGCGTTTTCGACCGCGCGATTTGAACCGCGTCAAAATTGACAGTCGTTCAGGAAGAGGCGGTACCCGCGCGGACATACAGGAGAGGGGCAACCATAGTAAATAAAATCGCGCGGAAACCTCGCGGATTTGTTTTCGTGCGGTTCAGAGGGGGCAGCCGCGCGGATCTTTGGACCGCGCGGTTATGTGTGAACGAATGCATAGACGCTAATGTAATTAGATCCGCGCGGTTCAAATCGCGCGGTTCAAATCGCGCGGTCGAAAACGCGCGGTTTCCGCCGTGTCTGAACAGGCCCTTAGAGTGACAACCTGTGAAATTATTCCTTCAACAAAAATGATAAGCTGATTTTTTTCATCATCTATTTCTTTTAAACGCTACTTAACAAAGTTGAAACGCAATCATTCTTTTCCATTAGCACCTTTCTGCGGTCCTGGCCCAAAATATGTTTTACCAACTCCAAAAACTCCAGCATTTTCATTAAAGTTTAGAACTAAACTCAGAGGTGGATGTACGACACCAGGACCCTACTACATTAAATCCAGAGCAGGTCCAGCGTTCTTTATGTGAGTACCCATACTATTGGTTTCATAATTTTTTTTATTATTTATTTTTCTTTTTTAAGCATAATCGCTGTTGTTATGTTGCCACAAGAGGGGGAAACATTTGGGCCTCGATGACATCAGAAACAACAATGATGATATTATATAATAATTAGATTAATAATAATAATAATAATAACGGTCATATAAATATAGTAACTGTATGATGGAGTTTACAGGGGTAGGATGTAACAGCTGTACATTTTTACTATTTTCGTAGATTTATGTCAGGTACGTTGTTACGTCTCACGCCGGGTCCGCGAAGACGTTACGTTTTTACGCGTGCGAATTTCTGTTGATGTCCACGGTTCGTTGCGACGTAGGGCGAGTTACGTCGTTCCGTCGTCAGAGAAAGAATGTCGGGATGGGATTCCCGGTCGGCTGGACCTAGTCCGGCTGGCTGTGAATTGGAGTACACACACGCAATCGGCTGGACCAAGTCCGCCAAGATTGTGGTGGGTACGGTAGATCGAACGGCTGGACCCAGTCCGCCTAGTTCGAGGAAAATTGGAGACTTCACAATCGGCTAGACCTAGTCCGCCAAGATTGTGGTAGGTGAGGGAACTCGAACGGCTAGACCCAGTCCGCCTAGTTCGAGGGAAAATTGAAGGACGCACAAACGGCTGGACCTAGTCCGCCAAGAATGTGGTAGTGGGGGAGCTCGAGAGGCTGGACCCAGTCCGCCGTGCTCGAACGTGTAGGTATAGGACAGGGGTGAAAAAGTGGTTGGCGACTCCTCTCACGACTAAGGTTCTTGATACACGCACATTCGCACACGCAAATGAATTTATTCTTTGCTGGTCCGCACGCAGCAATATCGACGTATAAGGGGATTAGGAAGGAGGTGGTGTATCCTCTCAGTTTGAAGGCCAGAACTACAAATAGTTCAAAGTGCTCTCGGTTTCATCATCGAGAACGATGGAAGTAGGTAAATGGTTAAAAGGTTGGATTGAGGAAGGTGAACGCGAACAGTCGTTGCACTGGATGGTGCACCGAAGAATTCTGACTTCAGACTTCAGCTGACTCGTGACTTCGACTGACTTCTGACTTGGACTGACTTCGACTGTGGTTCTGTCTTCGACTGTGGTTCTGACTTCGACTGACTTCGACTGACTCCTGACTTCGACTGCTTTCGACTGATTCCTGAATTCAACTGACTCCTGACTTCGACTGCTTTCGACTGATTCCTGAATTCAACTGACTTCGTAGGTGTCCAGCTGCTTTCCTTATAGTCCAACGTTGGTGGAAGGGGGTAGTCCCAATTACATGTCAAGTTGTTCCAGTGGAAGGGGTAGTGGATCACTGGAGGTGGATCGACGTTCCTGCGTCTAAGTCCTTTATCGTATTTTGTGAAATAATTCTGTTCTGAGACTATGTCCTTATCGTATTTCGTGAAATAATTCTGTTCTGAGACTATGTCCTTTATCGTATTTCGTGAAATAATTCAGTTCTCAGACTATGTCCTTATCGTATTTCGTGAAATAATTCTGTTCTCAGACTATGTCCTTATCGTATTTCGTAAGATAATTCGGCTGCAGGAGTGGTGTTGTCGCATGTTGGTTCGAACTGTCGACTACTAATGATCGATTTGATCCGCTGTCTCGATGATTTCAACTTCTGGTGGGGGTTGCGACGTAGTAGGTTCACTAGACTGGAACGGACCGTATCAATAGGGAAACGGTCCCTTGAAACTTTATTCTTATGAGATTTGAAATAGTGGCGTGTGAATGAGGGGCGGGCCCCTTGAAAATATACCACAGGAACGGCCTGGGCTTGCAAGAGCAGGACGGACTGTGGTGACGAACGTCACAACGTACATGCTAAAAATTCCATCGAAATTGGTTAGCGTGGTCATAAGTTACAAGTAATTACAAATCATAGAAATCGTAGTTTTACACGATTTTCGTCTGACTGACATAAATCTACAACACGTAGGATGTTGTATATGAAATTTACGATTTTTAACATTAGGGTAACTGTACCGATTACTGCGGTATCACGCTTCGATCGTATTTTATTTTAATATTATTCCTAATTTATCATGAAATAATAATATGTATGTGTAATTCTGTGCATTCTGTGCATTCTATGGAAGAATGTGTTCTGAATACAAAAAAAATTGGTGCACCTCAAAACCTAATACAACATAAGAAAATATAAAAAAATAAAATCAATAACATGTAACCGTTTATTTCTCTTTTCTATTTTTATGAAGGGACGGTTACGACCCTTCAATATTATTTACAGGAGAAGTTCGTGTCTCCAGGCACTGGATGACGGAGAGGCTTTAATTAGGTATTGAATGAGTTGGAAATGGTGTGAGAGGTAGAAGCAAAATATATTCTGTTCTACTGTGTTTGATACACGAAGTTTCTCTTTTTCACTATAAATTATTACGTCACCCATGGGGTAACGGACGTCGTCCTTTAGGCCAGGCCTGGGCGCGGTTGGCTCGCGGAACAGATGTTGCTGCTTCTCGTCTTCGCTTGGTCGGCAAGTCAGGCCCCACCACGGCCACTCCGACTCTTCCCTTAGCCTTAGCGCCCTTAGCCTTAGCAGCTAAGCATATCTCGAGACTCCACGTCTGACAATGAGCCCCCCACTAAATTTCGCGTGCAATGCAGTTCTCGATCTACGACTCTACTTAAGATCGAGTTAAGGTCGGGTTATACTGGCTACGGAGGCTCAGGATCCGGGATTTTGCACGTTTCCTTAGGTTATACTGAATCTTAGGGCCCGGAAGGCTACTTGCGAGGGTTCGAGACGCTCGGATCAAGGGCACAGCATGTCGTTTACTACCAGAACCCCAGCGGTTCCAGAACCGCTTCTACTCCCCCCCAACCTCAGGAGATGCCTATGCTAGGAATCTTCCGGGAAACTGAAAAAATTGTAAACGACTTTTCGTGTCCGGGGCACCACCGTGCCTACTAAATTATAGCGGACTATTATGAAATGTCTGATTAAGTACCGAATAATTTTAACTTAAAACTTAAAAGTAATAATTTTAAAGTTTGATGCTAACAAAATAACTTTCATTTATTAAAATGTATAGTTTTATATAAGTTCTGCTTATTACTAACCTAACTTAACTTAACTAAAAAATGGTGACACTTCCAAAATGGCAAAATTAAAATTAATTCAAGTGGATCAGTGCACCGCGATATTACCTTCTCGGACGGCGTACGTCCTCATTCTTTTTTCAAATTCTGCAATACTTCCCGGCTGGAAAAAACACCTCATTTGTTTAAAACAATTGCCAGACTAATGGCGAAAGAAACATTTTTTTTCAACTGGAACCATTTTTATTGGATACCTTTATCTCTTTGCTGTAAGCTCCGCAAATATCGTCTTTATTGATTTGTTAGCGCAGCCGTTATATTTTAATGAAAAATGGTTGGCACTTCACTTTGCAGGTCTGTAGAAACGTACATTTATGACAAGGACGACACCGAACGTGCTCTTTTGAAACTAATTTTTATGCTGGCTTCAATTAACATTGAACTCTAACGAGTGCACCAGCATCTGGCTTTGCCTGTCATAAAATTCTTAATTTGGGGAACTTCAAAAGTTACGGTCAGGTACGGCCGGCAAAGGACGCGGCGTCCGGCGAGTCAGCTAATTGTAAACGCACCGAATGATCGACCGCTACTCACCGGCTGGCTTTGAAAAAGCAATGTCCATTGTACTATGGATGGTATAAACCTTTCATGTACACTCGGAGCATACGATAGCCCAACAACAGTTTAGGTAAAGAAATGTTATCTCGCGTCTGGCTGATTTTAGGGCTGGCGCTGTCTACCCTTATTTCAGAATGTCAGAAGAATATTCAACAATTTTATGGACTTCAAATAATAAATAGTTCAAATCCGACAGCCGTTTGTACTTGTTGAGATGTGTCACTCCCCATGTGTACCGTATGAAATTTGTAGACAATCCGTACAGTAAAAGTTAAATATGAAGTTGCAAAGTATTGTAGTCGCCGATATGACACTATAATTGGTTTCCCTAAAATTAATATTTGGTTATTTTCCTGTGTATCTGAATTCCTTTCGATATTATTTATATTTTTATAACAGTTCTAAGTGCCCAATATATGCCATTTTTGAGGCTCTGCGAATTAAATAATTATTTTTTCAAATTTTTTCACTTTTGAACCAGTGGTAAAATTTGCAGAACAAAGATATTTCTAATATATTTTCATTAAGACATTACATTTGCGAATAAAATGATAAATTATTTAAGAAGAATTATATGTATAATTTATGTATAATACATATAAGGATGTGTGATGCTATTTCACCAAGTGGCAGGAACGTTCCCTATGTCCATCATGTTGTAGAGGAGAGATACCGATAGTTTATCTAAAGAGCTGTACAGTCCCCTAAAACCTTGTTTCTTCGACATGCACAGCAGGGAACTGTCTACGCGCTCTCGAAAGACCATTTGGAAATGGTTAGGCGTCGAAGATAAATGGCTCGGACGGGCCATTAAGAAGTATTGCCACGAACCTTTCTTCGATCAGCTGGACGGTTCTTGTACAAGTGCTAATTACAAAACCTGGGTAGCCAAACTTCGCCCGGATCCGGAGTCCCACCGTGTTTTCTCCAGTATAAAGGTCAACGCATACTGAGTTTTTCCCTGTCAGGGTAAAAATATACTAATGCGTTATTGTATCTTAGGGTACGATCACAGTGGACCCGTTTCGTCCGACATCCGACGCGTCGGTCCGACATTTAAAATGGGTGGGTAGGCCCGTCTGTGAGACCCTTCGAGTTTGGACCGACGCGACGTCGCACAGTGCGGACAAATGTGGCATATCTCACTACACGTGTATATCACGATGTACGATAAATTCCTTTGGTAAAACGTTTTATTAGGTGGTAATTGATATTATTAATCATATAACAATAATTTTTATGCATAAATATTGTTAATTTTTTTTTTAATTTATTAATTTTATTGTTAAATTTTTTTTTGTGAATAATTACTATTGCATTTACATTAGTAACCAAATTTAGGTTTTTATAAAAAATTTTGTCATGTGCCGCACTCTCCAGAGTGCCAAAAATCAAATAATATCAGTGTTGCAATAATAATTCTGTATAATGGAAAGTGCTCACCAAGGTAAATGCATTCTTTTTACATTTAATAAAGTAGATTTATTTTTTGTATAAATTTTCAACGGTGGTTTTATTTATTACATGCATATAAAACTTCAAATTAACATATCTCGAGAAGGGCAAAAAATATCTTGAGATTTTGACATAGTCGGATATATTACTTGTTATAGTTTAAGAATTTCATAGTTTTGTCGACAACTAACTGCTACTCTTAATTTTATAAACTTTTTAATAAGTGCCCGTACCTTGCCTTTACGATGTATTGTCGAAAATTCGTTAATTTCTTACTAAATTTATTAGTTGTATAAATGCCAAAATTTTGCCATTTGTCCACCACAGTGACAGTGCGGAATTTACTAGAAAAATTCAATATTCGTGTATATCACGATATGAAATACATTTCTTTTGCAAAAAATGCATATTAGGATGGAAATTGTTATTAATAATCATATAATAATCATTTTTATGCATAATACAATAAATTTTTTAAAAATAAAAATTGTTAATTTCTTAATAATTTTATTAATTATATTGGTAAATATCATGTTCTGTAAAAAATTACCTATATATAACCAAATTTAGAGAAGTGCCGAATATTAGGCCATTTGTCCGCACTGTGCGTCGGCCGAAAGGTCGGGCCGCGCGATAAATTTCAGCGCAGCGTTCACTTCAAATAATGTTCATGTCGCCAATTTTGAAGTACCCGTATTTTTAAAAACGGGTCTGTAAAGAGGACACTTGGGGCTATATTATCATTATTTTTAATTTTTCAATTTTCTGGTGCTACGATAACAATGCACCTATTTAAAACAATTGCAAAATAAATGGTGAAAATAAATATTTTTTTAAACTGAAATAATTTTTATTAAATACTCTAATGTTTTCAATATAAGCACCCGAAACTCATTTTCATCGGTTTGTTAGTTCGACCGTTATAATTTAATAAAACACGTTTGTCACCTCATATTACACATCTGTAAAACCAACAATTTTCAAGATTTCAAAGAATTCTTCGAGATACGTTCATGTATGACTAAAAACTGCAACATATCCAAATTTCAACAAAATTCGAAACAGTAGTCCCATTTCATATGGAATTATTCGTGTGCATTAACGCTCATGGAAGTGTGTACACTTGGAAATAATTAAAACTTAAAACAATTATAGGAAACTGTGATTTAGATCAATCGTCAGCCCATAATTCAATGATTTTAACATCTTTCAATGCGTATAGCTCTCTTACGATTCAACCGATTTCGATGATACTTTGTGCATGTATATAACTTACTTGATTCTACAGAACGCAATTTTCTCTTATAGACACAGATAAAGAAGTTAAAAATCCTAAGCTTCACATTTATCTTCGAAATTCTGAGCAATATTAATTTTTTTTTAATGTTCTTAAACATTATCTAGTTAAATGATCCTTCTAACATCTTAATAAAACTAAAGCCGTTTGGTTCAATTATAAAAAGGATATTAGTTTTTAAGGAGTGTTCACTTAATTTAGTACCCGACTGTATGTGTTATTATTCCCATTTTTCTTAAACCCATCCCAACTTGTCCACCATGGAGGTGGAAGACAGGTCAAAGAGTCACACTGCACACAATGTGCGGGTTGACGGGAAAACCCCAAAAGATGAATGGCTGCAGTTCACAAATGACCGTGGAGGTCTGCAAGGTTTATAACACATCATTGCTATTGAGGCATAGGAAGATGTCCGAGTCTTTCTTCGTGGCACCGACAATAAAGTAATAAAGAACTAAATGCATTAAGGAAAGGCTTTCTCTCAAAAATAGCAAGGGAGTCCGTAAAAACAGGTATATTTTTAATTTATTCCGCTACGTTGTCAAACTTTCGATGCCGTGGGAGTGAACACGTCGAGCAAAACGACCTGATTGGTCGGTTTGCCTAAAAATCGCTGACCAATTAGCAAAGTTTTGGGCAAATGTACACATTGGGGAGTTTTCCTCCATGCTTTGTCTAACATTATGAATTGGACGCGCTAAAAACAGCTTTCTGAAAAATAGCTTCGCTGTCGCTCGCCCAATAATGTCCCGACCATTTGCCCGCCAAATGTTTTATTGCACGTGCCAATAGCCGCTACGCTATCACAGAATATCATAATTTCTACTATAGAGTTTCGTCCGACGTCGGTTACCCCATAGAGTAGTCCCATTGAGACCCTTCTCGAAGCACTTGAAAAGGTTCGGCTACCGCCGACTTCGACCGTTTCGTCCGATATCGGGCTCACTGTGAGCACATCGGCCGACGAATCGGCCGTAAAGACACCAATACAGGCGTTCGAAACACTCGTGCGTGTGTGCCGAAGTCGGACGTCGGACGAAAACGGCTCCACTGTGATCGTACCCTTACGCGCAAACCGAGCTTTCCGGTGAGTTTCCTTTACGATATTTCGTTTTGGTAGGGTCCGAGTTTTCAGCTCGAATTTCGACATGGCTTTTCGAGAGCGGGTCGAGAGTCCCTGCTGTGCATGGCACAAAAAAAGGTTGCAGGAGGGAGCTCCACAGCTCCTTACGTAAACTATCGTTATCTCTCTTCTACAACATCATGGAGATAGGAAACGTTCCTGCCACTTGGTGAAACAGCATCACACATCCTTATATTATACGTAAATTATACATATTATAAAATTCTTCTTAAATAATTTATCATTTCATATGTAATGATGCAAATGTAATTTCTTAATGAAAATAATGGAAATGGGTGTTCTTACATATATAAATAACACACTCAATGTTCAAAATATACTTTAACTTTATTAAACACGTGGAAGAAGAAACACGTAAAAGACCTCTGTAGCATAAGACGACCAGAACTGAACTGACTCTCTAAAAAGGAGAAAGTCGGGGGAGAAAAACCCACCCCTTACTGGGTCTACTTCGAGGAAAACTAAGGCCTCGAAGTGCCCATAGATTTACCATATTGCAGGCCCTCTTGGAAAGGGACTGCTGACCTTCGGTTCCTGACCTGGGAACCGTTACAATAGTCAATGAAGACATTGTCAATGTCCTTCGACACTCAGTTTATTTTTGCAGCCAGATATTCCATCAGAAAACATATTAGAAATATCTTTGTTCTGCAAATTTTACCACTGGTTCAAGTGAGAAAAAATAAAATTCTTCCTCTTTGAAATTCCGTTTTTTAACCGACTTCGAAAAAGGAGGAGGTTACTCAATTCGACCTGTATGTGCCTTTTTTTACTACGTATGTTCACCAGGCTTGTACGAGAACCCGAAATCTCGGGTGCGGGTCGGGTCGGGAATTCTCGGCCGAGAAATGTCGGGCTCCCGAAAGTATGATACGCTTCGGGTTCCCGAAAGTATCCGCCTGCTGCCTATGTCTCTTCGGGACCCCAAAGCTATCCGACTACATACGAACGTATCAAATCAAGATCCTGAGAGAGACAGCGAGTATCGAGAAAAAGAGACTGCGCGCGGCGCAGCGTCTTTGAGACGCCGAAACGATCTAACTACAATGTAGTCGGATAGCTTCGGGGTCCCGAAGAGACATAGGCAGCCGGATACTTTCGGGAACCCGAAGCGTATCATACTTTCGGGAGCCCGACATTTCTCGGCCGAGAATTCCCGACCCGACCCGAGCGTGGGGTTTCTCGAGATTTCGGGTTCTCGCACAAGCCTGATGTTCACCGATTACGCTGAGATGGATGGACCAATCGGTACGAAACCTCTTGCATCTTGTAGAGTATGGGGTGGTCCCGTTATAAAAATTTTTGCATTTTTTCATTCCGAACGACTTTTATGGCAAAAAACGTAATGCTTCATTTATTATATTTAACCGACTTTTAGAAATTAAAAAAAAAATTGTAAACACGCCATTTAGTAAAATGATCCTTCTAAGTTGTTGAAGAAACTCATCGTTGCTTAGGTTTACTTTGAAGGGTATACGGAGACTTTTTCGAAGCAATGTTCTTTGCATCGGTTAGTTTCTCGCCGTTCCAAGGAACATTTTATTGGTAGGATATTTTCTGTGCGTACTCCGTCAACGTTTTTCAGGACGGCAAAGAACCAGAACGTTCAGAACCTCCACCGTGTTTAGTTGAATTGTTTGACAAATTGTTTCGAACTGTTTTCGAACTGTAACTCGCTTATAACTCGGTAAATACGCGTCCGAGAGAACTCGCGTCACGACACACGGTTTCGTATGCACAGTTTACCACGAATATAACGTTTAAAATCATCTAGGAACGATAGGAAAAAAGTTTACTCTTACCTATCCTTAGAAGGATCTGGGACTGTTTTAAAAATATATATGATATTAAAAATGATTTCAGATACAGTGTGACTCCCACTAATATTCGGACACTCTTAAAAAGACCATAACTTTTTAAATATCGGACCATACGATTTGATCTTGTTTGAGGAGTTAGAGTAATTATAGTTCACTACATAATGTGAAAAGAAATTTTTTCAAAAATTGCAATTTGTCGGAATTGTAGAGAAAATACTAAAAATTCAATTTTACAACTTTATGTGGGCTTATATTGAAAATGTAGAAAACACGTTTCGTAGATCTGTATCAATTAAACATATTCCGAAAATTTCGTCAAAATCGGTCAATGTTGCAATGAGCTACAAACGTTTAAAGATAAACTAACTGCAATAAATCTAAGGATTCTTACATCTTTCAATGCCTGTTGTTTATTCCCGCATCAACTGATTTCGATGAAACTTTCACAATGCATGTAATTGACACAGATCTACAAAACGTATTTTTTAAATTTTCAATATAGACCCACATAAAAAAGTTATAAAATGCAGCTTTTAGTATTTCATTTACAATTCTGACCAATTGCAATTTTTGAAAAAATTTCTTTTCACATTAAGTAGTAAACGGAAATGAGTTTTTAGAAGCTTATAGTGAAAACATTTTTTCGACTTCAGAATTCCTATCCATAAAGATCTACAAATTATTTATCTCCTACATTGTTCAAAATCGATGACTCCGAAAGGGAGTACCGCATTATTATACAGATACTTTTTCCACTGGGCAAGGTACGGTACGGACGACAATAATGAAGGTACATAGAAGGTGTTGTACTAGTCGTCCGTTAGCTTAAGCCCATATCACAGGGAGAGATGCCAGATGCTGATCAACTCTAAAATTGAAGCTAGCGTAAAAATTAGTTTCTGCGATGAGTTCGAGTTAATTACTTTATGACCATCGTCCGACGAAAACACGAAAGAAAACATACGGTCAACACGTGCTGGAAGGGACTTATAATCATAATATCGCACTTCCTACTCAGAAAACAATAATAGATGCAATTTTCACCAAGAAATTCCCGTGTGATTAATTCCATGATATTATTGCAATTTCGAAAAATTTTTTTGGCAGGATATTTTCTGCACGTACTCCGTCAACGTTTTTCAGGACGGCAAAGAACCAGAACGTTCAGAACCTTCGCCGTGTTTAGTTGAGTTGTTTGACGAATTGTTTCTTCCGTACAGATTGTCAGATGATATTCTTTTTTTTGTTACCATAGTAATAAATTGTTATTTTGTTTGTTATAACGCTTAAATTCCTTAACACAGTATTCCCCACCTTAAAATACCACGAAGAACTTTAAAAAATTCTAGTTAATAGCTATTTAATATAAACAACGCCACTTGCCGGACAGAAAAAAAACTTTTTAAAAACCATGCTTATATTAAAGAGCACTAAAAAGGAGAAAATAATTTTTTTAGACATTAGCGACAATAATTTTTTTGTTTTTCCAAGAACGCCGGTGAATAGCGGTCAATCATTGGGTGCAATTACAATTAGCTGAATCAGTGGACGCCGCGTCCTTTGCCGGCAATACCTGACCGTAGCTTTTGAAGCTCCCCAAATTAAGAATTTTATGCTGGTCAACTCTAAAATTAAGGCTAGCGTAAAAATTAGTTTCAAAAGAGCACGTTCGGTGTCGTCCTCGTCAGAAATGTAGGTTTCTACGGACCTGCAAAGTGAAATGCCAACCTTTTTCCATTAAATTATAACGGCTGCGCTAACAAATCAATGAAGACGAATTTGCGGAGCTTACAGCGAAGAGATAAGGGTATCCAATAAAACTGGTTCCAGTTGAAAAAAATGTTTCTTTCGCCATTAGTCAGGCAATTGTTTTAAACAAATGAGGTGTTTTTTCCAGCAGGGAAGTATTGAAGAATTTGGAAAAAGAATGAGGACGTAGCCCCTAGTCTCCTTTTTACAGCTGTATTCTAAAAAATTGTGACACAGATACTTCCAAAATGGCAAAATTAAAATTATTTCAAGCAAACGCTCGTCGGTCGTCCGAGAAGGTAATATCGCGGTGCACCGATCCACTTGAGATAATTTTAATTTTGTCATTTTGGAAGTGTCACCATTTTTGAGAACACGGCTGTGAAATATTGGGAATCTTCAATACTCCCCTGCTGGAAACAACACCTCATTAACAACACCTAATTGTAAAAGAAACATTTTTTTCAACTAAAACCATTTTTATTGTATACGCTTATCTCTTCGCTATAAGCTTGAAAAGAGATTGACACTTCACTTTGCAGGTCGGTAGAAACTACAATTCTCAAAATATCGGAGAAGCATTTGGCATATATTCATACATAACTAGAGACAACAACATATTCAAATTAGAACGAAATCTGAAAACCTACTCCGAAAAGTGACCGGCTTCGCGTGGAATGGCAAGACGTCGAGCGTCAAACAGCATACGAACTGGAAAAAATCAGTTTCCCCGGAGGAACGATTGGCAAAAATAATCAGAAAAATTGATTGCATTAATTTTTTCATTTTCGTTCTTAACCCTTAAGTGGGCGCGCCTATTTTTGTTACATAAGTGGGCGCGCGGAGCACTTTGTGCACCATCCTTTAAAACTACGTATATCACTGTTCATTATCAGTTTCTTATGAAATTTTATGTCAATAAATGGAGCAACTACAAACGGAGCACTCAGTGCTATTGCGCGCCCACTTAAGGGTTAATGAACATTTAGAAAGCAATACAAAATTAGAACTCGATAAATTAACTGTTTAGCTAAATGTCATTGAATTTCGCGATACAGCCCGTAGGCACCGCAGTGCTCCGGACACGAAAAGTTGTCTACACTTTTTTGCAGTTTCCCGGAGGGTTGTAGCATAGGCATCTCCTGAGGGGGGGGGCGGGGGGAGTAGAAGCGGTTCTGGAACCCCTGGGAATCTGGTAGTAAACGACATGCTGTACCTTTGTTCCGAACCTCTCGAACCCTCGCAAGTAGCCTTCCGGGCCCCAAGATTCGATATAACCTACGAAAACATGCAAAACCCCGGATCCGGAACCTCCGGAGCCGGTATAACCCGACCTTTAATTGGCCTTCGGGCTCCTAAAACTATGTATGCATACGGCAAATGGTATCAGGTATCTCCCTCTTGCCGGATACTCCAGTATGCGCTGACCTTCACACGGGCACACCTGGACAGTACATCCGTCGTCACTTTTCAGTGGATCCGAATGTGTTGTGACGATGGAGGAACAAGTTTGACTATACCTAGTCCGATCGCTCCCTAACGACAGGAACCGTCGTAACATACGTGCACTTAGCTGATTTCTCTGGTGATGCGCACGTATGACGACACATGCGGAGTTCTAGTCACACGGCCACTAGAGCTAGGACCTTTACCCGGGTATATAAGATACCCTGGTACCCGAGTGCTCATGAGATACCCGGGTAGTGCAAAATTATGCGATCAGCGAGCACCCGGGTACCCAAGTATCTCACAAAGCCCGGGTTATAACGGTCCCGGAGGCCCCGGATCCGGAATTTAGCACGTTTTCCTAGGTCCTAGGTTATACAGAATCTTGGGTCCCGTAAGGATACTTGTGAGGGTTTGAGATACTGGGAACAAAAGGCACAGTGTGTCGTCTACCACAAGTACCCCAGGGGTTCCCAGAACTGGTAAATACTACCCCCAACTTCAGGGGATGCCTATGCTAGAACGCGCAGGGAAACTGAGGAAAATTTTAGACGATGTTTACTGTCCGGGGCACCACCGTGCCCACGCGCTAAATCGAGAAATTGAATGACATTTAGCTAAAAAATCAACTTATCGAGTTTTAATAAATTGGTATTGCTTTCTGAATAAGATCGAAAATGAAAAAATGAATGCAATTAATTTATCTAATTGGTAATACTTACGTTTAGGGGAGGCAGCTCCGATGACCTTGACCTTGACATATGTTGTCGAGGACAACATTCTGAACAACTTTTGTCATTACAACTACCCGGCGCTCGGTCTTAGTTTTCGAGATATTTGCGAAAAACTATTGCTAATACTGTATTGAATTTTACGTATTCTTCCAAGCTCCGTGGCAACGTGAGCCTGTTCCCCGGGGCGGCATCTGTTTATTTTCTGTTTGTAAACACATTGTGGGGATCAGAACAGAGTGTCACTCTATATAGGGTGAGCTTTCAATTTTGAAAGACTACTTCTGGATTTTCGCAAGCGTGGTCGGGCCGGTCTGCGCCCCCCACCAACTAACCCTAACTAATTCTGATCGCATAATTTTTGTATTCTACATAGCCTTCATACAGAATTTGAACTAGTAATGAAAAAATCATGCAATCAGAATTAGTTAGGGTTAGGTCTGGGTTAAACCCCAGTTGGTGGGGGATAGAATTCACCAACAGTATCCCCTGCTTGTCGTAAGAGGCGACTAAAAGGGGGAGGTTGTAGGGCATTAGAAACCCACACCCTTTTATAAAGGATATTGGTTGTCAGAAAGGCATATCTGTGTCTTGTATTAATGGAATCTTGAACGGTGGGAGGAAATCTCTCAATGATCCGTAAGGTATGTTAAAGGGAGCCGCAATGGCCATAATTAACTGGTACAATGTTCACAAATGAGCTTCGAAGGGCTGCGATTCTAGTTGAGACTCGGAAGACCGTAATCACTCATTGCGAAATAAGGACGGTCGGTACGGGCTCACCGTAGATGGTATTCACCCCGATGAGAAGTCATCAGCTGAAAGAATGGCCTTAAACGCAGGCAAGCGAAGAGATATATACAACGGGGCGAGAGTATACTAGCCGACGCGTATATTCGTCTTCTCGTTGTATAGGCAATAGTAGATTTCTAGACAGCAGGGAAAGCTAAGTCCACTTGAATTAAGATCCTGCTGCTTGCTGTCATGGATTTCTCGAGTATAGTTTTTAGTATGAGTCTCTGACCCGGTAGTTGATATTAAGGAGGCGTGGGGTGTCCTTTGGGCTCCTGATCTCTGCAACTGCAACGGATGAAAGTGACTTTATTGGAATGGCAACTTGCTCCGAGGAACAGAAGGAGCCGGTAACGATGTGAGCGATTATGGTATATCGTAAGGGTAATTTTAGAAGTTTTTGGAGCTTACAAGCTAAGAAAGGAGCTGACCACACATGTTTCCGAAGGGCTGAGAAGCTAGTTCGTACGCGGAGCTGCTAGACCGGTGTGGAAACCGTGATACTAGTATGCGATGGTACGGTCGTAGAGTTGATCACCCCGATGAGGTTACTAAAGAAATGGTATCCGCCTTCCACAAAAGGCTTTCGATAAGATCGGGGAAAAAGAGGTATTCATTTGAGTAATACTCTCAGCCGATCACCTCTGGGTAAACGGACTGTGCAGTGGCGCGGTAACATTTATTAAAACAATGGTTACAAACCTGAAGGGTCGGGTCTGATATGTGACAAAATGTTGCAAGAGGACCCTTCTTCCGGATGCTGGTAACTTCCAAATTGAGCGGCCATTGTTGCTAGAGAGTATCAAGCCCACCTCAAGGGAGAGAACCTGATGGAACCGATATTTTAATCTTGCATAAGATTAGAATTTAGGTGAAATTGGTGTACGGACTTCCTTTACCCCTCGCGGACTAGACTCGGCAGTGAACGGCGCGATGGAATTGATATCTTCGGCCTTCGGGCTGGGATTTCGATCAAGTTGGCTCGGATCTGTGGATTTGCTATAACTTCTTCCCAATGTATATTATAACGCGCTCCTTTGTTTTGTATACCTGTAGAATCAAAGATTAGGATTGGATTAGACTCCAAGGGTGGGTGAGGGTAAATTTCTGGGTTATCTGGAAAAAGATTAGGGAAGGGTTTAAAACTTGATACTCTCGATATGTGATTTTGGTGAAGTGGGGGGGGAGTCTAAAGGGCAGGCGAGACACCCTGCAGGTCTGAGATGGGATGGCCCGACGTTCGCTCCGAGCCCTAAAAAGCTCAAAAATCCAAAATTTAGGTAGTATGGCCATCCCGACAATGATGACCGTCCCGTGGAGTACGTCTGCTGCTCCGAAAATGGCCCGGGCCGAATAAAACGGAGTCGTGGCGGAAAAGCGAATGGATAATCGCAACCCGTAATAGGGCCGAGGTCGGTAGTGCCGCTGTGAATCCGATGAATAACTGAACGGAGTGCCTAAAGGAAGCGATGGTGACCGATTCATCATCCCCGACAAAAAGCGTTACTTACTTACTTACTTACTTAGGTCTGGGTTAGTTCTGGGTTAGGTGGCAGCCTTACGTTGCCACGGAGCGTGGAAGAATACGTAAAATTCAATACAGTATTTGCAATAGTTTTTCGCAAATATCTCGAAAACTAAGAGCGAGCGCCGGGTAGTTGTAATGACAAAAGTTGTTCAGAATGTTGTCCTCGATAACATATGTCAAGGTCAAGGTCATCGGAGCTGCCTCCCCTAAACGTAAGGTTTACCATCTAATTTTTTGCTTACAATAAAGTGCAGTCTTTTGTGTTAAAAATTAACACTGACACCAAAAGTTATTGTTCACAATATGTTAAAAAATTAATATTCAATGAAGTAAAGAAAATGTGGAAAAATTTTTTACAGTTGGCAAGGAATATCTTTTACATTCTAGAGTCCAAGCTTTCCCCTATGTAATTGTGCAAGAATCATTTCCCCTTCGGCCCACCCCGGAAATTATTATTGTTCAAAGCCCTCAATCTTACTGCGCGACGCGTCTTGCTTGCGTATAGCGGACTCTTATGGCTGATCGAATGTCTTCCAAGTTACAAGCTGCGGTGTGAATTGCACTTACGATGAGAAACGGGGTTCACTTCAGCCTAACGTTTTGGGTTATAGGTACAGTGTGTATAAAAAGTAATGGTCATCCGTCCTAGGGGTGATTCTACACCTCTGTATCGGTGGACATTTGCAAAGAAAACTTGCCGCAAAATTGTGTATAACAAAGAAAATTGTTGTTAAAGTTTTTTTTACATCAACGCCTTCTACTCACCGAGAAGAGAAAAAGTCTGAAAGGAGCCATATGTCGCAAACAAATAGTTATTGAGATATAAGCTATTAAAGTTTTTGCAAAATTTGATTGTGTGGCAGTATACGTATAGACACAAGCCTACTACTACAGTCCACCCGACCGTGTCGATGAGACAGAACATGATCGTGTGCGTGCCTCGAGCCAAACGAAGTTTAAAGGGACATTCGTCGCTAGGCCCGTACCAAGTCAACGTCTGTCTCCCTGCCCATTCAGATAATATATGTATTTGAAGTTGCAAATATATAAGAATACTAATCCTACATTATAAAATACTAACGTAAAGTATACTTACATATTTTTCAGGGTCTTCTATTCCTTCGGCGGATCCGCAGCACACTACCATTTTCTCGAATTTGTCGTAATAGTTGCGCCTGTCTTCCAGGTTCAATGTGGGCACCACCAGTGTCCAAACACACTTGTAACCGTTCCTTACAGTTCCGCCGCACTTTATCACAAATGTCCACTTTTCTTCTAATGAGTTCGATCACTTAACACTACACAATAAACTGTGACACAAGAAATGACTCCGAACTCCGAACACGGTCGAAATAAGTTTGCGCTCGGCGGGAAGACACTGCTATCCCAGCAACAATATATTCGAAGGAGGCTGATTGAAACAAATGAAATCGTTACCCAGAAGATATTGATTTTTGATAGGAAATGTTCCCAGATGATTCTAGAAAAATCAATATTCCCAGATGGTTCTGAAAAATCAATATCTCCTGGGTAACGATTTCATTTGAATCGAATTTCATCGAATTTCATCAAATTGAATCGAAAAATAACGAAAAAAAACAGTAACAAAAATAAAAAACAAAGTAAAGTGAAATGCACGAAAGGATCAACTTATGGAAATGCAAACTTAAGAAACAAAGAAAGAACTGAGATTTTAAGAAATAAAAAGGAAGAAGAATTGAGAAATACAAAGGAATTTACATTGTAAATGCAATTGTGAAATGTTGTACACTTCACAATACTGTTAATTTAAAACAGCTTCAAACTAAAGATAATAAATATTACTGAAATATTTGTTGAAAGAATGTATTTAGTTATTTATGTAATATTATATTACGGTGATAGATACGTAGTTTCTTTCCGTACGCTCGTATCATTTCGAATTGTAATCCGCAGTAATTGGTCCATGGCGCTTCTTCGTCCACAGTAATACGTACAAAATGTTATCGATTTTATATTTTCTTATGTTGTATTAGGTTTCGCGGTGCACCAATTTTTTGAAGTGAAACTTCTTTGCTGAGGGTAACAATTTTCTGATGTTACGGAAGTGGCGTTACGGAAGTCGAGAGTGGCGCGAAAATTTAAACGGTTCGATTTAAATCTTACAAGTATTTTATTTTCAAATTATTTTATACTTTTTAGTTCATTTTAAAAACGTGGGTTTTTAAATAATAATTTTTTTTTAATTATTATTTATGACAATTTCGCATTTATCATAAGAAAATTTGAAAATGCTGCAGCGATAGGATTTTACCGCCGCTCTGTACTCGGTAGTAGGATCAAACGAAAAGGTTAGAACTACATGGTTATGTTATGACAACACGTGCAACCACGTTTACATTATTTTATACTTTTTAGTCCATTTTAAAAACGTGGTTTTTTAAAATAATTATTTTTTTTAAATTATTATTTATGACAATTTCGCATTCATCACAAGAAAATTTGAAAATACTGCAGCGATAGGATTTTACCGCCGCTCGGTAGTAGGATCAAACGAAAAGGTTAGAAATACTTCGTTATGTAATGACAGCACGTACAACTACATTTACATTAATTAAAGTCAATATAATCTATAGTATATAAAAAGACAGTCCTGACTCACTCACTGATCAACGCCCAGGCTAAACCCTTAGACCTAGAAAGCTGAAATTTTGCACAGAGGTTTCCTTTATGATCTATACAAGGCATAAGAAAGGATATTTCGAAATTCAACCCCCAAGGGGGTGAAAAGGGGTTGCAACGTTTGTTTGAGGAATATATTTTGTTCGTGGTCGGGTTTGCTTGAAACTTGGTCTTAATGTTCTTTGATATAATTAATCAAACTCCTATTTCGGCATTTTAAAAAATTCAACCCCTGAGGGGGTGAAAAGAGATTGCAACGTTTGTATGAGGTATATTTTGTTCGTTTTCTTTCGATTTACTTCATACTTGGTCTTAATGCTCTTTGATATAATTAATCAAACACCTGTTTCGGAATTTTAAAAAATGTAACCCCTAATTGAGTGAAAAGGGGTGCAACGTTTGTATGAGAAATATTTTGTTCGTTTCGGATTTACTTCATACTTGGTCTTAATGCTCTTTGATATAATTAATCAAACACGTGTTTCGGGATTTTAAAAAATTCAACCACTAAGGGGGTGAAAAGGGATTGCAACGTTTGTATGAGGAATATTCTGTTCGTGGTCGGATTTGCTTGAAACTTGGTCTTACTGCTCCTTGATATAATTAATCAAACACATATTTCGGCATTTTAAAAAATTCAACCCCTAAGGGGGTTTTGTCCAATTAGACGTCATCGATCAGATAGAAAATAAAATAAAAAACAACGGATTGCAGATTTCTCCAACGATAAATTACCGCCGCTCGATAGTAGGATCAAACGAAAAGGTTAGAAAAAAAACATACGCGTGGAAAACCACGCGCGGCAGAAGTGAAACTTCTTGCAGTCTAATAATGTTTAGAAGTAAATTAAGATTGGAAATGGTAAAAAATAATGAAGCGACAACCAGATCAGGAACAACTAATACAAAAAAAAATCATAGAAAAAGTTTCATTTCAAAAATAATGAACGATCAAAATTTGCGACTCAAAGAAGGAGAGCGTATGGGAAATGCTATGAACTATGTCTCTTTCTTTCCCATACGCTCTCCTTCTTTGAGTCGCAAATTTTGATCGTTCATTATTTTTTTTTGTATTCATAACATATCGTTCTTCCATAGAATGCTTACACATATTATTATTTCATGATAAATTAGAAATATAATATTAAAATAAAGTACGATCGAAGCTTGATACTGCAGTAATCGGTACAGTTACCCTATGCAGATACCACACCATCTCAAATTATATGTATACAAGCACTGTTCCGACATCTATTAATTAACGGCAGAAACTTATTTAACTGGCTAATAACGGATTTAAGTTTAAGGTTAAGTTAAAGTTTAAACGAATACGTGTTGTGTCTCTTACAGAGGAATCCGCACACCGAGTTTGAAATGTTCGCCTACACCGGGCCCTTACCATTACAAAGAGAAAACATGTGCACCAAAGTTTTCTATAACGCGTAGAAGACCCGAGAAAATTATTTGTCGCAGTCCGGGTCCTGTTCATGATGTTAAACCATCCAAACCAAGACCTGCATATTCGTTCGGCACCAGACATAGCGAGTGTGCCCCGCCTTATATTGTTGAATGTGACGACCTCTGCTAGGACACAAAGAACTAGAATTTGATCTTGTGACAATGAAAACGCATGTAAAACCAGATCACGCTGCAAATATACTATACATCCGCAACATTACTATAGTTACCACCAAGTACTCCAATTTTCGCTCAACATTTTACAAATTGGTGAATTCCTTGTTCATAAAAACCGTTTTGTTCGAAGAAGGTCTTAATATCTCTAAAAATCTGATTACCGAAGAACGAATTAACAAATTAGTTATTGTCGGACAATTTAATTCTAATATGATTTCGATTCTTCATAACCATTTCTGCCAGAATCTTTATGTAACAGATATTCACGTGTTTGGAGTTGGTTCAACTCCTGATGAAAGGTAATGTGTACTTAATATCGAGATAATGTAGCTTCCTTTGATTTACTATGTTTAGAAACTCTGATAAAGTATTCATAATTATAATCGTTTTTCACAAGTGGCAACTCATTCTTTTAAAGTCAAAAATACACAACTCAAAAACACCAACTCTTTCTCAAGCTGAAATTTTTTCACTCGCCATACTATTACTATAGCTTATGTATAGATTATATTATTAAAATATAAACTTTTTTATTTGTACCCTTAATGGAAATATAAAATATGCGTTTTGTAGATCTATATTAGTTATACATATGTTGAAAATTTCATCGAAATCAGTTGACGCAGGAAAAAACGACAAGCATCGAAAGATTTATGAATTTGTGGATATGTTCACTACTTTTAACCACTTGTAGCTCGTGAGTATTTTAATCGATTTCGATGAAATTTTCAGCATGTGTATAATTAACATAGATCTACAAAACACATGTTTTAAATTGTCTTTATGTGTGCAAATAAAAAAGTTTCAAAAAGTGCCTTTTTTATTTTCTCATGTAATTCCTACCAATTCCAATATTTTGGAAATCTTTTTGGTAAATATAGCTATGAGGGGGCCTAACTCTGATCACCTTAACCTTCACATATGTTGTCGGAGACAACATTCTGAACAACTTTTGTTAATATAACTATCCGTCGCTCGGACTTAGTTTCCGAGATAGTTACGAAAAAGCTTTGTTAAATTTTGGTTGCAAATTCACTTTATGTTAACGGTAATTCTGCCCGATACGACATCTAGCGGTCACTGTGTATCCATTAAATAATCTAGAAATGTATTTAAAATTATTATTTTGCATACTTATTGACTATTTTAAGTTCACCCTATACAGGGTGTCCCAAAACGACTTCGTAAGCGGGAAATGGGCGGTTCCTGAGGTCATTTGAAGCGCCATTTTCCTTTTGCAAAATGTTGTCCGAGGCTTCGTGTGGGAGTTATTAACGAAAAATACGGACCAATCAGCAAGCTAGACCCGCGATGGCTGCCTTCGTGTGACGCGCCTGGGGTTTCTACTGAGAAGAGCGTTAGCGGTACGCCGCGATGAGCAATCGAACAAGAGAAGGAGTAGAAATTGTGAACGTATGGAATTAAAACTTGCTGCTTCGAAATGTGTGTCACTGGGCCACTCGGTGACGAACTGCATAGCTGGCTTCAGGTATACGGCATTGTCCCGAACGGTAAGGGACGTACGGTCAGGTCAACGAACTGCACAGCTGGTGGTAAAACCACAACCTAAGGGATGTGCGGTCAAGTAAACGAACCGAGCTTTCACCTTCACTTTCCAAACGATAAATAAATCGTATGTTTGTTTCATACAGATGCCATGAAATTTTTCCACACTCACGATCACTGTTCACAATTATCAACACATAGCTGTGCACTAATAACAATTGCAATATCACTTGTAGTGCAGCACAAATCACAGTAATGAGGTAATGCGATCAGTAGACTGTGGATTTCATGCATTAGTAGAAAAAATGAATAGGTGCATTTTAAAACAGTAAAGAGATTAAAATAATTTAAAAACACCAAAGTATTATTTTCAATTTGATCAAATGATTACAGTAAAAATCAAATATCCGTCTGGATTTTTATGCAAAATGAAAGTTGACTGCTGCTATTGCAAGGGACAGGAGCCAGACGGATATTTGATTTTTACTTTAATCATTTGATCAAATTGAAAATAATACTTTTGTGTTTTTAAATTATTTTAATCTCTTTACTGTTTTAAAATGCACCTATTCATTTTTACTATAAATGCATGAAATCCACAGTCTACTGATCGCATTACCTCATTACTGTGATTTGTGCTGCAATACAAATGGTATTACAATTGTTATTAGTGCATAGCTATGTGTTGACAAATGTGAACAGTGATCGTGAGTGTTGAAAAATTTCATGGCATCTGTATGAAACAAACATACGATTTATTTATCGTTTGGAAAGTGAAGGTGAAAGCTCGGATCGTTTACTTGACCGGACATCCCTCAGGTTGTCGTTTTACCACCAGCTGTGCAGTTCGTTGACCTGACCGTACGTCCCTTACCGTTCGGGACAATGCCGTATACCTGAAGCCAGCTATGCAGTTCGTCACCGAGTGGCCCAGTGACACACATTTCGAAGCAGCAAGTGGATTTACGACTGAATAAGTGAGATTTTAATTCCATACGTTCAATTTCTACTGCTTCTCTTGTTCGATTGCTCGTCGCGGCGTACCGCTAACGCTCTTCTCAGTAGAAACCCCAGGCGCGTCACACGAAGCCAGCCATCGCGGGTCTAACTCGCGCTCTGATTGGTCCGTGTTTTTCGTTAATAACTCCCAAACGAAGCCTCGGACAACATTTTGCAAAAGGAAAATGGCGCTTCAAAGGACCTTAGAAACCGCCCATTTCCCGCTTACGAAGTCGTTTTGGGACACCCTGTATATGTATAAGGAGAGTGAGATACTACTCCTGCATTTTCGTATACGTGGTCGGGCCGGTCTGACGGCCGGCCCTCTCAGCCCCCTCTGCAGACCTAACCACAACTCATTCTATTCGCATAGTCTTTGCATTGTAGCTGTCATCCAGAATTTGATCTAGTAATGGAAAAATCATGAAAATAGAATGAGTTGTGGTGTGGGTAGGATTGGGTTAGGTGTGCGGAGACCTCCTCCCTCGGCCGGGTGGGGCCCCTTCGGGCTCGCCCCTCCGAGCGAGGAAGGGGGTCTCCGGGGCGTCGCGGGCGGCCAGAGCTGGGGCTCTGGTCGTCCAGCCGAGCGACCCTTGGGATGGGGGACGCTGTGTGGGTGGCCCGCACGGCGCACAGTGGGACGAATGTACGAAAATCCGCGACATTGACTAAAATTTGAAGTTTGTTATAAGGCTTTGGTGGCATATATACTTGCTTTAGTGCACCTTGACGAGCGGCATTCACATATAGAAAATCGAAAAAAAAATTTTTTTATGTGCTGTATAGACGAAGAAAGAAAAATTCTACATTTTTTTTACGTTTATATTTCAGTAAGCGTGAATTGAAAGGAAAAAAAACTGTGACGAATTTTTTTGTTCTTCGTCTATAAAGCAATAAAAATTTTTTTTTTGTTATTTTTTGAAAACATTTTTTTATTTTTTGAAAATGATCTTTTTTTCATTTTTAAAATGACTGCCGAGGTTTGCCGAAAAACGGGCTTCATGGACTTTTTCCTTTGGTATTATGTGAGAGAATCTCGTTGCGAAAACAACCGGCGAGGCCCGGCTGCGGTCGGCATTTGGGTTTGAAAAAGTGGCGGGAACCTCCAAATAAGCAATACTGGTTTTAATACTGGCATAACTGACTCCGATCGGATTTAAATTTGATATGGGTACTTGTTGATAGACTTAACACTAATTAATTAATTAATAATTAATAATTAATAATTTATTAATTTATTAATCTTTATTTCATACACCACCCCATTGACAAATTTTCTGAAGAAGCTCAAGAGGCCCTAAATAAAGTGTTTCGGCAGGTCAGAGAATTTGGATCTAGGAAAATGAATAGAAAGGCCACAAATGAAGATATCGTCCACAATCTATTGATCAACTCGGATCCAAGAATATCAACATTGAGACCACGTCAAACTCAGAAATCTAGAATGCCTTTATTTTCGGAAACATTAAAACTCCTTAAACATGATGTACCCGAAGCAACAGAGAAAGAATTTCATGGAGAAGGTGACAGACGATGAAATGGAGATCGACGATCATTATTGAGTTGGTAGCATCTTTCACTTAATTAGTCAATTACCTAATTAATTTTATTTCATTTCGAATATAATTTATTTTAATTTATTTATTAATATTATATTTATTTATTAATGTCGGAACAATTATAGGATATGAGTCATTTTTCCCTTATTTCCAACAATTTGAAAAAAAAATTTTTGGGTGGTCAAAAAATTTTTTGACTTCAGATTCGTATTCTATAATACTGAAAACATGGATGTTTAAAATTTCAAGACGATACAAAAACTGAAAGGGGTGATAAACGCGATGTCCAGCATTTCGGTACATTCGTCCCACTGTGCGGCGTCCTACTAGGGGTTTAGGTTTGTTGGGGGGAGCTTCTCTCCCCCCCGGATGGGGCTTATTGCCAAGAGGTGGCATTCGTTCACGAGATCCCGACCACCCCCAATTAGCTCAGGGAGGCCACCGTGGGGTCGTTAGTGGGTATGCCCCGATCCGGCGTCCGCCGGGTCAGGGAGAGTCCCACATAACCCCGCTTCCCCCCCCCCCCCCAGGGGGGGGGGCGGGGTATGCGTAATGCATTTTCCCCACGTTAAAAAAAAAAAAAAAAAAAAAAAAAAAAAAAAGGATTGGGTTAGGTTAGTCTTAATTACTAGATCAAATTCTAGACGACAGTTACAATACAAAGATTATTCGAATAGAATGAGTGGTGATTAGGTTTGTGGTAGGGCGGAGAGGGCCGGCCCGACCACCCATACGAAAATGGGAAATATGCGTACGCAATACAGAAAATTCAATTCAGTACTAGCAATAGTTTTTTGCAATTTTCTCGAAAACTATGATCGAGCGACGGATAAATAGAATGACAAAAGTTGTTCAGAATGTTGTCCTTGACAACATATGTGAAGGTCAAAGTGATTCGAGGTGGGTCCCCTCATAGCAATATTTATCCTGTGCGTTATATTTGCCTTATTCCACCTTAGGCCCTTTAGTACGGAAAAATGATGGCACCCGACGTGCAATAAAACGCAGGTCGGAAATTCCTTTTTCTTTTCTGCATGCTCTTGATTGTGCATTTCGACATTTACTCCAACAAAATCAATGCTTCTAATTGCTGAAAAGAAAGTCAGATCGTTTGTCCTATTTGTTAAAAAGTTATACTGTTTTAAAGGGCGTTCGAACGCCTTCGACAGCAACTGCATATTGTCAAGGACATTATTCTCGGTTAGATTAATTAGTGGGAAAGGTAGAGGAAAGACTATTCGATCGATTCACTTATCCTTTTACACACAGTTGTCATAGTTTTCGTTGCCTTGATGGCTACTTGTTCCATTACAAAGAATAGAAGCGTTCCGTGCATACTCAGTAGAGGTAAGTGACACGAGAAGGAGCCAATTGTACGGATAATTAGAGAATCAGCATCGAGGGAATACTGAAGTAGAGTAATTAGCTTTTATAGCGTGGATGGAGCTGGTTCGTTGGCCTACGTGCGTCGCGGCGTCAGTTGCTGGTTCTTGAAATTGTTGTTACACAGTTACAAGTAATAACAACAACAAATTATTGTCAATGAACCTATGTAGAACTTTCATAATAAAAATAACTAAAACTATTTCTTTGCGTAAACAACACTAACAATTTGGCTAAAGTCGTAATATGTTTTTTAAATTCCTACCGATTTGTCAATTTTGTTCTTTTCCCGAGTTTTTTACGTTTGTTGATAAGGCAGGCACCCACATAAAGATTAAGAAAATCATAGATTTGTTGTTTCAATTAAGAATTGACCTTCTAACTTCGGTGCCAAGCTCTACAAAAACATTTATGTAATGTATATGTGGGTACAGATACATATGTATACATATACATAATCACTGAATAGTTTCAACGAAAAAGTTGATGCTTGTTCTTTGTACAGGGTGTATAAAAAGTAATGGTCATCCGTCCTAGGGGTGAATCTACACCTCTGGATCGGTGGACATTTGCAAAGGAAACTTGCCGCAAAATTGTTTATAACAAAGAAAATTGTTGTTAAAGTTTTTTTTTACATCAACGCCTTCTACTCATCGAGAAGAGAAAAAGTCTGATAGGAGCCATATGTCGTAAACAAATAGTTATTGAGATATAAGCTATTAAAGTTTTTGCAAAATTTGATTGTGTGGCAGTATACGTATAGACAGAAGCCTACTACTACAGTCCACCCGACCGTGTCGATGAGACAGAACATGATCGTGTGCGTGCCCCGAGCCAAACAAAGTTTAAAGGGACATTCGTCGCTAGGCCCGTACCAAGTCAACGTTTGTCTCCCTGCCCATTCAGATAATATATGTATTTGAAGTTGTAAATACATAAGAATACTAATCCTACATTATAAAATACGAACGTAAAGTATACTTACATATTTTTCAGGGTCTTCTATTCCTTCGGCGGATCCACAGCACACTAACATTTTCTCGAATTTGTCGTAATAGTTGCGCCTGTTTTCCAGGTTCAATGTGGGCACCACCAGTGTCCAAACACACTTGTAACCGTTCCTTACAGATACACAAAACACCACACTTCTTCACGATCACTTAACACTACACAAGAACCATCTGGAAATATTGATTTTTCTAGAATCATCTGGGAACATTTCCTATCAAAAATCAATATCTCCTGGGTGACGATTTCATTTGTTTCAATCAGCCTCCTTCGAATATATTGTTGCTGGGATAGCAGTGTCTTCCCGCCGAGCGCAGATTTATTTCGACCGTGTTCGGAGTCATTTCTTGTGTCACAATTTATTGTATAGTGTTAAGTGATCGTGAAGAAGTGTGGTGTTTTGTGTTTCTGTAAGGAACGGTTACAAGTGTGTTTGGACACTGGTGGTGCCCACATTGAACCTGGAAAACAGGCGCAACTATTACGACAAATTCGAGAAAATGTTAGTGTGCTGTGGATCCGCCGAAGGAATAGAAGACCCTGAAAAATATGTAAGTATACTTTACGTTCGTATTTTATAATGTAGGATTAGTATTCTTATGTATTTACAACTTCAAATACATATATTATCTGAATGGGCAGGGAGACAAACGTTGACTTGGTACGGGCCTAGCGACGAATGTCCCTTTAAACTTCGTTTGGCTCGGGGCACGCACACGATCATGTTCTGTCTCATCGACACGGTCGGGTGGACTGTAGTAGTAGGCTTGTGTCTATACGTATACTGCCACACAATCAAATTTTGCAAAAACTTTAATAGCTTATGTCTCAATAACTATTTGTTTGCGACATATGGCTCCTATCAGACTTTTTCTCTTCTCGATGAGTAGAAGGCGTTGATGTAAAAAAAAACTTTAACAACAATTTTCTTTGTTATAAACAATTTTGCGGCAAGTTTCCTTTGCAAATGTCCACCGATCCAGAGGTGTAGAATCACCCCTAGGACGGATGACCATTACTTTTTATACACCCTGTACATGAGAAAAAATATCCTAGTAATTCCTAAAAGAACCGTGTAACAGTTTCGTTGAAAAAAAGAACTTCAAAAATCATCTAATTTTGAACGTCTTTAATATAACTCCTCCTTTAATTGTTTACATTTGAAATGGTAATAAAAAGTCAACTTAATGATATAAAATTCAAATGGCATGTTTTATCTTGCAAAGGAACGTTTATAAAAAAGTGATTTTATGGTCTTATATCGGAATGAAAAATAAATGACAAAACGTAACTTTAAATTAGTAAAACAAGTTTTCGTCCTAAAAATTGTTTTTAAATCTCACTAGTGTGTACTTTATGAAGAATTTATCGTTCTTTATCAAGGTTACGATAAATATTTGACAATTGAGATATGCATGTGTATATATAGTTGGAATCAAATATGTTAGAACGGATATTTGTATCTTTTAGGCGTGTATCTACAAATACCGTTGTAAATTAGGTGACAAATAACGGTTTTACGGTACCTTTGTGTATTCTGATATCAAGTTGTTATCTGATACATTGCTCAAATAGAATTTTAAACGAAGTTCAATGCATCTAGTTCAGTGGCAAAGTGACGTTCGTATAGTCATCTTTGAGAGAAGTGTATGGGAAAGCTAAAGCATGAGTACGGGCGTCGAAAAGGCAACATACACATCACCTAACGGTTCAAAAACATGGGAGTATTTGACCATTTTAACATGTAAGTCTAACAATTTTTAGCAAAGTTACATCCAGTAAAGACTATTGCAAATGTTAAGTTTCAAACCTTATGTTTCGTTTCATTCCATTTATTTAAAATATAAAATTTATTCGAAGGAAATATTCCGACTCTTCATTTTCAAAAATTCAATCTTTTGTTTTCTGCATTTGTTAAAAGTAAAGATAAGTGTTGTAGAATATGTGTACAAAACAATTTGATTGAACTCGTAAAATTAACATAGTTACAGGCGTTTGAAGAATGCAACTCACGTTGCGATATATCGATAAACCTCGTCTGTGGTTGAATCATTAAACGTGTTTCTCACGAAATCTCCTTTTTTCGGAACAGTTTTCACAATACCTCAAGTTCTAATTGACTCGAAATTATCAAAGGATATTCAGCACATACCTTGTTATTACACGAAGAATCTGTTGTTTCCTCTCCTTATTTTTTATCATGCTAAAGGCGAGAAAATATGAAAAAATTGGTAATTTTATTAAAAATGCCGCCATTGTGTAAATAATAAAGATCTTTTATTTGTATTGGTTCGGACCATAACTACATTCATACTGATTAATAAGCAATTTAATTTTTCTGTTTCAATGTCAAACAAAATCATTTGGTTTCAAATTCAGTTCAACTCCAATTTTTGTTTAATTTCAACCGTTGACTTAACACATGTTTTTCAACACATTCTCGATTAAAAAAACATATAACTCATTTAATTTTGATAATTTTTGCTTTAAAAAAATCACACATTAGCGAAATGAAGCTCGTGCTTTTCGTGGTAACGATTTCCAATATGAACAAACCATTTATGGTTTCATTGAACATACGTGTACGTATAAAACATCAAAATAATATTCACCTTTTACTATATGTTTCAGCATCTTTGTAAATTCTCTATCAGCTTCTACGTTTCCTAAAACCATTACCCCTTGCCGTTAAGTTTAGTTTTGCATATTAATTGGAAGGCTTTTTCAGAAAGGATGGATCCACTGATACAAATGAGCAAACAACACGTTGTTGCGAGAATCACACGCAAATGGCTGATTCGAAAACACTATTGTCTGCACTCGTTGAAGGCCTTAATCTCCATACAGACTGTCGGTCCGCTCAAGGTCCGATTAAATATAAATTACATGGGTACTGCACCACTCTCGGACCAGGACAAGATTCCTTGGAAAGAATACATAACCTGTGGCAAAAAGGCTACTGTTCGGTTTAGGGGACCACACATTTTGGAGTTTTTTTATATATATAATCCCGTAGATTTTTACGAGAAAATGGCGAAAATCCAATTTTCAATCCTAGGAATTCAGTAGTTCAAAAGTTATGCGTGTTTAAAGTTAAGCGATTTTCACCGTTTTTGACAGGAAGGGCGTTGTCATGGTGGTACGTACTTCTGGTACCACCTAGCGGCTGCGCCCGTTACACAACGTGCGACGCTCACTTCATACCAAGATGGCGGCCCCTTTACCTGTCAAAAACGGTGAAAATCTCTGAACTTTAAACACGCATAACATTTAAACTACTGAATTGCTAGGATTGAAACTTAGATTTTGGTGCTTCCTCGTCAGAATCTACGGTATTATACAGGGTGTATCGATTGATGCAGTCAAAAACATAGGTTTCCAGTTTTAAAAAAAGTGCAGTTGCATTTTTCTGATGCACCGATGCACAAAAGTGCATAAAATTAGATGCATATTATACATCGTTTGATAACATTTAACTTTTACTTATAACATCTTCTTCTATTCCCAACCGTTTAGGAGATACAGCCTGTTCCAGTTGCGTGGGACACCCTGTATACATATACATATAGTGTTTCTGATTTCTCAACTTTTTCCGTTTCTCGAGAAAGAGAAATACAATTTTGATTTCTCGATAATTCTCGAGAAATCTTGAGAAAAATCTCTTTTGAAAAATTACATGTATAATTAAAGCAAATCACATGAAGCTCAATTATTGAATTTTTATTATTTATTAACTATCCTAATTTTATACACACACAACGTATTGCAATGGACGCAATCAGCACAGAGACAGCTCAAAGAGAGCTGAAAGATGTCTGCCGCAAGACATTTAGATGTCCGAAAGACGTCGGCGAATGTCTCCGGACCGTCTCTGGAAGGGTTCCGGAAGGTCGTTTGTTACAAATTTGTCTGTCTTAAAGTCGTCTTCAGAATGACTGTTGGTCGTTTTTCAGGCATTGTAGTGACGTATTTTTTACACCTCACAGGCGTCCAATGGCATCTTTCAGACATCTTTCACGACTCTGTTGGGCGTCCAAAGACAGCTTTTAGACATCTTTCAAAGACGTCTGAAAGTTACCTTGTAAAGACATCTTTTTGGGCATCTTTTAAAAAAAAGTTATAACAAAAATTAGAAACTATCCATATACATATACTTTTCTCTATGCAATGCTTGAGGAAATATTCCAATTTGTCTTCGAAAGGACCTTATTACAATTCAGAAATTTCTATGCAGTTGGCGGGATTCGAACTCGGGATGACCGTTTACTTAATGATGTGCTTCCTCGCTGAGCCATGCGAACCTATTGTTACGTTTATTACTTTTTATTCTTATAAAAGTTCAAATCATATGAAATCATATAATTAGAAGAGATAAACTTCTATTAAAAAATTAAATGACACGCACGAATTCAAAGTAAATTAAAAGTAAACATTTTACTTCCAGTATTGAATAAAGATTCATTTTATATTTGAAACCAATATTTCATTCGTAATATGAAAGTTGTATGTCTTCCATATTCTGGAACAAATATTTTTCCATGATAAACATAAAGTATTTCCTGCATATTTAAAAAAAAATATTCTATTTCTAATTTTAAATAAAGATTCATTTAATAACGAGAAAAAAATATTTTTTTCATAATATGAAATAAATATTATCTATATATTAGGAAAAAATATTCTTTTTCTAATATTAAATAAAGATTCACTTTATAATGAGAAGAAATGTTTTTTTCATAATACGAAATAACAATAAATAAATATTATCTGTATATAAGGAAAAAAATATTCCATTTCTAATATTAAATAAAGATTCATTTTATAATTAGAAAAAAGTATTTTTTTCATAATATGAAATAAATATTATCTGTATATCAGGAAATAAATATTCCACTTCTAATATTAAATAAAGATTCATTTTAAATATAAATATTATCATATAAATATATAATGTTTTGAAAATTAATTTTTTTATCATTCCAAGAAATAGCAAAATTAAAAACCAGTATATTTTAGCCATTGTACTAAAAGACAGCTACCTTCAGCCGCAAAAACGTCTCCGGAAAAACGTCTCTCAGTCGCCAAAAAGATATCCATTATGGAGACGTTGTTTTTACGACTGAAATGGAACGGCTAAAACACACCTACCTTCAGCCGCAAAAACAACGTCTCCGAAAAACGTCTCTCAGTCGCCAAAAAGAAATCTTTTATGGAGACGTTGTTTTTACGACTGAAATGAGACAGCTAAAAGACGTTCACCCTCTGCCGTGAAAACGACGTCTCCATAAAGATATCTTTTTGGCGACTAAAAGACGTATCTTTGGGACATAAGACGTTCAGACGGGAAAACGACGTGAAACAGACATCTTTGAGACGACGTGTGCTGATTGGGGATGTATATAAATTTTATACATTTAGTAGTTAAGAAATAAAATATATTGATATTCAAAAAATTATTATTGAATAATTGAAATATTATTGTAGACCATGCACCAAATGGTTATAGCACATTTTTAGTTTTCTCACCACCTGTTTGAAATATACATAAATACCTAGTAAATTCCATTCTCGAAAAATAACAATAATTTCTCGAGAAGTGCAAAATTTAAATATTTGGCTTATCTCGAGAATTTCTCGAGAAAGAATTGTCGAGAAGAAACACTATATACATATATATATACAAGATCGGGTTTTGATTGAGTTGGCTCCCCATAATAGGTTGGTAATAACTAGTTTATTAATTAGCGAAGCGCGCCAGGAATGAGGCTACAAAAATGGTGTTGCTTTTCACTATGACCGGACACGACTGACGATTTTTACATTTTCACTCTGCTCGTCGCTATGCGTTTTTCAGTTGTCTCGCGAGCGCCGATATAACAATGATTGTGGCTTGTTTTGAATAATTGTTACGCGGGCATCCTTAAAGGCCAGGTTATACCGGCTCCGGAGGTTCCGGATCCGGGATTTTGCACGTTTTCGTAGTTTACATCGAATCGTGGGGCCCGGGAGGGCTGAACTTTCTCTTGGGAACCCAGAAATTTTAGATTATTGTATGTCTTATCTTGTTGATTTCTGCGAGAAAACTCCTATATGGAAGTCCCAGACCGCGGAAACCACTCGTTTTTAAGTTATGAGCATGTAAAGTTGAGTAATTTAACACTAATTTTGATTGTTTTACCTCAGAAAGTGACAGGTATGGGCGCCGCCGTATTAGTAAGTAGGGAGCTCCTTGCGTGTAGTGACTCTAATTCTAATTTCTAGTTTTACAGTGTACCAAAATGGCTACCGCAGAATTTAATTTTTGTTCTGGGTTAGTTCCGGTTAGGTTGTATTTTGATTTTGTAATTGTAATTCTAAAAAATTTTGATATCTCGGTTGTGTAAGTTGTGAATGTTAGAGCTTTGAAATTTTTGTGAATAAAAAGTAGTTGTAATTAATTTTATAGAATTGGGAAAGAGAGTAGTTGTAGTTGTTTGAGATTGTGTCTGGGTTAGGTATGGGTTAGTTCTGATTAGATTGTGTATCGGTTTTGTAATTGTAAGCATGAAAAAGTTAGATATCTTGATTATGTTGCAATTTGTGGCGCAATGTGTGGTGCTACGTGCTACGCGATAATTTACTTGTAACGTGTGTGATGTGGTGTCTAGGGGCTAGTGCTGCCATCTAGCGTCGCCACGGAGTCACTACACGCAAGGAGCTTCCTACGTACCAATATGGCGGCGCCCATAGCTGTCACTTTCTGAGGTGAAACAATGAAAATTAGTGTTAAATTACACAACTTTACATGCTCATAAATTAAAAACGAGTGGTTTCCGCGGTCTGGGACTTCCATATAGTGGTTTTCTCGCAGAAATCAACAAGATAAGACATATAATAATCTAACATTTCTGGGTACCCAAGAGAAAGTTTACCCTTTTAATCGATAGAAAAATTTCACACACACACAAGACTAAAAAGCTGAAAATAATTATTTAAGTAAAAACAAATTTTTAAAAAATACCACATTTTTAAAACGAACTAAAAAGTATAAAATAATTTTTCCTAGCCCCATACAGGTTCCTAACCCCATACAGATTCCTAACCCCATACAGATAGTCCTGAAAATTTGTGATTGTGAATTTTTAATAGCTATGAAAATACTTGTAAGATTTAAAACGAAAAACATGGGGCGCATGCAATACATACATAATTGATGCATGAATTGTTCATCTAAGTCACTAACAACTTTCTTGCATTACAAATGACATGAACTGTTGTGTGTTTTCTCAACGGTAGCTACTCTCTACACTCCTTACTATTATCTTTAGCCCCACGGTTTTCGTTTTAAATCTTACAAGTATTTTCATAGCTATTAAAAATTCACAATCACAAATTTTCAGGACTATCTGTATGGGGTTAGGAACCTGTATGGGGCTAGGAAAAAATATTTTATACTTTTTAGTCCGTTTTTTAAACATATTTTTATTTAAATTATTTTATACTTTTTAGTCCGTTTTTAAATTTCTGATTATATCTGCCAATCGTTCCTCCGGGGAAACTGATTTTTTCCAGTTCGTATGTTGTTTGTCGCTCGACTTCTTGCCATTCCACGCGAAGCCGGTCACTTTTCGGAGTAAGTTTGTAGATTTCATTCTAATTTGAATATGTTGTTGTCTCTAGTCGTGTATGAACATATGCCAAATGGTTCTCAGATATTTTGAGAATTGTAGTTTCTACTGACCTGCAAAGTGAAGTGTCAAGCTCTTTTCAGCTTATAGCGAAGAGATAAGCGTATACAATAAAAATAGTTTTAGTTGAAAAAAATGTTTCTTTCACAATTAGTTTATCAAATGTTTTAATCAAATGAGGTGTTGTTTCCAGCAGGGGAGTATTGAAGATGCCCAATATTTCACAGCCGTGTTCTCAAAAATGGTGATACTTCCAAAATGACAAAATTAAAATTATTTCAAGTGAAGACCGCTATTCACCGGCATTCTTGGAAAAACCAATGTCCATTATACTATAGATGGTATTAACCGTTCTTGTACATTCGGGGCGTACGACACCCCAACAACAGTTTAGGTAAAATAAATGTCATCTCACGTCCTTTTTTCTTTTTACTACGCGAAAGTTGTAATTTTAGGACTGGCACTGTCGACCCTTATTTCAAAATGTCTAAAGAATATTCAACAATTTCATAGACCCCAAATAATAAATAGTTCAAATCCGACAGCCGTTTATAGTTGTGAGGTGTGTCACACCCCACGTGTACCGTATGAAAAATGGTATACGGTCTGTACAGTAAAAGTTAAATATTAAGTTGCAAATTATTGTAGTCGGCGAGATGACACTATAATTGGTTTCTCTAAAATGAACATTTGATTATTTTCCTGTATATCTGAAATCATTTCGATATCTTTTATATTTTTATAACAGTTCTAAGTGCCCAATATATGCCACTTTTTAGGCTCCGCGAATTAAAAAATTATTTTTTTTAATTTTTTCACTATTGAACCAGTGGTAAAACTTGCAGAACAAAGATATTTCTAATATATTTTGTATGATGCTATTTCACCAAGTGGCAGAACGTTTCCTATTTCCATCATGTTGTAGAGGAGAGATACCGATAGTTTACATAAGGAGCTGTAGAGTCCCCTAAAACCTTTTTTTTTGCGCCATGCACTGCAAGCCTCTCGAAAGGCCATTTGGAAATGGTCAGGCGTTCAAGCCAAATAGCTCGGCCGGGCCATTAGGAAGTATTTCCACGAACCTTTATTCGCTCAGCCGGACGGTTCTCGTAAGAATGCTATATACAAAATCAGGGTAGCCAAACTTTTCCAGGATCTGGGATCCCACCGTGTTTTCTTCGGTATAACTCGGGTTTTACTCGGCCATTCCTGCATTCCCCTCTTCGTCCTCCGAAGAGGTTACAATGAATATTTTCATATAATCTACCGCGGTTGTAGTGATACGCGGTCCTTCTTCATCTCCTACACGAATGACTTCGTATCTGTCATTTCGTTTCACCTTTGAAACCCGAAACCGAAAAACTTCGCTTTTAATTTAGAGCCTGGGTCGAACTGATTGTGAGTCTTTTCTTATTGCAACTAAACCGCCTTCCACATATTTCGTCAGCGCTTTACATGTCTGATCATACAGCCGCCGATTTTCTTCCTGTATTCTCAATAAATTTTCTTTCGCAATATTTCTTAAATCGCTACGTTCATTATTAAAATTATGAATTGCTTCTTGCTGTACGAGGTCAAGTATTTTCACATCTTCCGCTTGTCGCATTTTTATTCCGAACATTAATTCGAACGGGGACATGCCTATACTTCGTTGATACGTACTATTTATGCTGCGCTGTACACGATCTACCGTACGATACCACTTATCTAAATTATTTAAACATAATTTTGTCAATATTGGGATAATTTTTCTATTAATCCTTTCTACCTGCCCGTTCCCCCGAGGGACACCTGTCGTAACGAGAATATGTTCAATGTTTTCCTTATTACAGTATTCTTTAAATTCTGTTGACGTAAATGCTGCACCGCGATCTGAGATTATACGAGCTGGGTTACCATATGTTTTCTGCTGGGTTATTAATTTCTCTAACACTTCTCTCGCATTGGTCGTTTTCGTCGGATAAAGCCAAAAAAGTTGTAGAAGCCATCTGTTATTACAAAAATATACTTGTACGCTTTGGTTGTACTTGCCATTGGTCCTAAATCGTAAATATGATACGTCGATAACGGACTATCCCTTTTCGGAATCGGCATAAATTTACCTTCGGTTTTCTCTTTCCTTCTTTCTGCTAGCACGCACTTACCGTAACAATTAATGAATTTTTCAAGTCTGGCTGCTAAATTTGGTATATACATAATACTTATTCTTCAACCGCTTAGTCATCTTTTTTATTCCAAAGTGTCCGTTTTCGTGTATTTTCCTAATAATTTCTGTGTAGAGGGTGTTAAGAAATGTTTGGTCTTGGCAAGCATAGGCGTATTCTACATCTTCGGATCGATGGAGATCTGTAAAAAAAAGTTTCCGCAAAATTGTCCTTGACCTTGAATTTCAAAGTCAAATTTTTTTTATTGTATTGTATTCTACGCATCATGAGGATAAAAAGTGTCAAAGGAACTGTGGGTCAAAACTCGACTGTTTCGCCAAAAATTGATGCGGAAGTTTTGTCGGCTGTAGGATAAATTTTATTTATAGAAGTTGGAGATTTAAAATGGAAATGCTAGTTGTTGACATAGACAGTCTTGGCGAGAATGTAAACACACCGCCACAGCGTAAAGGTCGAAACATACAAGACCGATATGGACGTCGGTCTTGTCCGTCCGCTAGATACGAGAACAGGGTTGCAGAAACTCTGTCGGTAAAGAGGGAAGAGTTTCTACAACCCTGTCCGATGGATCGGTTCTTTGGCTTAGAAGAAGAAATGATGATGTTTCGCGTAGACATATTATTGTATTAAAGTTGGCATTATGATAGGAATAAAATTTAAATATATTATAGATGGAAATGCGCCCGTCGATTGAATAATGCGACAAGTTCAATTAGTAGAAAGACAGAGAACGATCGTTATTATTAAAAAAAGGAGTCGCGTTGTCAATGGTCAATGTTCAATGTTCTGGTAATGTGGAAAAACGTGATTTGTAATCTGTGTTTAATTAAAATATATTATATACATTAAAAGTTGTATATTTATTAAACGTTTAACAACGTAGAGCTGAGTATCACAACAAGAAATATCTTTCAAGACTTGGAAGGTAATATTGATTATGATCGATTACATTAGATATCCGATAAACAGCAGATAAACAACAATACAAACTGCTTGCTTTATTAGAAATAACTCTGCTATTATTTTTTATGAGAACGGTTGAGTTTTGACCCATAGTTCCTTTGACACTTTTTATCCTCATGATGCGTAGAATACAATACAATTAAAAAAAAATTTGATCTTGAAATTCAAGGTCAAGGACAATTTTGCGGAAACTTTTTTTTACAGATCTCCATCGATCCGAAGATGTAGAATACGCCTATGCTTGCCAAGACCAAACATTTCTTAACACCCTGTACATACAGGCTGGTAGAACGATAACTCTCTTATAGCCTACTTGCTTAATTAATACTTCATTAATAGTCTTCTTCTTGTTTTTTACGCACTAACGCTAACATAGTACATATATTCTATTACGAATACTATACAGGGTGAATTCGATAAAGCAGGACATCTAAATATCTCCGTTACTTTTCGTTGTACAAAAAAACTTCGTAGGACAAAGTTACACTGTTTGAAGGGCCACATATAACGGTGTAAGGGAAAAAAAAATTTCAAGGTAATTTTTATGAGATTTCAAGGTTGTCGATGTTTTTTTAAATGGAATGATATATTTTCGTTAACGTAATGTTGTAGCTGACAAAATAACGAATTCATGCATGTAACGCAATATGACCTTCAAATGACCTTCAACCCAGAAAAATGGTATAAATAAAATTCAACGTGTAAGATTCATTTGATGTATTTCTGTTACGCCAAATGTTCAAAAATATTCCCTCGAGTACGTACTGCTGCGTAATTCATTTCTGAGGAAATCGACGCACAAGCCTGGACGATTCTTTCTTTCATGTTGTCTATAGTCGTTGGTGGTTCACTATAAACATCGTCTTTCAGTTTTCCCCATAGATAAAAATCAAGGGGTGTAAGGTCTGGTGAGCGAGCTGGCCATAATACGGGTCCGTTACGTCCAATCCAACGATTTGGAAACTTGTTATTTAAGAATTGTGTTACGACACGGGAAGAATGGGCCGGACATCCGTCATGTTGATACCACATATTTTCACGAATGTTCAAGGCATAGCAGCTATGTTGAATGTATAGCAGCTCAAGGGAATATTTTTGAACATTTGGCGTAACAGAAATACATCAAATGAATCTTACACGTTGAATTTTATTTATACCATTTTTCTGGATTGAAGGTCATTTGAAGGTCATATTGTGTTACATGCACGAATTCGTTATTCTGTCAGCTACAACATTACGTTAACGAAATATTAATAATTACCTATACGAAACTTACTTACCTATACAACGAATATGTTAGATTTTTATCAAACATATATCTTGTCCATCGTAAAACTATATTACTTGTTATTTATTATATTAGAAATAATGTGTAGCACGTAGAAAAATAAAAAAGAAAGTGAAAAAAAATATTTAAAAAAATGCCGACACGCTCAACCCGCTCGACTACCGACCGCTGTGACAAGAGGCTTTCACTCATGGAATATACTACACATGTCGCATTTCAATATCGATTATCTCGAAAACGAGAACGCGTTGGCGGCTTTGTTCACACAAAATTTCGTTGCGATCCCAGAGTCTAGGTACGCGGGGTCTCCTTGTCAGTCTCCGGGGGTGCCGGCTCGTCCCGAGGAGAGCTAAACTCCCCTCCGGGGACGGGGTCAGCTGACGCCCTAGCCCCCATCACCCTTCGCCCCCCCTTGTGGGGGCGGGCAACTGTGAGCCTGGGCGGTGCTCAACTAATACGTATTCGAATTCTTCTAAAACTAATGCCCATCTGGCGACCTTTGGTGACAAATCTTGTTTATACAACGTTTTACGCAGCGCATCGCAATCGATAATTAACTTAAACTTTACTCCTAAATGTATACTCTAAATTTTTGAAAGGTCTTAATCACTGCCACAATCTCGAGTTCCTAAGAGTGATAATTTTCCAACATTTTTCTGCAATAATTTCGCGGTACAGTTCAAAGACCCGCCGGGTCCTCACAATGTAATCCCAATAAAAAACTTTTTTATTATTAGTACTAATTTTTTTATGAAACTTTCACCAATATATTTGTGGCATTATTCTGATTAAAATAGTACCAAACACGATATAATTCGGATCATATAAAGGTATATGGACATATGCAAGTCAGGTACATCGGTGAGGCAACTTGTCCCTTCAACTTCTCCCCTGCAAGACACACTCTCTTAATTAGGACATTTCGCGACTCTTCAACTCGGAAAGCGGATAGAAGCTCAACTATAGTAGTTCAGTAACCAAGTTTATTTCACCATAACTAGAATTTATTACCGTACAAAATATACAAAATACAAAAATATTCAAAAATAGAAAATATGTATGAAAAATATAAAAAACATTTTCTTCTTCGAATGGCGATGGTCGTCATCCACATTAATCGGCTTGTCTTCTCCGTATTAGTCGATCGTATATTGCGACGGACTGTTGTACGGTAAATTTATGAGACCTGACTTGTATATGTCCATATAGCTTTATATGATCCGAATTATATTGTGTTTGGTATGATTTTAATCAGAATAATGCCACAAATATATTGGTGAAAGTCTCATAAAAAAATAAGTACTAATAAAAATGTTTTTTATTGGGATTACATTGTGAGGACGCGGCGGGCCCTTGAACTGTGCCGGCGACTGCGACTGTCCGCGTTTCTTTCTTTCCCATACGCTGTCCTTCCTTGCCCATGAAACTTTCATCGTCCATTATACACGTATTTATCATAAGAATTATATCAGATTTAGTATCATTTTCATTAGGAAAATGCCAGGAATATGTTGGTGAATATGTTACACTTCTCGGCATCCGAGACCGCTTGAGCTTTACGGCTCCTCACGGGGAATACCCAAGTAGGAGTGGGGATAGTTCTGGGACAATTATCGTCCAGACATTTAGGACATTTATCGAGAGATTACTGTATATGCATTTCTGGCTTTTCTTTTCTACCGATACGTGAAAGAATCCGTTTTTCAAATCTAATACGGAGAAGACCCAAGCTTCCTCTATTAACGGCATTGGAAATCTATTTCTAATAATTTGTTTGTTTATCTTACGATAATCCACGCATACTCGATACTCGCCGCTCTTCTTCGGGACGATGACCACCGGGCATGCGTATTCACTACTGCTGGAATGAATCACACCGCTGCTCAACCATTCTTTGATCTGCTTCGAAAAAAGTTCCATCTCCTTCGGTGATAATTGTCTCGATCGAGTCTTCACGTTCCCTTCTGGTTTATAACTTGCGATCATTTTCTTTATCTTTTCATCGTATGTGGTGTAATTATTTAATTCGTCTTTTTCTATAAAATTGATTCTTAATACAGTAAAAGCTCCTTCGTTGTCCTGAATCGTGGGCACGATCGTTGTCCAGTGCCTACCCACTCCACTGCCTGTCAACGCCGAGTCGCTCCGCAGGGCGGCGACGATTGATGTCGGCTTGGGTATATCGGTGTGAATTTAATTTTCATTATTTGTTTATGGGACTTTCACTAACTTATTTCTGACATTTTTCTGGTTAAAATGATACCAAACACGATATAATTTCAACTTTATTTAGTGGTTTCATTGACGGTATGGAGTACTGTAGGACATAGAAAAGGATAACGAGTGAAAAAAAAGAAAACCTGTAATGTTTAAAATACCAATGCGATGCTAACACTTTTATTAATAAGTTTCTAGTGATTATATTTCTTATTCTTTTCCGATTATGTATAATTAGTCGTTTAAAATTTTTTACGGACGTTTTCTTTTCTTCGACGTTCTATAGCCTAAAAAAACGAAGAGGCCAAATTCATGTCACAGCAAGTCGCGCTGTGCTCCTACATATTTTCGAGATGTTAAGTTGTTTATTTAAACATATGCTATATATAGCATGTGTTAAATGTATGATAAATTATAAATTATGCTTCACATGTAGAGTAAATATGGGACAAATTATATCGTGTTTGGTCTTGTTCTAATCAGAAAAATGACAGAAACATGCCAGTGAAAATCCCATAAAAAAATAATGAAAAATAAAGCATTTTTAATTGGCATTACATTGTGAGAACACGCGGGCCTAAAATGTGCTGGCGACGGCGACACGCTTTGGTCACGCGATCTGTATTTCATTCTGTCCTTCTCTATGTTCGGCTTTCTATTGAAGTCTCCCTCAGCGCGGTTGGCGCGACATCTAGACGCAGTCATAAATCAAAAATAGTGTCCGGCCACGATCGTTGTCCGCTCAAACCCACGGCCTTTGGACAACGAAGGAGCTTTTACTGTAATTCCGCATCTTCCTCCCCATGCCGTCTGCTTTCTCGTCGGGCGGCGGTTTAGTATAGTGACAACGCCCGAGGTGGTGGGTGTTAGGGGCGTATGGTAAGGGGGCAGAGGGGTAATACAAAACCAAAAGAATTTTTTTGCTCAAATAAACGGTTACCGAGATATTCGCAAAAAACTAGTACTGCTACTTACGTAAATATTGTCGAAAATATTGATTTTAGAAAAAAGTTTCAAACAAAAAATGATGCTCATAAGAAGCTCTACAAAAAAGTTTACATACATTTTTTACGTAATCCTATCATTTTGGCTGTTATGACCCAAAATAACTCGGTGGGGGTCAAATTAACTCCGTGATACATCTACACGTTTAAATAAAAAACTTTTCGCATATTTAATAAAACAGAAATTTTAAAAAATGTTTGACGGAATTAATTTGACCCCTGCAGAGTTATTTTGGGTCATAACAGCCAAAATAATAGGTTTACGTAAAACATGTATATAACCTTTTTTGTAGAGCTTTTTATGAGCTTCATTTTTTGTTTGAAACTTTTTTCTCTAAAATCTATATTTTCGATAATATTTACGCAAGTAGCAGTACTAGTTTTTTGCGAATATCTCGGTAACCGTTCATTTCCGCAAAGAAAATTTTTGCGGTTTCGTATTACCCTCCTCACCCCTCACCATACGCACCTCACACCCATCACCCCGGACGTTGTCACTATACTAAACTTCTACCTTTCGTTGGCTTCACTGTGTTCCATGCATCTTTGCTCTCGTTCACTATCACTTGCCGCTTTTACTGTTATTACACCTTTGTCGATACACAGTTCTACTTGAGCTAAAAAGTATCGTCCTAATATTGCTTCCGCTGTTATAGATTCTGGTGGCACTAGTAACATTTCGATTACGTACTCGCGGTCGTCGATAATCAGTTTCGCATCGAACTGTCCGATCGGGATAATCCGCGCGTTATCGAATCCCGTAAGCGTGCGCGACGCTTCGCGTAACTTCACTTTGTCTATTTTGCCAAAAAGATTTTGCCGAATGAGACTTACGTCACTGCCAGTATCCATTAGTGCACTACGCGTTGCTTTTTACACTGTTCACTTTTGATTCACTGTGTTTCAACTTCTTTTCCTCAGGACATTTCGGTGCTATGTGATCAAAATTGTTGCAGTGAAAACACTTTGGCCCTTTTTTCTTATTTGGGAAATCTTGAAAGTCGTGCTCTATCGAACCACATCCGTAACAATGAGCCTTACGGGGTTTATTGTAGCTTGCTTTCTTCTTATCTACCACTTTTTTGTTAAATGATTTCTTGCTCTCCATCGTTTTTTTTTCTTCTGTCATATACTTCCAGCCACTTTCTCATATCGTATAACGAATATACGATCAATGCCGTATCCTCCACGTTTCCCTGATTTGCAATTTCTTGCATTGCACCGACATACTGTCGTGCACTTTCGGTTGGTTTTCTTTTCCGCTTTGCTAGCTGTTCGTATACTATTGCACTATTAATATTAGGTGTAAATTCATATTTTAATAGTTTTTTCAATATCTTCCAAGACGTTACACCTTTTAATACATTTATAAACCGCTTGGCCGAACCTTTCAACATACGTTTCTCATATAGCAGCATCTGTACTTTGTTCCATTCCAATAGCGTGCTTAATTCTTCGAAGTTTGCTATCCATTTTTTTTATGTGAAACTTCATTTGCCGGGGCGTAAACCTATTCGCGTCATGGAATTCGCGACACGAAAATGTGTAACGGAAGTGGTGGGAATGGTGAGTAAGGCCAGCGCGTTATCCAACACCATCTAAGCGGTGTTGTCGCTACTCGCTTTCGTGTCGCTGGCAGCTGTCCTATATACCCCCACTACTCACTGCAGAGGTTAGGGAGCAAGGCCAGAGCGTGCTATGGCGAAAACACCGGCGGAACGAGCAAAAAAGTTTTGTGATCAGAAACGTGCTAACAAGCCACCTAAACAACCAGCAAAGTCTAACCGCCAACGTTGTTGCGAATACAGAGCACGACAAATAGCATTACGGGCTAATATTCGTGACATTTTTGATAATAATATCAGTGACATTCCACAAGCCGTATCTAGTCAACAGCGATCTCAGGATTACAGAGAAAGGAACGCGGATTTGCGAATTGACGCTCAATCATCGATTACTTTTCATTCGATCGATACGCCATACACGGATTTTATTGGACATCGAAACATTAATAAACAATTTTTTTAAAAATTCACAGACAATCTTTGTGATCGTTTGTGGTTTCAAAGTGACTTGAAACGTGCAAATCAAAATTACGAAGAATTACTGCGAAGCGTCGATCCGGACGTAGATCTTACTACATAGGATTGTGATATGCAAGTGTTGTAACCTGCCTCTCGGTCGTAATCACATCCCTAATCTCGCGAAATTCAATGGATTCAAATATCCGGAAATGCCACAAAATCTACCACCATTGGATTTAGTGTCAGAAAGACTAATTTCTCCACGCACTCCGTTTTGCAGATAAGAAGATTGAGGCATGCACATGGCTAGTACGTCATGCTAGGACAGATTATAAATGTTCCAATTTGTGTAAATACGATGATTCAACAATTACCCAGAGACAATAACGATGATCATTGCGTTAATGTTCATATTAAGAAAAAAAAACATACGCGTGGGAAACCACGCGCAGCAGAAGTGAAACTTCTTGCAGTCTACTAATGTTTAGAAGTAAATTAAGATTGGAAATGGTAATTAATCCTAACGAAGCGACAACAAGATCAGGAACAACTCTCGATGCAGTGTTTGCAAGACATTTAGACAAAATTGAATCAATAATATTTATATTGTAGCCATAGGAATATGTGCTGGACAAACAAGGTTTATTTCGGTTAGGAACATGGATACAGGAAAGTGAGGAATATATATATATATAATCAATCATTCAACTCTTCGAATTAAAAATTGCAATCATGCAGACTCTCTCTCGTTCATCACACGTGTACTCTAGCTAGGTTCCGTGGTATTCTACGCAAAAGATCAGAAGGTGCTCTGTCCTCTCTCGCTCGACAAGGCGTCCAGGTATTATCGCTGTACTCTCCTTGTCGAGACGAGCGGCCAGGAACACTCTCCCGTTCCTACTCGGCAGGCGTCCAGGTATTATCGCCGTACTCTCCTGCCGAGCCCTGGGCGGCCAGGAGCTGACCCGTTCTCTCTCGTTCGACAGGCGTCCAGGTATTATCGCTGTACTCTCCATATCGAACGAGCGACCAGGAACAGACTCCCGTCCTCTCCCGTTCTCCCGACAGGCGTCCAGGTATTATCGCCGTACTCTCCTGTCGGGGTGCTAGTGCTAACCAAGAGCGACCGTGGTCCTTACCTCGTCCTCTCTCTCGGAATAGCAAATAGACCGAGGCCCTCTGTGAAGCCTCTATTTATACGAATTCGTTACTATCCGCGAACGTGAAATCAACAACCCAGTCGTTACGCGTGATTCGACTTTTCGCGCGCTCCCCTCGCGTCGCTTCCCCGCGTGTTTGCCTACAAACTACCTTCGGGAAACTTCTGGAAGCTTGTCGTTCCGCGTTTTGTTTTACATGTTTCTTCTCGAATTTTCTATACATGCTACAATATTATATTTTAGCCATTGCAAGCCAATTGTTTCAATGATAGAATCATAGAAAATCATAGAAAAAATAATGAACAATCAAAATTTGCGACGCAAAGAAGGCGAGCATGGGAAAGAAAGAGACATAGTTCATAGCATTTCCCATACCCTCTCCTTCTTTGCGTCGCACATTTTGATCGTTCATTATTTTTTCTACGATTTTCTATGATTCTATCATTGGAACAATTGGCTTGTGATAGCTAAAATATGATATAAATATTATTGATTCAATTTTGTCTAAATGTCTTGCAAACACTGCATCGAGAGTTGTTCCTGATCTTGTTGTCGCTTCATTAGGATTATTTACCATTTCCAATCTTAATTTACTTCTAAACATTACTAGACTGCAAGAAGTTTCACTTCTGCCGCGCGTGGTTTCCCATGCGTATGTTTTTTTTATTGTTAGCGAATCGTCTCCTGTGAAGTATGCCATACTTTCGTCAACATCTTTTATCGTAAACTTAATCCTTCGTGTAGAGCGTTTTGCGTGTGTCTGTTCTTTATTTTTTCGTCTCTGTATCTCCCTTCCATCTTCGCTCAAAGCATCGCTGTCTTCGTCTGGACCACTTCTTTCCACTATTCCAACGTCAACCAGTGCTTCCTCCATGTTAATTTTTAATTGACGTTTTAGTATGTTCTTCAAATCTTCCTTTTTACCAACAGGGTGCTTTAATTGTCTTAGTTCTTCTTTTAACTGATCTACCTTCATTCGATCTATCTCATCTTCTGCGAATGTGCCGGTCGCTTTTTTGCTTGTACCTGCCGACTTTTTCTTTGCGTCTTTCACCGCAGTTTGGTCAGGCATGTCTACGAATTCTTCTGTCCCGCTACTGCTCGTTTCTGCTACTTCATTTTGTCTACGTTCCATCCTAAACGCATACCGTTATCTTTTTTTCGAAATTTATTAACTTGCTACTTTTGCAGGACAACTTTCACTGCACTTAATAACTTCGAAACTTCACAACATTTACACTTATTTCTCACGATATCGTTTGTCTGCCAATTCACAACGATCCCGGCCGGGCCCCCACTTGTAGGATCGGGTTTTGATTGAGTTGGCTCCCCACAATAGGTTGGTAATAACTACTTTATTAATTAACGAAGCGCGCGAGGAATGAGGCTACAAAAATGGTGGTGCTTTTAGCTATGACCGGACACGACTGACGACTCTTACATTTTCACTCCGCTCGTTGCTATGCGTTTTTCAGTTGTCTCGCGAGCGCCGATATAACAATGTCGTGGCTTGTTTTTAACGGTCGTCGTGGCTCAATCTGAATAATCGTTTCGCGGGGCACCCTTCATATATATATTTATATAACTTTATGAACACTCCAATATGTTTAGATAATGTTCAAAGAGCACGATACACCATTAACGCATCATTTTCTCTGATATTTTTCAATTGATTTAGAAAGTTCAAGATCTGAGATAAAATTAGATCACACCACCTGATAGTCCAAACCTTTTTCCCTTCGGAAGTCGTAAAAAAATGTTAGAACATAGATTTCGCTTTCGATCGACAAAATAAAATATTTCCTAGGGCGCGCAGTGGCTCAAGTGGATGAGGCCCGCGGCTACGATCTCGTAGTCCCGGGTTCGAATCCCGCCGTCACCTCTGAGAATTTTCTCAAGTGATACAAAACTGTGGTCGCTCAGGTGGTTCGGAACCCACCTTAATAAAAAAACTGTAGGTCCAACTCATTGTAATCCTCGTAGCTGTCTTAACGTTATCCAATAGTACCGTAACCCATCGCTAATAACCACGCAGTTGATGCGACGTTAAACCCCTATATATATAAAAAAAAAAAATTTCCGCAAAGGATGAATGACAGTTCGTAAAATTGATTTATTGGTGGCCACATGATGTGAACCATTTAATGCAAAAATGATGTAAATCAATATTTGTCTGTTTTGGTTTAACACTATACTCTTTGAAAATGAAAAACCAGAATACGCCTTCGAGTATCTGTTTACGTTGAAAACAAAATGTAGATTAGACATTTATATTAGAATAATTAGTTTTTTCTCGTGTTCTCGTGAAGGCGCTTCTATGGCTGGCTGTCTTGGATTTATTGTTGGCTGGAATTCGCCAAGTATCGTAATATTAATGGCGGACGGTTCACCCATTCCGGTCACCGAGTCAGCTGTATCGACGTTGGTTGCCACTGTAGCTGTTGGTCATTTGGTAGCACCTCCACTGAATATTCTTTTGACTGATACATTTGGGAGGAAAACCACCATGTTGCTGAGTTTTTTACCGCTTTTAGTTAGTTGGGGTATAATCACAATTGCTTCATCGATTTGGGTAAGTTGCGCTTAAATTCTTTTGTTATTATATTCTACCCTGTAATCGTATTTTGGTGTTTTGCTTGTAAAAATGGAGAGGTTCTCTTTTATCACGCTTTGGACGTCCAGAAAGCAAGAAGGAATTATCAATCAATGAAACAATTGCATATTTCTATACATCGTTTCTTACAATTATTTTAAATCAATTCTATTTTTATAAACTACTAGATATACATATACAGGGTGTCCCAAAATGTCTTCAACTCCTAGAAATGGGCGGTTCCTGAGGTCATTTGAAACGCCATTTTCCTTTTGCAAAATGTTGTCCGAGGCTTCGTTTGGGAGTTATTAACGAAAAACACGGACCAATCAGAGCGCGAGCTAGACCAGCGACGGCTGGCTTGGTGTGACGCGCCAGGAGTATCTACTCGTACGAGAGTTAGCGGTGCGCCGCGCCGCGACGAAGCATCGAACAAGAGAAGGAGTAGCAATTGAACGTATGGAATTAAAAACTCACTTATTCAGCCGTAAATCCACTTGCTGCTTCGAAATGTGTGTCACTGGGCCACTCGGTGACGAACTGCATAGCTGGCTTCAGGTATACGGCATTGTCCCGAACTGCACACCTGGTGGTAAAACGACAACATAAGGGATATGCGGTCCAGTAAACGATCCGGGCTTTCACCTTCACTTTCCAAACGATAAATAAATCGTATGTTTGTTTCATACAGATGCCATGAAATTTTTCCACACTCACGATCACTGTTCACATTTGTCAACACATAGCTATGCACTAATAACAATTGCAATACCACTTGTATTGCAGCACAAATCACAGTAATGAGGTAATGCGATCAGTAGACTGTGGATTTCATGCATTTGTAGAAAAAATGAATAGGTGCATTTTAAAACAGTAAAGAGATTAAAATAATTTAAAAACACAAAAGTATTATTTTCAATTTGATCAAATGATTACAGTAAAAATCAAATATCCGTCTGGCTCCTGTCCCTTGCAATAGCAGCAGCCAACTTTCATTTTGCTTAAAAATCCGCAGTCTAGTGATTAGTTTAAATATGACTACTAAAAACACATAGTTTAGCAACCGAGAACTTAGAATGGACAAGACTTTGGACCTGATATTTCTACCTCTTGCTCGGTAAAAGGACAAACGACGTTTTCGAACAGTTACCCATCGACTCTGCTTACCAATCTGCAGGAAAACCGAAACATGTGATTTCCACAAATTGTAGTCTTACAACGGTCCCTCTCGTAGCCTTTTTTTCGTCTGTTCACCCCGTCGTTTTTGTACGCGCGCTACAGAGTGCATTTTCGACACGCGTAATGTCCTCCCTAAACTTTTCAGAAAAATCTTGGGTAAAATCAGTGTCGTTCGAGCCTCGGTAGAGAGAACGCCTCCAAAGACTTGTCCATTCTAAGTTCACGGTTGCTAAAATGTGTGTTTTTAGTAGTCATATTTAAACTAGTCACTAGACTGCGGATTTTTATGGAAAATATTTTATTTTTACTTTAATCATTTGATCAAATTGAAAATAATACATTGGTGTTGTTAAATTAATTTAATCTCTCTATTGTTTTAAAATGCACCTATTCAATTTTTCTACAAATGCATGAAATCCACAGTATACTGATCGCATTACCTCATTACTGTGATTTGTGCTGCAATACAAGTGGTATTGCAATTGTTATTAGTGCATAGCTATGTGTTGACAAATGTGAACAGTGATCGTGAGTGTGGAAAAATTTCATGGCATCTGTATGAAACAAACATACGATTTATTTATCGTTTGGAAAGTGAAGGTGAAAGCCCGGATCGTTTACTGGACCGCACATCCCTTATGTTGTCGTTTTACCACCAGGTGTGCAGTTCGGGACAATGCCGTATACCTGAAGCCAGCTATGCAGTTCGTCACCGAGTGGCCCAGTGACACACATTTCGAAGCAGCAAGTGGATTTACGGCTGAATAAGTGAGTTTTTAATTCCATACGTTCAATTGCTACTCCTTCTCTTGTTCGATGCCTCGTCGCGGCGCGGCGCACCGCTAACTCTCGTACGAGTAGATACTCCTGGCGCGTCACACTAAGCCAGTCGTCGCGGGTCTAGCTCGCGCTCTGATTGGTCCGTGTTTTTCGTTAATAACTCCCAAACGAAGCCTCGGACAACATTTTGCAAAAGGAAAATGGCGTTTCAAATGACCTCAGGAACCGCCCATTTCCGGGAGTTGAAGACATTTTGGGACACCCTGTATATTTCCATAATGATAGTTGTAATTTTCTGATTTAAATGTTTTAAAAAATACAAACTACGTTTGTAACAGAGGATTATGCGTGTTGTGAAATTTTTATACTACATACATATGTGCAATTTAGATGAAATAATTCAATAATTGAGAGGGCGCATGAGTGTGAGCGTTGTGTGAGAGCGAAGTGTGAAAAAAGCGAAATAATTAGCGGTAATTAGAAAGATTAGAGCGGTAGGAAAATTGGGCCAGATAGGGCAAAAGGTGGGAAAGGAGAGGAAGAAGAGGGATAAGCGTTGGTCCAAGGGTTAGTGCGTAGGGAGGAAAGATACCGGGGTAACGTTTTAGAGGTTAGGAAATAGTAATAAGTAGGTTTGGAACATGGCGGATAGCGCGACAGGGCAGGTAAGGCAGGTAAGGGGTAATGACGGCGCAGTCGATAAAACAGGGATACCGGTAAACCCGATCTCGTTAGTGACAAGGACGCCGGTAAAGAACGAAATCAGGAAATCGAAAAGAGGGAGACCCGCAAACGCGGATAAAATAATGAAGGAAGGTAACGGTAGGGATAGGGGGACGATAGATTTTCTGAATAGAATTGAGAAGGAAGTGGAGGAGGAGAGAAATAGCGCGGACGGGCAGAAGGGAGAGGAGGCTTTGCCAGAGAAGAATGCGCGAAGGATAGAGGTGCAAGACGAGACACGAGCAGAGAAAGATAAACAGCAAAAAGAGGATATAGCTGAAATATTAACTGCCTTAGCAGGATTAGTAGGAGAGGTACAAGGTCTAAGAGGAGAAATGAGACATAACAATAGTTCAATGGAACAAGAAATGAGAGATTTAAAAAGGATGATGAAAGAGAGGGAGATAAGATGGGAAAAGGAGAAGAAAGAGTTGTGGGAAAGAGTCAAACAGCTTGAGGACAAGGTGGGACAATTTGGGGAGAGGGAGGACTACAATAATAACACAGCTATGGAAAAGAGAATAGAAGAGTTAGAAGACAGGAATACAGAGGTAGGAAGAGTGTGTAGAATGATCGAATGGCAGGATAGAAGGGACAGGAGGAATAATGTAGTAATGAGTGGATTAATGATAAACAAGGAAAGAGCGAAGGAAGAAGTCGGGAATTTCTTTAGAGAGAAGTTACAGGCAAGTGTGGACGTACTGTGGGCAAGGGCAGTAGGTCCGCAAGGAAAAGAAACTGTAGTAGCAGCTCTAAAGAACTGGGAGGAAAAGCAGGAAGTAATGAGGAAGAAAGGAAAACTAAGAGGCAGTAAAGTGTTTATAAACCACGACCTGACCAAAGCAGAGAGAGAAATTCAGGGGAAAATTCTGTTTGCTGCAAGGGAAGAAAGAAAAAAAAGGAAAAATGTGAAGGTAGGGTACCAGAAGTTAATGGTAGAAGGGAAATGGATAGAATGGAAGGAAGAGACAAAAGTGAGACCGGTTAACAGAGCACAGCAGGATTTTTATTAAATCGGCGGATCAACCAGGACACCAGTGAAGAAAGAGCAAGCGAAGAAGAAAAAAAGGGAAATATGATCTTCTGGAATGTGGCGGGAATATCAAGTAAGGATAGTGATTTTTGGGAATATATTCGGAATTTTGATTTCGTGGGACTTACCGAGACATGGATGGAGGAGAAAGGATGGGAAAGGATAAAGAATAAGTTGCCACCAGAATTCAAGTGGAAATGCCAATTTGCAAAGAGGGAATTTAAGAAGGGCAGGGCAATAGGAGGAATAATTACAGGAGTTAGAAATGAGTGGCTAGCGAAGAAGCCGGAAAAGGAATTAACAGATGTGGTAGAAAGGAGATTGAAGGTGGGGGAAAAAGAGTGGAAGGTAGTTACAGTCTATAACAGAGACGGAATGAGGAAAACTGAAAAACGGATCGACGAATTGGTTTGGATGGAGGAGGAGGAATTGCTGATCATTGCAGGTGATATGAATGCAAGAACTGGGAACAAGGGAGATATATATTTGGGGGAGAGAAGGGAAGACCAGATGAAAAGGAGGTCGAAGGACACAGGGAGTAACGTGGAGGGAGAGTTACTTCTGCAGTTAATAGAGAATAGGGGATGGCACATGGCTAACGGGAACATACAGGGGGATGAAGAAGGTGAGTATACCTATGTGGGATATAGAGGAGCTACTGTCATTGATTACGCTATAAGCAATACGTCAGGGCTGGAACAGATTGTAGGATTCGAAATCGAGAGTCGAATAGAATCAGACCACATGCCCATCTGCGTGTCCTTCCGAATTCCGAAGGATCACAGAAAGGATAGGCATACGGAGAGGAGTATAGTCAAAGAAATTATGCTCTGGGAAGGAGAGAGTGTTGAGCGGTACCACAACAATTTAGGGATGTTAGAGCTGGTAGAAAACGGAGTAGAGGAGAGCTGGCTGGAGCTGAAAAAAGGTATAAAAGAAAGTATAGTCAAGAAAAGCAGTCAAATAAAGGAAAGAAAGATGGGATACAGATCGTGGTGGGATAAGGAATGTAAAAGAGGAAAGAGAAAAGTTAAGGCATTATATAAAAAGTGGAAAGGTGGAAAAATCAGAAGAGAGGAGTATTTAGAAGGGAAGGCAAGCTTCAGGAAAATATGCGAGGGGAAAGAAAGAGAGAAAAAGGAAGAGGAAATAGAACAGATAAGAAGGGCAAGGACTGAGAAAGAAATCTGGGGGTACATAAATAAGGGCAGAAAAAAAAGAAGCGATATATGCGGAAGTATAGACGAAAAGGAGTGGGAAAAACACTTCAGTAGTTTACTAGGCGGATCGGAAGATAAGACAGTAGGAGAGAAGAGAGACAGAGACTTTTCGGAAGGAGAGGGAGAAGAGGATCTGTCTGACAAAGAGATAGAGATGCAGATTCAAGGTTTAAAAAGGAGAAAAGCGGCGGGAGAGGATAGTATTCCGGGAGAAGCGTGGATACTCAGTAAGGGAAGGGCGAGGGAAAGACTGAAAGAAATTCTGAAGAAAGTCTGGAGAGGGGAAGGATTTCCAAACGACTGGAGAAAGGCGGTGATCTTTCCCATTCATAAAAAGGGGGACATGAGTAAGGTAGGAAACTACAGAGGAATCTCCCTGCTGGACTCGGCCTGCAAGTTGTACGCGAGTATTCTGAATGAAAGACTCAAGGAGGATCTAGAAGACAAGGGTATCTTGCCCGAGACTCAAGCAGGGTTTAGAAAAGAAAGAGGAACGATAGATAATGTATATGTTTTGCAGCACGTTGTAGAAAGAGAGATCGGGAAAAAAGGAGGGAAGGTTTACGCGTTTTTTGTAGATCTTAAGGCCGCATTCGACAAGGTGAGTAGAAAAGAACTTTGGAAGAAAATGGAAGAAAGAGGAGTCAGGAAAGGGCTGATAGAAAGAGTAAAAGAAATCTATGAAGTAACGGAAAATGTGGTAAGGATAAAAGATGAGCTGTCGGACAAGTTTTGGACTAGCGAAGGCGTGCGGCAAGGGTGTCCCTTGAGCCCGACATTGTTTACCGTATTTTTAGCGGATTTGGAAGAAGTTTTTAGAAATGGGTTGGAGGGGGGCATCAGCATTGGCAAAGAAAGATTCTGGACTTTAGCGTATGCGGATGACATGGTACTCGTAGCAGATAATGAAGAAAGTATGAAGAATATGATGCGAAGACTAGAAAGGTACCTAGACAGGAGGAAACTAGTATTAAATGCAGAAAAGTCGAAAATGATGGTGTTTAGTAAAGGGGGTGGAAGGGCACGGAAAAGAGAGTGGAAATGGAAGGGAGAAGAGGTGGAGGAAGTAAAGGAATTCGTATATCTAGGGGTGAGGTTTCATAAGAATGGAGACATGAGTAGGCACATAAAGGAAAGGGTGAAGAAGGCGAACGTCGTACTAGATCAAGTATGGGGAATAGGCAAAAGGAAATTTAAGGATCACTTCAAAAGAAGGACGTTTATATTTGATTATCTGGTGATGGGGATTCTGCTATACGGTGCAGAAATTTTTGGTTGGAAAGAAAGAGCAGAAATGGAACAGATCCAGATTAAGTACTTGAAGTGGTGTCTGGGACTGGACTATTGCACCCCCGGGTACATAGTGCTGGAAGAGACAAAAAGAGAAAAGATACGAATTAAGGCGGGGAAAAGAGCTTTGAGGTACGAGGAAGGTATTAGGGAGGGGATAGGAAGAGTATTAGCCAAGGAATGTCTGAAAGAAAAGGAAAGGAAAAAGGGAGACACAAAAAATAGCAGGGAAAGAGAGGAATATTTAGGGAGACTGGGGTACAGCCAGTTAGGAACAAAGGACTTAAGGGGGCAGCAAGCAGATATAGTGGAAATTCTGACCGGAAGAGACAGGGAACAGCAAGCCCAGGTACAATATAATAAAATCCAGAATGCGCGATATAACTGGAGGTACAGGTATATAAGAACGGCAGGTAGAGCGGAGTACTTAGAGAAACAAGGAAAAGGGGGCAGCCAAGAGCTAATAGCAAGAGCTAGATGCGGAAACTTTGAGGAAGGAAATCGGTACTGGCTGGAAGAGGAAAAAAAGAAATGTCTGTTGTGCACATTGCAGATAGGTACAATAAGGCATCTATTACTGGACTGCTATAAAGTAGAGGGCAGCGAACTACAAGAAGAGGAGATAGTAGAGGGAAGAGCAGAAGAGAGGCTGGTAGGCTGGTTGAGAAAGATTGAAACTATGCGCAGAGTAGGCAGAAAAGAGCAATAGACCAAAGACAAGTTCGGGAGGATGTGTAATATAGGTTAAGTGTGCATGTGTGCGGTAGGTAAAAGAATGAATGAGATTTGTAGATTGTATAAAACCGAGTCCTTTTTCTGGGCTGTGAAGCCGAAAATAAAGTATATTATTAATTCAATAATTAGAGGATGAGGAATTTCTATGTTCATTAGCATTTCTAACAGATATGACATGCTACCTTAATTCACTGAATATGCTTTTGCAAGGGAAAGGATAGAATATTGCTAATTTGTTCGGCCATGTAAATAACTTTCTTAGAAAATTAGCATTATTCGCACCGCAATTTGAAAAAGAAGATTTTATTCATTTTCCTTCTCAAGAAATTAAAGATCGATTTCTTGATATAAATTTTTTTCCATTTCGGTAAAATATATTAGATATTTTGGATGAATTCAATAGTAGCTTTGTAGATTTTCAAAATTTAGAAAAAGATATTTTATTACACAGGGTGAGGCATCTAAGACTTTCACCGAAAATATCTCCGTTATTTTTCAGGTGCCATTAACAGAGACATGAATTTTGTCCAGTTCTTTACCATTCTGACCCACTGTGCGTTTTGCTGTGCTTTGCTGCGTTGATTCAGCTGATTCGGCTGCTCTTCTCTTTACCTCTAATAACTACATGAACTTTTTCTCTTGTAGGAATTGTACGTGGCAAGATTTCTGGCAGGATTTGGTGCGGGATTGTTTGTCTGTGTCGCACCAATGTACATGGGTGAAATATCATCATTGGAAACACGAGGTGCTGCAAACGCTCTAGTTGGAATCGTATATAACGCCGGTATTCTAATAACATTCGTGGTTGCACCGCATCTGTCATTATCCTTCATGGCTCGAATTTTCTTTGTCATCAATGTCGCTTCTATCTTCGCGTTCTGGTTTATGCCTGAATCGCCGTATTTTCTGGTATTGAGGAACAGAATGGACGAGGCGGAAGAAGTGTTGGAAAAATTACGAGGAAAACCCGATGTTTCCGACGAGTTGCAAGTGGTTATCGCCTGTCTCTCCAAAAAAGAAAAAGGAATTGCTAAGAGTGGAACCGTAAGGGACGTCTTCTCATCGCGTGGACATTTTCGTGCTTTCCTCATCATTTTACTCTTTACGGTAACGCACCATTTCGGTGGGTTCTTTACTATCATCACCTACTGCCAGTTGATATTCAAGTCAACTAGCAACGTTGTAAGCGACTATACGATTGGTGTGATTATTGGTGTAACACAAGTGATTTCTGCTGTTGTAACAACATTTTTGGTCGACAACCTCGGTCGCAAACCACTGATACTTGTATCGGGTATTATAGCGGCTATATGTAATCTTGTTATCGGCACTTTCTTTTACGCAAAGGACTATACAAGCATAAATGTGCAGATGTACTCTTTGGCACCATTTATAGCGTGTATAGTATCGGTTTTTATGTTTAGTTGTGGTTTAATTTGCTTACAAATCGTTTTAATGTCAGAAATCTTTGCTACTGAAGTTAAAGCAATCAGCACATGTCTTATCGGTGTAATCGGCGGATTAGAAGGCATAGTAGGGTTTAAGCTTTACATATGGGTTGCTATAACCTTAGGCTATGGCCATTCGCTTCCATTCCTAGGGTACTGTATAGTCATAGCAATTTGCACCACAGTTATTTATCGCATCACACCGGAAACTAAAGGCAAAACTTTTCTAGAAATTCAAAGGAAACTAAATAGATCTAAATGATGTTGTCACCAGTTTTCTCAATTGCAACATGTACAGAATATTCAATGTAAATTTTCAGAATACATATGTATAATTCACATAGATCTACAAAATGAATTTATAAATTTTCCACACTGGCCCACATAAAAAACGTTGTAAATAACTTCTATAGTGTTTTCTTTGTAATTTCGACCAACCGAAATTTATTTAAAAATTTCTTTTTCACGTATTATAGTGAACTAATTGCTCTAACTTCTAAAAAAATCCAAGTCATATGATCCGATGTAAAAAAAAGTTATCGTCCTTTTAAAAGTGTCCAAATATTACAGTCATTCACTGTATGTGTAAAATTAGATACACATATCTCGTGTTTGTCAGAGATAACGCAAAAATGAGAGACATTCATAAAAGTCAAGCCATAAGTTTCCAGATAACTAAAACAATTTAAATATACATACAATGCATGCCGAACGTTTTATGGAAGACCAATGTAGCTACCGAAATGTTTGTTCAAGCGTTATTTGCTTTATCGTTGTGTTACGATGTTACTTCGCTCTTCTAGTTTATTATTGAGTAACGAATGTACACGAGTTACGCCAAACCAATTCACCGACACTATCATACTGCTAGGTTCGTATATGGACGAAATTTGGAGTACTCGTACCAAGATCACATTACATCAAACAAAAATGTACCAGAAAATTGTATATAAAGTATATGGCAAAATGATAGCACATCTTACGTTTTTTTTTTAAGTTTTCTATTAAAATCTGGTGAAAATACATTTTTCATGTCACTACTAGTTTTGGGCTTCCCTGTATATGTATGTCGGGGCGCGATATCAGCGATGCAGCCCGTCTGCTACGACGTCCAGCGCTTGTTTATTCTTATTAAACATCTGTAAATTTTGGCATTGCACGCCTGTATAGAATTAAGTCTAGTTGTAAAATAAGAATCTCGGGACTTAGTTTAAGTGTTGACCATAGGGTAGTTCGGAGCCCGGAGCTCGGGCGTACCCTAGCAATTGCCCGGCGAGGCAATCATGAAACAGTCCCCGTTCACCTTTTTCTACTCCTATTCGCGCGCGGCGCAAAGAGAGACCCGAGACAGGGCCCCGGGAAAAATGGGCTGGGACCCTGTTAAACGTGGCCACGGGCGACAGAATAGTTTCGGCTACAGTAGAGAGAGGACTAGCTCCGAGGAAAGTGATTTTGCATTGGTACGAACTGTAACGGAGAAACGTGAAGACGTACGCGAACGTTCTGCAGGCCCGTGGACTCGTTGACGTGTCTCGCGTTGCGCTACGGAGTTAGACGATTGTGTCTGAGTATAGTTTTAGTTTAGTGAGTAAATCGCGTGTCGCATTTGTAATCTAATGGAGAACGCCGCCGATCAAACCCCGTCGCGTCCGACGTTGGACAATACTACTCAGGCTCCGACATGTATAATACCATGCTTAATATTGGTCACAATATTCGCTTCGACAAAATGCTACGAATGCAAATCTACATTTTGTATGTATGTATAGTACGCAAACGGGACAAAATGATAGCACAAGCAGAAAACCTACGCATCTCACTTGTACATAAGTTACTGAATAACAAGTGTCGGAAATGAAATACAGTTAATAAAATGTATAATAACATTTCGTGATTTAAAAATGAGACGTGGAAAGTAACTATTAAGTGCTCGTGAAATATACAGAGTGTCCCAAAAATGTCGGATCGCCTTGAAATGTGTGGTTCCTCAGGTCATTTGAAATACCTCTTTCATATGAACGAAAATCACGGATCAATCAGAGCACGTCACGGCGCGATACAGCAGGTTCCATTGAGCATAGCGTGGGTGTCGTGCCACTGTGAAATAGTGAGCAAGAGAAGGAGCAGTAATTGATTTAATTACAACTCGCTTAAAAAGCCGTACATACAGTTGCCGCTTCGAAATGTTTGTTACTAGGCCATTGGGAGACGAACTGCACAGAGCCGAAAGTTGTGGTAGATGGTAGGTATACAACAACCTAAGGCAGGGCTGCCGTTTAAGTTGCTCGCGACGGCCGATTCTCGAAGGCTACGCCTCCTCGATCCTGCCGCGCGTCTCGATCCCCGTGGCGGTCCTAGTACTCGGAGCCGCTCAGGCGCGTACCATAGCATAGGCGCTATTCGTGGCGCTTCAGGTCGACACGCGTGTCAATAGGTTTCCGCATTATCATCGAGGTGCTATTGCCAATGCGTTCATTTTTTTTGTTAGTGGTATCCCCTGTAGGCCTATTCCACTATGTCGCATGATAACCCAGTCAGCACGCCGCACAGTGGGCCAGATCGACGCGCTAGCTGTTCACGGGCTAAAAAATCAAAGTCCTCACTTCGATTTTTAACGAAAGTATAATGTTTCTTAAATGTCCAGTACATTCGAAAACGATAATATTAATTACAGTTATTAAAAACTCTCGTTACAATAAGCGTTCCAAGATCAAACTTTTTCAGATACCATTTTCCACCGAAAAAATTCCTTTTCTTCATAACGATGTCCTGCAGAACCTACTGAACATTATGTGCCCAATTTTTTTTTTATGAATAACGTATATCTATGTTCAGAACGCGCCAGGAACTAAAAATTATTGTTCACAATTTATTATAAAAAAAAATATTTAGTGAACTAACAAAAATCGTAAAAGTTTTTCACCTTTGACAAGAGATAAGTGAAAAGGTTTATCGAGTTGAGTGTTCTAACAAAGTGGACCATTTTCAGCAACATCTCCTCTAAAAGACCCTCAGAGATCTCGTCCCCTCCTAAACCCGTTTGGAAATTATGATAGTTTAAAGTGTCGCGTGACACGCAACTCTGTGGCGAGTCGCATCGCACAAGACGCGTTGATGACCACCCAGTGCATCTTGAGGTTGAAGAGGCTTATGTTACAAGTTGTTTAGAATATACGATTCTACTAGTTTTCACAAGGGAAGAATCCAGGTGAAAACAGCCCTCAAAATTGAGGGTAGGAAACAATTTCCACGAATATCTTGGAAACTATTAAACATAGATGAATAGTATAAATGGCAAAGTTGTGTGTATTTTTATGGGGAATACACTTACGAAAACAAATTTAAAATGTTACTATTTGTTTAAATAATATATTAAAAAATATTATTTTCTGTTCACTCTTTTACTTGTAATATTAATGTATTTTCTTGAACATTTGAATACAGGTAGTGTATACCGAAATATGGAATACGAACTACCTGAAAAATTATAAATTAAATTCAAAAATTATGGATTACTCTTGTTTGAAAGCCTCAACAGCCAGTTTTCAAATATTATTCATTATTCATACGATTTTTCAGACATTTCCGGTGGTGTGACAAAAAAATGTGTCGTACAAAAAGTAATCCCAAGATTTCGGGTTCTCGCACAAACCTGCTGGTGACCCAAGCTCGTGTGTTCGGCACGCCCCGACACCAAGTGTCATCCCAATTAAAAATCCATTTTTTCGATATCCCTTTATTTTTTTGAAGTGAAACTTCTTTTGCCGGGGTGTAAGCCTATTCGCGTCAGGGAATTCGCGACAGGAAAATGTGTAACGGAAGTGGTGGGAATGGTGAGTAAGGCCAGCGCGTTATCCAACACCATCTAAGCGGTGTTGTCGATACTCGCTTTCGTGTCGCTGGCAGCTGTCCTATATACCCCCACTACTCACTGCAGAGGTTAGGGAGCAAGGCCAGAGCGTGCTATGGCGAAAACACCGGCGGAACGAGCAAAAAAGTTTTGTGATCAGAAACGTGCTAACAAGCCACCTAAACAACCAGCAAAGTCTAACCGCCAACGTTGTTGCGAATACAGAGCACGACAAATAGCATTACGGGCTAATATTCGTGACATTTTTGATAATAATATCAGTGACATTCCACAAGCCGTATCTAGTCAACAGCGATCTCAGGATTACAGAGAAAGGAACGCGGATTTGCGAATTGACGCTCAATCATCGATTACTTTTCATTCGATCGATACGCCATACACGGATTTTATTGGACATTGAAACATTCATAAACAATTTTTAAAAAAATTCACAGACAATCCGTTTGGTTTTGTGTGTTATCTTTGTGATCGTTTGTGGTTTCAAAGTGACTTGGAACGCGCAAATCAAAATTACGAAGAATTACTGCGAAGCGTCGATCCGGACGTAGATCTTACTAGGATTGTGATATGCAAGTGTTGTAACCAATCTCTCGGTCGTAATCACATCCCTAATCTCGCGATATTCAATGGATTCAAATATCCGGAAATGCCACAAAATCTACCACCATTGGATTTAGTGTCACAAAGACTAATTTCTCCACGCATTCCTTTTATGCAGATAAGAAGATTGAGGCATGCACATGGCCAGAACTGCATTCTAGGACAGATTATAAATGTTCCAATTTGTGTAAATACGATGGTTCAACAATTGCCCAGAGACATTAACGATGATCATTGCGTTAAGGGGCTGTGCGCCCCCAACTACCACCACCACCCTTACCACTCACACATCGATAGATCCGCATATACGTATACGAAATGCAAGGGTTAACGGCAAAAGAAACTGACGCCTCAATATTGCAATTAGAAGTTCAGACCCGGTCGATTATGTTTCCTAAGAGTCCTGGCCAGGGTGGTTCAGAGCCCAAATTTCATATTTTTACGTTGTTGAAGAGTAATTTGCAATAATCGGCAACGCTGACTTGTGACAAAAAGTATTCTGCCGATTATTACAAATTACTCTTCAACAACGTAAAAATATGAAATTTGGGCTCTGAACCACCCTGGCCAGGACTCTTAGGAAACATAATCGACCGGGTCTGAACTTCTAATTGCAATATTGAGGCGTCAGTTTCTTTTGCCGTTAACCCTTGCATTTCGTATACGTATATGCGGATCTATCGATGTGTGAGTGGTAAGGGTGGTGGTGGTAGTTGGGGGCGCACAGCCCCTTAACGCAATGATCATCGTTAATGTCTCTGGGCAATTGTTGAACCATCGTATTTACACAAATTGGAACATTTATAATCTGTCCTAGAATGCAGTACTGGCCATGTGCATGCCTCAATCTTCTTATCTGCATAAAAGGAATGCGTGGAGAAATTAGTCTTTGTGACACTAAATCCAATGGTGGTAGATTTTGTGGCATTTCCGGATATTTGAATCCATTGAATATCGCGAGATTAGGGATGTGATTACGACCGAGAGATTGGTTACAACACTTGCATATCACAATCCTAGTAAGATCTACGTCCGGATCGACGCTTCGCAGTAATTCTTCGTAATTTTGATTTGCGCGTTCCAAGTCACTTTGAAACCACAAACGATCACAAAGATAACACACAAAACCAAACGGATTGTCTGTGAATTTTTTTAAAAATTGTTTATGAATGTTTCAATGTCCAATAAAATCCGTGTATGGCGTATCGATCGAATGAAAAGTAATCGATGATTGAGCGTCAATTCGCAAATCCGCGTTCCTTTCTCTGTAATCCTGAGATCGCTGTTGACTAGATACGGCTTGTGGAATGTCACTGATATTATTATCAAAAATGTCACGAATATTAGCCCGTAATGCTATTTGTCGTGCTCTGTATTCGCAACAACGTTGGCGGTTAGACTTTGCTGGTTGTTTAGGTGGCTTGTTAGCACGTTTCTGATCACAAAACTTTTTTGCTCGTTCCGCCGGTGTTTTCGCCATAGCACGCTCTGGCCTTGCTCCCTAACCTCTGCAGTGAGTAGTGGGGGTATATAGGACAGCTGCCAGCGACACGAAAGCGAGTAACGACAACACCGCTTAGATGGTGTTGGATAACGCGCTGGCCTTACTCACCATTCCCACCACTTCCGTTACACATTTTCCTGTCGCGAATTCCCTGACGCGAATAGGCTTACACCCCGGCAAAAGAAGTTTCACTTCAAAAAAATAAAGGGATATCGAAAAAATGGATTTTTAATTGGGATGACACTTGGTGTCGGGGCGTGCCGAACACACGAGCTTGGGTCACCAGCAGGTTTGTGCGAGAACCCGAAATCTTGGGAAACCCGACGCTCGGGTGGGGTCGGGAATTCTCGGCCGAGAAATGTCGGGCTCCCGAAAGTATGATACGCTTCGGGTTCCCGAAAGTATCCGGCTGCCTATGTCTCTTCGGGACCCCGAAGCTATCTGACTACATTGTAGTTAGATCGTTTCGGCGTCTCAAAGACGCTGCGCCGCGCGCAGTCTCTTTTTCTCGATACTCGCTGTCTCTCTCGGGATCTTGATTTGATACGTTCGTATGTAGTCGGATAGCTTTGGGGTCCCGAAGAGACATAGGCAGCCGGATACTTTTGGGAACCCGAAGCGTATCATACTTTCGGGAGCCCGACATTTCTCGGCCGAGAATTCCCGACCCGACCCGAACCCGAGATTTCGGGTTCTCGTACAAGCCTGGTCACCAGGCATCACGAGCTGGGGCTTCTGGGGCCCAGCTGAGCGGCCCGCGGGAAGGGGGACATCGGGCAGGTGACCAGCACGGTGTCCACTGTAAGAGTAGGCTTTATGAAGAGGAGCTTCACTCCTCCCGGGATGTCATGAGGTGGGAGGAAAGAAAGCCAGTGGCGTTCGGTTCGGAGATCTTGGCACTCTCCCCAGTTAGCCTAGGGGTAGTCACCATGGTAGAGTTTGCGGGTATACCCGGCCCCTGGGTGGAGAGACGGGGAATCCGGAATGAGTAATTACCATCACGTTGAAAAAAAACGCCAACTGTCCAAAATGCAGAGAGGAGGATGAAACCCCTCTCCACGTCATACTGCGCTGTAAGTGCACAGAGGCCCTAAGAAGGAAATTCGGTGGGCTCTCAAATAACGGTACATTATCTCTTGAAGCCAGCACGTTACATGGGCGTTTGGAATTTGCCAAGGAAGCCTATCTATACGAGCGCCTCACCTAAACTGGGCCACCCTGCCACTCCTGGGCCGGGTACAATGATCCCGACGGATTGAGTGCCCGGTTTAATGAATTTAGTCAAGTTAAGTCAAGATATTTAAGCTTACTTTCTTTTTATTTTAGAATAACAATCTTTATATCTTTTTAATTTTTATTTTAATCGATACAAAATATCAATTAGCAATAGATATAAATACTATGTTTAGGATATGCCATATTTTTAATATGTACAAAAATAACAACATATTGTACTAAATCAATATACTATACAAAGCGTCCAGCAACAAGTGCAGAAAAACGTAAGGAACAATTCTCTATGATAATGTAAGATTAAAATGAAGAGAAAATATTTCATTTTCAAGTTTACAGTTATTGATCATTAAAGACCTTTGTGATCTATTAATTAGAGTGTGCGTAGATCAAGTCGGAAAATGTCAGGGACGTACTTTAATGGTTATTATAACTTGAAAACAAAGTCAGAAACACGGTTCTTATGTAATGAAGCTTTGCCCCTTCAATTTTCTCTAATCTATTGCCGAACACGTTGCATAAAGGTAAAAACATTTTCAAAACAAAAAGCATTGTCAGGCTTTTGACATATTTAAAAAATTAATATATTGGAATGCAAAGTAAGAATAAATAACTTACATATTGATAAATAATACAATAACGTTAATATTAATAATATAATAGCAATGATCGTACTAAATGTTACACAGTGTACGGAATGAATTTTAAATAACTATGACCATAGATTATAGTATTCGTGCGTATCATGTTTGATAAATTTTGTCGAATATGTAACGAGTACCCAATTTAATTCTACATCTCACGTATTATATATTTCTTATTTTTACTGTAATAGTGTTACTTAACAATTAAGTATATTTTTGTTTACACTACATTTAAAAGTGTATTTTAAATGTAACACGCAGGTTTATATACTTAAATTGGGTACCTTTAAAAATGTAAAACTAAGTGAGCTAGAGTCATACACTTCTAAAACTATGTGATTATTCAGGAAATCTGATTGTTCAAGATTTTTAACGGCTAAGTGCATATATATTGATGAAATTAGTTTTCCTTAAGACAAGTCATTAAAATGAAATGCAAACCATGTTTATTTTTTCAACCAACTCGACATTTTTGTACACTTATGGTTATATAGTCACGATTTTAAGACACTTTGGACATCAATATTTATATTAATTGATCGAAAAATAGTTCACTATACAGAGATACAACGGTTCAATTCCCTATTAAGATGCATTACTGAAATAACTATTGCTCTTTCTAAAATAGTGTAGCAAGCAATTATGCAAAAGTATTTTGGATCTTAGAAAGAGCATGTTGGTTTAATATTCAACATACTAATTGTCATACGACATCAAAAGCATCAGGAAAAAACTAATTTGATCAATGGATACACCCCTTAAATAGTGAAACACGTGTGTCGCTAATAAAACTGTCAATTCTCATATAGTTATAGACATTTGACTGTAACACATCAGCTTTACACTCTGCATACACATATATAAATACATTCATAAAAATATGTACCAGAATATAATGATTTTAAATTATTTCTCGTTTCGAAGATATTTACGAATTTACTTTTCGCTTTTACACTATCTTTATTTCAATTTGTACTGAAGCTACTAGCAATTCCACTTTATTAAATAAGATTGTACTAACATATGGATTTTATTTTTCAATTCCTATGAATTTATCTTGCCGAACTTAAAATTAAAGATTAAGAGAATGTTGTATAAATAATTATGTAATTTTCTTCTATTAACACATTTGAAATATAATATTTTGAGATACATATTTTCATATTTTCGTACTTTACTAGATCGATCTCTGTACAAATATCTCTATATAAAATATTTCTTGAGCTGACAATATTTCAGCTACCGTCTCTGTTTCCTACTTGTATACTTGTATCTTTATTCAATAATACACGCGACCCGATTTCTTCTTTGCACCGTAACATGAATCGGTAAGCGAAACATGATCTGTAAATAAATGTTTGTTTAATTATTTCTATCGTAATTTTATATGAATATTTAGATTCATCACGTGTTGTTATTGTTACGATTATAATCTTATTTCACAAAAGTGATGCTGTACATTTTTTACTCAACAAGACTATTCTTAATATACAATAAGAATAAATGAAACGCATAACAGTATATGAAATTTGTATAGGTTAACATACAAGATTATTAAAAGAGCAAGCAAAACGACAGTGCATAGAAATAATTTAGATAGAAAAAAGGGGCCTATTAATATTCTCATAACTTTTTTTCTATCTAAATAAATAAATATGTATGTATATATATAAGTATGTATGTATATGTATATATTATATTGGTTTAAAACTACCGACATAAATTCTGGAATATATATTTCGTAAAGCCCCATGGACGGATCGTTCGTACTACCATAAAGTGGCATGGTTCGGACGAGTGTGATTGTTGGCAAAGGTATCTTGATAAAGGCACGACTTCTTTCACGTTCTAAAATCATTTCTGGAACCTCGACTACTTCATTCATAATATAAATATTAAATATTACTGTTATTAGAAATAAAAATAAAGAACATACAATTTATATTGTTAAACAAAAATTTGTTTCGCTTAAATTGTCCAAACAGTTTGAATACTTTTTTGTTCATGATTTTTCTCCTATCCTCTCATTTCCTATATTAATATTTTTCTATATTTGTTAATGAATTTTTAAATAATCGAGGTTCTAGATCCTTATGAAAAAAATATGTCATTCTTTTTATAATTACTGATGACTTTTGCTTAATAAATGCGAATTAAATTGATATAAATTACAACACTGTTCACCACAAATATTGCACTTCCAAGGATTACTTTCACTGTGACAACCCTTATGAAGGAAATACAACGTTTGATCAGGGAAAGTAATTCTACAGTGAGCGCATTGAAGTCCACTGGTTCGTTGATCGGGCCTCGTTGAACTGGGAGGTTCTCCTCTTGAATGGGGATTTGGGTTCGAACTACTATTACCTATTATAAAATTAATGATATATGAAATTTCTCTAGATCATTTGTATCAAATATAATTTCAGAACATAAATTATATTGTTTGAATATCGAGAATTCTTAACAGAAAATACATATAAATTCAGTATATGTACATATAACTAAATAGTCACAATAGTATTGCGTTGTAGATATAAATTTCGTATAAGTATTGTATCAAATTCTGTATCGAAAAATAATGAAATTTACCATTGTTGTTGTTATTGTTGTTATTGTTGTTTCCAGAACCAGATGAAAGCTTGCGTCGTAAATCATCTCGAAGAAGAGACTTCAATGGTGAAACTTTTATCAAGGATGGTAATGGAAGATTACTAGATGTTGCTCCATTCTCCTCCGCCACAATGCTGTTTGGTTCTTGCTTAATAGGAATAAGTGAAATTGAAGGGGTGATTGCCTCTTCACTTCCCCCAAGGTTCCTTCATTTACAAAATAAATTAAAGTTAAATTCAAAATAAATTCATGTCCAGAGCACAAAAGTAATTGGAATTGCAAATATTTGCAACTGCACGTTGCAATCTCCATTGTACAGAGTATAAGAAAAATAATGGTCACCGCTGCTAGAGCTTAATTGACATTCTACAAGTTTGGTTCGCGAGTTGTAAAAAGATGAAAAAGAAAGTTGTTAAAAATTGTTTACATCAACACTCTCTACTCACTCAGAAAAGAAAACATTTGAAAGGAATCATATGTCACAAACAAATAATTATCGAGGTATAAACTCAAGGTATAAATAAATATTATGCAAAATTTCACTGTTTGAAGTTACAGGTATAGACAAAAGCTTACTACTACATGCCATATCTGACCGTGTCGATGAGATACCATATAATTGTGTACGTGTCTTGAAATAAGTGAGATTTCAAGTGATTTGGTATAGAGTACAGACCTATGTTTATGACAGCACCTTCGTACGGCACTTTTCTTCCCCCGTAAAGGGGCGGCATATTACCGCGGTAAGCTTTTGACCTCTGTACACCGACTTGTGGCTTTTTCGGCGCGCGGTGCATATGCCACGAGGCTCGGCGGCGTGAGGGAGACCAATTATTGGGGATCAGATCATACTACGTAAGTTTTGAGCTATGGTGGTTGTAATGTCGGGCTAGCCGGTCCCTAGCAGGCTAGCCCTGCAGTCACAACCTTCGCCTTCTCAACAGGAGATCAAGCAGTTTGAAGCTCGTCTAACTTCTAGCAAGACTATGTGACGCGTGTTTAAATCCGGCTACCCTGGGACTCCCCCCTCCCCTTCCCCTTTTGTTACCCTTGCGTGCAAACCTATTATGTCTTTTTGAGAGAGATAGAGAGAGAGAGGGGGGGGGGCGAATAGCTGCCGTCACAGGCATGGCTAGCACCAGTGATGCCAGAATCGTGGGCCGTGGGCTTTTTCCCCTCCGCTCGCTGAGCCGACTCGACCCCCCACTCTGACGCACCGTCGTCGCGTGTAGCGCGCGTGCAATCGAACAGGCACTCACACGGACAGACTAGAGATACGTTCGTGTGTAGCGCGTGCGTAGTAGAAGCAACGTGGCGACGACGGTGCGTCAGAGTGGGGGGTCGAGTCGGCTCAGCGAGCGGAGGGGAAAAAGCCCACGGCCCACGATTCTGGCATCACTGGCTAGCACTAGAGTAGGCTGTGCTGCCGTTAGATAGCCAAGGTCATAATTCTGAACAACGTTTTCCTATTTATACATGTTATGTCCACTCGGCCTTAGTTTTTTAGATATTCGCAAAAAACTATTAGGTGACTACAGCAAACTTCGTCATCTTCCAATGACCGAATTTGTCCTTCATGGTGACGGAGGGGCTCTATCCTTCCCCTTTCAAGCCCCTTGCAAGAAATCTAACCCAAAACTTACACCAGACCTAACCTCACCTAACAGTTTTTTTATAAATATCTCGGAAACTGAGTCGAGCGGCGGTAACATGTATAGCAAAAAGTTGTTCAGAATGATGACCTTAATAACATATTTTAAGATCATTGAAATCGGTGAGGAAGCCCCTTTTCTAGATATAATTACCAAATAATATGTATTTAAATAAATTTTTTTACAATTTTGTGTTTCGTCAGAGAAAAACGGATATATCATCATGCTATTTTAGGATCGCACGGATGATTATTTAGTAGCTTGCATACATTGTATAGTCTACGTTTTGTCACAGAACCGAATTATAACCGAAACTGGAACCGAAATCCAGAACCGATATAATTTGAATTCTCAAAAACAGAAATCGAAACCGAAGCCGATATCATCAGAAAACCCCGTCCAGACTGACAGACAATTGTGTGCAGACTGTCCGTGGACAGTGTTTGTAGATTGTAGACAGTCCGCATACGTCTGTGGATAGTCCGCGCACAAAATAAATATGTATTTCGACCGCAGTGTCCTACAGACATTGGTACGCGGACGGTCTGCTGTCAATTTACTGTCAGACTGGGCGAAGCTTACCAGTTATAATTAGATTGCGGATTTTATGCATTTATGAGATAAACCAGTAATTGAAATTAGAAAAAGTAAAAATATTAAAAGAATTGAATCTTACAGATATATTACTTTCAAACTTCTACAATTATTGAAGAAGGAAAGAAATTCTTAATGGCTTCTATGTCTTGCAATCGATGCAGATAATTTTTATTTTGTCATTCTTTGTCATAAAAATTTTTGCCAGAAATTTCTTTACAATTGAAGCAGTGACTGCTATTTTCCTTATGCACTGTACAGGCTGTTCACGAAGTCATTGTGTATAAATACATGAATGACATCAAAATCATCATTTTTTCAAACTTCATCGTACGAATGATATTTAACATTGTGTACATATTAGTTTATTTTAAGAACGGTATGTCACTATTTTAAAAAAGTGAATTAAAGTTGCTAACTATCATAAAAAAGTGAGTTATGCTCCTACTTTCTTCTACTTTGTTTTGGATGTTAAAAATTACACACAGTTCGAGTTGTCCACATTAAGAATGGTTAGGAAGCAATTATTTCTGACATGTTTGCACACTTGATTTGTGTTAGAACATGTTCAAAATTTGTATAGAAATTGAAACATTTAAACAATTGAAGTGTCTTCCTGTTTTTTATGTTTGAAACAAGATTAAATTATTTTGTTCACATATTATAAAAGTCTCCCCTTCCCCCATACGTTGAAATTTATAAAAAGAGGATGTGTATGTGTACAATTAACAGATTTCTAAATACTGGCTTTTAACAATTACGTATATTTGTATATTCTCAAAAAATTTAGATAAAGAAAGGACCTACATAATATACAATGTTTCGTAATATGTGAGATTAGAGCTGCTCTTATTTTCGACATTTCTACTAATCCAATTACAAAACTTCTTTATTTCTCATTATTTTTTATGGGACCTCCACCAACTTATTACTGGCATTTTTCTGATTAAAATTACACCAGACACGATATAATTTCAACTGTATTTAGTGGTTTAATTCACGGTATGAAGTGAGTTTTCTACGAGTCCTTTTCTACGTTCACACTGTCCCTTTTTACTTTCGGCGTGGTCGACGCAATCATAAAAAAATACATAGTCTCCCTGCTCCGAACAGGCGATAGCTTTGATTATGCTTCAGGTGTACAGTAAATATGGGCCAAATTATATCTCATTTGGTGTCATCTTAATCAGAAAAATGACGGAAATATATTGGTAAAATTTCATTAAAAATAAGTAAAAAATAAAGAAGTTTCATTACTGCACTAGTATTCTCCCGTCGATACGCTATTTTGTGTTATGCTTTCGGCCGTATGGGCCGTCTTTATGTGCGCTGTTCTTTTCTACGTTCGGTACTGTCCCTTTGTACTTTCGGCGCGGTCGACACAGTCATAAAAAAATAGTTTCCCTTCACGATCTCTATCCCTGCTCTGAACAGGCAATGGGAGCTGGATCGCGACTTTACTGTATTACTTTTTTTCCTGAAATGAACGATTTTTTTAAAAATTGAGAAAAATGATGGACCAAAATCAAAAAATTTTTTCTCAAATTTAAAAACTGAAGTGTGTTTTAACGAAAAATATGTTTTTTTTTAAACTTGTGGAACTTACTTTTTTTTAATTTTACATTATTTTGAAGGAAATTGCATATATTTTCTTTATCAGAAGTCCAAAAAATTTTAATGTACCACTTTATCAAGGGTAAAGATCTTATAACGAGAATTACGTTTCGAAAATCCCTCTAAAATGAACCGTTAAATAAATATAAGCGAATCCGTACGACGTTGTCCGGGCGAGGCAAGCAATGTGATAACGCCTTGGTCGGCTGAACAACGTGACGCGCAACGCCCGGCTGTTGTGTGATTCGCTTATATTTATTTATTTCGTTGATAAGGTAGAACCTGAAAATTTGTTTGATTTCTAATAAAGAAAATATACGCAATTCCTTCAAAATAATATGCAATTAAAAAAAAGTAAGTTTCGCAAGTAAAAAAAAACAACACTTTTTCGTTAATATTTATTGATAATAGATGATAAAAACAATTCAGTTTTCAAATTTCAGAAAAAATTTTTTGATGTTATTCCGACACTTCTCTCAATGTTTTTGAAAATCGTTTCTTTTACGAAAAAAAGTAATACGAAATAAAAGACGCAGTCTGCCCAGATCTACAGGTTTTGTCGAACATATTTTTCGATACAGTCAATAATTTAGAAGATATTCAAGAAAAACGATTTTATGAGCATTTAATTAATTATTTTAATGTTTAAGAGTCCTGGTGCACGTTTTCCCGTTATCCGATCGAGCTCAAACTTTCCATAGATTTTTTTATTAATTGGAACAATCCTGGGGGGTACATACCATCAAAAAATTTTGAAAAAGTTTTCTTGAAGAGTAAGTAAGAGCCCCCCCCAATGTGAGATCCGTTTCAGAAATGAACAGGAGACATAAAAGCAATAACTAATTGACTTTGTTTCAATAATTTGTGACACTTTAGCTTCATATAAAGTGCTTAACATAACAATTGAAATAAAACTATAAACTAAAGTGCATTAATTTAATTGTGTGAAATATCAAGAAATATCCACAAGCTATAGAGTGATGTTTAAATATAAACTGAGGATGATAATTTAGAATATCATCTGTGAAGGTAAGCTACCGCAGATTACTGAAACACAAAGACGACTGTAACTTTGAAACAAGATCAATAGGATATATGACTTGGATATATTCTGATACCTAGATATACAATACTTTTTTTATTGTTTTTGTATCCGTTATTCAGTCCTGAAATGGGTCCAACATAGTACAAAACACCCTATATCTACATAAACGATATGAAAATTCGAGATACAATAATCGAACTTTTAAGTAAGCTTATATTTTATTTTCTTTCGTCTTCCAAAAGTAACGAAATATACGTATCGCAATAAAACGTTATCTCTCTTATGAAATCAGACAGCTATAATAGTTATTAATTATTTAGTTATAATCACTGCAACTATATTATAGCACAGTCAAAAACCTTTTTATACATACTAAGCCTAAAATTAATTATAAAAATATGTTCTGTACCTGTGAATACCACTGTTAATAGGTAACTGATGATGACTGCTACTTGGAGCATTGCTGTTACTGTCTGCACTCTGAGGACTGTTTGGACTATCTCCATTAAGTGGAGCAGGACTGGGATTCCGTTGATTTGCAGCCTGTTCAGGATAAGGTATTGATATCTCTATATGAGGCGTTAAAAAATGCATTGGTGGAGTTGCATTGTCTGCAGATCGATTTCCAGTACTATCTCCACTATCTGAAAGAGGAGCCGAAGGCATAGCTTCGCCTGGAGCACAACTATTCATTAAAGAACTTGAACTATTTGGACCTGGATTATCCAGATCTATTCCATGCCTGAAACAATTATTACAAACATTTAACTAATATTATTTATAATTCATTTATACCAATAATTTATAAAATTGATAATATAGTACATAGTCATTATATTAAATTTAAATCAGAGAACTAACCTGTTAAAAAAATGTAACCTGAGACATTTCATAGTTGCTGCACGATAGTTACATAAAGGACAAGATTTTACCATATCATGTTGGCCAACATGTTCATTTTGAAAATGGGCTCTCATTGCAATTTGTCTTTGAAAACCTCGATTACAAATTGGACAATGATATGGCAAAGTCTTAGAGTGAGTTGTAAAATGTTCTGCCAAATGGTCCTTACGAAAAAATCTTTTTTGACACACACGACATTCATATGGTTTCACACCAGTATGTCTCATCTATAACCGTAAATATTTTAAATTATAGATTCACACTTAATTTCAATAACAATCTCTTAATACAATAGCACCCACATAGCAATAATAAATTCGGAACCTTATTACAATCACTATCCAGAAAGGTAGAGTTCCAGGAAATACCGACTGTTCTTTTTCTCTAACTCATGCAAGCACTAGACTCGCTAGAGTAAATGCATCGCATTTGATGCAAACAAGATCAGTAAAGAGCTTATTTAATAAGCTAAACAGGAATCTGAGAACTGCTGAGGATAAAATGTAATAGCTAAATAGGTACCATTGTATTTTAATTCATAAATCACCTATGTCTGGTTTATACCTTGTGTCGCCTCATGTTGGCTCCATTGGAAAATTTCATGTTGCAAACATCACATTCGAACATTTTTCTATGTGAACGAATTCCAGAATGAGATTCCTCTCCATCTCCATCATTTTCAACAGTTTCAATATTTTCTACACTCTCTCCTGTTTCAGCATTGGCCAAACACTGGTCCTGATGAGCGCATAATGCTGTCTTATTTATAGTTTCATAGTTTTCACACCTTTCACACCTGTCCACACGTTATGGATCCTTTGATACGCTATTTAAGACTTTGATTATCTCAACGTTTATTAAAGTTTTCTAAATACAAAAAATTAAATACATGAAAGTGACGGACCTAAAAGCAGGAACTGCACCATCGCTGCTATCATAATTGGTGTTTAAAGCAGCCTCACTATCAGGATCTAAAGTTTCTTCGTCTCTTGGGGTTGAGGATTCTCCAGCGTCGGTATGCGAACAAGAATGGGAATCTACCTCATTTTCCCCACCACCACCGTCAACCCCATCTGACATGGTATCGAGCCCTCCAGACACTATGCAATTGACTTTGCACCATTCGTTGTTGATTATCTGTAACATAATAAAAATATGTTTTAAAAGATAAGATTATCTCCAACTAAATGCGACTTTTCTCTTCTTAAAATATTAATATTTTCGTTTGTAAACTTATGTTTATACTGAAACTATAATACTGGAACTATTTGCGACAACATGCGATTTACATTAATTAACTATTGCTATTAACAGTTAATGATATGGTAAATAGATAATAAAACATAAACATATCTAAATAAATAAAAGTAAATTAAATAATTTTATTAATTTTCTGAAAAAATTTGATGTTTACCTGTCAGTTTCGATCGAAGGCTCGAGGATGACCAGACGATTGGCTAATTCTACGAGAGTAAGGGAAGAGAGAGAGAGAGAGAGAGAGAGAGAGAGAGAGAGAGAGAGAGAGAGAGAGAGAGAGAGAGAGAGAGAAGAGAGAAGAGGGGAAACCACTAGGACATGGAGTGAGAGAAATTCCGGTAAAGCGCAATGCCAGAGTACACTGCACTTTGTCCCAGTTTCAGGGGAATCCGTCACTGGTGACGTAGTTTTCTGCCGATTTGGTTGAATTTATCGCCGTATGCTTGACATTGTTCTACAAAGAAGAGGAAGCTGAGAAGGTTTCTGTTTTGTCTTCTTCTTCAAATTATGTAGAACAAGTCATTAACAGTTTTATATTATTTTAATATGTTTTCACACAAAAATGCAAGAAACACTTCTGTGAATCACTACACGCTGGTCTTTACTCTCTTCTAGAATAACATCGATTAATCGAAATTATCGATCTTACGATATTCGACTTCTTAGTAATTTTCGATTTATCAAATCGGTATTGCTGGTCGATTTTTATATATATATATATATATATATATATATATGAAAGAGTACATTATATATACATATATTATAATTATTACAATAAGTGTATAACGTGCTTCTTTTGAGAAAATACATTTATACGCTTATAATAATTAATTAAATATTATTGTTGAAATATTTTTATGTTCAAGAAATAATTTAAATATGACTCAAATCTGTAATTTTTAATACTATAATTTTTAGTAAAATTTAATCCAATCTAAACTTTAATCGTACAACAAGCTTTGTCACCGATACATCCTGAATCTTTTAAATTTAGTGAAGGGTATATAAACATTATCTTCTAATATAATACAATATATACCCAGTAAGCAAAATTCTCAGATTTGGACAGCATATCTGCCGTCAGAAGCGTATACTAGAGAGGAATAAGAGAGTGCTCACGCCCGGGTCGACAGTGGCCCCACTTTTCTTATAATCAGTTTAGCATGGAACAGATCCCACACCCACGGTAGACCACCGTTTAGCCTGGAACAGCTCCTGCACCCACGGTAGAGCACCGTTTAGCCTGGAACAGCTCCTACACCCACGGTAGAGCACCGCTTAGCCTGGATCAGCTCCTACACCCACGGTAGAGAGGATATTCCCCCTCTCTCACGCATTTTCGTGAATTTCGTGGAATTTAGTCATTCAGTAAACTCGCAATAAATCGAGAACTACATACTTCGTTTTTTTTAACGAAACTTTTTTTATTTTACACTCAAATATATGCTCTGTGGTTATTATTTAAAATGTTTATACCTGCGTAGTACTATCTGTATATAAGCGATACAAACAACATACGCACTTACAATGATCCGTATTTATACGACAGTCATATTTTGCGTAGTTTTTTGCTAAACTTGGCATAAAATTATTAATTAATTTAATATTCAGCATAGGATAAATTATACTGTAGTTGTAGTTGCATTACATAATTCAAACCGTTCAATCAATTTGATTTCTAATTACACTGTAATTGAAATTCAATGTATTTAGAGTAATTGAAATACAATGTAATGGAATTACTCAGAACCAGGATTCGAAAACTGTTATGTAATATCAATTTCGGTTCTTCAAACAGTTATGAACAACTTTTATTTCGACAAACTGTTTTACGAAGAACCGAAAGGGTTTAGCAGGATAAGCATGGTCCAGCGGTCCTCACGACAAATTTTTATGGATATCGTGTGTAAAACAATACTTTTAGGCTGAAAGAAACGAAAATACTCGTACTTACCTCGTGCATTTCATATATTTTTTTTCACAATTGTGATTGTGATTGAGTTATTTTATTTCATATTTTCTTTTTCCATCGACTGTGCTGTATTTATTTGGGTCATGAATGATCAAATTTTGTTACACAAAGAAGGACGGCAATATCTGACCCCGTATCGGGTTACGCAGCACGTTTATACACAAATCGGCAACCGATGCAGCTCGCACTTCTGGGCTCGACGCTCGGCACGCGTTTATTCGAGCTGGCAAAAGTTATTCGAAAAATGATTTGAAGCCCTCGAATAACGATACAGATAAAAAATGAAAATTTTATTCGGCGCTACGAATATATGCACTTCGAATAAGGTCATCTTCACTTCCATCTTTGAATTGAACCGCTCACTTGCCAAATTGATTAACTTCATAAAACAGAAAGTGGAGAAATGCGATGAAATAATATACTTATGACTGAACCAAGTGCTTTGACACTTAAATTGAAAATATTTCAAAAAGTGGAGTTAATCGATTTGGCCTGTGAACGGTTCAATTATTGCTACGATAAGAAATATTAAATCACCCATAAGTAATGAGGTTGCTCAGAGTATTATAACGACGCAGAAAGTAAAATATTTTATTTTGTGGCTCAGATAGTTAAAATAAAAATATTTTATTTTCGAAATTGTATATCTTATTTAAAATATTATTTTCTTTAAGCAAAATGAAAACGCCATTATTATAGGAAATGTTATATTAAAATTTTTATTTTTTCTGTACTTACTGTATTATTGTAGAATTGAATTAAAATATTTATATTTCCAATTAGTTTTTTGTAATAAGTACATTTTTTCTATGTTGTAAACGTGTCGGTTACATACAGACGCTCCCCGAGTATCAATAGTAAATATCGATCCCACCACGGCGATCCGCGACGTCACACACGGTCCTTGTCTTAATAAAGGACCGCGAGATCGCCCCACTAATTAGGTCTGCGTACGCATCGATCCCCACTCGATAGCGATCGAAGGAGGTCGATGCGGATCGTCGATAGATCACTCTACGTCTGGAAGCGATCTAGTTACTACGCGTTCGCGAATTGTCCGTTCGACGAAAACCAGTGCGTATTCGGGAGGCCAAACCGGCCTGTTGGAATCGACAAACCGTCGATCCAACCTCGTTACGTACGGGCCTCAAACGAAGGAGCCGCGATCGCAAACCGCGTCGTGGCAAAATCGAAACGCGCTTGTTTAAATAAATATGATACGGACGTAACTGCGTAGTAGTCAACTGCGTAACATAAAATTTATAAAGGAATCCGAATAATGTAACTTGCCATGAGCAAGCCGCGGGTTACGCAGTGAAAAGCACGAGCGAAAGAAAGAGCGACGCGTCGGTGACGAACCGTCGCGTCGGGGCGAGACATAAACACGTGCGCGCCGTTCTCGGAAAATGATCGTAAATTCGTCGAACGGAACGGATTTACCGTAAATAAAGGTTTCAGTCGTACTAGAAATATTCGAATATTCAACGTATATTATGCACTCACAAATTCATGTGGACAATTGAGATTCCACTCGGATCACCTATGAGTGCCCCGCTGGTGTCTCATCATTGTATCCCTCGCCTTTGTGAGCAAATCACAAATAGACAATAACTACGTCCATCCGACTAATCGACCGGTTAATGTTACTATTTATGTGATCGCAGACAAATTCGCGAATATTGGTCGAGTAAATACTCTCACAACTCCGTTAGGACAATTGAGATTCCACTAGGATCACCTCTGGTTGCCCCGCTGGTGTCTCATTATTGTACCTCACGCCATTGTGAGCTGATTACAACTAGTCAATAACCACACCCATCCGAGATTTGGCCGGATCGGTTATCGTTCTATTTTCTGTGACTGGCTTGACGAAATACGCAAACATCCGTCGGGGAAATACTCCCACAACTCTGGTAGGACAATTGAGATATCAGTCGGATCACCTCTGTGTGCCCCGCTGGCATCTCATCATTGTGCCTCTTGAAATTGTGAGAGTATCACGAATAGGCAATAACCACGCCTGAGAAAGATAATGCCAAGTAGGCCGGAGCCAGGCTCAAGAAAACAAAAAAAAAAAATGGCAATAACCACGTCCATCCGGGATTCCGGCCGGACCGATTGTTGTTACTATTTCCGTGAATCACATAACGAGATCCGTGAATGTTGTAATTAATATCTTCACAATTCCGATTGGACAATTGAGATCTCACTCGGACCACCTCTGGGTGCCTCGCTGGCATCTCGTTATTGTACCTCTCGCAATTGTGAGGCAATAGGCGTAAGCTGCGTCCATCCAGAGTAATCCGGCCGGACCAGTGCGCGTTGCTATTTCGCCTCGGTTCGATTTGACAAACTGACTAAAGACGATCACGGTCACTCTACTGATGCCAGAGGTTACTCCAATTCCACATACGTGCTGAGGAGTACCTCTTAGGTGGAGCGGAGGGACCGGGGTTTGGTGAGAGTCTCTATCTGTGCTTATCGTCTGGAAACAGCCGATCGCACGGGTAGTAAGACTGGCCAGTTTGTTCTTCGCGTGCGATAAATCAAGTAATATTTATCAAGGGACTCGGTAAATTCGTCAAGGGAGTCACTCGGTTAAATCACGGTAACGCCCTAATTGAAGAGCATTCAATAGAGACCTTTATGACTGGAAAGAAAGGGAACTAGTCATTTCGGTAAGGTGAAATTTCGCGACCCAGACGTGGAACAATCCACATCGCGCCGCGGATTACGCGAATTTAAATTGTAAGAGCCGGTGCTCCGGGAAGATACTGTTATTAAGATCCATCTGAGACCGTGTCTCAAATGTAATTCCAATACGATTCATAATGAGAATATACTCACCTTTTACCAGTTATTACTCTCTACTTACTCTGACTTTCGCCTAACCTCTCCGCCGTCCATTCCTGGAGGCACGGACCTCCGTCACATAGCATTCAAGAGATTTGTCATATATTCAAATTAAATACATCCAAAGATATCAAAGATATGTTTCGGAGAAGAAAGGGTTGAGACGAGCGATTTACAGGAAGAAAAAACGTCACTTTATTTCCCGATAGAAAACGTCGACTTTAACGGTCTTTATAATAATCGATGTAATTACACCGTACAATAAAGACTTATTAGAACTAAATACAAAAGTAGTTTCCCGGATAATTCCGGAACCGGAGATTTATACAACGATAATCTCTATCTTCAAACCGGTCAAAGCAGACGCGCGATTTTCCGATAGAACGAGGTAAAAGTATCGAGAGTAAAGCGAGATGAACGTATTCGGAAGCGATCACTTGCGAGAGTGCGAGCGAGGCGAGAACGATCGAACTGCTGGCCGTCCGTTGCCACCGCCGAACGCGGGATTGGTGGATCGATCGCGAGATCCGCCAATCGGATTATCGTTACGTTGACGCGACAATCGATCGTAATCGATCTCCGACGGTGGCCCGTGACGCGCAGCGCGGCCGATCGATTCTCGATCTCGTTCTCACTCGTTAGACCGACCAACCGCGTGACGGCGATCCGGGTCGATATATTGACGTCGTCGACACAAACAGCCAATCCCAAACAGATACATAAGAATAAAATAACGGTTACAATGTGAAAAAGATAGCAGTAAAGAATTAGTTCTAATCTTATCTTTGACTAAAAAAACAATTTAATATTCTAAAATTTTAGAATGCCTCTACTTTCACTAGACAAATTCTCGAGCGCAAACTCGTTTACCTCAAACGCATGTTTCGTTTTTCTTTATAATTGGATATTTTAATAAACGGACGCTGAAGAATCGGAACGCTTGAAAAACCAACGTTCGCTATGCTATGCATTCATTAAGTTATAAAACATAATAGCCGGCGAAAAAGTCGGCTATTTTAGAGGAGTTTGAACCCCTTGAAAGTGACCTCAAGATGCACCGAGTCCAAGGGTGGTCGCTCCTTTGCAAATCCACCTGCGTCTTATCGAAAGGTTTATGACACACTAATAATCGTCATTGACTTGGAAGCCAGACCCTGCAAACGATCTACATTTTGGCTAAAAGACACCACTGCTCGCGCCATGTCCTTTGGTGGCCTGTTCCGCTCGCAATTTTTGAGCGTCGACGAATTAAAAAATGGAATTTTAAAAAGGAACAATCATAGAGTGTGGTCATACTTGTCCTAAATTAGTCAAAATTTTTCTACGAAAATCTTTCCACATTTTTGAGAGTGATGCCCGTTTGGACTCCGACCGATTGGACACGTCCCGATTGGACGGTGCCGATTGGACGCGTTCCTTTTCGACTCCGTGCCGATTGGACTCGTGCCGTTTGGACGCCGTGCCGTTTGGACGCCGTGCCGATTGGACGCCGTAGCGGCTGAATTCATGACGTTTGGACGCCGTAAATTTTATAATCATTGCTTTTCGAAGTCTACATATGGTCTACATACGGTGATATTGTATTGTGAAATATATGGGAACCTATTAAATTTGGATTTGAATTTTAATTTTTATGTGTTTCTTCAGACTCGTGCCTTTTGGACGCCGTGGCGGTTGGATTCATGACATTTGGACGCCGTAAATTTTATAATCATTGCTTTTCGAAGTCTACATATGATGATATTGTATTGTGAAATATATGGTTAACAACGCCCGATTAACAACAACTTCAGTTATCTAGCCAAACCTAACCCAGAATAATGTCATTTCCGCTCGCTCTTAAAATAAACTTTCTGGAGTAAGACTTCGGAATCACCCCCCCTCCGAAGCTTTACATAATTATTTTTCATTAATAGATTCTTAATCATAATTTAATGGTTAACAACGTCCGATTAACAACAACTTCAGTTATCTAGCCAAACCTAACCCAGACTAATGTCATTTCCACTCGCTCTTAAAATAAACTTTCCGGAGTAAGACTTCGGAATCACCCCCCTCCGAAGCTGTACATCATTATTTTTCATTAATAGATTCTTAATCATAATTTAAAATTTAATAGATTCCAAATCATATTTAATCATATATTTCACAATACAATATCACCATATGTAGACTTCGAAAAGCAATGATTATAAAATTTACGGCGTCCAAACGTCATGAATCGAACTGCCACGGCGTCCAATCGGCACGAGTCCCAAGAAACACATAAAAATTAAAATTCATATCCAAATTTAATAGATTCCAAATCATATTTAATAATATATTGCACAATACAATATTACCATATGTAGACTTCGAAAAGCAATGATTATAAAATTTACGGCGTCCAAACGTCATGAATCCTACCGCCATGGCGTCCAAAAGGCACGGCGTCCAAAAGGCACGAGTCTCAAGAAACACATAAAAATTAAAATTCAGATCCAAATTTAATAGGTTCCCATATATTTCACAATACAATATCACCGTATGTAGACCATATGTAGACTTCGAAAAGCAATGATTATAAAATTTACGGCGTCCAAACGTCATGAATACAGCCGCCACGGCGTCCAATCGGCACGGCGTCCAAACGGCACGAGTCCAATCGGCACGGAGTCGAAAAGGAACGCGTCCAATCGGGACAGTCCAATCGGGACAGTCCAATCGGGACGTGTCCGATCGGTCGGAGTCCAAGTGGGACACCCCCATTTTTGATATTTTTGCACCTCAAGATTACATTTGCATACAAATTTATAAATTATGAAGACGATTCCAGTGCCCAGAGCCGTCCATAGATGTCGCACTGTCGTACGGCCGTATAGTCGTATAGTCGTATAGTCGTACAGTCGTAACGTACAAGAGGCACGAGGATTGTTCGTGCCGGCATAATAATAGTATTATTGTAATGTAGTTTAATCAATGTTAAATATATAGTTCTTTTCTTTTTTCTACTAATGCATCGCGGTTCTTTAATTCCCATAACAAATTATTTTAAAAGAATAGTTTTTCTCGATGATAATTCAAAAAAGAAAACGTTTCTATTCGTAATAACAACCGTGATTGAAATTTTTTTTGTAAAGGTAGTTTTCGTAAAAACTCATTTTCATCGATTTGTTAGTTTAACCATTACGATGTAATGGAAAAAAATGTTAACACTTTTTTTTACACGTTTGTAAAACCAACAATTTTTCACATTTCGATAAATCCTTTGAGATACGTTCATATATCACTACAGATTACAATATATCTAACAAAATTCGAAACAGTAGTCCGTAAAGTCTTCTGAAGCAGTGAGTCCAAAAGGAAGGAGTTCAGGCAAATTCTAGCCCTAAAGACGCCTTGTTGCGAGCAAGTTCTGTATCTCTGTTTATTGCACCCCCAAGTGTCCCGGAGTTTTCCCTGGAAGGGAACGCGTCGAGCTGTCGAGACGCACGCTGCCAACTCTCTACATTCCTTCATACGAATTTTCTCACACTATCCTCATCTACGTCCAAAACTTGCTACATGCCGTCAATTAAACCACTGAATACATTCTAAAATATATCATGTTTAGTGTCATTTTAATCAGAAAAATTCCACAAATAAGTTGGTGGAAGTCCCATAAAAAAATAATGAAAAATAAAGAAGTCTTATAATTGGATTAGTAGTGGTTTCACACCGAAATACCTAACTCCGTATCCGGTTATTATGCGGCATGTTTACGCTACTCGGCGGTCGAGGCAGTTCGCGCTTCTGGGCCTAGTCCTACGGGGTTCGACGGTCGTTGTATATCGAGTCGGGTATGTCGGTGTGTGACCACCACTAATCCAATAACAAAATTTCGTTTCTTTTCATTATTTTTTTATGGGACTTTCGCCAACATATTCGTGGCATTTTTCTAATAATAAGGATACCAAATATGATATAATTCCAATGATATTTACTCGTGTGATGAACGACGAATGTTTCAAACGCAAAGGAGGATAGCGTATGGGAAAGAAAGAGACGCAGAGAGTCACGGCGCGCCTGCACATTTCAGAGGCTTTCCAATACGCTTTCCTTCTTTGCGTTTGAAACATTCGTCGTTCATCACACAAGTAAATATCATCGGAATTATATCATATTTAGTATCATTTTCATTAGAAAAATACCACGAATATGTTGGCGAAAGTCCCATAAAAAAATAATGAAGAGCAACGAAATTTTGTTATTGGATTAGTGGTGGTCTCACACCGATATACTCGACTCGATATACCTCGACCGTCGAGCCCCGTAGGTCCAGGCCCAGAAGCCCGAGCTGCCTCGGTCGCCGAGTAGCGTAAACATGCTGCATAATAACACGATACGGGGTCAGGTATGTCGGTGTGAAACCACTACTAATCCAATTATAAAACTGTTGGATGCAGTACAAATTTGAGATTGTTCCCTAACACCCTGGTGTTAAGAATTCGCGGGTTTGGTATGCCTGTGATGAGCGCTGACGGTCTGTGTGTGTGGCCATGTGTGTTTTTCAAAACCAACGACCGACTCGTGGTTCCCCCAGTCTTGTACGAGTCCTAGAGCGCGCCGAACGACCAATTTCTTATAATTAAACTTTTCATTATTCGTGTAGCAATATTAAGCAATCTTTTTGTTCGCTTCTTCTGTTGAATAACTCTAACAGGTTATGGGGCCAGTCTAAGTTTATAAACTTAGCGAAGCACGGTAAATTCCGTATCGAAAGAAAAAAGCGTTAGTAAATTCAAAAGTGAATAGTGAAAAAGTAAAGAGGCTTGAAGAAATCCCAAGATGGCTACATCCACGTTCAAAATCAGACCACTGACGAAAGACAACTATGAATGTTGGGCCATGCAGATGGAAGCCGTGGCAATAAAGAACGGTACCTGGAAGCATGTGAGTGGAAAAATATCTAGGCCAATAGTTTGTCACGTCGCCTAATTTTCCGTTGCCGTCGGAAGGACGGAACGAGTGCGACACCGGGTATTTACGGGCGAAACACCGGGCCACGCTGGGCCGCGCGATACGTGGTCCACCCGGGACAAAAGGTATCTCGCAGATTCGGATTTTCACGAAAGGATCGGTGCTGGAACTTTCCTTCGGGCGCCAGATACTCGGCAGTGTCACGCAAATTGCGCGAGAACAGCGCGAGGCGCGAACGAAAGCTCCGAAACTGCGAGAACCTCGCGATGATCTGGATGGCTCTAGGACGGGCTCAGGATTCTACGTTGGTCAAGCACGGAGCATTTTCCGCGGCGGAAAGGTTTCTCTACGGAAATAATCAACGAAAGAATCGGCTTGAACAATTTATTCGTCCGATGGACACGACATGGCTGCCGGTGAGAGCCGGCAGCGGTGAATTACAAGCCGACGCGAGAATCTAACGACGGATTTACGGTCGCTCGCGCTTCCTCTTTCTGTCGCGTCGAACCCGGCAGTTTACGAAAACTAGGTCGTTTTACAACACGCTTGTGGCGCGGAATAACATCCGGATTCCGATGGAATACGCAGTACAATGTTTTGGCCGTTTGAACTTTGCCATCGGACGCGATACGGACCGTTGCGTCGTCACACTGGGGAACGTCTCGAAGATGGCGTACAATTTACTCGCGAAATCGGCAACGATACGGCCCCCCCGCGAATCCGCGACTTCGCGTTACCAACCGGCACGCACGTTAACCGATCGACGACCGTTCGTCCCTTTTCGATAAGATGGCCGAACACGCCATCGTTTCAAGTACTTATCGATTGCATCCAGTTCGTAAGATCCTTCGGGAATGACAATTTCTTCGTCATTTTCACCAAAATAAAATTTATTATTGGGGGCATCAACGTTCGCTATCGTGTCAAACGTTTCAAAATCCACGAGACCTAGTTCGTATTCATGACCACTCAAATCTATCGCGGGAAAGTGTTGGACTGCGAGCATGCAGCTCTTACCCGTTAATGTCAGTGTCAACGACGAGGGCGTCATGTTTATACGAAAGGGGTAAAGAATGTAATGAAATTGAACGTTTTGGTAATGTGCATTTATAATGAGTTTTCCTCGAGAAATTTTACGTACAGTTGCCCGCATATGGTTTGATCGAAATTTTGAAAACGCGCATGATTGTAAGTAATTTTTGCGGATGCTCCAAAGTATGCAATAACTTCCACAGGTGGGCGTAGATTACCAAAGCTATCAAAATATTTTACGGTACGATTGCGTTTCACATATGCGACCCAATGTGTGCCCGGACCGATACTATCGTCCAAGTTTACTATACAGCTCTCATTTACATTTGCTCTCGCCGGAAGACTATCGCGCATGTATACTCCGCGAAAATGTGGTATATTCTTTCTTCCTATATCCTCAAGCTGAACATTTGTCATCGGCAGTGCCCCTAGTTTTTCATGGATTGAACTTTTTTTTTTCCTTAAACCGGCGCCCTTCTTGTAGGGTGCGAGATAAATTCCGCGACCTTCCATAGCATGGTTATGACGTTGAAATTCCTTCAACTGTTTTCGCGCAGCCTTGGCATCGTTCACAGCCTTCGCTACGCCAGCAGCACCGCCCGTCAACGCCCCTATAGCTGACAATGCAGGTAAGAGGAACGGTAGGAAACCACCTCGCTTTGCCATCGGTAGAAATCGCGCCTTCTTCTTCTTCTTACCACTGTTCTTTTTTTTCTTGAGCCCCATCCCAAGCTTCGTCTTAGCTTTCATCGCGGCCCAAACAGCTGTCGCAACAGTCTTCTCGCCTAACGTAGCGTCCTTCGCAGTTATGCGCTGACGTGCTAGATCAGCTAAAATGTGATCCGCCTTGTGACGATTCGTCAAATCTTCGTTTTGAGAGTATGCAATGTCGTGTTCTCTACAGGCCGAGTCTAATGGATTTATGCCACGATCGCCGCGAGCCAAGCGTTCCTGCAAACGTGTGCCGGGTCCACAAAATTGATATCCTGGTATATGTAACTCAAACGGCAATTTATTTATTAGGGTATTTAGAAGTCCTGCTCCCTGCCACAGTATGCGTGAGTAACGATCCTTTTTCATAGGTGGTCCGTCAATGTGTCGTCAGTACGAAAGTCATTTCTTATTGTTACAACAGCTGCGAAGCGGTTCGTAAGGCAACCTGTGAAAATTCGAGTGTTCTCAGACAGAAAGTTTGATCATAATATCCATCATGTTCTGAGACATGGACCATTATTACCTAACACTGTACGCGGTATAGTATGTGGCCCTTCCAATTGTGGGAAAACTAATGTTGTCATTAGCTTGTTGGAAAGTCCCAATGGTATGCGATTCGAGAACGTGTATGTATATTCAAAGTCGCTGCAACAGCCGAAATACCAATATTTGGAAAAGCTGCTCTCATCCGTAGATCCGTACATTTCACTTGTTTCGGAAGCGAGTATGCTGCCGATTATTGCAAATTACTCTTCAACAACGTAAAAATATGAAATTTGCGCTCTGGACGACGCTGCGCAGGACTCTTAGGAATCATAATCAACCAATTCTGAACTTCTCATTGCAATATTGAGGCGTCAGTTTCTTTTCTCGTAAACCCTTGCATTTGCGTATACGTATATGCGGATCTGGCGATGTGTGAGTGGTAGGGTGGTTGATGGTATTTGGTTGGGCACAGCCCCTTAAGGACGAAGGCCGTCATCTGAAAGGTGGGCGTCGCTCGACCGGCTCCTCGAATTGCAAGGACCACGCGCGCGTTCACCTTGCCGACCGGGGCGTCCCCGGCACCCTTAACTGTTATACACGCGGGCCGCTTGGGCAGTCGTAAGGCCTGGACGAGGGCCTCGGAGACGAAGGTCGCCTCCGATCCTTGGTCCAGAAGGGCCCGTACTGCGCATGTCGCCCCGTCGCGTGACTCGACCCAAACAATTGCCGTGGCGAGCAGCACGGTGAAGGACGTGCTCTCGGAAGAGCGAGCCGTGCAATTCAAAAGCGCGGCAGGGACGTCGCGTCGTCGCGATCTACTTCTCCCTTCGCGCGGTTATTGACCGTTTCGGAGGGCGAAGGGGTCGATGAGGCCTGGTGCAGCGACGTGTGGTGCGGCCTGCCGCAGTGCAAGCATCGGGTCGCGGCGGGACAACTGTTCACGGAACGACCTGTCCGGAGGCAGTTGAAGCAGCAACCGCGGTTTTTCACGAGGTCCCTTCTTTGCGCGGTGGGCATGGCCCTGAACACCGGGCAGCGAAACAGCAAGTGGTTCTTGCTGCACTTGGGGCACTGTACCTTCGCAGACTTCACAGCTGTAACCGTGAGCGATCGGACGGGGGAGGGTTCGATCGCGACCGCGTGCTCTTCCGCGACGGTGTGACGCTCCTCGGCGGCGAGGTGTATTGGGTGTACTTGGGAGGTTCGCGAGACGCACCCAGGGAGAGTTCCCATTCCTCCCGGGATTTCGGATCGAGGTTTCGGACGATCAGCTGGACGAGCAGATCGTCCCATTGGTCGGTGAGGCAGCCCAAATTGGCCAGTTGAGCCAAATTTTCCGCGATATGGTCGCATAGGCTTGCGAGGCCTTCCCCGCTTTCGTCGATCAACGGCGCGTAACGCAGCAGTTCCCCCACCAAGGCACCGACCACCATACGTTTATTCTCGAACCGCGACTGGACCGCTTTCCACGCAGGGGCGAAATTGACGGCGGTCACCTTTACGTGGGAGATCATGGACGCTGCCTGTCCCTCCAACGCGCCCTTGAGGTAGTACAACCGCTGTACATCGTCGAGGGAACCGTTCTTTACGAATAGCGACGTAAACAAGTCGAAGAAGGTCGGCCACGCGGCGTAACGGCCGTTGAACTTGGGGACTTCGATCCGCGTCAATTTCGTTCCGTTTGACGCGCTCGCGACGGTTTCGCTAGCGGGAGATACGCCTGACGAGGTCTCGGACGGGACCTTCACGGACGCGACGAATTCGCAGAAAAAGTCGCTTGCCTGTTCAAAAGCTTCCTCTGCTCGGTCGAATTGCCCCTCCCGGAAATAGGGCCTGGTCTCCCGGTCCAGCGCGCTGGCCTTGATCTCCAGGCGTAGGTGGACCTGCTGGCAGCGCTCCCACTCGACCCGCAGACGTCGCAGACGCTCCTCCGCCGTCGCCTTGCTGAAGTTGTCCTTCCCCATCTTCTTGTAGTTGGGGAGGATTCTCGTGAGGCCGCGGACAATGAGCTCCTGCTCCTTCAGGAGTTTCTCCATCTCGGCGAAGTCCGGTACAGGAACTGACAGCGGGTGCAGCTAACCGGGACTTCCTTTCGTTCGGACGGAGTTTGGAGACAGTGGTCTGGTGACCCACGAAGCGCCAGGCGTCGATCGACTGCGTGATCGACGTGCGGGGGAACAGGGTTCCCTTCTCTCCTTCGTCTTCGTACTTATCCGGATCGAAGGACCAAATGTTCCGTCGGTATCGGGACGGTAAATTGCCGGTGAGGACGATGGGACGATTACGAGAGAGAACGTAGACGATTTCACGACACAGACTATATACAATATATTTAACACGAAGATATTTACAAACTGTACAATTCGCGTGGGCGCGGAATGCACGTTCACGCTGGACGTGAACTCGTCGTGGTGGAGATCGCGTCGGGGGATCGCGATTCTCGAACTCGTATATATTGTATGTAAAGATCGCTAACGTCTAGGTGCGCTTCGTTGTTGCGTTCAAACTCAGTCGCCTCGGCGCGCGAGGTGAGTATATCATCGCCTTCCTGACGCGGGGAAGGGGTGTCGCGGGGAACGCGTTGCCGAACGGTTTCGGCAACGATCGACGGATTTGAACCGAATTCGCCGTGCGGGTGACCGTTTTGCCGGGCACGCGTGTTTGTTTGGGGACCGCGGCGCGGCGGTCCTTTCGGTCGCTCGGTCGATGCTCCCGCTCGTTGTCGGGCGCAGCCGACGGTTGAGCCCGAACACTCTGGGAATAATGAGAAATTTTTATCGATCGTAAATTGGTTAAATGGAATTATAATATCGGCGCAAAGGTTCGATCAATTTCTACTCTAAATTATAGCTAATATGTAGTAAACTCAAACGTTTCGATTCGGATGTGAATCTGTGCGTCCTAAGACCACGTTTGTTATAGAAATATTCTATTAGAGAAAAAGAAAGGTGGTGTTTCGTCCTGGATCCGCTAGAGGACTCGTCAGTAAGGCTATCTAGCGGACCCTGCCTTAGACACACAGTGTCGGAAGACATTTTTTGGAACGTTATTAATATACTAATTGATGACAGTTTTAGTAACTTGCGAGAAGGTAATTTCGACGATGTGTACCATCTTGTGTACGAGGTCGAAACTAAGCCTACTCGAACTCTGTAAATTTTTCGCCATTGTTGATAATGAGAAATTTTTATCGATCGTAAATTGGTTAAATGGAATTATAATATCGGCGCAAAGGTTCGATCAATTTTCTCTGGGAATGCTTCGGATGGGTCACACCTCCGTCGAACAACTCTGGGCGGAATACTGCAAGGGCGATTCTGTAATAAGAAACGCCGCGAGAACCAATTCTAAATTGAGGGAAAACGCGTACATACAGGAGGATGAATACAGCGATGTTCAACTGATCTATATGGAACAAGCTGAATCCCTACTCGACATGATCTCCGAAAAGGAAACCTCAACGAACGACAAAGGAAGTTCGAATTCGAACGCAACGGTCGTCGAAACGTGCTCGCAAAGGTCACGCGCTGTGTTGCCAAAAATGGCTCTCCCACTGTTCGAGGGTCGTTACAAGGACTGGCCATCCTTTCGCAACTTGTTTACTTCCCTCATAATAAACGACGCGTCTTTGACTCCGGTGGAACGGCTTCATTATTTGAAAACGTGCATGAAGGGCAGCGCCGCGTCACTTCTCAAAAACGTCAGAACGACTTCTGATAACTTCCAAGTCGCTTGGGAAAAACTGGAAAGCCGCTTCAATAATCGCCGACTGCTGGTTCAGGCTCAAATTCGAACGCTTTCTGCATTAGCTCCGGTGCGGAAGGAATCAGCAGACGTGATGAAGAGACTGTTCGACGAAACCTTCGATGCCATTGATGCTTTCGATAACCTCGATCGACTCGTCACGAACGCTGTCGACTGGATTGTCGAATTGACCGTCGATCGGTTCGATCGCCAAGCGGGAATGGGAAGATGAGGCGGCATATGAAGGAACTACCAACTCTAGAACAGCTAAAAGAGTTTATGGAGGGACGCATACACACTGCGAAGCTTTAGAGTCTCCTCAAGCTGAGGAATCCTCCGACGTAAAGAAATCTTCCTCCAAGGCCTTCAAGGTGCATCAAGTATCGAAGACTGGCCCTTCTTCGAACTTCGGTTGCAGCCTCTGTCAAGGGAAGCACTTCGTACTATACTGCCGTCGATATCAGGAGAAGACTCCCGCCGAGAGGAAGGAGATTGCACGATCGCTGAACCTCTGTTACAACTGTCTGGGCAAACACTCAGCTAGCGACTGCCGGTCCACGAAGAGGTGTCAGAAGTGTGAGGGGAAGCATCATACTACGATGCACGATACCGGCTCTACCTCCGAGGATCCTTCCACCTCGGGCATCAGCGTGCAGCACGTATCTAATCACGTGAGTCGATCTTCCTCGGTTCTCCTCAGTACTGCTCGCGTCACCGTTTCAGGCTCACAAGGACAAGGTTGCCTTGCACTCATAGATTCCGGCAGTAAGGTTTCGCTTCTCTCGGAAGCACTAGCTCAGCGGCACGGAGTCAAGAGGAGCCAGGCTCGGGTTCCTCTCCTTGGGGTCGGAGGTGCCAAGGCTACATTTACTAAGGGAAAAACAACTCTGGTCATCACTCCGCATGGCAGCGGGGACACGCAATTGAATGTTCCGGTCTACATTATACCGGAGCTCTCTCGATACAGGCCTCGCAACTTACCTGCTCTCGTCGAGTGGCCTCATGTCCAAGGGTTGGAACTCGCCGACCCAGTCTACTATCTGGGCGATCCGGTCGACATATTACTAGGAGCGGATTCTTACAACCTCATCATCCGAGAGGGGGTCAAGCGAGGGCCTCCAAACACGCCTGTTTCTCAGGAGACAGCTCTCGGCTGGATCCTTACAGGAGGGGTCGAAGCTGAGAACGGCGACGAGGCAGCGAGTTCAAACGAGGTTTTGGTACACCACTGTAATGTAGACCGTGAATTAATAGAGTTTTTGACCAGATTCTGGGAGCAGGAGGAGATCGAATCTTCGATTCCTGACACTGCTGACGACCGTAAAGCTGAGGAACACTTCGTCGCCACTCACCTGCGACATACTGACGGTCGATTCAGGGTGCGACTGCCATTCAACAGCGCACCAGATCTGGGAGACTCCCGTCGCATCGCACTCCGAACATTGGAGTCTCTGAACTGCAGGTTTCGGCGATCTGCCGAATTTCAGACCGCTTATACGGAGTTCCTGGACACTTACGCATCTCTGGGGCACATGGCAACGGCGCAACCTCCGATCAACGACGAAGGGTATTATCTACCGCATCATGGGGTGTTGCGAGCAGCCAGCACTACGACCAAGTTGAGGGTAGTCTTCAACGGGTCGATGCCGTCCTCAAACGGGAAGTCACTCAACGATTTCCTTCTCCGGGGTCCGAACCTGCTGCTGAATCACGCTGATGTCCTGCTCAGATGGCGACGGCACGTGGTTGTCTTTTCTGCAGACATCGAAAAGATGTACCGGCAGATACTCACCCATCCCGAGGACAGGAAGTGGCAGAAAATACTTTGGAGACTTACAAAAGAAGGAGGCATCGTGGATTACGAGCTGAGCACCGTCACTTACGGGCTAGCTTGTGCGCCTTACCTCGCAATCCGATGTCTGCACCAGCTAGCCAAGGTGGAGGAGCAGCGTTACCCTCTTGGCTCTCGCATCTTGCTGCAGGACGTCTACATGGACGACGTTCTCACCGGAGCGGACACCCTACCGGAGGCAAGGCGAAGGCAGAAGGAACTTCGGGATCTCCTCATGGCGGGCGGATTCCCTCTTCGCAAGTGGGCCTCCAACTCCAAAGGGGTTCTAGACGAACTCTCCGACGACGAGCGGAAGGGGATCGTCGAATGGGATTCTCCTAGTCTTCACAGCGTACTCGGCATCAAATGGCTCCCTTCCTCTGACTGATTTGAGGTTACCACAGTGAAGTCTCTCAAGAGCGCTGGGTTCACCACGCGCTCGGTTCTCAGTAGAACAGCTCAGTGTTCGACCCCCTTGGCTGGCTGGCTCCTGTCACGATCGTCGCCAAGGTTCTAATTCAATCGCTGTGGATCCTGTAGGTCGACTGGGATACTCCGGTACCGGAAAAGGAGAAGCTGATGTGGCAGCAGTTCCAGCAGCAGTTTCCCTCGTTGCAGACGCTTAGTCCCTCGATGGCTCGGAACCAGTTCCTCAACGCAGCCTCTGGAGATTCACGGGTTCGCTGATGCCTCCGAGCGCGCCTATGCTGCCGTCGTGTATTCACGCACCATCAATGCTGACGGAGGGGCGACAGTCTCACTGATTGTCGCCAAATCTAAGGTAGCACCTTTAAAAAGAGTTTCTCCGCCCAGGCTGGAACTTTGTGCAGCTTTCCTGCTGGCCAGGCTCGTCAAGCACGTCACTCAAGTGCTCGATTGGAAAGATGTCGAGCTGAATCTGTGTTCGGACTCATCGGTGGCGCTCAGCTGGATCCAGGGACATCCGTCGCGCTGGCCGACCTACGTCGCCAACCGAGTCGCGGAAATCCAGAGGGTGCTGCCTCTGGCTAAGTGGCGGCATGTCAGAAGTGCGGAGAATCCGGCCGATTGCGCTTCTCGATGCTTGTCCTCAGCTGAACTTCCCAAGTTCCAGCTGAGGTGGCGAGGACCCGAGTGGCTCTCTTCACCAGGTCAACTTCCGACGGCAACCATCGAGGAGACCAATCACGAGGCGGAGGAACTGGAGGTCCATCACGTGACAAGGACACAGGAGAGCCAGCCATGCACATTAATCCAGCGGTTCTCGAATCTAACACGCCTAGTTTGAGTCCTGGCATGGTGCCGCCGATGGGTGCCTGCCAAAGGAGAACACAGTCATGCATCGCGGCTTCAGAAGTGCAGGAACTCAAACTCACCCTTCTGTGGCTGGAGCAATCGACGTTTTTCGCAGAGGACATCGGTAATCTCCGGAGAGATCAACCAGTTGCCGCCAAGAGCAGACTGGCCAACTCTGTCCATTTCTGGACAAGGAGGGGGTGCTGAGAGTCGGAGGTCGAATTCAGGCGGCCAATCTCCAATACTAACCCTGTGCCTAAGTTGTGGGTCGAAGCTGCACACAAACGATGCCTGCACGGGGGGACACAACTCACCCTGGCTACGCTACGCCAGGAGTGCTGGATTCTCAAGGGGCGTCCGTTGGTAAAAGCTTGTATCCGTCGCTGCACAGTGTGTATACGCTGGAAAGGGCAAACTGCCCAACCTAAAATGGGAAATCTCCCATTAGCACGAGTAACACCATGTCGTCCTTTTTACAGATCTGGTATCGATTATGCTGGACCCATACACCTTCGATCCGGTCGGGGTCGTGGTCAGTCAACCTCGAAGGGATACATCGTTGCTTTCATCTGCCTTGTCACGAAGACCGTACACCTGGAGGTTGTGTCTGATGGTTCCACCGAAACATTCATTGCTGTACTACGGCGATTTAGATCACGGAGAGGTCGTTGTTCGGAGTTGTATAGTGATTGCAGCCGAAATTTCGTAGGCGCCAATCGTGAGCTGCGCTCACTGCTTCGAGCTTCGGTACAACAAGGAGGTGGTCCATTCGCTGCAGCCTCCAGGGAAGGTATCGCTTGGAAATTCAATCCCCCTTCCGCTCCACACTTTGGAGGTATTTGGGAGGCAGCGGTAAAATCGGTGAAGCATCACCTACGCAGGATCATCGGAGAACAGCAATTGTCCTTCGAGGGGCTGACCACGCTCCTGACTGGTATCGAAGCTTGCTTAAATTCCAGACCGTTACAACCCTTGTCAGACGACCCTGAGGATCCAGCAGCCCTAACGGCGGGGCATTTTCTGATCGGGGAACCTCTCACTGCGATTCCAGAGCTGCCAGTATCCCGGTTATCTCGGTGGCAGTTAACCCCGCAACTTCAACAACACTTTTGGAAACGCTGGTCTCGGGAGTACTTGAACTCTTTACAAACAAGAGGCAAGTGGCGAAAGCCCAAAATTTTAATCAAGGAAGGGTGCCACTGCCTTGTTAAATGCGAGATTTCGCCTCCTACGCAATGGCCTCTTGCTCGCATTGTCAACGTACACCCGGGACCAGACGGTTCTGTTCGAGTTGCAACGGTTCGAACCGCAACGTCGCAATTTCTGAGACCAGTGCACAAGCTGATCCCTCTGTTCGCACCGGTCGACGAGGAGAAGGATACTGGAGGAGCCCACGAGGCTGGACTCGCACGCGGTTCTCCCGATCAGTCGCTACATACATAAGCATGTATTATTAATTATTCGCTTCGTTGTTGCGTTCAAACTCAGTCGCCTCGGCGCGCGAGGTGAGTATATCATCGCCTTCCTGACGCGGGGAAGGGGTGTCGCGGGGAACGCGTTGCCGAACGGTTTCGGCAACGATCGACGGATTTGAACCGAATTCGCCGTGCGGGTGACCGTTTTGCCGGGCACGCGTGTTTGTTTGGGGACCGCGGCGCGGCGGTCCTTTCGGTCGCTCGGTCGATGCTCCCGCTCGTTGTCGGGCGCAGCCGACGGTTGAGCCCGAACACTCTGGGAATAATGAGAAATTTTTATCGATCGTAAATTGGTTAAATGGAATTATAATATCGGCGCAAAGGTTCGATCAATTTCTACTCTAAATTATAGCTAATATGTAGTAAACTCAAACGTTTCGATTCGGATGTGAATCTGTGCGTCCTAAGACCACGTTTGTTATAGAAATATTCTATTAGAGAAAAAGAAAGGTGGTGTTTCGTCCTGGATCCGCTAGAGGACTCGTCAGTAAGGCTATCTAGCGGACCCTGCCTTAGACACACAGTGTCGGAAGACATTTTTTGGAACGTTATTAATATACTAATTGATGACAGTTTTAGTAACTTGCGAGAAGGTAATTTCGACGATGTGTACCATCTTGTGTACGAGGTCGAAACTAAGCCTACTCGAACTCTGTAAATTTTTCGCCATTGTTGATAATGAGAAATTTTTATCGATCGTAAATTGGTTAAATGGAATTATAATATCGGCGCAAAGGTTCGATCAATTTTCTCTGGGAATGCTTCGGATGGGTCACACCTCCGTCGAACAACTCTGGGCGGAATACTGCAAGGGCGATTCTGTAATAAGAAACGCCGCGAGAACCAATTCTAAATTGAGGGAAAACGCGTACATACAGGAGGATGAATACAGCGATGTTCAACTGATCTATATGGAACAAGCTGAATCCCTACTCGACATGATCTCCGAAAAGGAAACCTCAACGAACGACAAAGGAAGTTCGAATTCGAACGCAACGGTCGTCGAAACGTGCTCGCAAAGGTCACGCGCTGTGTTGCCAAAAATGGCTCTCCCACTGTTCGAGGGTCGTTACAAGGACTGGCCATCCTTTCGCAACTTGTTTACTTCCCTCATAATAAACGACGCGTCTTTGACTCCGGTGGAACGGCTTCATTATTTGAAAACGTGCATGAAGGGCAGCGCCGCGTCACTTCTCAAAAACGTCAGAACGACTTCTGATAACTTCCAAGTCGCTTGGGAAAAACTGGAAAGCCGCTTCAATAATCGCCGACTGCTGGTTCAGGCTCAAATTCGAACGCTTTCTGCATTAGCTCCGGTGCGGAAGGAATCAGCAGACGTGATGAAGAGACTGTTCGACGAAACCTTCGATGCCATTGATGCTTTCGATAACCTCGATCGACTCGTCACGAACGCTGTCGACTGGATTGTCGAATTGACCGTCGATCGGTTCGATCGCCAAGCGGGAATGGGAAGATGAGGCGGCATATGAAGGAACTACCAACTCTAGAACAGCTAAAAGAGTTTATGGAGGGACGCATACACACTGCGAAGCTTTAGAGTCTCCTCAAGCTGAGGAATCCTCCGACGTAAAGAAATCTTCCTCCAAGGCCTTCAAGGTGCATCAAGTATCGAAGACTGGCCCTTCTTCGAACTTCGGTTGCAGCCTCTGTCAAGGGAAGCACTTCGTACTATACTGCCGTCGATATCAGGAGAAGACTCCCGCCGAGAGGAAGGAGATTGCACGATCGCTGAACCTCTGTTACAACTGTCTGGGCAAACACTCAGCTAGCGACTGCCGGTCCACGAAGAGGTGTCAGAAGTGTGAGGGGAAGCATCATACTACGATGCACGATACCGGCTCTACCTCCGAGGATCCTTCCACCTCGGGCATCAGCGTGCAGCACGTATCTAATCACGTGAGTCGATCTTCCTCGGTTCTCCTCAGTACTGCTCGCGTCACCGTTTCAGGCTCACAAGGACAAGGTTGCCTTGCACTCATAGATTCCGGCAGTAAGGTTTCGCTTCTCTCGGAAGCACTAGCTCAGCGGCACGGAGTCAAGAGGAGCCAGGCTCGGGTTCCTCTCCTTGGGGTCGGAGGTGCCAAGGCTACATTTACTAAGGGAAAAACAACTCTGGTCATCACTCCGCATGGCAGCGGGGACACGCAATTGAATGTTCCGGTCTACATTATACCGGAGCTCTCTCGATACAGGCCTCGCAACTTACCTGCTCTCGTCGAGTGGCCTCATGTCCAAGGGTTGGAACTCGCCGACCCAGTCTACTATCTGGGCGATCCGGTCGACATATTACTAGGAGCGGATTCTTACAACCTCATCATCCGAGAGGGGGTCAAGCGAGGGCCTCCAAACACGCCTGTTTCTCAGGAGACAGCTCTCGGCTGGATCCTTACAGGAGGGGTCGAAGCTGAGAACGGCGACGAGGCAGCGAGTTCAAACGAGGTTTTGGTACACCACTGTAATGTAGACCGTGAATTAATAGAGTTTTTGACCAGATTCTGGGAGCAGGAGGAGATCGAATCTTCGATTCCTGACACTGCTGACGACCGTAAAGCTGAGGAACACTTCGTCGCCACTCACCTGCGACATACTGACGGTCGATTCAGGGTGCGACTGCCATTCAACAGCGCACCAGATCTGGGAGACTCCCGTCGCATCGCACTCCGAACATTGGAGTCTCTGAACTGCAGGTTTCGGCGATCTGCCGAATTTCAGACCGCTTATACGGAGTTCCTGGACACTTACGCATCTCTGGGGCACATGGCAACGGCGCAACCTCCGATCAACGACGAAGGGTATTATCTACCGCATCATGGGGTGTTGCGAGCAGCCAGCACTACGACCAAGTTGAGGGTAGTCTTCAACGGGTCGATGCCGTCCTCAAACGGGAAGTCACTCAACGATTTCCTTCTCCGGGGTCCGAACCTGCTGCTGAATCACGCTGATGTCCTGCTCAGATGGCGACGGCACGTGGTTGTCTTTTCTGCAGACATCGAAAAGATGTACCGGCAGATACTCACCCATCCCGAGGACAGGAAGTGGCAGAAAATACTTTGGAGACTTACAAAAGAAGGAGGCATCGTGGATTACGAGCTGAGCACCGTCACTTACGGGCTAGCTTGTGCGCCTTACCTCGCAATCCGATGTCTGCACCAGCTAGCCAAGGTGGAGGAGCAGCGTTACCCTCTTGGCTCTCGCATCTTGCTGCAGGACGTCTACATGGACGACGTTCTCACCGGAGCGGACACCCTACCGGAGGCAAGGCGAAGGCAGAAGGAACTTCGGGATCTCCTCATGGCGGGCGGATTCCCTCTTCGCAAGTGGGCCTCCAACTCCAAAGGGGTTCTAGACGAACTCTCCGACGACGAGCGGAAGGGGATCGTCGAATGGGATTCTCCTAGTCTTCACAGCGTACTCGGCATCAAATGGCTCCCTTCCTCTGACTGATTTGAGGTTACCACAGTGAAGTCTCTCAAGAGCGCTGGGTTCACCACGCGCTCGGTTCTCAGTAGAACAGCTCAGTGTTCGACCCCCTTGGCTGGCTGGCTCCTGTCACGATCGTCGCCAAGGTTCTAATTCAATCGCTGTGGATCCTGTAGGTCGACTGGGATACTCCGGTACCGGAAAAGGAGAAGCTGATGTGGCAGCAGTTCCAGCAGCAGTTTCCCTCGTTGCAGACGCTTAGTCCCTCGATGGCTCGGAACCAGTTCCTCAACGCAGCCTCTGGAGATTCACGGGTTCGCTGATGCCTCCGAGCGCGCCTATGCTGCCGTCGTGTATTCACGCACCATCAATGCTGACGGAGGGGCGACAGTCTCACTGATTGTCGCCAAATCTAAGGTAGCACCTTTAAAAAGAGTTTCTCCGCCCAGGCTGGAACTTTGTGCAGCTTTCCTGCTGGCCAGGCTCGTCAAGCACGTCACTCAAGTGCTCGATTGGAAAGATGTCGAGCTGAATCTGTGTTCGGACTCATCGGTGGCGCTCAGCTGGATCCAGGGACATCCGTCGCGCTGGCCGACCTACGTCGCCAACCGAGTCGCGGAAATCCAGAGGGTGCTGCCTCTGGCTAAGTGGCGGCATGTCAGAAGTGCGGAGAATCCGGCCGATTGCGCTTCTCGATGCTTGTCCTCAGCTGAACTTCCCAAGTTCCAGCTGAGGTGGCGAGGACCCGAGTGGCTCTCTTCACCAGGTCAACTTCCGACGGCAACCATCGAGGAGACCAATCACGAGGCGGAGGAACTGGAGGTCCATCACGTGACAAGGACACAGGAGAGCCAGCCATGCACATTAATCCAGCGGTTCTCGAATCTAACACGCCTAGTTTGAGTCCTGGCATGGTGCCGCCGATGGGTGCCTGCCAAAGGAGAACACAGTCATGCATCGCGGCTTCAGAAGTGCAGGAACTCAAACTCACCCTTCTGTGGCTGGAGCAATCGACGTTTTTCGCAGAGGACATCGGTAATCTCCGGAGAGATCAACCAGTTGCCGCCAAGAGCAGACTGGCCAACTCTGTCCATTTCTGGACAAGGAGGGGGTGCTGAGAGTCGGAGGTCGAATTCAGGCGGCCAATCTCCAATACTAACCCTGTGCCTAAGTTGTGGGTCGAAGCTGCACACAAACGATGCCTGCACGGGGGGACACAACTCACCCTGGCTACGCTACGCCAGGAGTGCTGGATTCTCAAGGGGCGTCCGTTGGTAAAAGCTTGTATCCGTCGCTGCACAGTGTGTATACGCTGGAAAGGGCAAACTGCCCAACCTAAAATGGGAAATCTCCCATTAGCACGAGTAACACCATGTCGTCCTTTTTACAGATCTGGTATCGATTATGCTGGACCCATACACCTTCGATCCGGTCGGGGTCGTGGTCAGTCAACCTCGAAGGGATACATCGTTGCTTTCATCTGCCTTGTCACGAAGACCGTACACCTGGAGGTTGTGTCTGATGGTTCCACCGAAACATTCATTGCTGTACTACGGCGATTTAGATCACGGAGAGGTCGTTGTTCGGAGTTGTATAGTGATTGCAGCCGAAACTTCGTAGGCGCCAATCGTGAGCTGCGCTCACTGCTTCGAGCTTCGGTACAACAAGGAGGTGGTCCATTCGCTGCAGCCTCCAGGGAAGGTATCGCTTGGAAATTCAATCCCCCTTCCGCTCCACACTTTGGAGGTATTTGGGAGGCAGCGGTAAAATCGGTGAAGCATCACCTACGCAGGATCATCGGAGAACAGCAATTGTCCTTCGAGGGGCTGACCACGCTCCTGACTGGTATCGAAGCTTGCTTAAATTCCAGACCGTTACAACCCTTGTCAGACGACCCTGAGGATCCAGCAGCCCTAACGGCGGGGCATTTTCTGATCGGGGAACCTCTCACTGCGATTCCAGAGCTGCCAGTATCCCGGTTATCTCGGTGGCAGTTAACCCCGCAACTTCAACAACACTTTTGGAAACGCTGGTCTCGGGAGTACTTGAACTCTTTACAAACAAGAGGCAAGTGGCGAAAGCCCAAAATTTTAATCAAGGAAGGGTGCCACTGCCTTGTTAAATGCGAGATTTCGCCTCCTACGCAATGGCCTCTTGCTCGCATTGTCAACGTACACCCGGGACCAGACGGTTCTGTTCGAGTTGCAACGGTTCGAACCGCAACGTCGCAATTTCTGAGACCAGTGCACAAGCTGATCCCTCTGTTCGCACCGGTCGACGAGGAGAAGGATACTGGAGGAGCCCACGAGGCTGGACTCGCACGCGGTTCTCCCGATCAGTCGCTACATACATAAGCATGTATTATTAATTATTCGCGTAACCTAGATTAAGCTATAGTTTATAGTTCATCATTTCACTCACCGCGGTATCGCACTGCTCATCTAAACTGTATTTCTTCATTCCACTGTATCACCATCACTTTGCACACCACGTTAATTTACTACGCGTCGGTTGTTTCAGATACTAAGCCGTACGTTGCCGACTCATTCAGCGTGCCATGCATTTTGTCGTCATCGCAAATCTGAGTAGTGCTTGGCTATTCAATTTCGTCATTGGTTGACGAGGCGGGCGGAATGTTTGGGATTGGCTGCGTGTGTCGACAGCGTCAAAGTATCGACCTGGATCGCCGCCATGCGGTTGGTCGGGTTGTCGAGTGACAGCGAGATCGAGAATCGATCGGCCGCTCGGCGCGTCATGGGCCACCGTCGGAGATCGATTACGATCGATTGTCGCGTCGTACGAAAATCTGATTGGCGGATTTCGCGATCGATCCACCAATCACTCGTTCGGCGGTGGCAACGGACGGCCAGCTGTTCGATCGTTTTCGCCTCGCTCGCACTCTCGCAAGTGATCGCATTAGCATACGTTTATCTCGCTCTTTACTCGCTCTATCTCGAAATCGCGCGTCTTCTTGACCGGTTTTAAAGTAGAGATTATCTCCGTTCAAGTCTCCGGTTCCGGAATTATCCTGGAAATAACATTGTATAAGCTGTTCTACAGAATTAATTTATTGTGCGGTGTATTTACATCAAGTATTATCAAGACCGTTATAGTTAGACGTTCTCGAATCGGGAAAAATAAAGTGACGTTTTCTTCCTGTGAATCGCTCGTCTCTACCCTTTTTTCTCCGAAACACGCGTAGTAGTTGGGCTTTTTACTCTGTAAGTATATGCTTATGTGTATAATAAGTAAAAATGTTAATACCATACTATATACTATATGTATAGATTTATAAAATTTATTTTGTGGTTGTAGGCGATGGATTCATTAATTGGCGAGAAAGCTTACATGCATCCTCCAGCCTTAGCAAGCAGTGAAGGTCCAGCACCACTAACACCAATAGCATGCAGTTCTTCGTCTCTAATGGGTGTCTCGGAAAATATAGAAAGTAATAAAATATAACTAATATAATAAAATATGATTAGAGTAAAAGTTGCTTTCATTGTTATGCATATAATAAATATTGTTTAGGATTAAGCGTAGAAATAAGTTAGTTTTAAGATGTCGAGGTCGAGCGACACGGTCTTTGTTAGCCCACCCCCCCCTCCCGCGTTACACGTACCAAGGATTGACGCGCCTGCCAATCATCTGATTCTGATTCCCGGTAACGCGCTCGCGATGCGTGATCACGTGAGCACAAAGAACCACCGTTAATCGCTCTCATTACTTCGCGATTTGTACGTTTTATATCGCGCCCAATTCATTGTGACTATCTTTCGTGCTGCCGCTCGGGATCGATCTCTCCATCGACTCGATCGCGCGCCCTTTCTCGTTTACGCGATTAAACTCGATAAATCATAATTCCATCGTCAACGTGCACCGGCTATTCAACGTCTTTCTTTAACCGCCGTCTCCTCACGCTTCCCTCACGATTTCCCCATCCGGACTCCCTTCTGTGTTCTGCACCCGATCCTTTCGATTTCCCATACAGTCCACTCCTCAGATATTCGTCCCGGGTCCCGAACAAATATTGTCACCATTTATATTAATATGTATTACTGGTGCGCCTAAAAAAGACGAATTGAAAATGTTTTAGAGAAGTACATTATTGATATAAAGAACGATAGGGAGAGTTCCAAGCAACAAAGTAACGAAGAAAGGAGGATAGCAGCAGAAAAAAGAGAAGCACGACATAATGAAAGAAAGATAGAACGTGAGAGAATGCACAACGATAATATAGAGATCCAAAAATCTCTACTTGCCGTCTTACAAACCTTAGCCAATAAAAAATAAAATATAGTTCGTATATACAGGGTGTTTAGCTACAGGTGGGAGAAAATTTAAGGGGTGGTTCTCGACGATAATATAAGACGAAAATGAAGAATAAACTAGAGGGGGGTTGTTGCTCGCTCGCTTCGCGAGCTTCGCGGGTAGGGATGTTGTAGCTCGCTCGCTTTGCGAGCTCGCGAGAGGGTTAGTGGTACGGATGTTATTTTGTGTGTGACTCTCCACGAGCCACAGAAAGAACTTCCCGATTCGTTAGTTGCAGTATATTATTATCATTATTTATTGAACGTTTTAAGAAGATTATACATTCTCAGGGAAGTTCAATAGTTTTCTACTTATCAAAATGTTTGCTATATGGCGTCGCATTAAACCAACATCGTATGCTCGTTGCTCGCTTGGTTCCCTATTATAGCATAGTGATGTTGCAAAATAAATCGCAAATGCTCCACAATCAAACGCATTGTTTTGATATTGTACTCTGTGAAATATATACTTCTTATTATATTTATAAAGGGCATTCAAATAATCTATTACATCATGGTTCAAATGATTAGCATTAAAACTATCATAAATGTGTACATTTCCGTTACCATCTGATCTTGTGCAAATCCAATGTCCTACTACCTTTTTTCCAATTTCACCAGTGTATATTATCTGAATATTCGTCTCATGTTCTGGGATCTCTTGTAAATTACTCAAAAAAGCTCGAACGTAACCAGTATCTTGAGCAAAGTTGTGTATTCCACGCTCGTTTAGATTTCTGTTCATAATTTCTTGAAATAAATTAATATGTTTATCTTGTAAATAACAATCAGATTTTATGACTTCTTTACATTCGGCTGTATCTAAAGCATAGTTATAACCCTCATTGAGGAAACAGTCTGCAGACACTGCATATTCATGATTATTTTGCTCGATATGCTGGTCCGAGATCATTAAACATTCATCAAAAATTGTATAAAGTTCAGGATTCATTTGTTGATTTGCAATTATTACATCTGTTTTCTCTACATTCTCTAATTTTTTATATTTGACAACCTTCTTATCGAGGATTGCATAAATTGGCTTATGATAGCTGAAATATGTTTCATACACACCGCAATCTATATCATCAGCATTTGAGAAAATGATATCTATTTGCGTATTCAAATCGGTCGTTATACTTTTGGATGGTAATTTAGTTTTTAAATTGTACTTGTTCAAAAGGTTAATCAAATAATTATTGCCATTATCCTTGCAATTTAATATATTGTAATTGAAATCACCTATCAAAATCTTTTCGCTTTCAATTGTAATTTTATTCATTATTCGTTGTACAACGCTACCAAACATAGAATTACTAGCTTTTGGTGATTTATAACCACTTATTATATAATAATTTCTGATTTTAAAAGTGAACATTTCTACATGCGCATTTGAACTAAATTCCTGTTCAACAAATAATTTTTCTATTGATAAATCTGTTAAATCTTTCCATAACAAATTAATCCGCGGCTGTTCTCGTCAATGTCGGATCGGAATAATATATCATATTTTGAAATATTCAACTCATCATCGGTTTTCGTTAAAGTTTCACTAAAAATTAATATATCGCCTCGATGAAACCATGAATCTTTATTTATATGAATTAATTTACTTGTCAAAGTACCAATATTTTGATATATAATTATTAATCCGTTTTCATTGACCAAATTATTGAATGATAATTTTAATTGTTTATTTTTTCGCAAACGATACAATTCATCGTTAGTCGGGTTTGCAGTATTGATCTTTGTTTTTTTCGATACTGTTAATTTAAATTGTCCCAAAATATATAAACCGCTCAATTTTGAAACTCTGCTCAGTGCTACATACAACATTTGTAACGTTCGTCTTTCTGATTTTTTAAAATCCAAACATACTTTCTCGTATGTTTGTCCCTGACTTTTATGAATCGTAATCGCTTCAGCAGGAACCACTGGAAATTGACTGCGTGTGATTTGATATTTTTCCTCACTCGACATATTTACTTGATTCGATATTTTTATTATTGGTGTTAAATTTTGATCAATATTTGCATTTTTCATATAATTACGATAACGAGTTCTTACTTTCACTCCCACTCTGGGCAATTGAAAATCTAACCACAATATAGACGGAATTTTAGTATTTTCTTGAAAAGTAATAAATTTTAATATTCCGCATGCTCCATTAACCAATCCGTCTTCAACATCAATGTTATTAATTATCATATATTTTATATTAATTTTCAATTTAATCTCAGTTAATAATTCGTTTTGAACTTATTGTTTTTTTAAAGATTGTAATATAAATGTTTTTGTACTTTCATCGATATTCTTCGAAAATGTATTCTCGGCAGTAGAGATGATTAACTCACTCTTGCATTGGGATATTTTTCGATTATTGTAAGCGGTAACATTAGCATTAGTTGCATATAATCGTATTGCTGTATGTGGAACATCAGTTTGATTTTTAATTTCTCTCGATTTAATTAATTTTATATCATCTTCAGACATTTCTCCAAGAGCTAAATTATTTAGAGCATTTATAAACGCTAAATCATCTTTTTGTCGCATAACTTCCGTCAATTCATAAAATTCAAATTCGTTCCACAGTGGATTAATATCAATAAAGGGAGCCATTTCGTTTCGTCTCGAGACTTGATAAACAGGTTTATCTCCTACAGGTGGTAATTGATTTAAATCCCCAACTGCTAATACAGAAAGACCACCAAATGATTCATTTATACCATTTATTTGCCTTAAACGCGTATCAATATAGCCTAGTATTGTACTACTTACCATTGATATTTCATCAATTATGAGTAATTGTACTTTTGATAATTTTTCACGAATATTGTTGGCTAAGTCGCTTGACAATTGTGGTAAACTAACTCCAAATTGATTAATTGGTAAAGCGAAAGCAGAATGAATTGTTACTCCATTAATTAAAAAAGCAGCCTTGCCGGAAGGAGCACATAATAATACTATTATTTTATCCATATCTCCGCCGGGCAATTTATCAAAATAATTAGTTATTAATTGATATAGTGTGTTAACACTCTACTTTTTCCTACACCAGCTGAACCACTTAAAAAAATTTTAAATGGAACTTTATGCAATTTAAAACAATTCAATGTATGCATTACAAATTCTTTTTGTTTACAATTTAATTCTTTTACCATATCATGAAGTTCATTTTCGTTTACTCTTGCCGGACATGTGTATCTACTTTTATGAGAATCTTTTTTTATATTTTTTTTTTCTTTAACATTGTTTTTTTCACCACCTTGTTTGAATATATCAATATGTTGAGTACACGAATTTTCCTCAGCAACATATTGTTCTGCTTTCTGGTTCTCTATTTCACGATTATCATTTTCTACTTGTTCCAAAGCATCATCCATAGCTTCATCACTAATTATCGAAAATTTTTCTTGATTTGTTTCAATAAGATTTATATTATTTTTATAAACCATTTCATGATCAATATTTTCAACTTCACTTGTTTCATCAAGCCAAGGCATGAATAACAATATTCTTTCTCTATAATAATTTGATGGATCTTGTTTCAATTTATATCGTCTGTATCTAATAATAGCTGTTTGCCGTCGAAATCTGAAATCATTTACCTCGTCATTTTCGTCATTATAGTCAACATCACCTTCCTCTTATTTCATTTTCGTGATCTTTTGGTAATTCGCCGCAAAATCAGCGAGGCATATATCATGTAAATCAATTTCTCTTTTACTATAATTATCAAATATATCATGCATATAAATTTCAGTGGAGACTTCATTTAATTTTCTTAAAGCATTCTCAGATTTTAACATTAATACACGGTCTGATATCGGATTGGTATTAATGTATACTGTCTTTCTACTTTGCTTTGATAAAGGTAATGATAAAACATGATAGGCTGCTTCTTGTGAAGACATTAAATTACTATTTAAAAAAACATTGGTAATATATCGAAATTTTTCTCTAATAGTCTTATTGTTATTATCACATTCAATAGCAGCTTCCCTTAATAATTTTGATAAACCTCCTTCAATTTTACTAATGTAATTAGTTACATAACTCACCGCCGAATATTCGTCAAGTACAAACTGTAAATCCATATTCGATTCGAATAATTGTAAAATATCTGCATTATAACCATTAATATTTACTTCAAGGCTGGTTCGTTTTAAGAATACCCGTTTTTGTTTTAAACTACTTCGAATAGCTAATAGGTATTCTTCATCAGTCATATTCAGTTTCTCTAGAATTTCATCATAGCTCATAACTATTTTTTTCTTATAAAATTCATTTATTAATTCATCAATAAGTTTATAGGATTTAGGTGCTATTTCATTTTTATTTAATGGTTCCAGAATCATCGTTCTTCTCATTACCGGATAAGGGATATGAAATCGACACCGCTTATTTTTTTGTCCTTTGTAACAACTATGATTATGTTTGTGCATTTGAAATTTAATATATGGATTATTTTCGTCATATCTACATGTGATAAATCGGTCAATTAAATCAATCAATTCTTTGTTACCAACATGATCGTGTCTATCTTTAACACTATTGTACATAGGTGCTCCTTTCAACCACAGAAATATATGTTCATGTGGACTTCCACGTTGCTGAATTTCCACTCGTTCATAACTATCCACAACCTCATATTCTCTGAAAATACTTTGTTTTTGTCTTAATAACCACATAAGCTTATGTGCTTTATGATCGAAATATCGAGCGCACGTAACGGGATCATTTCTAATTAGATCAGTTTTGGTATTGTAATCCAAATTGAATGCGTCTTGTACAGATAATGTTTTACCACCATCGCGATATTTCATCAATGTTTGCAATAACTCAGGCCAGTAACTTTCTGCAGCCGACACTGTCATAAAGAAAGTGGGTTTACCCAATTGACGGATCATTGCTAGTAACTGTTTCTTTTTTTGTTCCCAATATGCTGGCGATGAACGAATATTTTTAAGTAACTTGAATCCGTCATCAAATTCAATCAAATTATTCACAAAATCCGGATTCAAAACATCTGAAGCACGTAAATTCTTATTCGTATTCATTTTTATTCGTCTCAAACAGACATTTATACTAGATAAACATGATATCTCTAAACATTTTTTAGCCATAAATAAAATCCTAGAAGGAATGCATGATCGTCGATCATACCGTCTAACTTCGGATCTAATACGATCTGAATATGATACTGATTTAGGCAAATTGAAAGAATATCCAGCAAATATTCTTGGGAAACACAATTCATCCAAGTCATCCATTTTATGCCATGGTAATGGATATTTTCCCTGTCCTGGTGCAATAATATTCACAACGGAAGAATGCCCTTCTGCCACAGCAGCATTATTATCAACAAGTAATACCTCATCATTATTTATTTGATCTAAACAGATTGCATTTTTTATATTTTTTTCCAAATCCATATTGTCAATCATTTCTGTCTCATCTACTTCATCGTTATTGTCAACTATGAAATTAATTTCTTCGCTACCATAACTTGCATAATTTTGAAAATACTTTTCATCTACTTTAATAGCATATTTCACATACAATGGTGTTTTCACTAAATGTTGTAATGCTTTACAAATTACTCCTGGTCTGACTGATTCGAACATATAATCACTTTTATGATCTTTATGACGTTTTAATTTAATTTGAATTGTTTCCATTTCCGAAAATTTTCGAGGCAATACTTCTATCATATCTAATTGTGGATTTAAAGCATATGGTTTCAATGCGCGAATTTGCATAAAATTCAAAATCGGTGCTACCATTCTTTCCTCAAGATCAGTCAATTCTTTCACTGATTTTGGAACTGTGGGAAACTTTAGACCATTGCTAGTTGACAACTTATATACTTTGCCTCTATAAGCATAATTTTTACAAGTTCCACAAATTAAACCTGACGGAAAATTATTTATTTGAGATAAAATTGCATCATTTGCTTTATCGATTCTCAATTCATTTAATTTTACAACGGCAGATTTAAAAAATAGACCTTCACAACAGCAACATATGAACGAAGGCGTTTCCATACGACATTTGATAAATTGCCATTTCAATTTCGCTGTAGTATTATCATCTTTTTGATGCAACATACAGTTATATAAATTATCACGAAACTTTAATACATCAATGTCTCTCTTTTCTTGTCGCCATACTGTGTCCTTTAATGATTTTCGATAATTATATCTCAAGCTTTGCCGTAATTTTCGTATTCTTTGAACATTATTAAGTTTTTCTTTACATTTGTAGTTTTTATGTTGCCTCATTATTCTCATGTGGTTAATATTTTGTTGTAATTCATTTTTCTTATATACAAGATTCATCCGCAACATCTTATTTCGTGCAATATTTTGAGCAAGTTCTCGGGATTTATATGCATCATTATGCCGTAATATTTTATTTCGTGCAATATTTTCAGCTAGTTCTCTGGACTTATATGCATCATTATGCCGTAGTATTTTATTTCTTGCAGAATTGTTGGCAATTTCTTTTGCAATATAATTTATTCTTTGTCTCAATATCTTCATCCTGCTCAGTGTGTTTCTATTTTCCAATTGTTTAAATTCTGGAATTTCTCGTTTACGTTTAATTCGATTTAAATTTGATTCATTCTCTTTGTTACGATAATCGTCATTTTCTCTTGTACGTTTCTTTCGAATTAGCCTTATTTCATTTTCTTTTTTACGAAACTCGGCATTCAGTCGTTTCCGTTGCATTTGTTTGAGAGTATATTCAATTTTTTTTTTCTTCCGATCAATATTATCACGATAGTATTTTCTGTTTCGCATTCGATTTTTCTCATATTCATCAGTTTTATATGTACTTTTAGACCGTAATTTTTGCTTGGCCTGTCTTATTTGTGCATTCCGTTTTTCTTTTTTTTCGTTCTCAGTGACAACATTATTATTAAGGGAGAGATAATCATATTTTCGTTTTTTATTGATGTCTTTTCGTGATTGACGTTTTACCTTCATTTTCGTATTGTCGGAAAATTGTATATTATTTATACAACACTTGGTGTCGCCCCTGGCTGACAAGACAATATTTTATTTAGTACTCTGTGTCGCCTACGGCTGACAAATGTATTTTTTTTTTTATTTAAAAATTGGTGTCGCCTTTAGCTGACAAGACAATATTAATTTGTTTTTTCTTAGTACTTTGTGTCGCCTACGGCCGACAAGTGTATTTTATTCAAAAATTGGTGTCGCCCTTGGCTGACAAGACAAAAATTTTTTTTTATTTATTACTTTGTGTCGCCTACGGCTGACAATTGTATTTTATTCTAATATGTGAGTGTCGCCCTTGGCTGACAATACAATATTTATTTATTTATTTGGTACTTTGTGTCGCCTACGGCTGACAATTGTATGTTATTCATAAATGTGTATTATATACAAATATGTAATATAAAAAAAAAAAAAATTGTATGTATATTATATATAATGTAATTGTATGTATATTATAGACAATATAAATGTATGTATATTATATATAATATAGTCCTATGTCATTATATATATATATATTATATATATATATACACAAAATGAAATAAGGAGTAATGTTTAACAAATAAAAAAATTAATTTGTATAGGAACGGACAAAATTCTTACCTGTTTCAATATGAAAAGACACTCATTAGTTATATTCACTCATATACGAAGTGATCACTATGACTGCACAGTAGAACTGATAATGAAAATATTTACAGTGAATGTGAGACGAAGGTGAGACGTTCAGGGGTAAGGAAAGAAGTACTGCTACCATAAATGAACGCGTGACACACACATATATATTGAATAAACGTGTATATGATTATAACATAAACTGATTCGAGCAATATGGTGAAAGGAATGTTAAACAAATTACAATAACTTCCCTACAAATCGGGTAGTCAAAAAAATTAATGAGTTGGATACCATCATGAGTAATTGTATTGAATAACTACAGTATAAATGATTAGATATAATGGTTTGAATCATAGTAATCAGTAGATGTATAATATGAATAAAAATATACATTTGATTCGAGCTTCATAGCATCATGATTAATTGAATTTTGTTGCATAATTGCATAATAATCATACTACTACTACTACTACTAATAATCATAATTACAGTAACTTCCCTATGAATCGGGAAGTTAATAATAATTACAGTAAATTCCATAGGAATCGGGATGTCAATGTTGCAAGGTGACTAACACCGATCGATAGTCGTGCATCGATTATCGATCTAAGATAGAGAATCGATGTATATGCGGCGATAGCGACACCTATGCGCTGCGATGCGGTCTTGGATATATACGCGGTGGAAGCATGCGAGCGTGAACGTGAACATTATATGATTTTGTTTTTCCTTACTTTTCTGTATTAATTAGTTAAAATATATTCATTAATAATTAATGTGAGTGCTCAATCCTAACAAATGGTAGCAGAGCGTGGTTCAATAAGAAGAAGATGAACACGTAAAATAGAAGATTGAGCGCGATTTTTGTTGCGAAGGAGGTTATGTTCCCACACCACGTGTTCGGTAAGAAGTCCGACGGAAATAGAAATCGCTAAAAGGTACGTCCAAAATAATTAAACATGGCAGACAATATTTCGCTCCCAATAAATAAAATAGAATTCCTTAACGATAAAAATTATTATGTTTGGGCATTAAAAATTTCCGCTGTACTTCGAAATAGAAAGCTTTTCCGAGAGGTTATAGAAACCATCGAACCGGCTGTAGATCGAGATCCAAAATCGGAAACAGGGAAGGCAAGAGCGGTATGGGAGGCGAAGAATGATGAAGCATTCGGTATAATAATACTGACACTGACGGCGGAACAAGCCGGTCAGTTTCTTGGCGAAACAAATGCGAAAAAGGTGTGGGACGAATTAAAGAAAAGATATTCCGGAAATATAGAAGATCGAAGAATAGACATAGGATTAGAATTAAAAAATGTTAAAATTGGTAATCAAGAAACGATCCAAGAGTATGTAACAAGAGTGAAAAATATAGCTTCCAGGAGTGCGACTTTGGGCCAAGTCATATCTAATAGAGAAATTACTTATCATTTGATAAGAGGCCTTCACCCTAAAATGGAAAAAGTAGCTGCGGTGCTGAGAACGCAAAGAAACCTAGAAATAGAAGACGTGGAGCAAACCCTGTTAGAAGAAGAAAATAGGTTAACGCAGGTTCGTGGTACAACTCCACATGACAACCGAGCATGGAAGGGAGAGAAAGCCTATAGAGTAACCGAAGAGCACCGTAGCGAGAGCAATTATAACACTGGATGCTATATATGTGGGAAAAGGAACCATAAGGCTAAGTATTGCTATTACCGTAAAGACAAAAATGGCAATGGTACTGATAGAGGTAATAGTAATAGAAGTAATAGTGACAGATGTAATAATTATGAACCAAAGAAGAATTATAACCATAAAGAAGGCCAGCGTTTTAAGCAATACAATCCAAGGAAGGAGCAGGCGAGTATGGTCACTGCGAGAAAAACAGAGTTTTCATTCAATGTATTCGGTAAAACATTTCCATATAAGGCAGGTGACAAACCCAATCGTTCCTGGACGATAGATTCAGGGTCAACAAGTCATATGACCCCTTACAAAGATTGGCTAGTAGATGCAGAACCATATCAAGTAGAAGTGAACCTTGCAGAAGAGGCTAGGTCAATATGCTCAAGCCTGAGAGGAGATGTAAAAATAACTACTTGGACGAAAGAGGGCACAAGAAATATAAGAATCAAGAATGTTCTATACATACCAAATTTGAGAACAAATTTAATATCTGTTAGTCAGTTAGTAGAGAATGGAAATCGAGTAATTTTTGATCCTGACGGAGTACAGATTTACGGCAATAACGGAACACTACTGGGGACAGCTGAGGAAAAGAATGGCATATACGTACTGAAGGTAGCGGCCATTGGAGAAAGTTACAATGTTACTCAGTCAAGTGAAAAGGTTGCAACGACAGACAAGCAGCCAGAGAGCGTACAGGTGGAAAGGTACTATTCGCTGCAAGATAAAATACTCTGGCATAAAAGGTTAGGTCATGTGTGTGAAGATTACCTGGATAATATGAAGAGACAAGGCTCAGTACGGGATCTCAATTATACACAGAGAAAGATGGAAAATTGCGAGGCGTGCACTATGGGGAAGCTCTCACAGCGCCCACACAAACCAACCCACGGGAATACCTCGAACAGTGTACTAGAGTTACTACATGTAGATGTGTGTGGCCCGTTACCAATAGAATCCATTGGTGGCAATAGATACATACTTGTGATTGTCGATGACTACAGCAGGTATACTATGGTTTATTTTATCAAAAATAAGAGTGAAGTGCATGAAAGTTTGTGCGAATACATTAACAGATGGGAGAATGAATTAGACAGAAAGGTTAAAAAGATTAGAAGTGACAATGGTAGAGAATTTGTGAACAGTATAATGGAAAACTTATTTAAGGAAAAAGGAATACAGCACCAAAGGACGGTACCATACAACCCGCAAAGCAACGGGGTTGCTGAGAGGACTAATCGCACGCTATTGGAAAGAGCTAGAACCATGCTATATGACGCCAAATTACCACTCGAATTTTGGGCTGAAGCAGTAGGAACTGCAGCTTACTTAAAGAACTTGACATTGACCAAAGGAGAAAAAGAGCAAACGCCTTTCGAGAAGTGGACTAGTAGCAAGCCCACAGTAATATATACAAAGGTATTCGGTTGCTTGACGTATTCTTTTATACCGAAGAATTTAAGAAGCAAACTAGAAATGAAAGCGAAGAAGGGAATATTTATAGGTTATTCACAAGAAAGCAGATCCTATAGAGTTTACAACCCAGAAGATGGCAAGGTGTATACAACAAGGTCAGCCAAATTTCAAGAAAATGAATTGGGATCAGTATTACTGAACGTACAAAATGATGATACTGCAGGAATAAAAAACCTGGAGTACAACGCAGACTCAGATTACGAAATAGAGACATTAATAACACACAACAAGGATGGTGATAATGATGGAATGACATCAGGTGAGAACGAGGCAGTGCAAGAGGCAGCTGATACACAAACAGAAAGGCAAGACCAAGAAGTTCCCACGCAGAGACGGACCGTAGGTAGAAAACCTGGGAAAAGTAATGAGGAAATTCGGGCCCTACATCGTATCGAATTAAGAGAGAAGGAAGAGAAACTGAGGAGCGAAGGAGTTAGAAGATCAGAGAGACTACAGGATAAATGCATGCAAGTCAATGTAAGAAGACAAGACGCGAGTACAATTCCAAGAGATTTCAAAGAAGCGATAGAATCTGAACAGGGTGAGAGATGGTTAGAGGCTATGAGTGACGAAATGGATTCGTTACGGCAACACAATGTATGGGAGCTGGTACCCAAAAAGGAAGGAATGAAGATGGTAAAAAGCAAATGGGTATACAATATAAAAGAAGCGTTAGACGGCAGCAAAGAAAAGTTTAAGGCAAGGCTGGTTGCGGTAGGGTGTTCCCAAAGGGGAGGCATCGATTACGACGAATCATTTTCACCCGTTATAAGATTAGAATCATTTCGGGCCTTGGTAGCCATGGCAGCTATAAAAGAACTACAGATAAGACAATACGATGTGAAAACAGCATACTTACACGGTATATTAGATAAACCAGTTTATATGGAACAGCCAAAAGGATTTATAGACGATAAATATAGAGGTTACGTATGCAAACTATCTAAAAGTTTATATGGACTGCCTCAGTCAGGTAGGCATTGGAACGAGATGTTTGACAAGACGATAAAAGACCTTGGACCAGAGCCGATACCAGAGGACCCGTGCATTTACAAACTAGTGAGGGATGGTAAGATCTTATTATTAGGCGTTTATGTAGACGATTGTTTTGTTGCAGGTACAGATGATAAAATTATTGATGAATTTATGGGAAAATTGGAGAACAAATTTAGAATGACTCAAACAACAGGTGAACTAAAGTTCTTGAATATAAAATTGGAACAGGACGACCAGACCATAAGGTTATCCCAGAAGGATTACATAAATAAAATACTAGGAAAATTTGGACTAGAAAACTGCAACACAGTAAGAACGCCGTTAGATATGCAACAAGATCTCGACAACTGCCAAGATTCATCGCCAGTAGATTCTAAGGAGTATCAAGAAATGCTCGGATCATTAATGTACTTAACGGTCGGTACTAGACCGGACGTATCGTTTGCAGTATCGAGATTATCACAATTTAGTCAAAACCCAAAGAAAACACATTTGATAGCACTTAAGCGAATATATAGATATTTAGGAGGTACCAAAGACTATAAGTTAGTATATGGTAAAAATAGAGTAGAATTAGAAATAAGTACAGACGCTAGTTGGGGAACAACGAAAACGGCGAAGTCATATAGCGGTTACACTGTAAAGATAGGGGATTGTCTCATACCTTGGAGGAGTCAAAAACAGAAACTAGTAACGTTGTCAACTTGTGAGTCGGAAATAGTCGCGATCTGTGAGGGGGTAAAAGAGATGAAGTGGATATTTGCAGTACTAAATAGTTTAGGATTGTATGAAGCATGTAAAGTTCCTATTACGTTGAAGACTGATAGCCAATCGGCGATAGATTGGATAAATAAGAATAATGTTACTAATAGGACAAAACACATAGGTAGAAAATATTACTTTATAAGGGATGAAGTAAAAAAGGGCAACATTAAGTTACAACATGTTAGCACAGAGGATATGGAGGCAGACATTTCAACAAAAGGTGTAACATTTGAAAAACACCAGAAATGTGTAGAAGAATTAGGTCTGCAAACAAAGTATATCGGTATTAGTCAAAGGGGGGATTGTTGCAAGGTGACTAACACCGATCGATAGTCGTGCATCGATTATCGATCTAAGATAGAGAATCGATGTATATGCGGCGATAGCGACACCTATGCGCTGCGATGCGGTCTTGGATATATACGCGGTGGAAGCATGCGAGCGTGAACGTGAACATTATATGATTTTGTTTTTCCTTACTTTTCTGTATTAATTAGTTAAAATATATTCATTCATAATTAATGTGAGTGCTCAATCCTAACAGTCAATAAATCGGGAAGTTAATAATAATAATAATAATTCAATTTTATTTAAAAAAAAAATTTTTTTTTAAATTTTTATTATATTTTAAAAGAAAGATTAACTTAAAAAAAAATTGTAAGTGACTATTGCGAATAATTATACCCTCTGATTTTTTGAATTCCTACTGTCCACCGTAGTGGAAATGTTGATTTATAATATAGGGACCACGGCCTCTCCCTCCTGACCCACAACCACCTACCCTTCCCCCACGTCTGTAGGCGCCGCGCCGCCACCGCCCACGCGATGATCCGCCATTGGTCCCACGATCTGAAAAAGAACAAACCATTAAGTATTTCCATATTAGTATTTCGGATCTAGTTTTTTTAGAAAATATGACCCATATATATTCGGAATTACAGTAACTTCCCTATGAATCGGGAAGTTAAAAAATATAAGGAAACACTTACTTTTGTTCTGACCTTCCAATGCTTGGAGGATCCGTTGCATTAATGCAACGGGCACCTCCACATTGGGCTCCTGGGCAGCACCTACTCCACCAGCCACCGGATTTGGCGATGGAGGAGGTGCTGGCAGCGTCGGACGTGGTGGTGGTGGCTGCGATTTATGTGGCGGCTCGCAGGAGGGAGGCGCCCCCATCGCCATCACCTCCAATTTTTGTATTAATAAGTCTGGAATGAAAAAAGAAACATATGAAACATCATTGATGTATAAAAACAGTAACTTCCCTATAAATCGGGAAGTTAAAAAAAAACATATTGAATAAAAATGAAAACAATAACTTCCCTATAAATCGGGAAGTTAAAAAGAAAAAATTACAATAACTTCCCTATAAATCGGGAAGTTAAAGATAAAGAATTTAGAAATTCAGATTAGTATACCCATGGAGACTTACCTACGAACCGTCCTGCTCGCGAAGCACAAACAAACTGATACCATACGCACACATCTTCTGTGAATTCCCCACTGAGGACAATAATACATACCTCGTTCCATTTATTTTGTTCGATACGACAACCGTGTGTACAACAGCGTTAGCCGCATTCCATCGGCAGATGCGAAATATAACAATATATATAATCTTCTTAAAACGTACACTAAATTACAATAACTTCCCTATAAATCGGGAAGTTAATATTGATAATAATATACTGCAACTAACGAATCGGGAAGTTCTTTGTGTGACTCTTCGAGAGTCAGATACCAAATAACATCCGTACCACTAACACTCTCGCGAACTCACAAAGCGAGCTACAACACCCCCACCCGCGAAGCGAGCGAGCAACAATAACCAGCTAGTTAATTTTAATATTCCGCATGCTCCATTAACCAATCCGTCTTCAACATCAATGTTATTGATTATCAAAAAATATTATTTTTTTATATTAACTTTCAATTTCATCTCAGTTAATAATTCGTATTGAACTGCTTGTTTTTTTAAAGATTGTAATATAAATGTTTTTGTACTTTCATCGATATTCTTTGAAAATGTATTCTCGGCAATAGCGATGATTAACTCAATCTTGTATTGAGATATTTTTCGATTAATGTAAGCGGTAACATTAGCATTAGTTGGATAATTAAAAAAAAATTTTTTTTAATTTTTTTTTAAAGTTAAAAAAAAATTTTAAAAGTTAAAAAAAAATTTTTTTTAAATAAAAAAAAATAAAAATGAAATATATATAATTGCGTTTGTTTATTCGGTGGAACATTTCCATCCTCTCGTATAAATTGCATTGTTGAATGAACTTCTTTCGAAAAAAACTAAAAAAACTAAAAAACTACTTGACCAATATGGACCAAAATCTAATCAGCTCTAAGTTACAGCGGGGCACATCGATTGCATCATTCATCATTCCGATCGCGTAGTTACTTTTTCTGAAAACGTTAACGAAAAATTTGATACCATAGAAACGGACATACGCACACACACACACACACACACACACATACCGACATTTTGATAAAAATAGTCTAAAATGACTCCAATAACCATGAAACGTGAAGATCTGCTAAAAATTCGATTTTCGATTTTCGGGGTAATTACAGTAACTTCCCTATGAATCGGGAAGTTAAAAAATGTCGATTTCGGCTTCGTTATTTAGTTATTAACAATTAAAAATCCGCCTAAAATGCTGCAACACTTCTGACAAAAGTATACGTTGCGTACGTCACACAGTCGCGCGACAGTCTCGTATCAAGTGACAAACGCATGCATACCTTGGTTCTCATTTCGGGCCTGAGCGAGATGAAAATGTTTAATAGATTGTTGGACGACATTGAACCTACCTACTCGTTAAAATCCACAAGGGCATTTCTAATATCCGCCCTATGGAATTATCGAGTAGAAGGGGTCAATGCCCTTTCACTTTTATTACTGAGGGGAATGACGAGAATGTAAAGAACTGGTAATCCTTTAATGTTGAAAGACTGCACTTTATTGAACTTGATTTACGTCGGGAGACTCGCTCCCAGACGGAATGGACATCTTGAGGTTGTATGATTCCTGCCGTCGGATCGCGACGGAGATCTTGAGCGGAGCCTGACCGGGCCCCGTCGCGAACGGAAATCTTCAACGCGTGCAACGGAGATCTTGCCGTGTCGCGGGTAATAAACATACATATCTTCTGAAATACTCGGAACCGAATTGCATGGTCGTAAAATTAAATAGATTTGACGTTTATGAACAATCTATTATTATATTAGTGGCTGATAAATGTAAATAAATAGGCTTATAAAATGTGATTTTTTATTTAATAACATTCTTTATCAAAATTCAAATAATTATAATTCAAATAAATACAGTGATTTTACAATTTATATACTATGACGTTGCAAGTTTGCAGCGTCCCTTCCTTACCCCAAGAATAGCGAAAGGAAAAACAGAATTACGTATGGACCGGGCCGATCCTGTCTCGAACCACGAATCCGCACGCGGAAAAACGAGCGTTCCCCGAGGAAACGAAATACCGAAATTCCAGCTGACGCCCGATACGTTTGCCGAGTACGGCTAAGTTGCAGGGGCGTATCACCAGGGCGACGAGACCGCCGAAAACTCCCCGAAGCAGGAAACCGATGCAAGGAGCGCCCGAAATCTGAGGAAGGCCGAAAAACAATAGTCCGTGCACGGGTGAATATAAAAGGAGTCGACACACACGGGCCAATCAACCCGGAGGCGCCGACGTGGGACCAGAACCCCTACCGAACATCGTTCTTTTCGCGATCCCGTCGTCGCCTCACCCCGCTTAAAATGGGGTTCTAGCGTGGGTGGTGTGGGAGACACCTGAGAGGGAGTACCCTCGCCGGTCGTTTATCGCAACCGGTAATTTCGCGAGTAATTCTCGGGCTCCTAGGTTCCGTAAGGACACGGCCCTGCGTGGCACTAGATCGCCAGCGTGAAGTACGCCACTAGGGAATTTCGACTAGGTCGCTAGAGTGGGGGGAACCAGAATCGATACGCGCCGTGGCGAGAATCGAAGGAATCACTGTCGTGCCGGCTCGCGTCACGAGAGAACAGAGCCACTTTTCGCGAAGTATCGTAAGATAGTATTCCGCGTGCGGATAGTGTTCGTGGCGAAATCCCGTTAGGATATTGAGGAAGGGAAATACAGCCGCCCAACCTGTTTTCGACGAACAACAGATTCCGAGTCACGGTAACTCGACAGTGATTCCGTAGACTCGTCTACGAGCGAGTTCGTTAATTTCGCGGGGGGCACGAGCCGATAGTCGACTCTGTCCCCGATATTCGCGTGTGCCGAGGCGCTTCCCGCCTCGTGCCCAGGGCTCGTACCGATCCGACGGTACTTTGAGCCGATTCAAGAGGTTCCCTCCCGTTAGCATATCGGAAGTTTTCCTCGGGAGAACCGACAGCGTCGTGAGATAGTTCCTTTTCGCGAACATCACGGTAATCCTTTCGCGAGGGTAGAAATCGCCCTTTCGCGAGAATTCCATATCGCACGAAGTACGCGTGATAGCTCAGATCGCGCGAGCCGTTAACATCTCGTTCGCGGAAACCTTCGAATTTCTCGGGAACGATCGCGACAGTCGCGACCCGGAGTTCGTTAATTTCGAGAACGTTTCGTGCGGTACCCTTCCGGTACCTGGCGCCCGAACTTGTCGATTGCGTTTGTCCCGGGTGGACCGCGTCCGCACGGCCGCGCGCGGCCCGGCCTCAGCGCCTATAAAATCCCGGAAGTTGCCGTTCTTCCCCGTACTCGGTACGACGGAAAAAGGGCAACGTGACAATACATGTATTTGACTTTTTCTGGTGTCTGTTAATGGCAAACAATCCAAAAGTATCCTAAAGCGCATTTTCAGGGACCCTATAGTACGTTCAATTGCCATCCTCGTGGATGACAAACAATAATTAAAATTTATTTGCCGGTTTCTGAGATGTCCATTATTCCGAAAAGGCACCATCACGTGAGGACGAATGGCATATCCGACGATATGCGAATTATTCGGAAAATACTCTTCAGGCAATTCAGTATAACTGGCTACTGGAGAGTTCCGAAAAACTCTAGAGTCGTGGACCGATCCAACCTGTCTAGCATATACAGTCGGTCACGAAAATATTCGGACACCACTATAGTTTTGACTATTATAGTCCGTACTTCGTAAATTTATGCAATAAGAACAAAAAGAGGTTTCACGTATGTTACTATGCAGTGTGTAGTTAACATAAACATAAGAGATATTTATTTACGATAAGTGATTATATAAATAATAAAAGAAAAATGGAAAGTACGCTCATTTTCATGTCACGAAAATATTCGGACACTTGCTATACTTCTCAAGTTTCCAGGTTCCAGGAACTGACTGAAACAATGTTTGTAAACATATCATTCATACTATGTACAGAGTATGTGAGAGATCGAATATTTGTCAGTCTTGCTCAAAATTTGTGCGAAATGGGTCGGAAAAGGAAGAACACGTCGTTTAATATGCGACAATTAGTAATTTTTCATCGGGAAAAGGGGAAATCGATTCGCAAAATTTCAGATTTATTAAATATTAGTAAGAGCACGGTATGGGATATTGTGCAACGTTACAAGAACGAAGATAGAATTGAATCTATCCCTCAAAGCGGACGCAAACCGATTCTCAATACTCGTGATAAACGCTCCATAATTAGGAAAATCAAATGTGATCCTCGGATAAGTGCTCCAAAGTTAGCAGCTGAATTAAATAATGACCGTGGAATATCAGTGCATCCGGAAAACATAAGAAGAGTGTTACTAGCTAAGAGTGTTACTGTTAATAGCTCGAAAAAACGCCGTATATTAACGCGAAAAACAGGATAAAGAGACTGAATTTTGCAAAAAACTATATTTCAAAGGAAAGTCAGTGATGGGAAGACGTAATTTTCGCGGACGAGTACAAATTTAATATTTATGGAAGCGATGGAAGAATTAGGGTATGGCGGAAATCGAAAGAAGAATTAAATCCGAGACATATGCAGTATGCAGCCGACTGTGAAACACGGTGGTGGGTCTGTGATGGTGTGGGGCTGTATTTCGGCCCATGGAGTAGGCGAATTAGTTTTTATCGACGACATCCTCGATAAAAATAGGTATTTGCCCTTTTTGCAAAACAATTTTTAAAAAAGTGCTGATAATATGGGACTTCAAAGCGGGATACAATTTTATCAGGATAACGACCCAAAACACAAATCGCGTATTGTGCAAGAATTCTTATTATACACTTGCAAGAATATCCTCCACCCACCACCGCAATCGCCAGATTTGAATCCCATTGAAAATTTATGGGATGAATTAGATCGCCGAATTCGGACAACTCCCATAAACACGAAGGACGAACTAAAAAGACGTCTGCAAGTAGAATGGCTACGTATTGGGCAAGATTATTTAAAAAGAATAATTTATAATATGCCAACGCGATTACGGCACGTCATAAAACATATGGGATATCCAACAAAATATTAATTTATAAAAACAAGATTTATATATAGTGTGTGACGTGGCAAGTTTTGCCGACGTCCCTCGATCCCGAAAAAGAGAGGCCGGGCCGCCCTCTGGCAATGCCGATGCGAAACGGCCGTTTGCGAACGCTCTCCCTGGGCATGCCGATTTCCCAGGGGCGAGTAATCACGCGTTTTGAGCGTCGCGCCATTTGGGCGACGCGAACTTTACAGGACCGAAACCGGGCTCCAGGGGAGCCCGGCCCCTATTTCTCACCGGACGAGGCTTTATCGGGACTGGCCCCGGAAGGATTTCGTGCCGAGACACCGAAGGAAGTACCGAGCCCGGGTCGACGAACCCGGAGGCACCGACGAGGGAAAGTGGACACGAGACGAACATCTTCTCGACCCCGTCGCTGCCTCGCCCGGAAAAGAAGGTGTCCACGACCGGAGCGGCTAGGACTTTCCTCTTCACGAGCCGTCGCCGTTACAATCGGGAAAGCGGCGAACGCGATTACCAATTTCCGCGAGCCAGGGATCCCGCGCGACAGGATGCGATCCTGCGAGGAGATACCGCGCGATAGGTCCGCGAGTCTCAAACGGGAGAAATAGGGTAGGGAGTAGGGGGACGCCTTGCTTCCGCGTTACCGAGCCGGCCGAAAGTAGGCCACTGGGTCGTTGGCCGTATCGCGCAGTAGTCCAACAAGTAGAGCCGAATTCAAAAAAGTTAAGAAGTGCGTGCCATATAGAGGGACGGAAAAGACGAGCGTGCCGTTCAGCTGCCGCCGTAACATCGTTGCCGTTGGTAAGCGCCGGTCAGGCTTCCTTAATTATTTTTGGAATTCAGTGAACTTTTCGTGTTGGCTCCGTAACGTTTTCGCGAGATCCTTGTTCGCGTCACGAAACGACGAACCGTCTCCTTGCCGCGTGGTCGGCCATCTTTTCGTGAAAGGACGTACGGTCGTCGATCGGTTAACGTGCGTGCCGGTTGGTAACGCGAGGTCGCGGACTCGCGGGGGGCCGTATCGTTGCCGATTTTGCGGGCAAATTATACGACATCTTCGAGACGTTCCCCGGGGTGACGTCACAGCGGCCCGTATCGTGTCCGACGGCGAATTTCGAACGACCCAAACATTGTATCGCGTATTCCATCGGAATCCGGCCGTTATTCCGCGCCGAAAGCGCCTTGTAAAAGCGAATTAAAATCTTGCAAACGGTTGGGTTCGACGCGAACGAGAAAATAGCGCGAGCGACCGAAAACCTGTCGCGAAATTATCGTGAACGCGCCGGCTTGTAAAGTACCGCTGCCGGCTCTCACCGGCAGCCCTGTCGTGTCCATCGGACTAATAAATTGTTCAAGCCGATTCTCTCGTTGATCATTTCCGTCGAGAAACCTTTCCGCCGCGGGAAATGCTCCGTATTTCGCCCGCGTAGAATCCTGAGCCCATCCTAGAACCATCCAGAACATCGCGAGGTTCTCGCAGCTTCGGAGCATTCGTTCGCGCTTCGCGTTAATATCGCGCTATTCGTGTAACACCTCCGAGTGTCTGGCGCCCGAAAATTGATAGTAAAATCGAATCCTTTCGTGAATATCCGAATCTGCGAGATACCTTTTGTTCCGGGTGGACCACGTATCGCGCGGCCGCGCGTGGCCCGGCGTTTCGCCCGTAAATACCCGGAGTCGCAGGCGTTCCGTCCTTCCGACGGACACGTGAAATTTAGGCGACGTGACAAGTGTTATAAACTTAGTTTTGATAGTGTCCGAATATTTTCATGACATGAAAATGAGCGTACTTTCCATTTTTCCTTTATTATTTATATAATCACTTATCGTAAATAAATATCTCTTATGTTTATGTTAACTACACACTGCATAGTAACATACGTGAAACCTCTTTTTGTTCTTATTGCATAAATTTATGAAGTACGGATATTTTCGTGACCGACTGTACGTGCGTAAAATGACCAAGAGAATTACATATTACTTGCACGTTGATGGAATGAATGCCTTTTCGACTGATGTATGAGTTTACATCTGTAGAGGGAGCTCGGATTTTAATATGTGTCCCATCAATAGCTCCAATAACATTGGGAAAACCGCATGATTTTTCAAATTCTTGCATTACATTAATAGCAACTTGACCTTTTGGCCATGTTATAAATCGAGGTACAATACAATGGAGAGCATATTTAACACGTTTTAATGCTCGAAAAGCAGTTGCTTTGCCAACTCCAAATTTTATCGCTACCGATCTGAAACAATGATATATGTATCATATAGATTAAATAATGTGATAGTCTTTATTATATTACTATATATTTCTCCACGTAAATACCTATAAGAATCAGGAGTAGCCATGAACCAAATACCAATAAGAAGTTGCTTTTGTTCTGGTATTGGTTGTTTACTAGAGGATTGATTAATTGCACATAATGCTGGACCAATTATTCTCAGTACCATTTCAAAAGTTTCAGGATAAATTCTAAAATAACGTGATATAACATTTATTAAAAAATGTAATCATTTTAGTAACCAATTAACAAAAAATATTTTTATTTTTAAAACAAATATGTATGTTACTTACCGAAAATGTTCTTTGAATACTGTTCTAGAGTAACCAGGGATTACTCGCTCAACATAATCTTCTATTTTTTCGGTTAAAACAATCTCTCCACGTGTTTCGCCAACCATCAATACTAAATAAATTATCTCCAAATCAAAATTTACAAAAATTTCTTCCAATTCAGATTCACTGTCACTGATATTGGTAGTATCACTCGAATCACTACAATTGTTCATGTCTTCGTTTTCAATGTTTTTATTTAACAAAAATAAGGTTAATGCACATAACGCTTCGTCACCCATGTATGCAGCCATTTTTGATTCGCATCAAATGCATAGAAAATCATTCCGTGGCCAAGCGCGCATCATCACGTATCATGCGCGCATCATGCAACGGAACGATGTCAATGCGCGCATCACATTGAATGCAGTCTATGCGCATAATGCATGCCACGGAACGCACCCCAGGTTGGCGTGGGAAATCACACTCACTGACCTCACGGCCGTTCCAGGTTTTGATTCGCTGGAAACGTTTTTGGAGAATCGCTCTCATTCTTTCACCTCCATGCGGAGCGCAGAGCCGTCCAAGGCCTGGAAGGCGGAGGGGTCGTCCGGCCGCGGTGGGTCCTCAACAGCCAGCCGCAATCTAATGACCGTTAAGGTGGAGGGAGCGAAGCCAAAAAAGAAGAGCGGTCGTCAATGCCCTCTCTGTTCGGGCAGCCACTCCATTGCGTCGTGTAATCAATACAAAGACCGGTCTGCTGCGAAACGACGGGAAATTGTCGATAGCAAGGGGCTCTGTCTCTCGTGCGTCGCGACTGCACATCGCCTCGCCCACTGCTCCTCCACCTTTCGATGCTGGGTCTATGGTGAGCAACATCACACGACGCTCCATGATGCCTGCGCCGCCAAGGAAGGGACCGACCAGGACACGTTCAAAACAGCCGCCATCCACACTGTGGGTGCCCACCAAGGAATCCTTCTGGCCACCGCGAAGGTCAAACTGCAGGCGCCCGATGACAGGACACTTCTGGTCAGAGCTCTTTTGGATTTGGGTTCGGAATCGTCGTTCCTGAGCGAATGGGCCGCTCAGTCGCTGCGGTTGCGGAGACGGGCGGTGCGAGTGGCCTTGACGGGCTATCAGGGCACCAACGTCGGGACTGCTCGATCGGAGGTGCAAGTATGCCTGCGTTCCCCCATTGATTCTGAGTTCCAGGTGCAGCTGGAGGCCTTGGTGACCAAATCCCTCACCGCTCCCACGCCCTCGAAGCGCGTGGTACTGCGGGAATGGTCACACATCCAAGGACTACCACTGGCAGATACGAACGAAGGGTCGGCCTGGTGGGAACGCCGGTTACCGTGCGAACGCCATTCGGGTAGACGCTAATCGGCCCTGTTGGGAAGGAGCACGCAGTGGCTAGGAAGACGAGGGTCCTTCACGTGAGCCGCCGGGATCCTGTCCCGGACCTTCAACGGTTCTGGGAGATGGAAGAAATGCCGTCGTCGCAGCCGCTGTCGCCGGAGGACCAGCAATGCGAAAAACTGTTCAGGGACACGACGTATCGGGATGGGTCTGGGCGGTATGTTGTTCGCTTACCTTTTAGGGGGGAGGAACGACCATCGACGGCCCAGTCGAGAGTGGTCGCTTTCCGGATGCTCCTCAGTGCTGAGTCCAGACGAGCACGTGACCAGCAGCTCAGGCATCACTATGTGGACTTCATGCAGGAATACCACCGTCTAGGGCAGGGGTCGGCAACCTGCGGCTCGCGAGCCACATGCGGCTCTTTGGATGTGAAGCTGCGGCTCTTTAGTTCCATATGCAAATATTATTTATTTTATCAAAAAAAAAACATTTAAAATTCGTTCTAAATCGATTAACGAGGATTAGGCACCCCTCCCCCGTGACACGCGTCGTCACTGTCGTCAGTCCGTCGGAAGCTCTCGAATGACGCCGTCGTCGGATGTTTCTATGTAGGTTTTAACCCTTTCGCTGCGAACAGCGCCTATAGGCACTCGACATAGACGCCTCTCCTCAGCGAACAGCGCCTATGGGCGCCGTGTATTTGTTTTGGATTTTTTGCTATTAATAACTGCACAACAGTGGCCAGTAGTTCGTTTGTCTTCGACGCGTTAGCTGCAAACGCTTCTTGTGCAGAATCGTATTGTAAGAAATGCGGTGTGTCTTTGTACACGTGTAAGGAATGCGTTGTGTCTTTGTAAACGAGCAGCACAACGCGGCAGCGGCACAGCAGCGCGGCGGCGACGCACCGATCAAGGGATGCGACCGGGCTTTTCGAAAAGACCGTCGATCCCGTCACCGAGGTGCGGTACCCATCAAAAGCCAATCTCGCTATTGGTCAATTTTGGTGACACGAATAGAGTATAAAGGGGAGCGAGAGCATCCAAAGAGTTAGTTGAAGTCTGAATCTCGTCGTTGAGAATACAAGTCTCAAGTCTTTAGTTTACGCGACACGCAATTATTATTCTTTTGTACGACCATAGTGAATAAAGAGAGTTTCTTGTTTTATTACGAATCCTCGTGTTTTGTGGAGTGCTTTTTTAATATATATAACCATCACAGTTCCTATAACAAATTCAACGCGTATCGTGTTATCCGTGCAGACAACCTTCTACTGTCGCGTAGTAATAAAAAAACCGAAGTAAAGGTAGGTAACGTAATAAGTATTATATTTTTAAAATACATATTATATATATTTTTTTCCAAATAAGATACCTAACTACTTTTTTGATGTCAATAAAAATTGTCAAAAAAGAAACAAAGTACTAACTGTTGGATATTACCGCGAAAGTGTTTTTATTAAAATATATATTTAATAAATTACCTATTTTATTATTTATTTATTTTATAGCTTTTATTATTTTTTAAAAATTAGCGTTAAAATAATAATTGTAAGTGTAAGTACTGTTATGCCGCGGCCTTGCAGGTGAGAGGATGGTCCGGGATCCGGATCAGAAGCTCGGAAGGTTACGAACAAAGATCGAGACTTTCGGGCGGATGCGTGTATTTGTTCTCTTACAATTAATGTATAAGACGACTTGACTCGACAGAGAAGACACTCAGTCGTGGTCGTGTGGTGTTTATATATCATGATTTTGACAATGCGTGGGGTACTGAATTCCATGAGTCATGGAATTCCTCATTGGTCAATAATGGGTTACTGGGCCATTGCGCCACCGATGACTGACCCAGCAGTTGTAGTACTGATGAGCCAGCGATGCAGTCCAGGGCCGCACGTAACAGTACCTATAAATTGTTATTTAATAAACCTATTTTCGAACTATGAGGACCAAAGTAGGTAGGTATTTGCAGTTTTAGATTGTTTATATGTTTGGCAATTTTCATTGATTTCGGCATAGCTGGGCATAACACCTTTACTCGTAAACTAAGTATCTAATATTTGCCAAAATTAAAAAAAAAAACTAAAATGTGCAGACTGCGCCGTGATAAACACGTTCTGACAAGTCCGTTCGTGCCAGTCGGCGATCACCGTACACGGGAGGCGACCACAGATGCGACGAAACTATGTACTTATAGTCAATCAGTACGTGAGAGAGTGAGACAAACAGTGTGTTTCGTGTCTAAATTATTTATTTTAATAATTAAATTATTAGAGAATTATTTATTTTATATAGGTGAGTATTTTTAATTGGGAAATATCGTTGTAAAATGTTTTTTGATAAATTATATTTCATTATGCCCAGCTTCTCGTATGTATTTACTTAGGTATACGTTGACATAGTAAATAATTGCAAAACTTCTCATCTGCTGTTTTGGATTCCTAAATAATAATTTAAAAAATTCTTTATTACAGCTTCACCGCAAGCATGGCATCTACAAAAAAAAGAGAAGAACTGAAGAAGAGCATCGAGAATTCAATCGGGATTGGACGGAGTCGTTCGCTTTCATATGCAACTCAGATGGCCTTCCGACTTGTCTCATTTGCCACGAAAAATTGGCACACAGGAAGAAATCAAATTTAGAGAGACACTTCACTAAAAAACATAGTCAGTTTGCTACTAAATATCCAGCCGGCGAAGAACGAAAAAAAGCTGTCGACGAGCTCCAAAAACAAAAACAGCAATTAAGTTACATGTTAAGTAACTGGACGCAATCTACAAGTAATGTTAATCTGGCAAGCTTCGCGGTATCACTAGAAATTGCAAAAAAAGGCAAACCATTCACAGATGGCGAGTATGTAAAAAATTGCTTCATACGTGCATCTGAAGAACTGTTTCGTGATTTCAAAAACAAACCAGAAATCTTGAAAAAAATCAAAGATTTGCCACTATCCGCTAAAACAGTACAAGATAGAATAGCTAAAATGTCTTCAAATGTAACATCTTTGCAGGTGGAAGATATTCAACTATCTTCTGCCTTATCACTTGCTATAGATGAGTCTTGCGACATAAAAGACACGGCAAAAGTTGCCCTTTTTGTCAGGTATATGTCTTCCCAAGGTCCAAAAGAAGAACTTCTAGGATTGCTACCGCTCTCGGGACAAACTAGAGGGGAAGATATAGCGAATGCCGTGCAAAAATTCCTTGAAGACAATAAGATCGATTTAAATAAAATCGTTTCAATAGCAACTGATGGATCCAGAAGTATGACAGGAAAAAATAAAGGGGCAACAATGATTCTTCAGAGCAAAATAAACCACGAAATTCTTACGTTTCACTGCATAATACACCAAGAAGCGCTTTGTGCCCAAACATTTCCGGCCGAAATAGTTGAGGTCATGAATTTGGTAATCAAGATTGTTAACAGCATCTTGTCAAAAGCACTCTACCATCGTCAGTTTAAAGACTTCTTAAACGAAATGGAGACTCAGTATTCCGACCTCCTTCTTCACAATAAAGTGCGATGGCTTTCCAAAGGTAAGGTGTTGAAACGTTTTGCTTTGTGCTTGGATGAAATAAATACATTCCTAAATGAAAAAGGCATTAATCACCCTGAATTAGAGAACGACTAATGGTTACAAAAATTTTACTTTATGGTGGATATCACAGCGAAATTAAATGAGCTGAATCTAAAACTGCAAGGAAAGGGAAACCCAGCCTATGTTTTGGTAGAAGAATTGGTTTGTTTTGAAGAAGAATTAATTCTTTTTGCAGAAGATATTCAGAGCGGTAAATTAATTCATTTTCAATTTCTAAAGCAATATCGCGATAAAACCAGTGTAACTGTTGACACGAATTACTTCAGCACAGTTATAAAAAACATTAAAGATGAATTTGCTGACAGATTTGAGCAATTCAAAACCAACAAAACCACTCTAGCATTCATAGTAAATCCTCTCAACACAAAGAGTAACGAAATCCACATTGAGCCATTTGGAATTGATACTGGATCTGTACAAATACAATTGATCGATTTAAAAAGTAAAGCTTTGTGGAGTGGAAAATTTACAGAGTTGAAAAGCAAGTTGGAAGAGTTGGAGGTCCAGAAATGTATGTACGTAACGCAACAAAAGTGGACAGCTGTAAAAGAAACGCCGCGAGTTGAGACACTTATATTCGACGCATGGAATAGTCTTCCAGATTGCTACAGTGAGGTGAAGAAGTTGGCATTTGGAGTGCTGACTATCTTCGGATCGACATATTCGTGCGAGCAAGCGTTCTCTTGCATGAATATAATTAAAAGTAAAGTAAGAAGCCAACTAACAAATGAAAATTTAGAGTCGTGTTTGAAACTTAAAACAACAAGTTATGAGCCAAATTTATCCAAACTTTCTAAAACCATGCAAAGCCAACGCTCCCATTGAATTTGTTTGCTCAAATGTATGTTATTGTTTTTTTTATTTTAAATACAAGTTACATTGTTTAATAAAGTTTAAATTTTCTACTTGAATAACCATGCAAAGCCAACGCTCCCATTGAATTTGTTTGCTCAAATGTATGTTATTGTTTTTTTTATTTTAAGTACAAGTTACATTGTTTAATAAAGTTTAAATTTTCTACTTGAATAACCATGCAAAGCCATCGCTCCCATTGAACTTGATTGCTCAAGTGTTTGTTATTGAAGTAGAAGTTAGTGTTGTAATTAAATGTTTAATTGTTTTAATTTTTTACTTAAATAATAAGTAATTATCTAATAATGCCATATATATATTATCTAATTTGTTGTGAAAAACACTACTTATATATGAATAAATAGATATTTTTTCTTATGAATAAATAGATTAGTTTTTTTTATCAAAAAACTTTATTTATGCGAGTACTATTTATTGTTGGCAAGAAAATATTTTGTGGCTCTTTAAAAACTTTGAAATTTTGTAAATTGTAATTTTTGACTCTTCCGATTCAAAAGGTTGCCGACCCCTGGTCTAGGGCATATGACCCTCGCACCAGCCCCTCTCCAGGATGGTGATCCTGGCTGCTACATTCCACACCACGCGGTCTGGAAGGAGAACGAGGGAAAGAAGAAAATCCGCGTTGTCTCAATGACAATTTATTGGCGAGACCGAAGCTGCAGAGCGACCTCTGGGCGATTATCACCCGCTGGCGTCTGTTCAGGGTGGCATTCTCGGCGGACATCGTCAAGATGTTCAGACAGATTGCGGTCCACCCTGAAAACCAAGACTGGCTTCGTGTTTTGTGGAGAGATGATTCGGCTCAATCGGTTTCTGATTACAGACTCACCACAGTGACGTACGGAACCGCTCCTGCCCCTTACCTTGCGCATCGGGTGTTGAAGCAGCTGGCGTTGGATGAGGAAGAGCGACGTCCGTTGGGCGCCACACAGTACGGCGTTCTTATGGGCGGACTGGACAAAAGTCTGTTCTTGACGGATTCTTATAGGAAATTTCACGCTGATCACGAATATACCATATATTAAGGGTCCCTGAACAGAGATTAAGTTTTTATCGCAAAATACCGTTTTTTTCGAAGTTTTTCAAGTGTTTTTGCGTGAAAAACGGTTAAACTCCATTCCGTGACTCTTAATACATGTGTGACGGTCACAGCCTTCGGGCGCGAAGCTATCCCCATAAAGGCCGATTCATACTGGGGTTCCGCGGACAAGCTGCCCGCGGACATTTCCCATAAATTTCGTTCGGGTTGACAGTCCCGCTGTGCCTCTGCTAAGCGCGGCAGAAAAAAAAGGTCAGCAAGTGGCAGGAACGGTTCGTATTTCCTCGGTAGTTTACCTAAAGGAGTGTGGAGCCCATAGAGACCTTTTTTTTTGCCACGCTTAGCAGGGGCACGGCGGACTTGTCCACCCGCTCGAAGATGGGAAAATAGCAGCGGACAAACTGTCCGCTTACGAACTGTCCGCCGCGGACACTTCACTAGCGACAGAACTTTTCTTCCAACCCCATATATGTGGTATCATAAATTATTTCGGATACACCGGAAAATAATGAAATGTTCATTTTAGGGAACCAATAGTGTAATTTCGGCCACAACGATACTTTGCAACTGTACGCACCATGTAATAATTTCATACGTCACACAGTGGACGAAATTTGGAGCGATGATTTTTTGTCCAAATCAAAGCTGAAACTTTGCAGAATATGGGAAAAGTAGGGAGATTTTAACTTCTGCTGATACCTTATTCTTTCATTTTTATCATCGGAAGTTAATAAATTTGTTGATACGAAGTAAGTTCAAAAGATTGAATACTTACCTTACTTCCTGTGCAAATGAAAACATAATTATGGAAAATAGATATCTAATTCAAATTACATTACAGTCACACACAGCCTATTTACCTACAAGGGAGTGCCAGCGACAATCGCAGCGATACGTCAATTTATCGTTTGTCAAATGATATACGACAACTAAGCGTTCAAATACTTCGTTATATTGATTTTTATCCTTATTTTTGCCATATTCTGCAAAGTTTCAGCTTTGATTTGGACAAAAAATCATCGCTCCAAATTTCGTCCACTGTGTGACGTATGAAATTATTACATGGTGCGTACAGTTGCAAAGTATCGTTGTGGCCGAAATTACACTATTGGTTCCCTAAAATGAACATTTCATTATTTTCCGGTGTATCCGAAATAATTTATGATACCACATATATGGGGTTGGAAGAAAAGTTCTGTCGCTAGTGAAGTGTCCGCGGCGGACAGTTCGTAAGCGGACAGTTTGTCCGCTGCTATTTTCCCATCTTCGAGTGGGTGGACAAGTCCGCCGTGCCCCTGCTAAGCGTGGCAAAAAAAAAAGGTCTCTATGGGCTCCACACTCCTTTAGGTAAACTACCGAGGAAATACGAACCGTTCCTGCCACTTGCTGACCTTTTTTTTCTGCCGCGCTTAGCAGGGGCACAGCGGGACTGTCAACCCGAACGAAATTTATGGGAAATGTCCGCGGACAGCTTGTCCGCGGAACCTCAGTATGAATCGGCCTTAAAACGGCGAACACGGCACGCGAGTACCACGCGCGGCTGCTAGGTGGCCACGGCAATGATCGCCGCGACTCACGACCGCCAGGTGGCCACCGCGCGGAACCGGTTTCTCGCAGCGGTTTATCAGCACGCGCGGGTATAATTACCCCCGAGAAACGCCATAAAGGGGAGACACGCTGAACCCGTAAAGGAGAGTAACCCTCGTGGAAAAATACCGAGCCGGAAAGCAAGCCTCACGTTTTGGGAACGCTTTTGATATCGCTGAGTAGGGGCCTCTCGAGACCCCTCACTCCTGCGACCGTACCTCCGATCCTCCGACCGTACCTCCGATCAGTGCAGCCAGATGAGGGGAATCACGGTGAAACGACGTACCCCCTCTCTGATGACCGAAGCGCGACAACACAGCTCGGCGTCTACGGTCTTAGTGTGGGGGACGGACGGTAGGGCGATGGAATAAGATAGTGGAAGGGGAAAAGGAGGAGAGTATTTCCGAGAAATTGACCGCCGTTCGGCGGTCATCTGGCTGCACTGCCTCCGATCCTCCGACCGCACCCGAACTTCCTGACCAAGCCCAAGTGGTGAAATACCGACGGGAATCCCTACCTCCTCCGTGGCGAAACGCCGAGAGGAAAACCGATCCAAACAATCGCTATATCCGAGCGATCGCTACTCCGAGCCGTCACTACGTCCGGACGACAGCTACACCGACCGTCTCCGCCCAACCGTCCACCTAAAGGTCCACCTCTCGCTCTTCGAGGTACCGCGACCTTGGACAGCCGACTGACGCGGCAAGACCTTCCATCGCCCCACGTACCCGTCACACATGGCATATTCGTGATCAGTGCGAAATTTCCTATAAGACCTCAAAGTATCTTTCTTTCGTTTGGGATCACACTGTATATTCCAAGTGATGGAAACAGGGGTCAGTTAAAAAAAAGTGCTCTTCAATGCATCATCTACAAAAATGAGGAAACATGACCAAACATTAAATTGAATTTTATTCAAAATTGAATTTAAAATAATATTTTATAAACATTATAACAACAATAATGGACAGAATATATAAGTAACTTCACAATAATAAAGGTATGCCTATTTACATAATATAGGCCATAGACTCTACCTATGAAGTAGATATTTATAAAATCACTAATTATATATATGAATATATACATAAAGTCACTAATTATGTCTGTAATAAATAAATATAAATAATAAATTTTTACTCTTGAAAAATAAAAAAAACATTGCAATGCACAGCATTTATAAATTTATGGAAATACTTTTTTCTTAATTCCAAGTCATATCTCTCAACAGTTTTCCTTGTAATTCCGTATGTTGTATCGGAAGGTATCGATATTTTTAAAGGTCCTTGGATAATGGAGTATACTGCAGAAATTTTATTGAGCTTCTCTGATTTAATCCAAAATTCGAGCAAATCTGCATTTCTGAGGTTCCTATTGTTTTCTAAACAGAAAAAAATAAATTATATTGTGACGTTGGCCGCGACGACCATCGTTAGAATTAGGCTTAGCAATAACATAGCATAAGTACACGAACTCTGTAACACAAACACATAGTCTTAAGTACACTGACACACGCACATGTATACATAAAATCAAAGCATATTAGTATATACGCCACTGGGAGGGGCCGTCACTGCTTCGTGGATGTAATGCATACGGCAAGGCCGCGCAAAGAAAGAGCCATCTAAGACTTCGTGCCATCAGATGCACCGCCAGCAGAGATAAGAAGCGGGCACCGCGGTCAAGTTCGTGACTGCTGACACGGCAGCCACGCACTTCCCTCTTCGTACCACCACACCCAACATCGAGGTGCGACGATCTGTTTAAATGGGACGTCAGCCGTCTCCGCTTGCGCATTAGCCAAAGTTGTAGAACCGAAATCAAACAGCCTCTGCCAGTTCCGTTCTATACTCATCCTGACTCTGATCAGGTCCGTCAAAATCGCCTATTCTAATCCTAAGTACTTGTATAAAACCTATCATTTAAAATATATCGTATACACCTCATTTACCTGTACCGTTATTCAATCCTGCCTTCAATTAGCTCGGAATCGCGGTTAGTAGAAGTACGCTCGCCCGTACTTACGACCACTGTTACGAGTGACAGGACTGGATCCGCACCGACAGTCGAATAAATACGTTCACGAGTCGACATTATTATTAACTTTTATATTAGGTCCTCCCTCAAATCTTCCCTATCTCCTACTCATGCGACGTACGCGTCGTGCCGGCCGGAAGCAACAATTAGCTCGACTAGCTAGCGCCGCGCACCGGACCCTCGCGGATCGGCAAACGATGGTCGGTACCACCGAGTGCATCATATGCAACGCGAGGGACTCTACGACCGTTTGCAAGTGTCCTGATCGTACGGTCGAGATCGTACGTACACTCGGCGAAGTCCGTTCGTGCTCGTGTCAGGTTGCCGACCACGCGGGCAACTTCCGCGTGCCAAGCCCGAACAACAAGGAGGCTGTCGACCGCCACCTCGAGGACGTCCTCGCTGCAGCCGGACGAATCTTCCGCTGCCGAAGCACCGGGGATCACCTACCGACGGGAAGCGACCGCACCCAGCCGACGACCGAGCACCCCGACGACATCCCTTGGGCCCTCAGACCGTTTGAGGTCGTACCCGGCCTGCCACAGCTGGGAGACATCGACATCGAGGATCCTCGCTACCCCCGCTACCAACGACTCCGCGATCACTATTTATACCACTGCTACTAGATCGGTAAAATCGTGTGCAAACGACCAGGTTCGAGTCCTGATCAGACGCGGGCGCACGTACCGCGTGGATCGAAGGCCGTCAACCAGGGGTACGTCCCTCGGGACGTAACAATATAAAAAAACTTTTTAAAAAGTTTTTTATTTATTTTATTTTCTACTTTTATTGTCATCGGAAGCAAGTATGTATATAAAATTTCAGTAAGATTGGTCTATGGAAAGAGGCTTAAAATTCGATTGCAAGATTTGACGCATACGCGTGGTAAAGAAGAGCACAGAGCCGTTCAAAGCAGTTTGAAGCAAGAAATTTTTACATATTTGTGAAGTATAATAGTTGCGAAATCGAAATATATCAAAACCCCAGGATGTTTTGACCCGTAATTGAGATAACCTTATCTGAAGATATTAACGTCTGTAAAACTTGCTTCTAACTTAGTGTCTTGTTTATTGCTACGAAACTATTTTTATGGTTAATGAAACAGGAAAAGTGGATATTCTTCACCTTCTTCGATACCTTCCATATTCAAAATTTAAGGAAAGGACACAAAGCAACGTTCTTAATTACAAAAAGTCAGTAATTGATTGGGCCAGGTCTCGCGTGATTTTTGCGATGAGCTGTCTAACGAGCTCTCTGCCACTTATGCAAACGTAATTCTTGGCGTTTGTTGTGCTAATTTTAGATTCCCACCATTTGTTTCATATACTAGAGACATCTCTGAAGGGATTAGTAAAGCCAAACAAGGTGTGGAGGATAGTTGCATTTTCGACTTTTGTCCACACGTGGCCGCACTGTGCGCCAGGACGCTCCGTCGACACTCCTATGTGGACGACACCGGCGCGGTTGATCTCCAGCAGGCGTGGGAAGTGCGTCGCCAGTTGACCGACATTCTCGAGTCGGCAGGGTTCCCGCTCGACAAATGGGCCAGCACGCATTCCGAGCTGCGGTCGATCGACACGGACCTGAAGACGATTCGGACGAGGAGATTCACGGCGCGCTGGGACTCCAGTGGGAGACGCGGAGCGATTCCTTGTCCGTGCGAGGACTTCGGTTGTCAACCTCGCCCGCGGGGTCGACCTGGACCAAGCGGACGATCCTCTCCGAGATCGCCCGATTGTTCGACCCGTTAGGTTTGCTAGCATCCGTTTTAATCTGTGCTAAAATTTTAATGCAGGACCTCTGTCTGGCAGGAGTATCCTGGGACGAGCCCGTGAATCCATCTCTCGATCACCGCTGGACTGACTTCAGAGGAAACCTCCACCAACTAGGGAAAATCGCCATACTCGCCAGACAGTTGCGATTCGGAACTCCACTGCTTCTGTGATGCCTCGGAACGCGCGTACGCCACAGCGGTCTATCTCACAGTTCGTCGGACGTCTGGAGTGACGACGTCTCTGCTGCTGGCAAAATCTCGGGTTAGCCCCATCAAAACGCAGAGTATTCCACGGTTAGAGCTGTGCGGGGCCGTGCTCCTCGCTCGCCTCCTGCCTTCCCTGACTGAGGCTCTAGATCTCGGAAACACGCCGGTGTACTGCTGAACCGACTCAACAGTGGCATTGGCCTGGATCCGATCGCATCCGTCACGATGGAAGCCGTTTGTTGCCCACCAGGGCCGTCACCAAGGTGGTTGCACTGCCGGTGGGCGAAAAAACCGACGCACGAGGATTCACATAAAATTTCACACCGATCGCGTCACCACTCTGTCATGGCGGGCGGCGTACTAGCACGTCGCATCATTCACCACGCGCCGGTACTAATCGGACTCGCCCTCCTCCATGACGCTCCGCTACCTGCAGGCGGACCCATATGTACGGCCGAACACAATTTCGACGAGATCCAATCACGTCGAGGCGGGCGGCATGTTTAATATTCTCTGTGTCAAACTGACCATTGTACTAAACTGTACAACATCTTATGTATAACGAATAAACGACATCGATCTATCGATCAGTTCGGCGCGCGGTCGTCCCCGCTCTATGCCCCTCGCACCCGTGAGCGTCTAGGGTGGATCGAGCAGCTCGAGCCGCGCGGGCGCGGCGAGGGGAGCGGACGCGGTGGATCAACGCGCCCAGCTGATCGATCAGTTCGGCGCGCGGTCGTCCCCGCTCTATGCCCCTCGCACCCGTGAGCGCCTAGGGTGGATCGAGCAGCTCGAGCCGCGCGGGCGCGGCGAGGGGAGCGGACGCGGTGGATCAACGCGCCCAGCTGATCGATCAGTTCGTCTTCGAGACTATACGACAACGCCATACTTTGATCTTCACACGTCTGTTTATTCTTGCAAGCGGATCGTCGATACATTCGTAAAGTTTACAGACATTAGAAAATCGGTAAAATTTCAATTTTGATATTTCCGGGATTCTAAAACAACCACAGTTGGGTATTATTAAGATTAAAAATTATTTAAATAACGATTCGAATAAATCATATTTTATCTTTACTCGTTATTCGATGGTTCGAATTAAAAAGGAGTATCGAATAAAGATAATTTTTTTTATTCGAAGCGGATTAATTGGAACTTGGAATCATTTTTTCATCTTTTATCTTGTGACGTCCGTCACCACAGTCCGTCTTGTTCTTGCAAGCACAGGCCGTTCCTGTGGTACATCTTCGAGGGGCTCGTAAGAATATCTCGTAAGAATAACGTTTCAAGGGACCGTTTCCCTATCGATACGATAGTTGTCGTGCGATAGGTCGAGTAGAGTGTTTAGAGAGAGAGAGAGCGAGCAAGCGAGTGTGTATAGGATATAACTTTGTTTCTTTTTTCTTCATTTTCTATTTTATTAAATACTTTTGTTTTCTTTAATTTCTTGTTTGAAAGTGTATTCTTATTTTACCAAAAATCCCTACAAACTTGGGGGCTTGTCCGTTTCTACGAAAATCCGTATGAGTTCAGATATTCGTTCGTGTGAAAAGTGACTATTATTAGGGATCAAAGTGTTCAATAGGGATTGAAAACAAGAGTGACAATCGTGATTGTGACGATAAGAGTTGTGAGACTGGGATAATTGATTAGTGCGACTTATTGCGAGTTATTTTTGTTTGCTACAATGAGTTTACCGACGAGAGGTAAAACTGCGAGGTTTGGGGCTGGGTACAGCGGGTGTAAAAGCCGAATTAATACACCGACTAATGGAAGCTGATCCATCGGGTAACTGGGTGAAGGACAGTGAATCCGAATCGGCAGATCGCGAGGAAGACGTAATTGGGCAGTTGGGAGTGTCAGGAGAGTGGGCTAACATGCAGCGAGAAATTGAACTTTGTCAAAGGGAGAAGAAATTCAAAGAAGACGAACTTGCCCTGGCACACAGAGAGATTGCATTTCTGAAAAATATGCAACAATTAAGAATTGGCGGTGATGAGCCGACAGCTGATACATCTCATCCGATGATGCAATACGGGATAACACCGCGTGTGACTACGTCAACGGTGGCGGAGATGTTAAATTTTTTCGATGGCAGCGCGGAAACATATGAAATGTGGGAAAAACAGGTGCGGTTACTGAAGGCAACTTATCGGGTGACGGATGAAATAATGAGACTGGTTATTCCGTCGCGTTCCACTCAAAGCCCGAATGCATCGCGATGAAGGTCGAAGAACTTCTGAAAGGGTTACAAGAAATGTTTTACCACGAGCCAAATAGGATCCATTTGCGGCAGGAGTTTGAGCGCCGTATTTGGAGACGAGAGGAAGCGTTTAGCCAATACATGCATGAGAAAGTGATCATGGCGAATCGTCTTGACATGAGTGACAGAGACATTGTGGACTATGTTATCGAGGGAATCCCAGATTTCACTCTAAGAAACATTGCCCGCACTCAAAAACTGAGCACGAAGACATCATTGTTGGAGGCGTTCGAGGGGGTGTCATCGTATGGAAGATTTTTGTCGACGACGTATGCATCGTATTCGAGGGCTAAGGAAAATTCGTTTCAACCACGGAGGGCAGAGGAGAGGACATTTCAACCATGGAGGACCGAGGAGAAGACGTTTCAACCACCGAGGGAAGAAGAAAGGATGCACCGCCAACCGAGATCCGATGACAGGGCGTATGGACCGGTGCGAGTGGGAGAGAGACCATTTCAACCACCAAGGGAGAACGAGAGGTTTCATCGCCGAGAATCGAGAAATACGAGAGAAGGGAAGTACCCAGAAATGTTAAGCGTTGTTTTAATTGCGGTATGGAAAATCATTATGGTGTGAACTGTCCTTTAAAAAATCGCGGCGCGAAATGTTTTAAATGTCAAATGTTTGGTCACGTAGCAGCGAATTGTCCAAAGAAAGATGATGTGAATGTCATTTGTAATATTTCACAGTATACGCGTGAAAAATATTACAAGAATGTAAGGATGAATGGAGAGAAATTAACAGCGTTAGTTGATACCGGTAGCGATTTGTCGGTAATGCGCGCAGAACAGTACGTGAGAATAGGGTCGCCAGCGTTAGTACGACGAGAAATAAAATTTTGCGGAATTGGATCCCAGGGTAATAAGACGATAGGCCAGTTCAATGCACGAATAGAGATCGATGGTAATTGTTGGAATTGTTTTGTTTCAGGTTTTGAATAATTGTTCGTGGATTTATTGCACTAGGAAAAACGTAAAAGTATTTATTATAGTCTGACACAGATATCTACAAACAACTTGTTGTAAATATAAATAAAATTATAATTGTCTTTTTCACTGTTAACATAACCTCACTTTGTCTTTGCACGTGTTCTTACAACCATCTTGCTTGCGACTAGGCACGACACAGGCAGTTCGTCTTCACGCCATCTCAAACATAGCTACACTCACGAGCTAGATGGCGCCACGACTGTCCTGACTCGCAATTGTTGAATACTCGAGATTGTTTAATTTACCGAATATTCAACAGTAATGAATATCCAATCAATATCTGGGTAATATCTGATACGTTAATGCAGCATGATTTAATAATTGGTACCGATTTTTTGAACACTGTGGAAATAAATATCAAGAGAGGCGTAATTTCTATCCGTAGCATTGAAAAAGAACAGCAATCACAGAGTAGTATACCCGAAATTTTCAAAATTGATTGTATAGACGAAGCAAAGGAGATTGATTTGTCGAAAAGATAAGCGATTTGATCGAAAATTATGAACCGGTTAAGACACGGGAAACGGGTGTGAAAATGTCCATAATACTTAAGGATGACGAACCAGTTTATCAGAGGGCTAGACGTTTATCCCCTCTTGAGAAAGGAGAGGTAGATAAACATATAAAGCATTGGCTTTCCGACGGTATCGTGCAGCCTTCTCTTTCTGACTACGCTAGTCCAGTGGTGCTAGTTAAAAAGAAAGATAATACAACCAGGCTTTGTGTAGACTATAGAAAATTGAATACGAAAATAATTAAAGACCGATACCCATTGCCGTTGATCGATGATCAATTGGACGCTTTGCAAGGTTCACGAATTTTTAGTACGTTAGATTTGAAAAATGGATTCTTTCACGTCCCTATAGATAAAGATAGTAGGAAATACATATACTGCTTTTATAGTACCAGACGGTCAGTATGAATTTTCTTATGTTCCATTTGGTTTGTGTAACTCTCCCGCGGTATTCCAGAAGTTTATAAACGCTGTTTTTAAAGATTTAATTAATGAAAAAAAGGTTTTTACTTATATGGATGATTTAATTGTTCCCTCAACAGATTACGAAACCGGTACAGAAAATCTAGAGATGGTATTGCGGAGGGATTTGGCCTAAAAATTAATTGGAAAAAATGTAGTTTCTTACAGACTAAAATAGAGTTTTTAGGGCACATCATTGAAGACGGAAGTGTTTGTCCATCAGAGAGGAAAACAGAGGCGGTTATGAAATTTCCGCAGCCACGAAATTTCAAACAAAATCAAAGTTTTTTGAGTTTGGCTGGTTATTTTCGAAAGTTTATCGCTAACTATTCTGTAATCGCACGACCGTTAACAAATTTATTGAAATCGAACGTGAACTTTTACTTTTACTTTTTATATTGAGCAATAGTCCAGTTTTGAAATTATATAGATTAGAAGCGGAAACTGAGTTACATACGGATGCTTCAATGCATGGTTATGGTGCAAATCTTTTACAGCGTAATAATATTGATAATAAGTTTTATCCGGTATATTTTGCAAGCGGAAAAACGACACCAGCAGAATCAAAGTATATTAGTTATGAGCTGGAAGTTTTGGCAGTAGTTAAAGCCCTACGTAAATTTAGAATATACTTGTTAGGTATACCATTTAAGATAATTACAGATTGTCAAGCGTTTACATTAACGATGCGTAAGAGAGACTTATGTGTTCAAGTTGCTAGGTGGGCACTTTTATTAGAAGAGTTTAATTATAAAATAGAACATCGTTCGGGAAATAGTTTAAGACACGTAGATGCGTTAAGCCGAAATCCGCTGCCAGAGTGTATGTTAATGAATGAATGCGAGGATAGTATAATTGTGAGAATTCGTAAAGCGCAGTGTGAGGATGAGACTTTGAAACCGATTTTCGAAGCAGTGAATGAGAAACAATTAAGTGGGTATGTAGTGCGGAATGGACTTCTGTTTAAAGAAATTGAGAGTGACGTGAAGTTAATAGTGCCGCGTACTATGCAATCGCAAATTATTCGACGCGTACACGAGAACGGTCATTTAGGGAGTGCGAAAACGGAGACTCTAATTAGAAAGGACTATTGGTTCACAGACTTAAAATCAAAAGTTGAGAAAATGGTGCGCAATTGTGTTCCGTGTATTCTAGCTGAAAGAAAACATGGAAGACAAGAAGGATTTTTACATTCCATCGACAAGGGGAACATTCCATTAGATGTGTATCACATTGACCATCTCGGGCCACTTCCATCCACGCGGAAGAGTTATAAACATATTTTTGTGGTCATGGACGCATTTTCAAAGTTTGTGTGGCTATATGCTACAAAAACTACAGCTACCTCCGAAGTAGTGGAACGTTTAAAGAAGCAGTCAACAATTTTTGGGAATCCTCGGAGAATTATCTCTGATCGTGGTACGGCTTTCACTTCGAACGATTTTCGGGAATGTTGCAAATCAGAAGCAATAGAACACAATTTAATAACGACGGGAATGCCAAGAGCTAATGGACAAGTGGAGCGTGTGAATAGGCAATAGTGCAAATTTGCAAACCGATCAAGGAAAGGAATTTTACAACAGTGAGCTGCAAAAACTCTTGACGAAACACGGTATTAATCATTATTCTACGTATTCGGTTATGAAGGCTTCCATCGTAGAACGGTTCAATCGTACGTTGAAGAATAACATGTGGAAAGAGTTTACACTTAATGGAACCTATAAATGGGTCGATGCGCTACCGCGACTAGTTGCAAAGTACAATGCGCAAAAGCATAGAATTATTGGTATGCGACCGTGTGATGTCACCCCTGCCATTTTCGACAGGCTCTTAGACACCGTATATAACAACATAAAGATTGCTGCGCCTGCGAAATTCAGTGTGGGTCAGTCTGTACGTGTCAGCAAATTTAAAACCGTTTTTGATAAAGGTTACACACCAAATTGGACCGCTAAGGTGTTCAAGATAGTCAAGGTACAAGCAACTAATACGGCGACTTATCTGCTGCAAGATTCCGGTGAAAACCCCGTTGCTGGAGGATTCTACGAATATGAGTTGCATCGCGTTGCCGATCCTGATGTACACTTAGTGGAGACAGTGTTGCGCAGAAAATGAAATAAGGTGTATGTAAAATGGCTACGATTGAGTAATGTGAACAATTCGTGGATAAACAAAGACAACTTATTATAAACAACTTAGCCTGTTCAAATAAAAAAAAATCAGTGGACACAGCACGTAATCATCGTACCCTCTTACCGGGACCAAGCTCTTCGCATTCGTCGATGTCCTCTCAGACCCTGCCCGTTCTTTCCTGCAGTGGTGGGGGGGGGGGGGGGGACTCTTTTAGTCGTTTCACGGCCACGGAAGGCAGGATCAAAATGTAATGAAATATAGTTTGGCACGAACAGGGAATCTCGACACGTGACAAACTGCAATGTTACATCGTATGCAGATTTGTTGACTGGCACATTATCTCTGCTACCGAAATCTATCCGGGCAACAATGTTTGCACTTTTAACAGAGTCGCTATAGTAGTGTAGTAATTGTATCGGGTAGGGATGTGAAATTTGTTATAAAATGCTCTTCGCAGTCCCATGTTAAGTTATACCACCGTCTGCGGATTTATAGTACACTCAACCGTAAGTATAATAAATTTAAAAAAATTTTTTAAAACGAAATCAATGGTCGGAAACATTTTTTTTTATTTAGATGGCTCAAATCACACAAATCATCGACATGGATGGGTTCATTGTCGAAAAAAAATTTTTCCTCAAAGAATTAGCCATAATTAATGTTTGCGACGGCTCATTCGAACTCGCCGAATTTCGTCTGGGGATAAACTTTCATCGTTTATGCGAGGCTGACAAAAAGTCGGCACGGTATGTCAGCAATTTCGTACACGGAATTCCATTTACGGATTTCGGCTTTGAAAGATACCAACAGGACGACGTATTCAATGTTATAAAAAATTTTGTGCGCGATCACTCGAACCCCGTCGTAGCGTACAAAGGCGGACGTTTCGAGAGAGACATTCTTCGAAAATTGGACATAACCTCAATAAATTTGGAAAATTTTAGCTGTCCAAAGTATGATGTATTAGTTTGCGATCCCCTGTACCAAATTGATTGTGGTGTTCCGTCGGTATCGGGACGGTGAATTGCCGGTGAGGACGATGGGACGATTACGAGAGAGGACGTAGACGATTTCACGACACAGACTATATACAATATATTAACCACGAAGATATATACAAAATTTACAATGCGCGTGGGCGCGGAATGCACGTTCACGCTGGACGTGTGAACTCGTCGTGATGGAGATCGCGTCGGGGATCGCGATTCTCAAACGCGTATATAATATTGTAGGGAGAAGTCGATTCCAATCGGCGAAAGTTCACTCGAATGTCGCGTCGTTAGTTACTGTAACAATTACTGTAACAATTTTGCGTTCTTCTTGTTTACGAGTTACGTTGTTTGGTTGATTCCGGTTTGACAGTTGTAAAAGTAAAGACGTGTTTAAAAGTTGTACTTAATATATTTGAAATTAAATCTTAAAACATTTACATTTACGGACGTATTAACTTATTCATAGCTTATATCCTACATTTTTGGGGGCTCGTCCTAAAGTTTGTGCGGTGTACGGAAAACAGTGTGCGCGCGTACAACGACAGTTCAGTGTGACGAAAAGTGTAATCGTAATATTTCGGGAATACATCCGCGATGTCGTCTCGGGATTTAAACGCGCTTACGCTCGCAGAGCTGAAAGATATTCTGCGGAATGAGGGTCTGCAGACGTCCGGAACGAAGTCGGTGTTAATAGGGAGGTTGATTGAACACGATCCAGCATATCAATGGGCTTACCACAGTCAGACGGACACGGTAAATGATAATGCGGGTGGAGACGTGTGCGAGAGTCATCCTACGGAGAATACGGTGAGAAATGACGATACAGAGGACGTTCGGCGAGAGATAAGCCTTTTAAACAGAGAAAGAGAGATAGCGGAGAGAGAACTAGAATTGACGAGAATCGAACTTGCGTTAATACAAGAAACACGACGTTCGGGCGGACCGGAAAATGCGAATCCCAGAGAAGAAAACACACACGGACGAGTTGGTGTGAAAACTGTGGCCGAGCTGCTCGCGTACTTCGATGGAAAGTCGGAGGACTATCCAACGTGGGTGAAACAAATAAAGGTGTTACGAAGAACATATAAATTGAACGATGACGAGACGAAAGTGCTAATAGGAATGCGCGTACGGGGAAAAGCGAGAGATTGGGTTCACTCGCGTTTGGAATACATTGAACTCCTCGCCGACGATCTACTCTCGAAGTTCGAACAGATGTTCTACCACAGGCCAAGCAATATTCTTCTGCGCGACCAATTGCGGGAACGAGTGTGGAAGAAGAACGAGTCTTTCGAAGACTATTTTCATGACAAAATTATAAAGGCGAACCGTGTACCGATAGACGACGAAGTGGAGCTAGTCGATCACATCATCGAGGGCATTCCGGATAGATCTCTGAGGTCACAGGCGAAGATGCATTGCTTCAAGACTCCAGAAGCATTGCTAGTAGCATTTGAGCAGTTGAGGCTTCCGTCGTCGGGCTTTGCGGGAAAATCGTTCATCGACGAGCGGAGGAGACCAACAACAAGCCAACAGGATAGGGAAGCATTCCGGAAGGACAAACCAAGAAGGTATTTCAACTGCAACAACGAGGGTCATCTCAGTACAGACTGTCCGGCGAAGTCTCGCGGTGATCAACCAAGGAGGTGCTTCAACTGCAACAACGAGGGTCATCTAAGTGCGGACTGTCCGGCGAAGTCTCGCGGTGATCAACCAAGGAGGTGCTTCAACTGCAACAACGAGGGTCATCTAAGTGCGGACTGTCCGGCGAGGTATCGCAGTCCCAAATGTTTTCGGTGCGGCCAACATGGACACCTTGCGCCGAGCTGCCCAAAGCTAGAAACTAGGCCCGAAAAAACGGTGAATTTGGTAACGCGATTTCCATCTGCTCAATCTTGTAAACCGGTAAGAGTGAACAATGTCGAACTGATGGCGATAATAGATACCGCGAGTGATCTAACGCTCATGAGCACTTCTTGTCTTGTAAGAATAGGAATACCGTGTTTGCAGGTTAGCGAAACGATCTTTGCGGGCGTTGGGTCGAACGGTCATAAGACGTTAGGAAAATTTATAACGAGCGTTATTATCGATAAAAATGTGTATGAAATTGAATTTCACGTAGTTTCGGATGTTTTATTAAAACATGATTTACTTTTAGGCGCAGACTTCTTAAATAAAGTTAAGCTAGTCAGAAATGGAGGAGAGATATCGATCGAAAAAATTAACAAAGACACGGTCACCGATGAATGCGGTGATGAAAGTATACCAGAGGTTTTTCGGATTGTATGCGAGCGAGAGGAAGTAGATGTAGCACATATAGACGATATTACGGTTCGAGAACGAGTCAAGAATCTTGTTATCGAGTACACCCCTAAAAAAATTCAGGAGGTGAACGTAGAAATGAATATTGTTCTGAAAGACGAGGAACCCGTGTATCAGAGACCACGACGTTTAGCACCGGCAGAAAAGAGTGCGGTAGACGCACAAATAAGCGATTGGTTACGAGATGGCATTATTCAGCCGTCACTCTCTGAATACGCGAGTCCCATCGTAATTGTAAAGAAAAAAGACGGCTCTATGCGTTTGTGCGTAGATTTTAGAAAATTAAATCAGAAAATAGTAAGAGACCGTTACCCTTTACCCCTCGTGGAAGACCAGCTGGACGCGTTACAGGCCGCTAAACTGTTCAGTACCCTTGATTTAAGAAATGGATTTTTCCATGTGCCGGTACATAAGGATAGCCGTAAGTTCACATCGTTTATAGTACCCAATGGTCAGTATGAATTTTTACGCGTTCCTTTCGGTTTATCTAACTCTCCAGCTGTCTTCGTGAGATTCATTAATACGGTTTTCAGAGATCTATTACAACAAAAGGTTATTATGGCGTATATGGATGATATCATCGTGCCATCGAGTGACTTAGAAAGCGGAATACAAAAACTGGAACAAGTCTTAGCGGTAGCTAGCGACCACGGTTTGGACAATCCGGTTTGATGACAGCGAGAATTCGCAAAGCGCAGCAAGACGACGCAGGAACGCGACGGATTGCCGAGTTGACAGAACAGGGTAAAATTCGTCATGTCCATGGAAACGGCCATTTTTCGGCGGGAAAAACGGAAACTCTGCTGAAGAGAGATTATTGGTTCCAGGGTATTCGACCAAAAATTGAGAAAGCCATTAAAAATTGTTTAGACTGCATTTTAGCTGAGAGAAAAATGGGAAAACTGGAAGGTCTTCTGAATCCGATACCGAAAGGGGAAGTACCTCTGGATACCTACCACGTGGATCATTTAGGACCACTTCCGACGAACAACCAAGACGGACGAAGTCATCCGACACTTGGAGAAACAAGCCGTTATTTTCGGAAATCCACGACGTATCGTTTCAGATCGAGGAACGACTTTCACCTCGGGAGATTTTCGAGACTATTGTCAGCGAGAAAAGATTCAACACTCACTTATTGCATCTGGCGTTCCAAGGGGGAACGGGCAAGTAGAGCGGGTCAATCGAACGCTTATTCCTTTACTGACTCAATTGGCAGCACCACACCCGGAGGACTGGTATCGATATACGAACGAGGTACAACGCATCCTAAACGCAACACCACATCGCAGCATAAACTCTACACCGTTTGACTTGCTCTTTGGGACAAAAATGCGAGTCGGGAATGATTCGCGGATACGAGAAATACTGGAAGAAGAGTGGACCACTCTGTTTCAAGAGGAAAGAGACGAGGCAAGGTCGAAGGCCAAAGAGAATATAGTTAAGATCCAAGAAGAGAATAGACGGTCATTTAATAAGAAGCGAAAGAAGGCAGTGGCGTATAAGGAAGGTGATCTGATAGCTATCAGGCGAACACAACAAGGTCCAGGTTTGAAACTTGCAGCGAAATATCTAGGTCCTTATCGAGTTACTCAAACATTGCACCACGATAGATACATAGTCGAAAAAGTTGGGAGCTGCGAGGGTCCTCGAAAAACGACAACGGTAGCAGACTCTATGAAATCTTGGGTTGGCGTGGACGAGGAAGACATTGACAGTGAAAAAGAGGAAGAAGAAGAGTAAAATATGCGCAGTCTCTGAGGGCAGAGACTAGTGTCGGATGGCCGAGTGTAGGGAGAAGTCGATTCCAATCGGCGAAAGTTCACTCGAATGTCGCGTCGTTAGTTACTGTAACGACGCGACGATTCGATATTTATTGTTTATTGATTAATTTTGCGTTCTTCTTGTTTACGAGTTACGTTGTTTGATTGATTCCGGTTTGACAGTTGTAAAAGTAAAGACGTGTTTAAAAGTTGTACTTAATATATTTGAAATTAAATCTTAAAACATTTACATTTACGGACGTATTAACTTATTCATACCTTATATCCTACAATATTTGTATAAAGTGTAAAGAGATCACTAACGTCAAGGTGCGCTTCGCAGTTGCTTTCAAACTCTCATTCTTAACGGCCCGCGCGGTGTGTATATCACCGCCTTCCTGACGCGATGAAGGGGTGTCGCGGGGAACACGTTGCCGAGCGGTTTCGGCAACGATCGCCGAATTCGAATCAAAGTTGCCGTGCGGGCGACCGTTTTGGCGGGCGCGCGTGTTTATTGTTTGCGGGCCGCGGCGGTCCTATCGGTCGCTCGGTCGATGCTCCCGTTCGTTGTCGGGCGCAGCCGACGGTTGAGCCCGAACAGTGGCGTACCGTGTCGACTTCACTGTTACGCAAAACGACGCTCTACAAAACCACACCATTGTTGTCTCCGCGAAATACAAACATTTCGTGCATGGTTAATCGATTATTTAAAAGATACATGCTGATTATCCATCAATATTTCCACCAGTATTTAAAAATCGAAGCATTTGACGAGATCTTTATAGCACAAGGAGAAAAATCCTGCGGCTGCGAGGTCTTTGGGTTTAACGATGTCCGAATAACGCCAGAAACGGAAAGTTCGGAGTCTGTCGCGCTCGAGCCGAAAATCTGGGAAGTCCTGTTCACCGTCAGGTGTGACTGTGGCAGTGAGATCTGTCTCCGGTTTCCCAATCATTTTTTAAATACTGGTGGAAATATTGATGGATAATCAGCATGTATCTTTTAAATAATCGATTAACCATGCACGTCACAACCGCGAGGTACAGACGTGTGCGGAAATCGAGGTAAAAAAAATTTTTTTTAAAGAAAAATGAGTAAAAACGTTTTTGTAATATTTATTAAATTAAAATATTTTTTAAATAGGATAAAAAGGAGTCCGGACAACTGAAAAAAAGTATTATTTTAATTTTTTACCAATTGTCTTGTAAAAATAATACTCATCGTGAAGAATCCTTGAATCATCTGGCAATGCTATCTATACGATGTGCAAAGGCTTCATCTTTAAAATGGGATACCAACTGCCCCCCCCATACCCCCCCGGGTGTTGAAATGTTTATTGCAATGGCATATCCATAACTTTTTTTCGAAAAAACTGTAAGATTTAATTTATATTTAACATGTATGTTATTGTAACACCAACTGTAATGGACCCATTTAAGGGAAGAGCTTATAATAAAAAAAAAAACGCAATCGCTGTCACTCCTCAACACATTCTCCTCTTGATATAACCCGATCGCCACCCGCGGATAAACGCGTTTCGATCGTCCGCGACATCTGTACAATAAAAAAAAGTAAAAAAACTGGTTTTGGAATTTAAAAAATGGTATATTTTTTTCATTTATTTATTAAAAATCTTAATCGTCCTTTCTCCTCCATGCACAATATAATCATGTAAAAATATTGATATAATTGTTCGGGTCTCGCGCGTCACAGCCGAGTAAAATTTAATTCGACGTAACTTTGCAATTTATAGACTTCGGCCATTATTTCTTGCCGCAGCTTCGAACACATGACGTCACTTTTTTTTCTGCTTCATTAGATATTTTTAAAATTGTTTTACGTGTTTCCTTGAAGATACGCTCCTCCAATCGATTTAATGTTTTCAGAATATGCGCCATTTCCTTGTCCAAGCATGCCTTATTCACTGTATCGGCATCGTTTGTCGGGTATGCTAAACCTCCAAGCTTTCGGTCTCTCGCGTCGAAAGCGTCGCCATTGAGACAAAGCGCACTCCGTCTCACGTAATTCTTTAATGTTGCATCATCCTTATTTGACTCGTTTCGCAACGCGACACTTGTTGATTGAAATCGTGAAACTGTTGAACACGTTCAAAACCATCTTTAATTTATAATCAGACCCGCTTCTTGGAGCTTCTCTATGATTGACATGATTTCGTTATCATGGCCTGTATGTCCAGCAGCTCGCGATGATACCAACAATCTTATTCTATCCACTAACTCGTTTGGGTCATCCCAATGTACATAATCAATCGCATTATCGGAAACCATCATGTATTCCGGCAATGTATTCATCAAAAGTGGCTCCGGGGGAAACCCTCTTCCACTGCGTGATCGCTTTTCAAGTAGCGGGGCAATTATATGTTTATACTTGTATCCTCTGTTACTCAATGGGGGATTTGCAGCATTATGGTTGCGTCTGTGTGCATTTGTTGTCAGAAGTATGCTTTTATATTTTTCTTTGTCAACATCAGTGTATATTGTATCGTCGGGAATTCCCTTGAAAATTAGTTCGAAAAGACCTGGTGTTCCCTTGTAATTTACATTATCAATAATTATATTATCTTCCATGTCTACGTCGAAATTCTTATCCCCAAGCATCATAGCATTTTTATCATAGTACACGCCATACACGTGGTCGGCCTGTTTTTTCTTATCCGTGAAAAAGAATGTCAAATATTCCTGTGACAGCGGTCCGAGATTCTGAGTCAAATAAGTAGTGGCGTCTGTGTGCTGTTCAGGATTCTCAGTAATCTCCCGCATTGTCGTTTCAAGAATATTTTGTTCGGATGTTTCCGGACGTACTCTCTTCAATCCGCGATGTTGGGGTGGTTTCAATCCGTGATATTGGGGTGTAGCGTTAAGCACGGGCGGCTGATGCAACGGTGACTCTGAAGAGGTCTCTCCGTGATATCGGGGTGTAGCGTTAAACACGGGCAATTGCTGTTGGGATGTGGACTCTGAAAATGTCTCTTCAAGAATTGGGTTGTGTTTTTGTGTTTCCAATCAATTCTTTCAAAGGTCTAATCACAGGCTGTAAGTTATGTTTCAACGCTGCATCGATATCCATTTTTCCAGCCTTTAGTGCTAAGTATTTTTTTCGTATAGCTTCACTCGTCTTGGCAATCTCTTTTGTAAACATTTCTTTTTCCCTCTTTTGTTCAACAGAATTTCGACCCATGCTCGATTAGAAACGTTTTACCACTGTTCAACACCCGTTCGTGCCCGTTTAATGCCGTTCGATGTCCGTTCGATGTCGTTCGATGTCGTTCGACACCCGTTCTACTCCCGTTCTACGTTAAACGTGTACGTTCGATACCCGTTCGACACCCGTTGGATGTCCGTTCGATGTCGTTCGATATCCGTTCAATCACGTCACAGGTTGATAGCCAAATGATGTAGTTATAATACAACATAGTTTTGTTGCCAACATTTTGCACACACTTTGTTAAATTGTCCAAACGTCATATCGGTATTTACGTGATCGTCATACACATGGCGTAAATTCATGTTGTCCTGTTTGAATAGTAGTAAGAGATTGGTATTATCGCGAATCAGGTGCTTTGGAATTCTTGCATACGATTGGCATAGATACAGATTGTCCACTTTTGAATGTCTACCCATGGAAAAGTACTCTCTAATCACATCCTGATTGTCGCATGCCACATCATCAAATATATATATAGAATTTGGTAGAGCTTCATTAGGTGGAACGACGTCGCTATTGTTTGAAAAAGGAAAGTAGCCCACATTCTCTACGGATAAGAGCAGCTTTTCCAAATAGCGGTATTTTGGCTGTTGCAGCGACTTTGAATATACATACACGTTCTCGAATCGCATACCATTAGGGCTTTCCAACAAGCTAATGACAACATTAGTTTTCCCACAAGGGCCACACACCTATGAAAAAGGATCGTTACTCACGCATACGGCGGCAGGGAGCAGGACTTCTAAATACCCTTACAAATAAATTGCCGTTTAAGTTACATATACCAGGATATCAATTTTGTGGACCCGGCACACGTTTGCAGGAACGCTTGGCTCGCGGCGATCGTGGCATAAATCCATTAGACTCGGCCTGTAGAGAACACGGCATTGCATACTCTCAAAACAAAGATTTGACGAATCGTCACAAGGCGGATCACATTTTAGCTGATCGAGCACGTCAGCGCGTAACTGCGAAGAACGCTACGTTAGGCGAGAAGACTGTTGCGACAGCTGTTTGGACCGCGATGAAAGCTAAGACGAAGCTTGGGATGGGGCTCATGAAAAAAAATAACAGTGGTAAGAAGAAGAAGAAGACGCGAGTTCTACCGATGGCAAAGCGAGGTGGTTTCCTACCGTTCCTCTTACCTGCATTGTCAGCTATAGGGGCGTTGACGGGCGGTGCTGCTGGCGTAGCGAAGGCTGTGAACGATGCCAAGGCTGCGCGAAAACAGTTGGAGGAATTGCAACGTCATAATCATGCTATGGAAGGTCGCGGAATTTATCTCGCACCCTTCAAGAAGGGTGCCGGATTAGGGAAAAAAAATAGTTCCATCCATGAAAAACTAAGGACACTGCCGATGACAAATGTTCAGCTTGAGGATATAGGAAGAAAGAATATACCACATTTTCGCGGAGTACACATGCGCGATAGTCTTCCGGCGAGAGCAAATGTAAATGAGAGCGGTATAGTAAACTTGGACGATAGTATCGGTCCGGGCACACATTGGGTCGCATACGTGAAACGCAATCGTACCGTAAAATATTTTGATAGCTTTGGTAATCTACGCCCACCTGTGGAACTTATTGCATACTTTGGGTCATCCGCAAAAATTACTTACAATCATGCGCGTTTTCAAAATTTCGATCAAACCATATGCGGGCAACTGTGCGTAAAATTTCTCGAGGAAAACTCATTATAAATGCACCTTACCAAAACGTTAAATTTCATTACATTCTTTACCCCTTTCGTATAAACATGACGCCCTCGTCGTTGACACTGACATTAACGGGTAAGAGCTGCATGCTCGCAGTCCAACACTTACCCGCGATAGATTTGAGTGGTCATGAATACGAACTAGGTCTCGTGGATTTTGAAACGTTTAACACGATAGCGTGCTAACAATAATTCGATGAAGAGTGAAATATACTGCTCCTAAAAGATTAATTTTGAGAAACCTAATAACATAGGATCGCTACTTGAATTTTCTGCAAACCGTATTCTCCCATATAAAATGTGGCATGAGTCTAACGCTCCTGTGAACATCATAAGCATCAACGTGATCAGAGTGGAATGCAGCATAACAGCTGGTTCGTACAGTAATGACAAACCTGTACACATTATTCACGAATTTTCACCTAGGGTTCCTCCAGGATATAAGATCTCAGAAACGCCACCGCGAGTCATTTACCTTCCTATCGTCGTGCGGATAATAGACGATTTAGAAATACGTCTGCTTGACCAAAATAATCGTCTGATCTATTTTCGTGGAGAAGAAATCACGGTTAGACTACATGTAAGACAGCGAAATCCCCGCTCCTACGAATAAGTGTTGTATTATGCTTGTGTATAACAAAGCGAACGAACCTCTAATTCCGACCGCTGCAACAAATACGTTCATCGACACAGTAAGTCGAGCAAATTATCGTGCCACACCATCGTCGAGGAAGAACCTGCTGAGCTTGCAGAACGTGCGGCAATACGCCGACCTCCGATAATCGTATAACCAAGATAGAAGTGCACACGTATAATCCATATGCAAATACTACTCTCGGAAATAGCGATGAAATAAGAATACCGATACAGCAGCAAGATCTGTATACGCTACCGTGCGAGAGTTTCTTGTACGTTGAAGGAAAAGTCATTTTAGCAGAGGCTCCACTTGAAGGAACAAGCAACAATGTTACTCTCGATACCAATTGCGCTGCTTGCATGTTTGATGAAATTCGATATGAACTGAATGGCGTTGAAATAGATCGCTGTAAAAATCCTGGAATAACGACTGCGTTAAAAACACACGTGTCCATCTCCCCCGGAAAAAGTAAAGCATTCGCCACCGCTGGCTGGTATCGTAAACTAGATGGCGCAGATTTCAATTTGTGCATACCATTCAATATGCTCTTTGGCTTCGGTGAAGATTATAACATGATAACCGTTAACGTGCGACAAGAGTTGGTCTTAATTCGATCACGAAACGATCTAAACGCGTTGAATGGTTCTAGTATTTTAAGACCTAAAATCGATTTATTCAAAGTTCAGTGGCGAATGCCGCACATAAGTCTGGAAGAAGTAACCAAATTGTCGTTACTACGCATTCTCGAGAAAGGACATATGATACCTATGAGTTTTCGCTCTTGGGATCTATACGAATATCCACATTTACAAACAACTACGATGCATACGTGGGCCATCAAGACTGTAACACAACTGGAGAAACCTCGCTTCATCATATTCGCATTGCAGAATGATTGGAAGAATAAATTGCATTAGACTGCTAATCAATTCGACGATTGTAAACTGTCAAACATACGGTTGTACCTAAATTCGGAATCATACCCATACGATGACCTAAACTTGGACTTTGAAAAAAATAAGTATGCGGTACTTTACGATATGTACGCAAAATTTCAAAACTCATATTATGGTGATCGATACAGTGAGCAACTATTGGACGAATTAGAGTTCTTATCGCGTGGTCCATTTGTGGTCATAGACTGCTCTCGTCAAAACGAGTTTGTTAAAAGTGCGACCATTGATGTCCGCATAGATTTCGAATGCAGAGATAATGTGCCAGTCAACACAGCTGCATACTACTTGATTATACATGATCGTATAGTCGAGTACAGCCCGTTGACCAACGTAGTGCGCAGAATACTTTAACAAGCGGCGATGGGTCATTTAACATTTGTCGATCTACAAGGCTTCAAGATCGAGTCAAACGAATTCGTTGTAAAAGAAGCGGCCATTTTACGAGATGGAAATAAACTGTTGCACTGGATATTCGAGCCACCATTTGGGTTCCACCGATTGACTACTGTCGAAGCACGTCAGGTTCGATGGCTAACGAGAAAACATCATGGAAACGGCTGGATGGACGGATATGTTCCATACAAAGAAGCTGGAAGCTGTTTGAAACTAGCTCTGGAAAATACGCAGCAGGTCATTGTCAAGGGATTGGAAAAGAAAATATGGCTATGGAAATTAACTGGAATCGAGGCTCTTGATGTGGATCTAGAGGATGTTCCAAGATTGTCGATGTTGCAAAAGGGGCTGCAAAATGTATTTAAACTGTATAAAATATATGTAGGAATCAAGACGTTAGCGGAATAAGGATTGGGAAAAGATTAATATTTAATTTGAAAACAGAACTAATACAATTATCGCGTCCGAATCTCCGTCTGAGATCACACGTCTTTTCCTTTTCACACGTCGTACAAGAATAATTGAAACATTGAATGTTATAAAATATGAAGAACGAAATCAATAAAAGTAACAACATCGTATCGTCGATATCGTAACTAACGACGTGACATTAGGCGGAACTCCCTACACTCGGCCATCCGACACTAGTCTCTGCCCTCAGAGACTGTGCATATCCTTTACTCTTCCTCTTCCTCTCTTTCACTATCAGTGTCTTCCTCGTCCACGCCGACCCAAGGTTTCATGGAGTCTGCCACGGTTGTCGTTTTCCGAGGACCCTCGCAGCTCCCAACTTTTTCAACCACATGTCTATCGTGCTGTAATGTTCGGCTGACTCGATAGGGACCCAGATATTTCGCCGCAAGTTTCAAACCTGGACCTTGTTGAGTTCGCCTGATGGCTACCAAGTCTCCTTCCTTATACGCTACTACCTTTTTCCGTTTCTTATTAAATGATCGTCGGTTGTCCTCGTGGATCTTAATGATGTTCTCTTTGGCTTTCGACCTTGCTTTCTCGCTGACAATAGTCTCGAAAATCCCCCGAAGTGAAGGCCGTTCCTCGATCTGAAATAATACGCCGCGGGTTTCCGAAAATAATGGCTTGGTTCTCCAGGTGTCGCAGGACTTCGTCCGAATTGGTTGTCTTCGTGGTGTACAACCACACGAATTTTATGAATGCATCGACCACCACGAATATGTAGCGATAACTTTTCTTGGTCGACGGGAGTGGTCCCAAATGATCCACGTGGTAGGTGTCGAGAGGTACTTCCCCTTTCGTATATCCGTCCATTTTTCCTTGCTCTGTCAAGTCGGCAATCCGTCGTGCTCCTGCGTCGTCTTGCTGTGCCTTGCGAATTCTAGCCGTCATATTATTCCGATCCGCGGACAACAAATAGCATATCGGTAACGGGTTTCTACTGAAAGAGTCCACGTGGGCCATCTTATTACCAGGTCGATGTTCGATAGTGTAGTCGAACTCCTCCAATCAGAGGACCCACCTAGCCAAGCGTACACACAAATCCTGTTTGTTCATCGTGAGGGCAAACGCTTTACAATCTGTAATTATTTTAAATTTAATTCCTAACAAATATATTCGGAATTTTCGTAGCGATCGTACGATCGCCAAGACTTTCAGCTCGTAACTCGCGTATCTAGCTTCGGCTGGTGTCGTTTTACCGCTAGCAAAATATATCGAGTGAAATTTGTTATCGTCGTCCCTGCGTTGCATCAAAACGGCTCCGAAACCGAATGACGATGCGTCCGTGTGCAACTCGGTTTCTGCATCTACTTTGTACAGGTTTAACACTGGTTTCTCTATTAATTTCGCCTTCAAGAGATCGAATGCACCTATCGCCGTACCATCAAGTTCGAACGTAACGCCTGTTCGTAACAGGTTCGTCAGTGGTCTCGCGATTGTTGAATAACCATCTATAAATTTTCGGAAGTATCCGGTCAGACCCAGAAAGCTTTGAACTTGTTTGGCGTTCTTTGCTACGGCCGTTGTTTTACCCTCAGACGGCCGAACAGAGCCATTCTCTACAATGTGCCCCAAGAATTCGACTTTACCGCGTAGCCAGGAACATTTTTTCCAATTTATTTCCAAACCGTGGTCGTTAGCTACCGCTAAGACTTGCTCCAGTTTTTCTATTCCGCTTTCTAAGTCACTTGATCCATATACGCCAGAATGACTTTTTGTTGCAAAAGATCTCTGAAAACCATATTAATAAATCTCACGAAGACAGCTGGCGAGTTAGATAAACCGAAAGGAACCCGTAAAAATTCATACCGACCATTAGGTACCACAAATGCTGTGAACTTACGGTTATCCTTATGTACCGGCACATGGAAAAATTAATTTCTTAAATCGAGGGTACTGAACAGTTTAGCGCCCTGTTACGCGTCAAGCTGGTCCTCCACAAGAGGTAAAGGGTAACGGTCCCTTACTATCTTCTGATTTAATGTTCTATAATCTACGCACAAACGCATAGAGCCGTCCTTTTTCTTTACGAGGACGATGGGACTCGCGTATTCAGAGAGCGACGTTTGAATAATGCCATCCCTTAACCAATCGTTTATTTGTGCGTCTAACGCACTCTTTTCTGCCGGTGCTAAACGTCGCGGTCTCTGATACACGGGTTCCTCGTCTTTCAGAACAATGTTCATTTACACGTTCACCTCCTGATTTTTTCTAGGCGCGTACCCGATAACATCATTCTTGAGTCGTTCTCGAATCACAACATCGTCGATATGAGCTACATCTACTTCCTCTCGGTCGCATACAATCTGAAAAACTTCCGGTATACTCTCATCATTCCATTTATCGGTGACAGGGTCTTCGCGAATCTTCTCGATCGATATCTCTCGTCCGTTTCTGACTAACTTAACTTTATTTAAAAAGTCTGCGCCTAGAAGTAAATCGTGATTTAATAAAACGTCTGAAACTTCGTGAAATTCAATTTCATATACGCGTTCATCGATATCGACGCTGGTTGCGAATTTGCCTAACGTCTTATGACCGTTTGACCCGACGCCTGTAACCTGCAAACACGGTGCTCCTATTCTTACAAGACAAGACGCGCTCATGAGCGTTAGATCACTCTTACATGATTGAGCCGAGGGAAATCGTGTTACCAATTCACCCTTTTTTTCGGACCGGTTTCTCGCTTCGGACAGTTCGACGCAAGGTGTCCATGTTGGCCGCACCGAAAACACTTGGGACCGCGAGACTTCGCCGGACAGTCTGCACTTACATGACCCTCATTGTTGCAGTTAAAGCACCTCCTCGGTTTGTCCTTCCTGAACGCTTCCCTATCCTGTTGGCTTGTTGGTGGTCTCCTCCGCTCGTCGATGAACGAATTTCCCGCGGAGCCCGTTGATGGAAGCATCAGCTGTTCGAACGCTACTAGCAATGCTTCAGGGGTCTTGAAACAATGCATCTTCGCCTGCGCCCTCAGTGACCTGTCCGGAATGCCCTCGATGATATGGTCGACTAGCTCAACTTCGTCGTCTATCGGCACACGGTTCGCCTTTACAATTCGCCTTTACAATCACGGCAATGAAATTCAGTTGTCTATGGCTACCTGGAAAGATCTTCTACGAAAGAAAGAAGACATTCTGCGGAACATTACCTGCTCAGGGGATGCGGTGCATGTTGGTGATGTAACTGTGGAGTTCTGTCAGTTAAACGATGATGTTGTCACGTCTCCCGACGTGTTGCCATAGGTTGTAAGCATAGTTAATAAGAATTAGATATACCATAGTTAATACCCATTAGATATAAGTATTCCCACGTCCATCATTCTCAGTAGCCGTATCACGCCACACCTTCGCCAATCTCGTTCCCATCGTCAATCATATCTACTATAAACATCCTGCAATAGCATCTGTAACCATACTCTTACCCCCGTATCTTAATTAATTCTTCTTAGCTGTAATCCTTGTTTTGTATTTTAAGAACGATAAAATCGTCACGCCGAAGTGGTCAAGGGGGGGCCAAGCAAGTCAGTTCTAGTTCCGACTTCGAAGCGAACAGTCCTTCGACTTCTTGCGTCCATCCGCCCTCGTGCGGTCTCATCGTTTCGTGTATTTCTAACTTGCCTATTGTACCTTAATTCGTGCATAAATATACATATATTGTTCAGGATTGAGCGAGCGGGTCGACAGCGTCAAAAGGACGAGAGCGAGACAAGCAAACGCTCGTCTCCGTAGAGGTACAGCGTAGGCCATCTACCACCAAAATTACTTATTTCGGTGCGTGACGTCACGCCGAATCGGCGATTACTCTGCGGCGACGGGCCGTTGTTTCGCGCTCGCTCTCCCCTGTTCCGATCAAATCGTCACCGCGCTCGGTCACGCTTCTAAGAACGGTATCTCTCTCGCGCTCGTTACCGTGCTCGGTACGAACGTCTTCAGCAAAACCTTTTTCACGAGACCGCGCTCGGTCCGCGAATAAACTCGCGATCTCGCGCTAAGCTAGACCGGCGGTCTAGTTTTAGTTAATAGTTTATTTAGTGAATAAGGATAGTAATAAGTGTAAATAGCCGTTAGTTCTTAAGTTCGTTTTACTTGTTCGTGTATACATACTGTCGACATTGCGGAGGTCGCCGCAACGGCCTCGTTTGAATAAAACGTTACTTTTCGTTAAAACCGAAATACGGCGTGCTCGCGTATTTCGCGCTACATGTTTGCTTAAACATTTTGGTCCTTCGAGCCGGATATTTAAAACTATCGTTAAACTATCGGTACAGTGTGGTTCTTCGTTACACGCGTCTAAAACGGTACCGTTGATATCGTGCACGTGGAGTGAACGTTAGAATGGAAGAAATCGCTGCAGCTCTTCCGACAATAGCCCATCGCATCTCGCGGATCGTGGCGAATCTAAAAAAGAAGGGCATCGCCTCTATAACAGAAGCCGCCGTAAAAAACAGGCTTCAGATGCTCGAAGATCAGTGGAAGGCTTACGCGGCTGGTGATAGATCTTTACGCGATGCCGCTGTTAAGGACATCAGAGTTCGAGCGTTTCCACACATCGTCGAGGATCATTACGGTGCGGTGGAAGAGAGTTACCTCGAACAGGCGGACGAGCTACAGGCTCTCCTAACATCCTTGACGCGGGAGGCTCTAACGGCCGACGATTCGAACGCAGCGAGAATAACAACCAGAGTCGCGGAAGGTCGTAAGCGGGCCGTGCTGCCGAAGATTCCGTTGCCGACCTTCACTGGTCGCTACAACGAATGGCTACCCTTCCAGGATACATTCACGACTTTGATAATGAAGGACAACGCTCTCGATAACGTCGAGAAACTTCATTATTTGAAGAGTTGCCTGCAGGGAGAGGCAGCGTCTCTTCTGCGCAATGTGCAAACAACGGCACAGAATTTCGAACGAGCCTGGGACACGTTGAAACGGCGATACGAGAACAGGCAAGTTCTGGTACGCGAACAGCTGGCTGCTTTATGGGAGATGCCGGCCGTTACCAAGGAGTCCTCCGCGGATTTGAAAAAGCTGGTCTATGAGACGAGCGAAGCAGTCGAGGCGCTGGAGGGACTCGGCCGACCGATTTCGAGGTCGGAAGACTGGATAGTCTACCTCACTGTCGAAAAACTTGACCGACAGACCCACCGCGAATGGGAGAACGCAATGAGGGAGGCCGAAGATCTACCGAACTTCGCCGAGCTGCGTAGTTTCCTCGAAAAGCGGATCGTGACCGTCGAAGCCCTCGAACGACGCCGAGGAGTAGAATCTGTAAATAAACCAAAGGCAGCCATTATGGAGGTGAAATCGGCAAAGATACACCAAGTATCAAAACCCGGCGTCTCGGCGAAGAGCGCGAAAGCCTGTCCCATTTGCCGAGGGTCGCATTATGTACTATATTGCGACCAATATCAAAAGAAGAGCGCGGGCGAGCGTATGGCAGCAGTGCGCTCACTGCGCTTATGTTTCAACTGCCTGGGCAAACACACTCTGGCAGAATGCACAAACGCGGGGCGTTGCCAGGTCTGCGCCGACAACCACCACAGCTCATTGCACGAGGCTTACCAGCTGTCTAAGGAGTCCACGGTGCATCACGCAGCTCTGAGGTGTCCAAGAGTGATGTCGGTGTTGCTGAGTACCGCGCGCGTACGGGTGAGCGGGCCAGGATGCCGCCCGGAGACGGTTCGTGCGTTGATCGACTCGGGCAGTGAAGTTTCGTTGGTATCGGAGTCCCTGGTGCAGCGACTCGGGCTCCGTCGTCAGTATGCGAGGATCCCTTTACTGGGCGTGGGCGGCGCGAAGTTGCGCGTCACACGAGGACGCTCCGACCTCATCGTCGCGTCCTGCTACGACATACAAACGGAACACAAAATTGAGGCGCTCATTTTAGCAGAACTCTCCTGCTATCGACCGCGAGACGTACCTGAGGCTAGTCAGTGGCCTCACCTGGAGGAGATACCACTCGCCGACCCACGCTACAGGGAGACGGACCCGGTGGACCTGCTGTTGGGAGCGGATGTATATCACAGGATCCTGAGATGCGGCGTGATTCCCGGCGGCCCGGACAGACCAGCAGCCCAGGAGACCGACTTCGGCTGGATCCTGAACGGAGCTGTCACAGCGGCGAATCAGGATGCTCCGCTGCTCACCCACCATTGTTCCGTCGACAGGGAATTGGTGAGTGCACTCTCCAGGTTTTGGGAGCAGGAGGAGGTGACCACGACCGTACCACTGAGTAGTGAGGACCAAGCCTGCGAAGACCATTTCGCGGCGACACACCGCCGCGCTCGTGATGGTCGCTTCGTGGTCCGGCTACCATTCAGGGAAGCCCCGCAGCTGGGCGACTCCCGCGGGAAGGCGCTCCAGGTACTCCGGTCTATGCAGCGTCGGTTTCAACGAGATGAGTCGTTGAGGAACGCGTACCGACATTTCGGAACCAGTCTGCTTCCTGCCGCACCATGGAGTCATAAAGGAATCTAGCACGACAACGAAGTTACGGGTTGTCTTTAACGGCTCCATGACGACATCTTCGGGTAAGTCGCTCAATGACTACCTCTATACCGGTCAGAATCTCCTTCCCCCGCTGTTCTATGTGCTGCTCCGGTGGCGACGACACGCAGTAGCCTTTACTGCGGACGTCGAAAAGATGTTTCGCCAGATCCTGATCCATCCTGAGGACCGGCGTTGGCAACAGATCCTGTGGAGCTGTAACGAAGGGGGAGCGATTATAACGTATCAGCTCAATACGTTAACGTATGGGATGGTCTGTGCACCGTACCTGGCCACACGCTGCATTAAGCAACTGGCAATCGATGAAGCACTGCACCTCCCAGCCGCTTCAACTGTCCTGATGCGAGACATATACATGGACGACGTCTTGACAGGAGCATCCACCGTTGAGGGAGCACGCCGGTTGCAGCAGGAGCTAAACGAACTCCTCACGGCGGGCGGGTTCATCCTCAGGAAATGGGCATGCAACATCCACGATCTCGTGGATGGTATCGAGGGTCCGGGCAGTCCCATAACGTTGGAAGCCGAATCCTCACATGGCGTACTCGGACTAAAGTGGCTGCCCAGCGTCGACTGTTTTCAGGTGACTGTAGCAGCGTCACCGCACCTAGCCACCACTCGACGTTCGGTGCTCAGCAGGACAGCGCAGTTGTTCGACCCGATGGGATGGCTGGCTCCCGTTACCGTGGCCGCGAAGATCCGGATCCAGGCACTGTGGCTTCTCAAGGCTGACTGGGACTCACCACTTCCGGCCCGGGAGGAGGCGCAATGGCGCCGATTCATGGAGGCGCTGCCGGAGCTGGACGGCGTGAGGATACCTCGGTGGCTCGGCGTAGCAGAACGAACGACTGCAGTGGAGCTCCACGGGTTCGTAGACGCTTCTCAGCTAGCCTACGCTGCCGTGGTGTATGTGCGCACCGTCAGCGCTGAAGGAGAGGGTCGAGTCATCCTGGGTGCAGCCAAAACCAAAGTGGCACCCCTGAAGAAGGTCACGCTGCCTCGGTTGGAGCTCAGCGCTGCGTGCCTGCTCGCGCGGCTGACCCACCACATGACCAAGGTACTGGAGTGGGACGACATCAAGGTGCACCTCTGGACGGACTCGTTGGTCACCCTCAGCTGGATCAGAGGTCATCCGAGTCAGTGGAGGACCTACGTCGCCAATCGCGTAGCGGAGATCCAGGGATTACTGCCGCAGGCGAGGTGGCACTACGTGAAGGGCGTAGAAAATCCGGCAGACTGCGCTTCTCGTGGTCTGGCCCCGGAGGAACTGCGGGACTTCTGCCTTTGGTGGACTGGCCCTCGCTGGTTAGCTCCCGACGGCTCCTGGCCGTCGGCCGACCCCGGTCTGGAGGAAGGCACCCAGGAGGAGAGAGTGCGGAGCCACCACATCCAGAAGACGCCTACATCGGAGATAACAGCGTACTGCCTGAGGTTTTCCAAATTTCAGCGGCTGTGCAGGGTCACGGCGTGGTGTTGCCGCTGGCTGCGGTCGTCGATTGGACGAGGATCTCCTCATCTGACCGCTGAGGAAGTGCTGACTGCGAGGACGAGACTCGTACGAGCAGTGCAGTTGGCCGCTTTTCCGTCGGAGATCAGCTGCTTACGCCAGAAAAGGAGGCTCCCCGCCAAGAGCAGGCTGATCAAATTCGCTCCTTTTTTAGATAGTCCTGGAGTCCTACGACTAGGGGGCCGTCTCCAGCGTGCGGCACTTCCCTACGAACGAATTCATCCTCTGATCCTGCCGGACGAGGCACCTATGGCGCTGCTGTGGGCTGAGAATGTGCATCGAAGGACGCTGCATGGAGGAGTCCAGCTCACGTTGGCCACACTACGCCAAGAATGTTGGATCCTTCGAGGTCGTGCCGTCGTCAAGGGTTGCATCAACCGTTGCCACCGTTGCGTCCGCTGGAGAGGACGTACGCTGGAGCAGCTGATGGGCAGCCTTCCACCAGCCAGGGTCACTCCAACGCGGCCGTTCCTAAAAACAGGGGTGGATTACGCAGGGCCAATCTTGGTTCGCACCGGTCGAGGGCGGGGAAAGGGATGCGAAAAGGGGTATATCGCGCTCTTCGTTTGCCTTCCGACGCGAGCCGTTCACCTTGAGCTGGTGTCCGACGGTAGCACCACTACTTTTTTAGCCGCTCTGACGCGGTTCACTTCACGTCGCGGCGTATGCGCGGAACTGTATAGCGATTGCGGCACGGTTTTCGTCGGGGCGGATCGCGAACTACGCGACCTTGTATGTACCGCCGATACGAACAACCGCGACATTTTCGATGCAATCACCGCCAAGGGAATTGAATGGAAATTCAATCCCCCCTCAGCCCCCCATTTCGGCGGAATATGGGAGGCTGCGGTAAAATCGGTAAAACACCACCTCCGTAGGCAGATAGGTGAGCAGCGACTCACCTTTGAAGAGCTGACCACACTCTTGGCAGGCATCGAGGCTTGCCTGAACTCTCGGCCACTCCAGCCACTGACGGACGACCCCGATGATCTGGAAGCGCTGACACCGGGTCACTTCCTCGTAGGCGGCCCCATCACTGCACTACCTGAGGCCGTTCTAGACGAACTTCCGGTCAACCGGCTGTCGCGATGACAACTGGTGCAACAGCTCCAGCAGCACTTCTGGCGTCGGTGGTCGAAAGAGTACCTCAACACGTTGCAGACGCGAGGCAAGTGGCACGAACCACGAGTCACTGTCGAGGTCGGTGCGTTGTGTCTCATTAAAAGCGAACTATTGCCGCCCAACCGCTGGCCATTGGCTAGGGTTGTTGAGATACACGCCGGCCCCGACGGTCTCGTAAGAGTGGTCACGCTTAAGACCACCAGCTCGCGACTGCAACGACCAATAAACAAGGTTGTAGTTCTACCTAACCAACAAACAGCACGTTGAGGTCAAAATTTTATAATTATGTATTATAGGCACTATTAATTTTATTATTCTGTTTCGTTTTTCGCGTTTAATTGTAATATTTTCTTACCTGCGTTGCATTGCGTAGGTCAGTGTACTAATACGACTTTCTTGCAGAGGTTATCCAACTTCACCGACGCACGTAAATACACTGACACACGCCGCGGCAAAACATCTGACGTCGACGGTTCGCTCTCTCACTACTACCTCCTACGCACTTCGCCCGGCGACCGACACATTGCGTCGCAATAACCGCTTTCGTTGTACCTTCGTCAATTACACTGACGAGGCGGGCGGGAATGTTCAGGATTGAGCGAGCGGGTCGACAGCGTCAAAAGGACGAGAGCGAGACAAGCAAACGCTCGTCTCCGTAGAGGTACAGCGTAGGCCATCTACCACCAAAATTACTTATTTCGGTGCGTGACGTCACGCCGAATCGGCGATTACTCTGCGGCGACGGGCCGTTGCTTCGCGCTCGCTCTCCCCTGTTCCGATCAAATCGTCACCGCGCTCGGTCACGCTTCTAAGAACGGTATCTCTCTCGCGCTCGTTACCGTGCTCGGTACGAACGTCTTCAGCAAAACCTTTTTCACGAGACCGCGCTCGGTCCGCGAATAAACTCGCGATCTCGCGCTAAGCTAGACCGGCGGTCTAGTTTTAGTTAATAGTTTATTTAGTGAATAAGGATAGTAATATACATACTGTCGACATTGCGGAGGTCGCCGCAACGGCCTCGTTTGAATAAAACGTTACTTTTCGTTAAAACCGAAATACGGCGTGCTCGCGTATTTCGCGCTACATGTTTGCTTAAACATATATATATATTCCCAGTCAATAATTAAATAAGCGAGTCTCGCTTCTTCGACCCTTCAGCCCACCGCGCAGCATTCGAGCTGCCCAGCACAGCCTTTCTTGTACGCAGAGCTGAATCCAGCTGCTCGGTACATCCGTCGCGCAATACGAAAGGTTAGAAGTTCGGTCAGATCTCGGTACCTCTTCTTCACTTAAGAGTCTTCCATGCCGCGACGCGCCGGACGCAAATACCAGATCAAGAAGCTAAAACACGTGTACGAAAGAGAGGACGGCGGCTGTCCCCTACTCGGCCTCCCTCGCGAACTGCGTGTCTTTGGCGACGTTACCCTGCCGGACCCTCGAGTCGTTTCGCTCGCGACTCCTCCGCCTGAGCCGCAGCCTCCCGTCGACATCAACGGCACATCCGCCGTTCCACCGTCCGAGGAAAACGCAGCCATCACCTCTTGGAGGAAGCCCGAACGAGTCCACTGGGGACCAATCATCTACTCCTCAGAGGAGTGTTCTTCTATACCATTTTACGATCCTCGTCATTCCGGCTACATTCGCAGTTCCATACGCCGGCTTCAGCGTATCCTTCAGGCCGGTGAGTCGAACAAATCGCAGTAGGTAGGGATAGGTCGTGGTCCCGTCAGATGCCGGACGTAACGGGCCGCGTGGGCGAAAGGTTGTTAAAACTACTTATACGTCCTGAGAGTTCTTCTCTGCTCCGAACATATCTAATTTCAAGCCAGCTCTCCGGGACACAACAATGTAAAGCTTGCAAAATTACCAAAGTCGACTAAGTGCATACAGATTACCCAGAGAACGATGAGAAGATTGTTTGATTTAGAATTTTGTATCGATCACATGTACTCTTGGCTATCCGAGAACCTATATTCCGTACAAACAAAATATTGTAAGTTTATGCAAATAATATCTAATGTTACCGATGATTTTGCAAAAGCCATTGCAGAACATGACGATTTTGAACGCAATTCATTAATAGACACTGAATTGTTAGCTTTCGGCTTAGATGTAATGCTAATAAAATAAAATCAAAAGGATATTCTGACATTTAATGCATGATTTACATTTCCTGTCCCCGAGATTCCTGTTCGTTCCCAAGGGGTATCATATTACATGAAAAATGTCAGGGTCAATCAAATAGCGTCTTAAATGCTGTTGAACGTCTTAAAAGAAGTTATAATATTTAACCCCGATGCGTTTGTCGAGATTCCTGTACGTTCCTGACTCCTATCATTACAAAAAAACTGATTACTCAGCAAACTTATTTCTTCGTCTTAAAAGAAGTTATAATATCTCACCGGGTGTGTTTGCCGAGATTCCTCTTCGTTCCTAGGGGTATAACATTGCAACAAACTGATTACTCAGCAAAGTGCTCGGTTGCAAAAATGCGCAGTTTGCCACGTGTCGAGATTCCCTGATGCCAAAGGGGCATAACATTACAACAAACTGATTACTCCGCAAAACGACTTCCTCCACCACCACTGCAGGAAAGAACGCGCGGGGTCTGAGAGGCGTCTGTTCCATCATTCTCGGTTAGATCGCCAAAGTATGCGGTTCATGCGCGAGAGAATACCGCTGTGACGTCACAAAAATCCACCGACCTCCACTCCTATCCTTTGTGACGTCACTGACCCGAAAAACATTCGCGAAAAAAATCAGGCCTTGACCCTAAAAAATTCGCGACCCCCCAAAAATCCACGGACCCTTCGAAAAAAGACCGCGCCTGGGGTGACCCCCGAAAAAAAGCCACGCCTGGGGGTGACTCCCGAAAAAGACCGCCCGGTTAGGTCTGGGGGTGACCCCTGAAAAAAGGCCGCGCGGTTAGGTCTGGGGGTGAACCCCGAAAAAAAACCGCCTGGTTAGGTCTGGGGGTGACCCCCGAAAAACTCTCCCCAAGGGGAGGGGGTGAGGGTGGGGGTGGGGAGGAAGGAGGGGGGCAAGCCCCCCTCCTCCGGGTTAGGTCTACCTCGAAAGGTCGATTGTAATACCTTAGGGGAACACAATAAAGTATCTATCTTATCTTATCTATCATTGAACTTGGTCCAGAATCCCCATACACTGTCTACTGACATCCCCGAGGTAACTCAGTGTGGGGGATGTCGGCTCATCCCCCCTAATGAGCGACGAGCTCTGGGGGGCGTGTGGATGGGTGGGGAGGGGAGGGTCGGGGCGTGCCGGATCACGACTCCGACGAACCTTCCTTGCCGGTGGCGGCGTCTTCTTGCCCTAGCCTGAGGCGGGTGCCTTCGGGTCACCTGGACCGGTTGGGGCACGAAGACGCCGGGCGGAGTGGGTGGATCGAGCGGGGGCTCGAGAAGATCATTCCGACGGCCCCAGGGATGGGGACACCGGGCGGGTCCCTCCGCCCGGGGTCTTATGGAGTACGGAGTGGGGGAGGCTAACCCCTCCCCCTGAGATTTTATGATAGCTGCGAAGTGTCCTGTTGAGTACTCGCGTGATCCAGGCACTTCCCATTTAGCTTAGGCGGGTGTGGGGTTTTAGTGGGTAGCCACTGGGGACGGGCGCGCCTTCGGCGCCCCCCTCCCCGGTGGTACTCCCACATAACCTCGGTTTCCCCCGGGGGCCGAGGTATGCGTAATGCATTTCCCCACAAAAAAAGGCCAAGATAGCACATACTTCAGCTTGAAAAACCGAAGCGTGTTGCCTAAGTGCTAGAGACAAGCTAGTCCTTGGGCTGACACCGCAGACACCTGCACTTGCTCCGGTTCTATTCTTTGCGCCATCTGTGAACCACACCAGGCCTTGCCGAGAGAGAAGCTCTCCAGCATTTGACTTCCAATCACACCTATTAGGGAGGCGAGTTTGGTGTTTAACTGTAAAGTTATAGTGCGGCTCACATCTATCCCCCCCACGCAACATGATCCATTGAAGGTCCTGTGCGTCAAGTAGGGTCGAGTGGCCATACCTTGATTTGATCCATTTGTTTTCCAGATGGGTCTTAAGGCGGAGCTTCTCGCTAAGCTCTCCGCCACTTACTGCTGGGGTGCGAGATTAAGCGCCCAGAGAACTCCCAGCGCCAGGGTGGGCGTGGTGTGAAAAGCGCCCGTGATACCCATTAGCGCCAGACGGTAGGCCCTTCCCAATAGTATTCTGTGTGTGGCCTTCTTCATGGAGGTCCACCAGACAAGGGAGGCGTACGTCATCTGTGGTACCATGATCGCAGTACAGATACATTTTACCACATGATGTTTCAGACCCCAGGTCCTGGCAAACATCGACTTGCAGGCCCAGTAGGTATTGATAGCCTTCTGGGATAGCCTAGGTCTGGGGTGACCTCCGAAAAACCGTCCCCACGGGGGGGGGTGGAGGGTTCCGGGGGGTTGAGGGGGGGGGAGGGGGAAGCCCTCTCTCCCCCGGGTTAGGTCTACCTCGAAAGGTCATTGAACTCGGTCCAGAATCCCCATACACTATCTACTGATGTCGACCCGTCCCGGGGGGGAAACTAGCTTCCCCCCCGGGGGGACCGGGGTCAGCTCAGCCCCCGGTCCCCCCCCACTCTCTGCCCGCCTTCCGGGCAACAGACGCCGCGAGGAGACACCCCGCGGCGAACCCCTCTCTTCTGCTATTTCACGGGGTGATGTGCTATCTTGGCCTGCGCTGAACTCAACCTCAGCAAAGTTCACAAGAATAAACATATATATATATTTGGAAATAATATTACGGTAGCCTTGCAATGCTGTATGCAATATGATTGGATGTTTATTTTTAGGTGTATTACAGTCTTAATCCTCGAAATGCTAACTCGTGCGCTTTTGAAATGCCGCGTGGCGTCGTAAAAGATGGCGGACGTACAAGGCGGGAATATGAAAGCACGTGTAGGTTAATCGCGAGGGATGGAGACTTGACGATCGCGTCTAGTCAAGAGAACGGCACGCAACAGAATGGAAGAGCGCGTCTCTTCCGTTTCGCAACGCGCTAAGAGAAAAGGGAAAACAACGGACAATCGGGAAGAGGCCAGTATGGCCGGCCTTAGGGTGTGTTCTCATGTCCCCGCGGTTAGAACACCGGTCGCGGCCGCAGGACCTGCTTCCTCCTGCTTGCCCCGCTCGGAGCGCCACCGCGGAGTATATATATATATATATATGTAGCGACACCCGCGCGGCAATTAGATCATTGAGCAAAGTTATGACCAGATCTAAGCTCGTCCGTGACTGTGTTACAGCTATAACAGAGCTAGCTGAATGCAATCATGTTAGCCTTCTGTGGGTTCCTGGTCACTCTGGAATCATAGGAAATGAGGAGGCAAATAGATTAACGCGTGAAGGCACCCGTTGCCAGAACGCAGCTGTCTACAGACCTCTAAAACTGGCACCCAGTGTAATTAAAAACTGGAATAAAGAATGGGCGAGAAACCAACTTACCCATTTATGGAATTCCGAATCAGGCATGCGACACACGAAAGCTCTGGTGGAAGGGACTAATAAAGACCTCGCCAACAAGCTGTGTCACATGGACCGTCTAAAGGTGAGGCGGCTCGTGGGAATCACCACGGACCACTGGTACACCGGTAAGCACTTGGCCAGGCTTGGTATCCAGATGGACTCTAACTGCCCAAGATGCGTGGAGGAGGATGAAACCCTTCTCCACGTACTATGGCACTGCAAAGGTACTGGGGCCCTAAGAAGCAAACTCTTGGGGCTCTCAAACCAAGGTGTCCTTTGTCTTAAGGCAGACGGGGTAGATGCACTCCTGGATTTTGCCAGACAGGCCGCCCTGCTCGAGCGCCTTATCTGAGTCGGTAGCCCAACTTTCACCGGGCCCGGGTACAATGGTCCCATAGGACTGAGTGCCCGGTTAACCTTCCAATTCAATTCAATTCAATCATATCTTTTTCTTTATTTTCTACGTTTGTCCAGACATTGATGAGAAAATTACAGCAAAAAATTTTGGAGTCGACAAATTGAATAGATACAATGAAGAGATTATCCAAACAAGAGGAGTATTAAATTACATAAGTTCGTCTCGTATTCATAGACCTTAAATATAATGTAATGCCAGTATATTTTAAATAAATTAATTAAAATAGGAAAATGAGACCGTTAAATTGTAATTTCTTAATTTCATTTCTTTATTATTGAGTTTAAGTTACGGTTGACATTATCTTTTTCTACCTTTAAATAAATCCTTGATGAATTAAAGTTCATAACTACCCAGTAAGCAAAATGCTCTGATTCTGCGCAGATTTGGACAGCGCTTCTGCCGTCAGAAGCGTATACTTCTACTTCCGCATTAGTAATTGTGTCTGACGGTAGGGTGTGCCGGCACAACCTGAAGGCAGAATGCGGGCAGATGGAAGGCACACCGTGCCTTTGTTATAGAGGGCAGGTCGGTCGCACTAATGTAGTGGATATCGGCACAGACTTAAGATACGTACAGACATTGCATACAATGCATTTTTCTGTCTACGGTTCTGAATTACCGACTCTGTAAGTACGACAGCGGACTCTATCGAAATACAACGGTCAGCTAGTGAACTACATGACGTTACAACACGAAAGGTGTGTGTCTGCGATGCTAGATTTTACAGCGGTGTCAGCTTTAAAAGTGCAATGTTGCCGCATTATATTCATACAATAACCATCGATTCGAGCGGTTTCTTTCTTGCTTTCCGACGCTGTTAAAAATCAGAGGAATATTGCTTCTTACTTTAAGTTATAGAATTTTTCATCGTAAATAATTTTCTACAACGATCATCTGAATATTCGTTGAATTGTTCAACAATCATTTTTAATTTTTTTAATTGTTTATACAAATATAAAATTGCTAAATGTTTTGAAATTGTTTTATTTGTAGATTTTTTAATGAATACGTGGATACATTTATATATATATATATATATATATATAGGGTGGGGCATTTTAAACAGGTCACCTGAATAACTCGCTTGTTTTTGAAGATAGGAGAAAATGCATTAGACCAAACTTACTTGGTATCGGGGGGCTCATAATCTGGTATTACCAATTTTTCTGTAGGTGGAGGCGTCAAGGTGATATAAAGGTCAACTCTGATTTTTTAAACGGAACAGTATATTTTTTTGCTTACATTCTGATAGAGTGTTTCAAGACGAATACAATGACCTATTATGAAGATCATTCAAGGTCACCCAAAGTCAATTGCAATAGAAAATAAAATGTCTGAAAGCACTGTTCAAATACTTTTGTGTCTTCTCTGATTGTTAGCATACCGTTCTTGTAAGTATTGATAAGGATCACAGAACGTAAATAAACATACAATCACATTGTATGCTTACCCCGGTATCCAGAAATGTTATTAGTAGTTTGACTACCGACTAGACTACAGCTTCGTAATATTTATTGAGTCTGTGTTCAGTTTTCTAAAATGCGTTACACGATAGCACAGAAAGTAGAAATGGTTCTTATTTATGGTGAATGTCATAGAATTATGAGGGAAGCGGTACGTGTGTATGGTGAAAGATTTCCCGATCGTAATGGACCTTCACTTTCTGTCTTTACAAACATTATAAAACAGTTCCAAGAAACTGGAATTGTGGATAACAAAACACGTAATCTTGCCAAACGAGCAACTGATAATGGAAACTCGACAAATATTGTAGCAGCTGTAATACGAGATCCACATGTTAGTACAAGACAACTGGAACGCGAAAGTGGGATCAGTCGACGAAGTATTTTACGAATATTACACATTAACAAATTTCACCCGTTCCATATATCACTTCATCAACATTAACTGAAAATGATTATACAAAAGTTTACAATTTTGTGAATGGGGCTTACGAAAACTACAAGGCGATGAAATGTTCTTGAGTAAAATATTATTTACCGATGAGGCCACATTTACAAACCATGGAGCAGTTAACCGTCACAACATGCACTACTGGTCAGTAGATAATCCACGATGGTTGAGAGTCTGGTGCGGCCTTCTTCATAATAAAATAATTGGTCCATATTTTATTGATGGCACGCTAAATAGTAGTAAGTACCTGAGAATCTTAGAAGAAGTTTTGCCAGAATTGTTAGAAGACACTTCATTGGACATACGACAATCCATGTGGTTCCAGCAAGACGGATGTCCTGCTCATTCAGCACCCAATGTTACAGAATTTCTAAATAGAATTTTGGAGATTGGAGATTGTTGGATAGGTCGATCAGGAAGTAACAAATGGCCGGCACGATCCCCAGACCTGACACCTCTCGATTTTTATTTGTAGGGAAAATTAAAGGCAGAAGTGTACCGCGAAAAACCAACTACCAAACTTGACATGCAAGAACGTATAAGAAGAGCTTGCTCTGCAGGAGATACAAATGAAATTTGCCAGGCAGTGTCATCAGTATTGCAACGATTTAGACTATGTATCCATGTTCAAGGTCGCCATTTTGAACACCTTTTTTTTAGGTTAAATTTCCATTCGTTTATTCACTTTAACTTATTATCTAGTTTACAACAAAGAGAGAAAAAAAAAACCCCTACCGCTTGCGCTATAAATTATTTCCCTAACTAATCCTAATTCGCAATCTTATTTCCTAATTACTGTCTACTCTTGCAAATTCGCACCTCCAAAAGATTTCATTAGATGGTACTGTATCAACTTGCGAAATCTCTACCCCTTCCTTCGTTTTCCCTCCCTTAATCCGCTTTATCCGCACGCTACTCTATTATTTATCCAAAAAAAAAAACTAAACCCTTCACCTCTTATTTAATAGACTATAACTATCAACTTGCGAATGAGTGAGGCCTGAGGGAGAACCTCGAGAAACAAAGGGCGGTCGCGGTCCGGTTCCGCTTCCCTCCTTGGATGTTTCCTCTTCGGTTCTCCTTTGTGGTCCTTTCCTCCTTTCTCCGTTCCGTCCTTCCTTCTCTTTTCCGGCTTCCGGACCCTTATCCTCTTTAGTCCTTTCCACTTTAGTCCCTTCCTCACTGCTTTACACTTTCTTTTTTCTTTCACAGTAATTTTTGCTCCCTTCTGGCTTCAGAGAAAACAGAACGTGAACTCCGCCATTTTGAACACCTGCAGTAGCAGTATCAAAGTATCCATGTATTCGAAGTGTGCTTTGAGATAATCAGTTTTCTCTTTCAGTTGACCTTGAGTGACCTTGAATGACCTTCATAATAGGTCATTGTATTCGTCTTGAAACACTCTATCAGAATGTAAGCAAAAAAATATACTGTTCCGTTTAAAAAATCAGAGTTGACCTTTATATCACCTTGACGCCTCCACCTACAGAAAAATTGGTAATACCAGATTATGAGCCCCCCGATACCAAGTAAGTTTGGTCTAATGCATTTTCTCCTATCTTCAAAAACAAGCGAGTTATTCAGGTGACCTGTTTAAAATGCCCCACCCTGTATATATATAAATCTAAAAGTTCAACCAAATATTAAATTATGATATGAAGATCACATGTACGCTTTCAAAATTTTTTGTTTTTTACATTTTTATTAATAACAAATGTTAACATAACAACGTAATTAATTTTAATTTTAATACTGAAGAAGAATGTAAGAAAGGAAGATGTAAATTATCACGGCATTATAATTGTTGCAATGTACATATATATGTATAAATATGTGTACGCCGATATTTGTATATTAAAAATTACGCAGATTTGAATACGTCGACGAATACCACAAATAAAATTCGTTGATGAGCTTCGAAGGAAATGTTTCAATACTGACACCGTCTAACTTTTCTGATTTGTAACGTGTAAATTTTTAAGAATGCAAATAATAATATTATTATTAATAATAAGTCGCTTATTATTAATAATATTATTAATTATTATTAATAATATTATTATTTGCATTCTTAAAAATTTCTAATTGCATATGTGGAGTCCGCAATAATTGCGAATTCGAAAAGCAGTTATAGTTATGGCGGCATGATATCATCAAACATTTCAGTATACACCTAATTCTGTTTTTACACGATAGATACGCTCCCGAAAAATACGTGTAGCTCGCATCGATCGAGCCGCTCGCTTCGTGCGAGTACTCGACTCGACTCGAAATGCGAGTCCCGACTCGACTCGACTCGAACTCGGCTCGCATGTGCGAGCTTGTTTGCAGGCCTAATCTTAAGTCTGTGATATCGGTCATGTGAATTATTATGTCGGTAAAGTGAATTTCTATTGTATAAATGTATATCAGTTCTTATTTTTACCGACAAAATTACTATTGATTTTTGGACACATTGCAAATATTCATTCGTTTATTAATTTTATGCGTGAAATCTAATCGTAATATACATATACATCAAGACAAATGATTCATAAAAAACCGTAATAATAAAATTTAAAAAAAACTGGGTCTGTCGGCAGGATTTGAACACTGGACTTCCTCGTGAGAACTTGACACGCTACCATCACTCCACAACGGTTCTTGTTATGATCTTGAAAGAATATTGTATTTCATGGAAGCAATGAAACTTTAATTGTCAATACACATCTCGAAAACTATTGAGTTTCTACACCTATAATGGTATATACATATTCGTAAACAAGGAGAACGATGCGAAGTTTCAACACCATCGGTGTCCTCAAGGTCGTGATGTCTCCTTGTTAGTATGGGCAGTGTCCTCAAATAAATTATGTAATTATATGATATAAATGATTCTTATTTCCACACTTCAGAATGAATTCAGATAATTTATGTATTTACGAGATGCTGTCGCTGTGAAATTGTAATATTTTATCTGAGTTATTATGGTTCTAATGCGTGCACACACGTATTACAAGGCAACATTACTGTGTCTTTTGCATTATTTCTTCAAATATCTGGTGGAATTTTCTTCCACTGTCTTCATAATTAGCGTCCAGCTATTTCTCACCCTAACCTATATCTGATAAACGATATATACAATTGTTTTTTATTTGCACAAAATTAATATTTATGTAAATTTGTATTATGATATTCAGACTCAAACACCATTTTTATATATTTTTTTCGACAACGGCACGGAAAATTTCTTATTACTTATTCTCTTTTGCAAAAACACGTTATATCCTCACACACAAGAAACACATAAAAACCACATAAAAATTAATATTCAGATCCAAATTTAATAGATTCCAAATCATATTTAACCATATATTTCACAATACAATATCACCATATGTAGACTTCGAAAAGCAATGATTATAAAATTTACGGCGTCCAAACGTCATGAATCCAACCGCCACGGCGCGGCGTCCAAACGGCGCGAACCTAATCGGCACCGCGTCCATACGGCACAAGTCCAATCGGCCCGGAGTCCAAAAGGAACGCGTTCAATCGGGACAGTCCAATCGGGACATGTCCAATCGGTCGGAGTCCAAGTGAGACACATCCCCTGCTTACATTGGATGCCGTTTGTCAGTCGCTGTCGTTAGGTCTTGGACAGTCGGAACTCAGCCTTCGGAGCTCGGCGTTCGGAGCTCGACGCTCGCCGCAGAGTTGGGCAAAATTTTCATCTAAATAAAAATTTCGAATAATGAATAAAAAATAAAAAGAATTTTATTCGTTATTGGATGGTTCCCGTTTATTAGAGTTGGTAGTAGTTGTGGAAAGATTTATTCGAAGCCTCCGAATAAAAGATACAGATAAAAGATGAAAAAATTAGTCGAAGTTCGAATAAAGCCACTTTGTATAAAAAAAATCATCTCTATTCGTCAGATAAATTCTCGTCGAATATAATTATTTATTCGATGCTCGTCAAATAAAGATACTGTTTATATGTGATACTGTGAAGTATACTAGAGCCCATATAAGAAGGAACTTGTTCTGCGCAAATCGTTGCGGGTCAGCCTTGTTGTAAAGTCTCTTAGATTGCCACAAAAATTATAATTGTACCCCTCAAACCGGTTTGACGTTTGTATATACGTCAACGTAACCTCATTACCTGTGGCGGTTCGGCGTATATACAATGTAAATACCTATATACTCTTGTACCTTTCCGGTTTCTTTTAATTAAACTAATATATTGCATAATATAAGCAATATTAGAAGGTATTTAAGAAAAGGAAAATATTGGAATATGAAGAAAAGGAAAATACTATAAAATAGACATGAGAAATGTACAAACATATATTTATTTAAAATAAATTTATATCAGCATCCTCATCCAAATATTCTACTTCAAAATATTCCTCTTCAGAATTTTCTCTCTGCGACTCCTCTGATGCAGAAGACAATTCCATATCGTCTACCATGTCATCAATTCTCACATCAATTTGAAGAAATTTGTCTTCCACTTTTTTTGTATGTGTTACAAAATTTTGCCACATTTGCGGTGTAACTCTTTCCACTCCTTCTATTAATAATTTTTTGATATCGTTGAAATTGAATGTTGTGTTGTTGGCTTTTACGTAGCCTTTCACAGAAGCCCATGCGAGTTCTATTGGATTCAACTCACAATGATAAGGGGGTAATCGTAGGATTGATTTTCCACATACTTTTGCCCTTTCATCGATGATATATCTGTCGTATCGTGATCTGATTTTATTCACTTCATCCAATAGTTCATATTTCAAAAGAGTACCTTCTATTGTAACTCCTTTCGAGGCCAGCCATTGTATAATCTTTGGTTTATTCCAACTCTTTGTTGGACAATACTCCTGCTTCTCTGAATGGTACGACGCATTGTCCATTACAATCACCGCCTTTTCAGGTAATAAATCAATAATTTGATTGAACCACTCATAAAATGATTTGCCATTCATGGCATCGTGGTAGTCTTCGCTCTTTGACTTCGATTCAAAACATAACAGGCCATTCGGCACAAACCCATCTTTGGATCCAATGTGGACTACAATAAGGCGCTTGCCTTTCCCAGTTGGTGTGGGTGCACCTGTTGTGAGGCCTCTAGCTGCAGCATCGGAAGAAGATGCAATAGTGGTGTCGCACCATACCCGTTGCTTCGTGTCACCTGCGTTAACCCAAGTTTCGTCCAAATAATAAATGGGTCTACCCTCTGCCCTATATGCCCTGATTTTTTTGAGGTAATTTCTGCGCCAGCGGATTAAATCTATGCGCTCTATGAGGGCACTGTTTCGCTTCCTATGTATATATTTAAATTTCATTTTTGTTAATAATCTTTGTAGTGTAGACCTCGATATTGACGGCAGTTCTGCATCTCCGTTTATTGTGACTAATATTTTAGGTATGGTTGGCAATTCTTTCCTCTCCCAAAATGCATGAATATGCTTCCTGACTGCATATACATCCTCTTCTGACATTTTTTGTACTATATCCAGCTTTGATCTTTTTTTTGGTGGTGAAACGACATCTCCTGACCATCTGTGCTGCGACAAGCTTTCGACAACTGTCCGCCTGCCAACTCCACATGCTGTCGCCACCATATTGACAATTTCATCATATTTTAATGTAGGGAACTCAATTTTCTTCTCCTTGTAAATATTTACAATCATTCTGCGTTGCCCAGAATGTACTACCTACAAGAGAAACGTTTTACTTTATACATTAGATCAATACACTTTTTAGGAGGTCCTTTACTTCAATATTTTTAGTTGCTTACCTTTCCTTTTACATTTTTCTTTTGCGGAGACAGGTCCATGTTTCCCACATATATAAATAACTACTAAATTATCTAACTAAATAACTATTAAATTAACTAAAAAAACTGAATAAATGACTAATTAAATAACTAACTAAATAACTACTTATATATACCCACCGCCAATACCAAATTTTCTGGCCATTTCCACCAGAGAGTCTATATATATAAATAAATGAATAAAACAAAAACGAACTAAATAGATAAATGAATAAAAAAGCTGAATAAACAAAATCTTTCAATATTTCTCTATTATATAAAATACTAAGCGAGGCCCTGGAGGACTTTATTTTAAACAGTATTAAAATTTACTGTAAAACTAATCTTGTATACAAATTCATATATGAACACACGGTATTGTCTCAATGATGTCAGCAAATGACGTAACTTTGTGTGGACGGCGGAGTACGAGTAGGGGATTAGCCAATGAACGAGTTCCATTCTAGTTACATGCGCAGTAGAGTCTTAAATTCGTCGGCTAGTAAGTACCTTCTTATATGGGCTCTAGTATAGCACGAGTGGCCGGCGAGGTGTTATTACTCTTGGATTAAGGTTTTAAGAGTACAGACGAACCTGATGCGTAACCAGGGTGCTGCTAGGTAGCGGACGAACCTGACGCGATAATCAGGGAGCCGCCTAGGATAGTTAAGAGTGCAGACGAACCTGATGCGTAACCAGGGTGCTGCTAAGGTGACGGACGAACCTGATGCGATAATCAGGGAGCCGCCAAGGATAGTGGGTGATTCTTGTGTTGGATAAGAGTGCAGACGAACCTGATGCGTAACCAGGGTGCTGCTAGGTAGCGGACGAACCTGATGCGATAATCAGGGAGCCGCCAAGGATAGTGGGCCTCGTAACTAGTATAATTTAATTGATACAATCCGAGCGGTAAGATTGTATCGTGTGGGAGCGTTCAATTACTAGATTAGGATTTTGGTCAATAATTGAGGGTTTAAGAAAGTTGCACGATTTACCAAACAACACAAAATATATTCTAATAAAGAATGAGGATGTACAATTGTAGTGTCGCGACTGAATTGAAGTAGTAGTGTATGTTAAATATTATTACCTAAGATGCTCGGTGTTGACGCACTGGCAATGCGGGGGTCTCGAAACCAACTTAAGAAGAGCCTAATAGATTTAATACCGGACTAGCGGAATCTATACGGTTATATTTGATCGAAGGGGAACTTTAGCCCGATCTCACTGGAAGTGACTTTACGAGATGCAGCACGACGTGACACGGTTTGAGTCTACGAGAGTACTACCCCCGAGAGTAAAGACGCAAGGGTTTATATATCCCTAGAATGAATGGAACACATTGTTCATTATCTTATCACTTAGGGCCAGACTCTCGTTTTTTGTCACTTTCAATTAAATCGGGTCCGAACTCGGTCTTCGTTAAAAAGGGGTTAACTATGATATGAAAAGGTTATCTAGGGCGCTTCTCGAACTGTTCTCTATCCGTCATATCTCCCCACCAAGAGGAAACATCGCGGTTCGCGTGATGCTTTTTCATTAGAAAGGAAACGTCCTAAACACTATAAACTTGAGAGAAAAAAAAAATTTTGACGGGTGTAGTGTGTAGTGTTGTGAGTACTTAAGTGCTAGGTAGGTTTATGTTGGAACTGTGTATTCCTGTTGAAGCCAACCCTCTGCGACGTCATGTGGTGGCTGGCCCGGAAGTCTGTCCAGTAGCAGGCGACCCACGATGTGTCCATCCTCTGTCGTTGTTGCACCAATGACACAACCTCGCCTGTTTCCCATCACGTGCTTCGCGAAAGCGGTTATCGTTGCCATCGGACGATTGTTTCGTGGGCGGATGCCCTTGAGAGTTATCCGAATCGCCTGCCAAGGTCGGGACCGGAAGCGTGGTGGTAGTATCCACACCTGGCTAACCTCCCGCTCCACCGTCGTGCCGATATCTCCCAGAAATACGGAGACCAACCCCGCTCGTACCTCGGCTACTTCGCCCCGGAACCAATACGATCCATTTCGGACCACCGTGAGGAGTCCCGGTTTGATGGCGGTCAACAAAGGCACATACAGATGATGGCGCTCCTGCATGTGGTGGTCGAAGTTCCTGGAGAAGATTTCCGCTTCTACTGAGGTATCTTCCACGATGATCCAGGCAGTCGTCTGGTCCAGAACCTCGGTGACGATGCACCTGAACGGCGCGATTACCTCACGAGGCCTCATTGTACCCTTGGTATCTTATTTCTCGCTTCACCCGGTGTCCAGTTGTGAATGTTTTTATCTGTTACTTCGTAAAGTGCCAGATGTGTTTGTTGTTCCCTGCGGTTGTTGCGTTGACGCTTTCCTATTTTCTGTGTTGACGTTGTCCTGCCCTTTACAACTCTTCCTCCCTTCGCAGGTTGATATGGTCGAGGAATAATAACTCGACTGTTCTCTTTTTCGCGGCACTCACTATTTTCTGTTTGTACGGCAATACTGCGCCTTCCCTCGAACAGTTCTGATTGCGGTTGTGAGTTGTCCTGCATGGATGCTGTGACTGTGACTTTGAGGACCCAATGCTCTGCTTTTATAGAGGTCCTTATCTCCAGAGATATGATGCTGTTGAGGGGTGGGGGTAGTCCTGCTCCTTAGAAGATTGAAGCGGATGGTTTCATATTCGGGGCCTGTATTTCTGTCTCAAGTGATTCCGTGATATTCTCCTCTGTCTGTTTTACATTAACACGGCGCACATTGCATTGGCCTTGAAAAGGTTTGAATTTTAAAAAGAGTACCCCAACCAAGATTAAGAATACAATTATTATTCCCATGGAGGAAAAGGTCGAAATTTGTTGGTGTCTCAGCAGTTCTCGATGGGTCGTAATACCCTTTACCTGTTTTTCTATTTCACCGAGAGATACAGCTGCTGGAAGTTGGTCCCAATGGTCAATGAGGTCTTCATGTCTTGATACATGTGATTCTATTACTTTGAAGTGATGTTCTGTTACCTCTGGTAGTAAAAACGACAAATTATAGGATGCAGCAGGGTAATATATTATATCTCCTGATGATTTAATTACGTCTAATGCCCTCAACTGCATGGAGTTGATCGTGGTCTGACAACCTGCTTCTAATTTGAAGATTCCTGTTTTGTAAAAAGTCCTTACTGTTGCCTTTTTTCCTTTGCAATAAATTTGTGCTTTTCTTTCCTCGGGCATAAAATACAACCACGCGGCGGGTGCGTTTAGAGGTCGCCAATAAGGTTCCAGGTGCCCGGTCACCTTTATGTTGCAGGTATTCCAGTCTATTGTATTGTTTGGTAGTTGAATTACAGCGGGTTGTAAAATTCCATCTGTCTCACGAAATGATTCCCCTTGTATATTGGGTAAAACCTCCTGTGAATTATTTATATTCTCTATGACGGTCGTATCTGCTCGGCGATAGAGGATATGATACCTCTCGATCGCGATCACCCGAGTCCCGGTCATACGACTCTCGGCGGGACCACCTTGAGGGTGACTCATTCCGAGGCGACTGTCGTCGATTTCTTAATCTCTTATCTATCTGTAGTACGGTATCGTAAGCATCCTCTAGATTTTTTATATCCTTCAGGACTGCCGACACCTTCAGAGTAATGCGATCCGGTAATCCATCGATAAAGTTTTCCATCGCGTCCTTTTCCATCTGCTTGATAAATTCCTCTGCATGGGCCTCATATTTTTCCTTAATGGCTCCGCGTGTAGAGTATACCAAATGGATTGTCCTGTCGATGTATTGCTGTAGACTTTCTCCATCACGGATACGTAGCTTCGCGATCTCCACTTGATAGTGTGATAGGCTCTTACCGGGAGCGAACCGTTTTTTCAAATGTTTTACTAACGATTTTACGGTAGTGAATTTGTGGTCCAGTGTGCATCTACGTGCTGGTCCGATGAGCTTAGTAAGAACAATTGCCAGATACTCGGCTTCCGTACCCTCCGGAATCAAAGTTAACCCGTCCTCCAAAGTTTGCACGAAACGAATTAAGGATGGATCTTCCCCGTCAAAGATCGGAATTGTCGAAGTAATATTCTGTATGCATGTCCTTTGCGTCAACACTGACATAGAGTTCGCAAGTGAGACCGTCAAATTCATTATGTCAGCGGAAGAAGTATTTGCAGCTGAATTCTGCATTTTTAAACGAATTTTTTAACTAGAGAAAACTAGTATATTAATATCAAAACGTAACTAGCGAAAACTAGTATATTGCTAATAATATCGAGACGTGACTAGGAAAACTAGTATATTGTCAATACTCAGCTATGAGTAATTTAACGTGGTAAAACCCAAAATTAAAGTGATCCCAAAATAATTGAACAAATCCCACCGCTGTCACCAGTTCTGTTACGAGCCAGGGCCGTGAAGTAGCACGAGTGGCCGGCGAGGTGTTATTACTCTTGGATTAAGGTTTTAAGAGTGCAGACGAACCTGATGCGTAACCAGGGTGCTGCTAGGTAGCGGACGAACCTGACGCGATAATCAGGGAGCCGCCTAGGATAGTTAAGAGTGCAGACGAACCTGATGCGTAACCAGGGTGCTGCTAAGGTGACGGACGAACCTGATGCGATAATCAGGGAGCCGCCAAGGATAGTGGGTGATTCTTGTGTTGGATAAGAGTGCAGACGAACCTGATGCGTAACCAGGGTGCTGCTAGGTAGCGGACGAACCTGATGCGATAATCAGGGAGCCGCCAAGGATAGTGGGCCTCGTAACTAGTATAATTTAATTGATACAATCCGAGCGGTAAGATTGTATCGTGTGGGAGCGTTCAATTACTAGATTAGGATTTTGGTCAATAATTGAGGGTTTAAGAAAGTTGCACGATTTACCAAACAACACAAAATATATTCTAATAAAGAATGAGGATGTACAATTGTAGTGTCGCGACTGAATTGAAGTAGTAGTGTATGTTAAATATTATTACCTAAGATGCTCGGTGTTGACGCACTGGCAATGCGGGGGTCTCGAAACCAACTTAAGAAGAGCCTAATAGATTTAATACCGGACTAGCGGAATCTATACGGTTATATTTGATCGAAGGGGAACTTTAGCCCGATCTCACTGGAAGTGACTTTACGAGATGCAGCACGACGTGACACGGTTTGAGTCTACGAGAGTACTACCCCCGAGAGTAAAGACGCAAGGGTTTATATATCCCTAGAATGAATGGAACACATTGTTCATTATCTTATCACTTAGGGCCAGACTCTCGTTTTTTGTCACTTTCAATTAAATCGGGTCCGAACTCGGTCTTCGTTAAAAAGGGGTTAACTATGATATGAAAAGGTTATCTAGGGCGCTTCCTTCCAGAGACGATCCTGGACAGATTCCTATGAGGAATGCAATAGGGAACTGTTCTCTATCCGTCACAAATAAAAATTTTTTAATTTTTTATTCGTTATCCGAAATTTTTATTTTGATGAAAATTTTGCCCAACTCAACGAATCACGTACGAATGAAAGTTTAAACTTTTAGATTTTTCAATATACCTTCATAAAATTATTACGATTGAATTAAGGTGCTTTTCCTGATGAAAATGAGTCCAAATTCGAGTTTAATAGAACAATTTTTATCGATACGTAATGTTACGATAAATATTATAATCTTATTAAAGATAGTTCAAATGATGTCGTGTTTGGACTATTTTCATCGGGATGATCTCTACAACTCCTTCGTATTAAAAATATTATTCGTATTATAAACATATGAAAGTTTAAATTGTCAATATGCTGCTGGTCGGTCGCTGTCGCTGGTCTTCCAAGTTCAGCGCTCGTCGGGCCTCGTCGCCGTTTATTCGAGCTAGCAAAAATTATTCAAAGATTTATTCCGAGCCTTCGAATAAAAATGAAAGATAAAAGATGAATAAATTATTCGAAGTTTGAATAAATACGCTTCAAATAAAAAAAATTATCTTTATTCGTCGGAAAAATTTTCGTCGGATAAAATTATTTATTCGATACTCGTCGAATAAAGATATTGTTTTTATTGGAACATTTGAATAAAGAATACAAACTTTTGTATTTTTTATTAGTTGTTCGAAAGTTTTATTCAGATAAACATTTTGCCCTATTTTGATACAGACAGTATGTATTTCCTCTGAGAGTCTGAGAGTGATAAAACCTTGGGACTCTGGAGCATCAATGAACATGAACGTGTAGGTATTGACATATATAGAAAACGAGAGCGCATAGGCGACAAAAGAGAGACTGAAGACCAAGGCAGCCGGCACAGTTTAAAAGGCGAGTATTGATTACAATATAAATGCAAAAAGGAAAGTATTTTATTTTTCATTCTTTTTTTATACAACTTTTACAAACATATTTGTGAGATTTTTCTGATTAAAATGAGTCTAAAACGTCACTATTTCGATCATATTTACTTGTTTAATGAGTGATCGTAACTCGCTATGATATAAATATATGTAGGAATACTTTAAGGAACTCCTACACCTTGAGTGTGGCGTATCGGGTTAAATAATCAAACTGATATCTCAAACACTCTCTCTTTATTAAATAGTCTCAAATCGCAACTTTAACCAATCTCTCAACTGCACTCTCTCTCGACTCTCACACTTCTAACGACACAGCCCTTGCGTTCGTTCCTTTTATTCATTTCCATTCTTTCTCTCTCACACTCTCATTCTCTCTCTATTAGTCTCGCATCCATTCGGAAAACCCAATCGCTCACGTAGGCTCTGCGTTCAGCACCGCTAGCCACTTGACGCTTGTCACTAGGACCCAAACACTCTTCTTTCACACCTCGGCCCAAACAGACTTCCTTTCACGCAAGACCCAAACACGCTGGCGCCACGATGTCGCGTCCACAGTCACTCTAAACATTCACACTACTTCATACAGGGTGTCCCAGTTTTCTCCGGCCAAACTTTACCAGCGTGTGCTACACGCAAAAGTAAGAAAAAAATGTTATATGAACATATGCTCTTAAATGTTTTATTAAGGAGTTATAACTAATAATACAAAGTGATAATGAACTGGAATTTCGTCGACACAGCGTACGTTTGTTCCCCTGCATTTACATAAAACGTTAATAAAAAATGTCTTCAACAAGTAAACATAAGAATTTATGTAAATACATGTAACGAGCTCGTGAGTAAGCTCGCCGTGCCAGGGTTCGCGGTCGTGCGTAGAAATTGGTCGTCGGCCCAGGGTGGACGAGGTGACGGTTGTTGAAATAAATCTGTACGTTCGCACGCTCGCGGAGACGTAAAATCACGGCGGTTTCGGGGCGCGTATATATCGGGTACCGGACCTTCGGCAACGGCGGCGATGTATCGGTGGTTATACGCGTCGGTTACGCTACGGGAATCCAACGTGGGGCTCGAGATCGCCGTCACGACGAGGTCGAGGGTACGGGAACGTCGTACGTGCTCGTTGTCGCAACGAGGCGCTGACGTGGGACTCGAGGTCGCCGTCACGACGAAGTCGAGGGTACGGGACCGTCGGTGGAGCTCGTTGTCACAACGAGGCGCCGACGCAGAGGGTCGAAATCACCGTCACGACGAAGTCGAGGGTACGGGACCGTCGGTGGGCCTCGCTGTCACAACGAGGCACCGATACACCGATCGTCGTCACGACGAAATCGCGGGGACAGGATCGCTTGAGCGGCCTCGTTGTCACAACGAAGCGCTGAAGCGCGGGAACGACTTTGCATTCACGACGAAGTTGAGGATACGGGATCGCGGAGCGGTCTCGTTGTCGCAACGAGGTACTGCCGCGGAGGATCGGCTTCGCCGTCACGACGAAGCCGCGGGTGCAGGATAGCCGAACGGTCTCGTTGTTACAACGAGGCGTTGACTCGTGGACTAGAAGTCGCCGTCACGACGAAGTCGAAGCAGGAGAAAAAACAGACCGGAATGGTACTTACGGGAGAGCTGGTTCGGCTGACCCCGCGTTTATTCGCTTAGTCAGCGGGTGAGAGCGCGTATTTCGTCGGTTTGTTACTCTTAGAAATCGGACTCCCTTTCGTTGCGTCGGTCGGTCGCTATATTCCCGCGGTCGGACACTTTCGCTAGCGAGAATCGGTAGTCGCAGCGTTGGTCGCCTAGCGGCCGATTCCCGAAGGTGTGCCGCGCACACTTTCGCCTGCGGGCATCGTAGCCACCTGGCGGACTGTTCGCCGCCCGGGCGTTCGGTCGGCGTCGTTCGGGTTTCTCGGCGGAACGCGGTTAGCTAGTAACAGGCCTGCCATGTTGCAGGTCTGTTACACACAAATAGAGGTATTCATAAAATGTTCGTACGCTGTTTCGACGAAATGGCAGTTTTATTAGTTATAACTCCTTAATAAAACATTTAAGAGCATATGTTCATATAACATTTTTTTCTTACATTTACGTGTAGAACACGCTGGCAAAGTTTGGCCGGAAAAAACTGGGACACTATATATAAGTAAATAGTAAATACGTATGATTAAGAGTGTTGATCTGGATTTGACCTCGAAATTAGTTTGAGCTCCGTCCAGTAGGGGAGCTGAGTACAGTTTCTACACAATGGTCCAGAGGCATAGCAGCGCCAACGAGCGACTATCTCGGCGGAGACAGCAGTCACACTGCATCAATAAATGTTGCCGGTAAGTCAGAGGCTTCATCAGCAAGCGTGACGTCACTATACGGCTGACGTTGATGGTGCGTTAGTGTGCTTGAGTGAGAGTTTGTGGCACAGCTCACCGCTCGGGAAGCGTGTAACGTGTGCCTAGGCGGATTGCAAGGGTTCAGCTCCGGACGTTATTCGTCTCGCTAATGCACATTTGAGACCCCTACGTAGTCACAATCGCTAGATAAAAGATCAATCTAGCGCGTGAGGTCGCCCAAGTGGCCTACTTTTACGTTTACAAGGCGTAATTTACATTATTCGGCAGCATGATGTCTGCTCGAGAGGCTCTGTAAGCAGTCGTGACAGCCGTACCGCGCGGCGCACTCACACACTCACCGCTCGGGCAGTGTGTACGTGTGCCGAGGCGGATCGCAAGTCGCAAGGTTTGGGGATGCTTCAAACCATTTCTCGTCTTCCGCTGCATCCTGCACTAGGGATAGCATAGAGCACTATTGCCGCCAGTGGCCCTCCAGATTGGATACGGCGCAGCGCGGCGCAGTGACGGAATAGGGAGCGGCGAACGACCGTTCCAGTGGCGAGCGCCACTGGCGGCAACTCATGTCGGACGAAGATATTTTGCTTTCTGGTCCGAAAAAAACGTTGACGTTGCAAACTTGAAAGGTTGGTTTCTCAAGATAAAAGTCTGCTCTATCGCGTGGTATAGTTCGATTTTCCACTGGACCCTTATTTTTTGAGATAAATTCAAAAATATCGTCAAAAATTTGTGCAAAAGTGGTGTCTCTCCGTATTTAATGATCGTTTAAACATGTTTAAACAATCATAATGTATTAATATTGGATATCACTGCATTCGGGAAAGTCTAAGGAATCTTTTGCTGTAAAGATCAATTCAATATCTTTTATAATAACATCACATTATTTGTTTAAAGTCTAAAAATATGTCTTTTTTTCAAACTCAAATTTCTCAAAAACTGTGAGTCTAGGAGAAAAATTAAGGACAGATTCGGAATCAGCGCGAAAAACTCTATAAGAATTGCATAGTGAGAATCGAAACCCTTTTTGGCTGTTGGGCAGTGTAATTTATAATGCGGCAGAAGATACGGCGCGGCGGAGGATGCAACGGAGGACGAGAAATGGTTTGAAAAAGTGGTCGGCAACCCCGGCACCGTTCAGCACATTTTTTGAGGCCGGCGCCTTCCGCGCGTCTCGCTCTCCGTGACGGCCATAGTGCTCTATGCTATCCCTAGTGCAGGATGCAGCGGAAGACGAGAAATAGTTTGAAGCATCCCCAAACCTTGCGACTTGCGATCCGCCTAGGCACACGTACACGCAGCCCGAGCGGTGAGTGTGTGAGTGCGCCGCGCGGTACGGCTGTCACGACTCCTTACAGAGCCTCTCGAGCAGACATCATGCTGCCGAATAATGTAAATTACGCCTCGAAAACGCAAAAGTAGGCCACTTGGGCGAGCTCACGCGCTAGATTGATCTTTTATCTAGCGATTGTGACTACGTAGGGGTCTCAAATGTGCATTAGCGACACGAATAACGTCCGGAGCTGAACCCTTGAGTACGGTTTAGGATCTCGTATAGTAAAGGTAATCAGTTAACAGTTGTGGTTCTTTGTTTAAGTCGCGACAGTTATAGATTGCAAAGGATCGGATTTTTCCAAGAAAATTAAGGGACAAGGGCCAAAGGGAGTGAGGAAACTTAAAAAAAGGATAAAAAGGAAAAGATTCGAGATTTATCGATTTGCGCGACAGGAGGAAGTTTCAACCAAAAACACCCAACCGGTTGGGCGTTTTATACTGAAACTTCCTTCCTCTGAGGGGCCCTAGCAGGGAATGGGTAAGGGCTAGTGAAGAGAAAGTCGGGGAGGTGTTAGAGGAGGCCCGGAGCTCAAATTCTTAAAGGGGGTAGTTTTAAATATAACAACCCCCCGAAGAGGGAGAGGCCGGGAAAGGGTAATATAATGTTACGCGGTTAGTATTTAAGATTGTTTTTTCGTGTAGCGAGGTTGATTGTGATAGCGGAACTATCCTGTCAAGGATATACAGCGGTATACGGGATTTAAAGAATTTCACTTGTTCGGTCACGAAAAGAACCCTTTTGTTTTATTTGTAAGTAACAGACGTTCACTCCGGAGACGATAATCCCGCGATAGGCACGGTAGCGATAAGCGTCGAATCCGGAAGGTTTTGCGCGAGACGGTTACAAGACTGCGATAGTCGCGAATACAATGTACGTGTTGATCGTTCGCTGTCTGGATCAAGAAGACGAAGGACAACGGCAGGAACGTTTGTAATTGTAACGCAGCGCTATCGATCGAGGCGCGTGATTGATATGTAAACTCGCGCCCAATTACCGGCAATTTTGAACGTTGTAGTCCTGAACATACCGCCCGCCTCGGATATTTGTATCCGATTACAAAAGGAGGGAGGTACAACGAAACGGTTTCGCTGAAACTCGTTGCGAAATGCGTTCGCTCGAGAATTAGACTTTACGTTGGTCTTAGCCTATGTATAAAGTTTGTCGTGGCGCGAACGGTTGAACGCGACCGGGGCGCTTCTGCGTTTCCCTTTCCCATTGTTAACTTGTCTGTCTGCCGAATAATCTGACCGATTGACTCTGCGGAGGCGCTGATCTTTTCCGTTCGAGTGCTCAACAACATCTGCCGGCCGGTCTCGGGCCATCGAGGGCCTTGCCTCGTATTTTCCCCACTCCGCAGAGTCACTCCGTCCACGTGCACGCATTGGAACGAAACCGCTTCCGATTGTCGCAGCCGATCAAACGTTTCGGCTGCGCGTAAGAGAAACCGATCCTAACTGCCGCGGCCGATCAAACGTCTCGGCCGCGCTACAATGTAACGTGCACATGCGACCACTCGGCAACCGACTCCGGCAAACGCTTACCCTAGTCTTAATCTACGACAAGTTTATGACCGCCCGCCGTGACGGAGCGGTTGGTTGTTTTGGAGCTGTGTCTCGTCCGCGTTTTTCGCATCGAGGGCTTCAGTTTCGTGGATATCAACGGGGAGGAAACACAACTTGACGATCGGCCGTTTGTACTCTGAGTTGGCAGTCTTAATTGTTACGACGCGGGTAATGTTATCCTCTCCGGGATGACATTTGATTATCCGCGCAAGTTCCCACTTACACGGAGGTGCAAGGGCGTTTCGGAGAAGGACGATGCGACCAACCTTCGCGAGGTGACTCGCGGTGCGCCATTTCGTGCGTTGTTGCAACGAGTGAATATAGTCATTCGACCACGCTTTCCAAACACTTTCGTACAATTTCTTTAAGAGCTGGCAACGAGTCAAGCGCGAATCGTTTACATCGAGCAGAGTTACGGTAGGAATGGTAGTGATCGCCGTGCCGATAAGAAAGTGACCCGGGGTCAGCGCGGTATAATCGTCGATATTTTCCGAACTCGGAGCAATCGGACGGGAGTTCATGCAAGCTTCGATCTGACATAATACGGTAATCATCTCTTCGACCGTTAGAGTGTGCGAACCGATGACTCGTTTAAAATGATGCTTCATGCTTCGAATTCCGGCTTCCCACAGTCCGCCGAAGTGCGGAGCTGAGGGAGGGATGAAGTTCCATGATACCTGATCGCTCGCGAGTTTGTTAAGGAGATTCGGGTCGCGCGTGGCGGCTCGAAACGCCGTGGTCACTTCTTTATCGGCACCCTGGAACGTCGTTCCATTATCGCTGTACATGGCGACCGGTAAACCGCGACGCGAGATGAACCGATCGTAGCACGCGAGGAACGCATCCGTTGTATAGGACCCTACCAATTCGATGTGTACGGCACGAGTCGTCATACATATAAAAAGCGCGATATACGCCTTTGTCGATTTATGTCCGCGACCGGGAGTCGTTCGGACTGCTATAGGGCCCGCATAGTCCACGCCGCAGTGTAAGAACGCTCTTTCTGAGCGGGTAACGCGCACCGACGGAAGCTCTCCCATCAACTCGGACGGAATTGTCGCACGCTGTCGCGCGCAGATCACGCATTTATATAAAACTTGGCGAACAGTAGGACGTGCCCGTAGGAGCCAAAATTCTTGTCGCAACTTCGCTAACGTTAGTTGAGGGCCTGCGTGTAGCAAGCTACGGTGTAGATGGCTGATGAGCAGCGAAACGAGAGGATGCGAGGCAAGGATAATCGGATGTTTGGTTTCCTCGGGTAATGCCGAATTTCGAAGCCGCCCGCCGACGCGAATCAGTCTCTCCGAATCGAGATACGGGTTTAAGGAGAGCAATGGACTTTGTCGCGGGAGAGGAACCTGATCGTACAACCGCTGAAATTCAACCGGAAGTACCGTTTGTTGAATAGACTTAAGCCAATACGTGCGCGCTTGTCGAATTTCTATCGGAAGCAGCGCGCTTGGATTTGGACAATTTTCCGAGTGACCTTCCGTGGCCGATACTGACGATTTGGAAGGGTTAGGTGCGACTTTATTTTTGCGATGAAGCGCAACGTATATGCAGTCACGCGGAGAAGCTTGGGCCAACTAGAGAATCGCGTAGCTAGATCCCACGGTTCTGGCAAAGTGACCGCGTGAAGAGTGACCAGGACCCGCTCCTCCAAGGACGTCGTCGACTTGAGCGGAGGTGTCTCGCAGGGCCACGAGGTAGATGGCGATTTGAGCCACCTCGGGCCGTGCCACCATAGGCTATGGCTCACAAACTGAGGGACGTTTATTCCGCGAGAGGCGCAGTCGGCGGGATTTTCTTCCGATAGAACATGGTGCCACTGACATTTTGGCACTAGTTCCTGAACGTTTGCGACTCGATTCGCGACAAACGTTTTCCAACGAGACGCGGGTTGACTTATCCATGCGAGAGTAATTGTGGAATCGGTCCAGCCGTGCATCTCGCACGCAGAGTCCCCGAACGAAGTCTTTATGAATGACATTAGACGAGAAAGTAGCACAACTCCGCATAGCTCAAGGCGCGGAATCGTGAAGGATTTTAGCGGAGCCACTTTAGACTTCGCAGCGAGAAGAGAGACTAGAATCTCGCCGTTGTTAGTTGTAACGCGAGAGTAAACAACTGCGGCATAGGCGTTTTGCGAGGCGTCGGCGAAGCCATGCAGTTCTGTTTTCAAAACGTTCAATCCGTGTCCTGTCCACCGAGGTAGAACGATAGATCTGAGCATGGGAAGTTGCGTGCTATACGTGGTCCACGTTTCGCTGAACTCGGTCAGGATGGTCTCATCCCAACCACACTTCTGCAACCAGAGACGTTGCATCAGAATTTTTGCCATGATAACAACGGCAGCAGCCCATCCCAGCGGGTCGTAGAATCGAGCGATTGTCGAAAGAATTTCCCGTTTTGTTGCCGGAATGACGTTTTGAATCCCGATATCGAAACGAAATGAGTCGTTCCCGGGATTCCAGTTGATACCAAGGACCTTTAAATTATCGTCTGGTAACAATGGTTTGCTGGCAGCAAGACCATGATCTGAGGGATCGATATCGGCAATTAATGCAGGGCAATTGCTAGCCCATTTGCGCAATTTAAAGCCACCCTCTTGCAACAGGGCAGTAACGTGGTCACGTGTCTGACGTGCGAGCCGTGGATCGTCCGCGCCGAACACGCAGTCGTCCACATAGATTTGGTCGCGAAGAACCAGCTGCGCGAGAGGATATTTCGACCCTTCGTCCTTAGCGAGTTGTTGGAGGACCCGTAAAGCAAGATACGGAGCTGGACCGGTACCGTACGTAACGGTCAAGAGCCGATAATGTCGCAATGGTTCTGAGGGAGAAGGTCGCCACAAAATCCGTTGATAGTCAACGTCCTTGTGGTCGACAAGGATCTGCCGGTACATTTTAGCAATGTCGGCGATAAAGACGTATCGATAGCGGCGCCATCGAAGAATTACAGCGGCTAAGTCCGTTTGTAATTTGGGACCGATCAATAAGTGATCGTTGAGTGACTTCCCGTTCCCCGTTTTCGAGGATGCGTTGAAAACTACCCGAAGCCGTGTTGTAGCGCTGTGTTCCCGAGTAACCGCGTGATGCGGTATGTACACGGTTTGAAGTGACGGAACCGTTTGCGAACCGGTGACTTCGACCCAGGGCAGCCAGATGACCGCCGAACGGCGGTCAATTTCTCGGAAATACTCTCCTCCTTTTCCCCTTCCACTATCTTATTCCATCGCCCTACCGTCCGTCCCCCACACTAAGACCGTAGACGCCGAGCTGTGTTGTCGCGCTTCGGTCATCAGAGAGGGGGTACGTCGTTTCACCGTGATTCCCCTCATCTGGCTGCACTGCTTCGACCATGTGACCGAGGGCCTCGTACTCGCGTAGGAACTGAGTATATTCCGCTGAATGCTCCGCGTGTCGTTGCAACCGATTTTCCTGTCTTAGGAACATGGTGTTCGTCGCGGAGAGTGAAGGCCCAATGTCGATAGGAGGTCCTTCAATAAACGGCAAGCGAACGATGTACTGTCCATTCGGAGCCCGAGTGTGCGTGCGTTGAAAATGTTCCTCGCACTTTTGTTCAGCGGGAGAGAGACGCGTGACGAACGGTAATTCCTCGACTTCCCAAAATCGCCGAAGTTCGGCATCGAGATTCCCCGAAACGTTGCAGTGGAAGCTTGCAACGGAAGTAGGAGCATTGGACGCGGAAGATGGAACGGGACCGGAAAGGATCCAGCCTAACGTGGTGTTTTGAGCCGTCGGCTCGTTCACCGGGCCCTTTCGCAAACCTTCTAAAAGAAGCAACCCGTACTGATCCGCACCGATAATGAGTTCTATCGGAGCCGAGTCAAAGGGGTTGTCGTCCGCCAATTCCAGATCGCGAATATGAGAGCCTGACGTCGGTAGACAATTGATGTGGCAGATAGTTCGACAATGAGCGTAATACGTAAGCGCTCATGGAGTATACGGACTCGGTTTTACACGAGGCTACGGTAAATGTTGTCGATGAGCGACAAGCAACCGCGTTATTACCGATTCCGGTAATGCTGACTGAAACGCGAGAACGCGGTAGTCGGAGTCGTTGTGTTAAATTCTCGGCAATTATAGAAATGACCGAGCCTTGATCGAGTAACGCGCGAATTTTCTCTGAACGGCCAGACGGTGACCGCAGTTCGCAGTCGCGAGCAAGACTTGCTGTGTGGCAGTCACGCGCGGAACAGAACAAGACGTGAGCGGCGATGTGACATTCTCGGTCGGCAACGTAGAGTTAGTCGATGACGCGGTACCGGTTGATGACGCAGTCGCGTTGTTGATATGTAACAAGGTGTGATGACGCCTTTTACAAATGGAACAGTTATATGAACTCGTACATTTTTTCGTCGAATGGTACGGACTCAAACAGTTCATGCACCGGTTTGTCCCTTTCGCGAACTCGATCCGTTGTTCGACAGATTTACTTTTGAATGACGCGCATTGTCCGAGTACATGATTCGCTTTGCATAACTCGCACGGGATCTTGACGGCAGCGGCACCGTGTAACGAAGTCGCCCGAACACGACTCGATTTGGTTGCTGCCGAGTCCGCGATCCGAGAGGCCGACCCCGACGAAGACGGCTGAATTGTTTGTAACGCGCGTATTCGCGATTTTAAAATTGTATTAAGCGCTTCGAATGTCGGACAATTTGTATTATCGCCGAGTTCCAACTCCCAAGCCTTCCGCGACTCGGAATCTAATTTTATTGTGACAAAGAAAACGAGTAAGTCGTCCCAATATTCCACGGGACGGTCGAGATTTTTCAAGGCTTTCATCGCCTTGTTGGCTTTGTCGCGAAGGCTTCGCAGCTGATCGGCAGAGTCGGAACGAACTTGTGGAAGGTCGTACAGAGTTTGTAAATGCGTTGTCACTAACAGCCGCTTGTTCTCGAAACACTCTACCAGGAGGTCCCACGCGATCGCGAAGCCCGCATCGGTTATCGCGATGTTCTCGACGAGATCACTAGCCGCGCCTTGCAAACACGCTAACAAATATTCGAAACGAGATACATTTGACAGACCTTTGCGAGAGATGACCATCGCTGTAAAGCGATCGCGGAAGGTTTCCCACTCACTGAAGGCTCCAGTGAATTTCGGCAGGTTGAGCGTTGGCATTCGACTCTTGTCGTCATCAGGTTGCGAGACAGGTCCTGCTGGCGACGGCGTCGAGTCAGTACCAGATGAGTCGGCAGCTGCGAGACGGGAAAGAGTTTCTGCCATGTAGTCCGATGTCTCCACGTAGATCTCGTGCAAGTCCATGAATCGATCCTCGGTAAAGTAACCCACGGTGGAACGCTCCGCGCCCGTTGCAACGGCAGAGAGCTGCTTGTGCAGATTTTGGCACTCGGCAAAGGATTCGCTCAGTCGTGCGATTCGATTCTTAACGGTGGCTACCGTTAATTTTGCTTTGCCGATCTTCTTGAAATTTTCAAGGGTACGTTCGACAATACGAGCGGCATCGATTTGTTGTTGAAGAAGCGTCTTGAGGTTACCCATTGTGAACTGTTATGGACCGACTAGTCCGTTTGTTCTTCAACTTTGAATGTCCAACGGATCACTCAACCGTCGTCAAATTGCCGAACGAGATCTTTTCACCTCACAAATGTTCTTTCTTCACCAAACTCACTGCAATCCGGCTCGAAGGACCAATGTTTTTTCGTGTAGCGAGGTTGATTGTGATAGCGGAACTATCCTGTCAAGGATATACAGCGGTATACGGGATTTAAAGAATTTCACTTGTTCGGTCACGAAAAGAACCCTTTTGTTTTATTTGTAAGTAACAGACGTACACTCCGGAGACGATAATCCCGCGATAGGCACGGTAGCGATAAGCGTCGAATCCGGAAGGTTTTGCGCGAGACGGTTACAAGACTGCGATAGTCGCGAATACAATGTACGTGTTGATCGTTCGCTGTCTGGATCAAGAAGACGAAGGACAACGGCAGGAACGTTTGTAGTTGTAACGCAGCGCTACCGATCGAGGCGCGTGATCGATATGTAAACTCGCGCCCAATTACCGGCAATTTTGAACGTTGTAGTCCTGAACAAAGATTTAGATTATTTAAGTGCGATACTAAGTTTAGGATTAAGGGTTTTAAGGATTGGAGTGTGTTCGTTTTTGTTTTTTACAACCTCTGGGGTCGTGAGGCGCGACTCGGGAGGTTCGTGTAATATTAAGGGGATTTATTTTGTTCTTTTTTTCGGTGTATAAATGCGGTTATTATTATAAGTGCGCATAATTTTGTAGTGTATAACGAATAGAGTTTAAGAATAAAAAAGGGAGCTGAACCCTTGCAATCCGCCTAGGCACACGTACACGCTGCTCGAGCGGTGATTGTGTGAGTGCGCCGCGCGGTACGGCTGTCACGTCTCCTTACAGAGCCTCTCGAACAGACATCATGCTGCCGAATAATGTAAATTACGCAAAAGTAGGCCTCTTGGGCGAGCTCGCGCAGTAGATTTATCTTTTATCTAGCGATTGTGACTACGTAGGGGTCCCAAATGTGCATTAGCGAGACGAATGATGTCCGGAGCTGGACCCGTACAATCTCATGTACGTATACAGTGTCTAGCAATGTGTGAGTTCTAGTGTGTGAGTGAGATCTACACCCTTAAGACCCTATCGACTTTGGTCTCCTTTTAACCAGAAAAGTGTCAAAAATCTGTTGATGAAAGTTTGATACACATAGAACTAAAATTGAAGAAATTACAATGTCTTGTTCAATGATCACTCTCGAAATAGGTAGTCGAAGCGAATTCGGATTACACACTGTCGTCGGGATAGTGGAAGCGAATTCGGCACTGCGTCTTTGAAGTTATTCTGTTCACATGGAGGGCCTCGGTCGCCGAGGGGCGTATGGTTCGTGTCGGGTATATTGGTGTGAGGCCACTACTAATCAAATAACAAAACTTCTATATTTTTCATTATTTTTTTATAGGACTTTCACGAACATATTTGATGCATTTTTTAAATGAAAATGGTGTCAAATGCGATATATTTCCGATGATATTTGCTTGTGTAATGAACGACGGAAGTTTCGGACGCAAAGAAGGATAGCGTCGGGCAAAGAAAGAGTCGCGGAGAGTCTTTCGACTTCGACTGCTCGGTCTTCGCCTCATTGTACAGTGCGCTGATAAGCGAATGATGTTTTAGGCAGTGGTTCAGAATAAAATAAAATCATGTTACACGCACTTTTTAAATAGCATCATGTTGCAAGAAATTTTCATGTAGAGTCATATAGAATTATTTTTTTTAAATAACTTTGTACGAAATATACTTTGTATACAGTATACGCGCTGCCTCCAAATAGCATTATATTGATAGGAGACGTCGAAAGTTAGTTTAATTAGTTAATACTTTTATCTCGTTACTACCTCTACTTTAATAAATGTAGTCAATGCTGACGAGCATTAGAAGTGGTATTATCGGATAAATAAGTAAAAAAATTAATTTTCTGTTTCCTATTAACGATCTCAATAAGAACGATTGAATTTTGTCATTCCCATGTAGATTGTGTTTATTCTTTTTTTATTTTATAATTATAACAGAATATTTTTTGCTTATTAATCATTATTTTATAAATATCGCAATAATTTTCAAATTAATTTTAAATTTTGATAGTTTTTTAGAATATTACGTAGTAACTGGTAGTAAATACTTTCATTTTTCCTACATCTATAAACTATCGATTATAAAACAATGATTACAATGGTGAACAATAAAGAAGAAGTAATTATTTTCCAAGCAATTACAGAATGAGTAATGTCAGCATTCTACATTTATTTATTACCTGCGGTACACTGACGCAGTTTTACGTGGTTCACGAGCAAATGTTTTATTTAGGTAGAGAGCGCGGAACCACCGACGAGTATCTCGTCGGTTGTGGAACTTTTAGTGACGTGGTATTTCAGATCACTGTTAGTTCCACTTATCCCCGCGCCCACCTGTGCCCACTTTTTGCGCCGCTCAATAGCTCAGGGGCTGGCCTCGTCGGTGGCACGGACCTAAAGGACTGAGCGTAAGGTAGGGTTCTGGGCGAGAGGAGGCACCAAGCGAGCGGGGAGGGATGGTTGACTGCGGCCATGTTGGTACGGTCACAATGTGGTGCCATCTATATAATGTAGCGAGAAAATTTAAGGGGGTACGTAGTTCGAGCAGCCGTTCCGCGGCATACTCACACACACAACGCTTGGTCGGCGTGTACGTGTGCCTACGAGGATCGCAAGGATTCGGTATGCACATTTGAGTCTTTCCATGCCAAATCGATCACTTTTTGCGGTCACCATCGTCGATTTTGTTCTAAATGAAATATGTTGTAGTCCATGTGAAATTAGTGAGGGTCGTCATTTTGCCGGTTTCGAACTTTTTTTTAGAAATGACAGGCTTTCGAAATTTCCTCACTTACGAATTTTTATCTCTGGAACTGTTTGTCCGATTTAGCTAAATTTTGTTTTGTTTTTGTTTGCGTGATCATCGAGGGTCATTTTATTAGTTTTCAGACGAAGTGTCCGTCTCGCACATTTGGCAACCAAATGCTCTGAGGACGGGATTTTGTAAATTGCTTTATAACCGGGAACGTGAAAATTCCTCGCTTCGGGGATTAGGACTCGAGAAGTAGTTTATTACTTCACAGATGTTTTACACATACACTTCCCGGGTCTTCACTTCCGAAATTACCGTCTCGCCTGATTCAAGGACCGCTTGGGTCATTGTTACGCGTCACCGGACGGGCTCTACCTGAGTCCTGTTTTTTCCGTCAACGCGGCTTGCCGAAAGTTCATTCTTTTACACCACAATTTTCCACCACTTCGTCTACCATCGTGGGCGATGGCTAGTTTCACTAATGTCACTGCCTTCTGGAACATAGCTGTTGCCATTGGTTCAGCAAAGTCACACCCCCATTGACAAATGAACTTAAATATCGGTGTTCGGCAAGCGCGCGGCAGATTGGCGAAACTCACCGAAGTCTTAACCTTCGTTTACGGCACTGATCTTACAACTCAGTCCGTACGGTATTATCAGTCAAGAGTAACTGCTCTTGAAATACTCAAATCGCGCTAAGTCTCACACTATGCAGGGTGAATTCGATAAAGCAGGACACCTAAATATCTCCGTTACTTTTCGTTGTACAAAAAAACTTCGTAGGACAAAGTTACACTGTTTGAAGGGCCACATATAACGGTGTAAGGGAAAAAAAATTTCAAGGTCATTTTTATGAGATTTCAAGGTTATCGATGTTTTTTTTAAATGGAATGATATATTTTCGTTAACGTAATGTTGTAGCTGACAAAATAACGAATTCATGCATGTAACACAATATGACCTTCAAATGACCTCCAACCCGGAAAAATGGTATAAATAAAATTCAACGTGTAAGATTCATTTGATGTATTTCTGTTACGCCAAATGTTCAAAAATATTAATAAAATAACTGACCTTGAGTGACCTTGAATGACCTTCACAATAGATCATTGTATTCGTCTTGAAACACTCTATCAGAATGTAAGCAAAAAAATATACTGTTCCGTTTAAAAAATCAGAGTTGACCTTTATATCACCTTGACGCCTCCACCTACAGAAAAATTGGTAATACCAGATTATGAGCCCCCCGATACCAAGTAAGTTTGGTCTAATGCATTTTCTCCTATCTTCAAAAACAAGCGAGTTATTCAGGTGACCTGTTTAAAATGCCCCACCCTGTATATAGGTATACCGTTATTTCAGATTACAAAAATCCGTAATTACAAATTTGCAAAAAGCTGCGATGAAAGCTTGAATTTTGGCTAAGTTTTCGTGATTTCTAGACCATCATGCGTCGCGCGTTGTAATGTCGTTTTTAGAAATTTCAGATCGTCGGTGTCCAGGGTAATGTCGCACGAAGCATTGGTTGAAGCAGAGTAGTTCTGATTTATGCCACAAGCTTAGTATTATATAGCAGTATATGGGTTCTGCCAGAGAGGGCAAGTCATGCAGATTGAACTTATTTTGATGTTCTTGTCCGAGACAGAGTGGGTGTAGGAGCTGTTCCGGGCCAAAAAATGGGACCAGTGGCATCACCATAGCGTGACCACTTTGTAACAATGGGGTGATCATTCTCTTATTCCTCTCTGACAAGACCGACGTCCAAACCGGTCTTGTATGTTTCGACCTTAAATGTCCCTCGGCAGACCCGTGTTGAGGACTTATATCGATAAATAAAATACGTACGCCTCGTTTCAGATAAAGACGAGACGAGCGGACCGCTATTATGGGCAGTTGTCTACACCGCTGGTCTCGAGCTGGTATTTTTACCAGCAGACTGTATACGTCTAAATGACCCTATTTATACCTCGAGAACAATATTAGTAACCACTCTTGGCCATCTACACCTTTTTAATGAAGAGGTAAAAAACCCGAAACCCTCATCGGTTTGAATGGAATGTAATCATAAATCTTGTTGGGTTCTGACCAGTGTTAGCTGGTTTGCTTAGGAACGGTTCTTTTACTAATGACCTTTTGTCGCAATGTACTGTCACGTTGCCCTTTTTTCGTCGTACCGAGTACGGGAAAGAACGGCAACTTCCGGGATTTTACAGGATCTGAGGCCGGGCCGCGCGCGGCCGTGCGGACGCGTGCCACCCGCGACAAACGCACCTCTCGAAATTAGATCGAGGCTGACGTGAATCGGCAAGTTCGGGCGCCAGGTACCGGAAGGGTACCGCACGAAACGTTCTCGCGATTTGTTCGCGAGTCAGCTGACTCGAGGGTCGAACCTCGAGAAGCGCGATGTCGAGAGGGAGGCGCGAGGAGTAGGAAATTCGGACACGGGAATAGCGGGGACAGCCCTCACGGCAGAGCGGATCTCACAGGCGTAATTAACGAACTCGATTTTCGCTCTCATTCATTTAATTGTTCGTCATAAATTACATGCACGCGGCCACGTGGCCGCAACCGGGAACCCGCGCTCCTTGTACAGGATTGCGAGAAGATGGATATTCGCAGCGCGCGGTTGTCAACGTACGAAGATGGTCGTCGCACGAGTTGTGACTGTCGCGGCCGGTCTCACAGATTACAATACGTTTTCCGAACGCGAGGCTACGAGATCCCGCGATCGAGATGGACACGCGTACTTCGCGCGATAATTGATCTCCGCGAAAGGACATTCTTAAGCTTCGCGAGAGGAATACGTCGATCCTCGCGAAAAGACTATCTCGCCGACGCTGGCACTTCTCCCGAAGAAAGCTTCCGAGATACTATCGTGAGGGAAACACTAAACGCGGCTCAAAGTACCGTCGGATCGGTACGAGCCCTTGCACGAGGCGGGAAGCGCCTCGGCGTATGCGAATCTCGGGGACAGAGTCGAAATCGGCTCTTGTCCCCCGCGAAACGACCGAACTCACTCGTATGCAAGAACACTGAATCACCGTCGACTTACCGTTGCTCGTTCTACGCCTCCCTGCGCTAAATATCCGGGACTGTCGGTATGCCGCTGGATTTTTGGGGCGCTGAACTTCGCGCCCGATATTTATCCGCATGCGGAACTTTCGTAATGGTCAGTACGGAAACGGGAAAGGTGTTCGCGTGATGCGAGCCGGGACGACAGTGATTCTTTCGATTCTTGCTACGGCGCGTATCGATTCTTGTTCCCCCTACTCTAGCGACCTAGCCGAAATTTCCTAGTGGCGTACTTCATACCAGCGATCTATCGGTATGCAGGGCCGTGTCCTTACGGAACCTAGGAGCCCGAGAATCGCTCGCGAAATTACCGGCTGCGATAAACAACCAGCGAGGGTACGCCCTCCAAGGTGTCTCCCACACCACCCACGCTAGAACCCCATTTTAAGCGGGGTGAGGCGACGACGGGATCGCGAAAAGAACGATGTCCGGTAGGGGTTCTGGTCCCACGTCGGCGCCTCCGGGTTGATTGGCCCGTGTATGTCGACTCCTTTTACGTTCGCCCGTGCACGGACGATGGTTTTCGGCCTTCCTCGGATTTCGGGCTCTCCTTCCATCTGCGCCCTGCTTCGGGAACTTCGGCCGTCTAGTCGCCCTGTGGATACGTTCCTGCAACTCCGCCGTACTCGGCAAACGTATCGGGCGTCAGCTGTAATTTTCCGGCAGGTTCTTCCTCGGGGAACGCTCGCTTTTTGCGCGTGCGGATTCGAGATTTCCGACGGGATCGGCCCGATCCATGCGTACGTTGGTTTTACATTCTTTTTGGGGCAGGGCAGGGTCGTCACAAACTTGCAACGTCACAGTACTATATAGAGAATCTGGTTTTAGTAATGTCCAAACTTTTGGCATGTTATCTAGAACCCAACAAGATATTTTATGATTTTCAAAATCCCAAAATCGACGATGGTGCTTGCAAAATGTTATCGATTTGGCATGAAATGACCCAAAAGATTCTTGATTAGTATGATTGTAATTATGGTGTGAACCAGAATGAAAAAAGTGATGATTTACAAAATGGTAGCACTTTGAATATTGAATATCGATTTTCTTGGCTTGTTTCATGTTTAGCGAGCTAAAAAAAATAAGACATTTTTTTTTCTATAATTCTGGTTCAGAGACGATATCGGCACATCCACTGAAGGTGTACAAATTTGAAGTCATTCGGTCGACTAGACTCTAGTCATTAGAGTACGACTAGTCTGCTAACCCAGGTCCATACAATGGTCCTTCCTCGTGTTCAAAAAGTCCTGTTTACTTTCAGAAAATACAAAAAATCAATTTTTTAGTGCTGTAGACTAGCGAAAAAATCGGAGATAGTGCTGATGACACTATCTCATTATTAAATTAATAATATTCAAGATTGTCGCATTTAAGCCACGATATGAAATCTGTATTTCTTCGAATTCTTCCGGGTTTTTTATTTTTTACAACTACCTAGTACAGGGCTGCCGTTTAATGGCTCGCGACGGCCGATTTTCGAAGGCTATGCCCCTCGACCCGGCCGCGCGTCTCGCCCACCCGTGACGGTCATAGTACTCGGAGCCGCTCAGGCGCGTACCATAGCGTAGGCGCTATACACGCGTGTCAATATATTTCCACATTACCATCGAGGGACTATTGCCAATGCGTTTTTTTGGTTAGTGGTATCCCCTGTAGACCTATTCCACTATATCGCACAATAATTTCGGACAACAGCTGTAGAAAAATAATAAAAAAAATTAATTAGTCACATCTAAACTTCCAGTAGATTTGACCAATTTGCCAAGCACGTCTAAACATGCGCGAAATTCATGCTATTCCAGATGGTATTAAAATTTGAACAAGAAAATTAATAATTATTTTTTAAATTTATTTTACAAATTTATTTTTCTAATTAATTTTCTACAGCTGTTGTCCGAAATTATTGTGCGATATAGTGGAATAGGCCTACAGGGGATACCACTAACCAAAAAAAAAAACGCATTGACAATAGTACCTCGATGGTAATGTGGAAACCTATTGACACGCGTGTAGGTCTGAAGCGCCACGAATAGCGCCTACGCTATGGTACGCGCCTGAGCGGCTCCGAGTACTAGGACCGTTACGGGGGGGGCGAGACGCGCGGCCGGGTCGAGGGGCGTAGCCTTCGAAAATCGGCCGTCGCGAGCCATTAAATGGCAGCCCTGACCTAGTAGATCTGCTTCGAGCCGATAGCGAGCATAGCCTGCAATCGTACGATGCGAGCAGATGGCGAGCATTATGGCGTCAGAATGACACTCAAAGCCGAGTATGCCCTCTATCTGCTCTGAATTGGACAGCACACCGTGCCAGCAGAAACTATGACAAATGCGGAAGAAGAAGTATATGCTTCTGACGGCAGGGTGTGCCCGCCACAACCTGAGGGCAGAATGCGGGCAGAACCCAGATTATTTTGAGGTTGCTGAAGATTTTTCTTTTTTGGTGATCTTATTGAATAGTTTATTAATTACTAACAGTTTTGTATTTGAGGATAGGGCGTGAGAAGCCCGATAATAGGGAGCAATGACTATTTTTTTGGGAAATTAAAAGAAAAAAAAATGGGAGAAGTGGAGAAAGAAATTTACAAAGAGGGTTCTCTAAAAAGAAAAACAGATGATGGAAACAAAGAAGAGGCAAGTAAAATTTTTAAAGGATTAACATTAAACAATATGGAGACTGACGAGGAAAAAACCAAGGATAAAAAAATGCCAATCAGGTTATATCCTGAAAACCATAAGGGACCAGCTTTACTTGAGATAAAACTTGACACAAAGAACGTCAAAGACAGCAAAAGGAAAAATTTATTAGAAATGTCCAGAAGAGTATTAAAAGAAACAAATGCTGCATTTGACCTCAATGAAAGGGGCTTTAATAAGACAGAGATCTCCTTTAAAAATAAAGAAGAAGCAAATTCTTTTGTCATCAAAAACAATATGAATGCTACAGGTTTAATAGGGTACGTACCAAAATACAAAACCGAAAGAAAAGGAATCATTAAAGGATTTCCTTTAGAATACGATACTGCAGAAATTATAAAGTCTCAAAATCTCCGTGTAGAGTTCTGCATGCTAGAAGATTAGATAGAAAAATATACGATAAGGAAAAACGAGAAGTGCAATGGATTCCTAGTGAGAACATACTTATAATATTTGAAGGTGATATACTACCAGATTATATAAAATTATTTGGACTCTATAATATGAAAGTAGAGGTGTACATAGAACCTGTCATAATGTGCTTCAATTGTCTAGCATATGGACATAAGAAACGCTGGTGCAAAAAGCTATCTAAATGTAGGAGTTGTGGAGAAGCTCATGAAACCTCTTCATGTTCAACGACTTCAATTAATATATGTGCACACTGTAATGAACAACATAAAACTTTTAGCACAGAATGTAAAGAATACCAATATCAAAAAGAGAATCAAAGTTATAAATCCCAAAACAATACTTGTATGTATCAGGTGATACAGGTTTTAAAAGAAAAATACCACATAAGGAAAGCAGAAAAGAGTAAATCTATGGCGATTGCGATTACAAAAGAACATTTTCCCATCCTCAAAAAAGTAAGTGAGAAACAAGAATATGAAATGAAAAGAATTGGAAGCTCAAAGACTCCTCTCAAAGAAAATACGAATGTATAGAAAAACAGTATTAAAACATATAGTGATATCAATTGGTTGAACAGAGAAAAAACAAAGGCAACAACTCAGGTAAAAACAAATGCGCAAACAAGTAGAAAAGATAAGGAAAATACAAAGACCCTTAAAATAGTAGAAGACATCATTTTTCAAAGTAATGAATTTGAAATCAGTAAAAATAAATATGGCATTGCATTAAAACAGCAGGAAAAAATAAAAAAGAAACACATGAAGAAACGGAATCGGAACCATCAACGAGTTTTCAAATCATTTCTACACAACATAACTACGCTAAAACATTCTTCCCCAATAATACTAAGTTAGAGGAGGAAATGGATTTGGACGCAAAAGAAAAGCACAGCACTTCTGGACAAACCACGCAATTGCCAAAGATAGATAGCAGAAGAATCTAATCAAACACTATTATAGTACACATAATGGATAATCAGACAGATAGAATAGACACACAATCACTCAAAATAATAACTTGGAACTGCAGAAGTATTAAAAATAAAAAAACAGAAATAGAAGAATTAAGTAATAAGGCAGACATCATGGTCTGTACAGAAACATGGCTCCAAGAACGAGACAAATTTGAAGTAGCAGGTTACAACCAAGTTAGAAAGGATAGAATGAATAAAAAAGGTGGAGGCATAATAATATTTATAGCCAAATTCCTCAACTACACAATGTTAAATGATGTAAATATTAAAGATACAAACACAGAATTGTGTAGCATACAAATTACCAATTTAAAGAAACCTATATCAATCATTACATGCTATGGAGAACCAGGTCAAACATTAAACACAATGGAGTGGGAGGAGTTTATAGACAATCTAAAGAAATTTGGAACATATGTTACAGTAGGAGATTTTAATGTTCATCACATGTCATGGAATTGTGACTACTCTGATAGCAATGGTGAAAAATTTCAAAACATAATTGAAAACGCTAATTTAGACATTATCAATACAGATACAAACTGATATTTAAATTCAGGAAATGGTACATTCAACAACTTAGACCTAATTATAACATCAGGAAATTTAACAAGTATTACAGAAGTTACACAATACGATAATCCTTTATATATACAGGAAAAAAGCAACCGACTATCCTCCAAAAAAACAAATTGGGACATGTATCACAATCTGATGGATAATGGTTATGAGTCATTGGCAATTTTTTTTTTAAATTTATCCACTCTAGAAAAATATAAGACATTTATAGATAAAATGATATATATATATATATATATATATATATATATATATATATATATATATATATATATATTGTATTAAAATAAGTACGCCTAAAAAGCAGGATATACCTAATCATGTACACAGAAATCCTGTGTCTTGGTGGGACGAAGAATGTAGTAAAGCAATAAGATTAAGAAAGGCGGCCTTTAAAAAGTGGAGAAGTAACTCTAATTTTGAGAATTGGTTACAGTATAAAAAACAGGTAGCAACAACAAAAAAAGTCTTACGAAGAAAAAAGAAAGAAGGATTCAGGACTTTTGCTTTGAATTTAAATCATAGAATCTCACCAACATATTTATGGAACAAAATAAAAATCCTACAATCCAAGTGGGTAAATGTTAAAAGTACAAACCAGGTAACGGCTGAAAACCATAACAAAGAAATAGAGAAAGCTATAGAGAAAATCTGTCCACCATGGGTGGAAAACAATCCTCAGCTAGAGCTTATCGTACAAGAAAATGAATTTTTAAATGACACTTTCAATTTCGTAGAATTTAACTATGCAATTTGTTTATCCCGACACGCACACTGCGTTGTGAATCGGAAAGGGTTGGATCAGTTCGGTAGTGGAAAAAGTAGGAGTGGGTGAAATGAAAACCAGAGTTACTCGGGGAAGCCGGGTTTCTGCGACTGCCCAGAATTATTTTTAATGAAAATTAAACTCACAAAACTCCCTAAACTCTCGATACAACTTATGTTGAGCTGTCGTTACGGAAGAACGACTAACGGTTATCGTTTCGGAAATACGACTCGCTGCTCTAGTTTCGGAAGAACTATTCTTATCGATTTTGATTTACGACTGACTCCTCGGATCGGAGTCTTCGCGTAATACGTTGGTATCCCCACCACACTCACATAAGTAGGAGCTCGTTAGCGATCCTTCAAATCGAACGCGAACGGTAATGACAATAATGCGGGACGAGGCGGTAGAACATTGCTTTGAACGTATATACAACCGCGTCAAACACAATTGAAAAGACAAACCAGGACTCATCTCCAGGATCGGATGGCATAGACTATAAAATGATTAGAAATATGCCAATAAGATGCAAACTACTGCTTTTGGACAAATTCAATGAAATGTATACATCTCAAACCATACCGGAAGAATGGAAAAACTGCCAGATCATATTCATCAGGAAACAAGATGGGAAAAGTTACAGACCTATAACATTATCCTCATGTATGTGCTGTGACGTGGCAAGTTTTCCCGACGTCCCTCGATCCCTAAAAAGAGAGGCCGGGCCGCCCTCTGGCAATGCCAATGCGAAACGGCCGTTTGCGAGCGTTCTCCCTGGGCATGCCGATTTGCCAAGGGTACTAACGCGTTTTGAGCGTCGCGCCACTTGGGCGACGCGAATTTCACAGGACCGAAACCGGGCTCCAGGGGAGCCCGGCCCCTATTTCTCGCCGTACGAGGCTTTATCGGAACTGGCTCCGGAAGGATTTCGTGCCGAGACATCGGAGGAAGTACCGAACCCGGGTCGACGAACCTGGAGGCACCGACGAGGGACAGTGGACACGAGACGAACACCTCCTCGACCCCGTCGCTGCCTCGCCCGGAAAAGAAGGTGTCCACGACCGGAGCGGCTAGGACTCTACTCTTCACGAGCCGTCGCCGCGACAATCGGAAAAGCGGCGAATGCGATCATTAGAATCCGCGAGCCAGGGATCCCGCTCGACAGGATGCGATCCTGCTAGGAGATACCGCGCGATAGGCCCGCGAGTCTCAAACGGGAGAAATAGGGTAGGGAGTAGGGGGACGCCTCGCTTCCGCGTTACCGAGCCTGCCGAAAGTAGGCCACTGGGTCGTTGGCCGTGTTATCGACAAGTAGTCGCAAATTACTAATTTAAAATAGTATAATTAAGAAGTGCGTGCCGAAACAAGGGACGAGAAGGAAGAGCGTGCCGTTCAGCTGCCGCCAGCCAATCGTTGCCGTGGTAAGCGCCAGTCAGGCTTCTATAGTATCGTATTTTAACGATCATTTCGTGTTGGCTCGGTAACGTTTTCGCGAGGTCCTTGTTCGCGTCGCGAATCGACGAAGCCGTATCTTTGCCGCGTGGTCGGCCATATTTTCGAGAAAGGACAAACGGTCGTCGATCGGTTAACGTGCGTGCCGGTTGGTAACGCGAGGTCGCGAACTTGCGGGGGGCCTTTTCGTTACCGATTTCGTGAATCAATTATGCGCTATCTTCGAGACGTTCCCCGGTGTGACGTCGCAGCGGTCCGTATCGTGTCCGACGGCAAACTTCGAACGACCCACACATTGTACCGCGTATTCCATCGGAATCCGACCGTTGTTCCGCGCCAAAAGCGCCTTGTAAACGATCTGCAACCTCTTGTAAACGGTCGGGTTCAACGCAACCGAGAAAAATAGCGCGAGCGACCGAAAACCCGTCGCGAAATTATCGTAAACGCGCCGGCTTGTAAAATACCGCTGCCGGCTCTCACCGGCAGCCTTGTCGTGTCCAGCCGACAAATAAATTGTTCAAGCCGATTCTCTCGTTGCTTATTTCCGCCGCGGGAAATGCTCCGTACTTCGCCCACGTAGAATCCTGAGCCCATCCTAGAGCCATCCAGAATATCGTGTGGTTCTCGCAGTTTCGGAGAGTTCCTTCGCGCCTCGTGCCGTTATCGCGCAATATGCGTGACACTGCCGAGTGTCTGGCGCCCGAAAGTAGATTCCATTAACGGCTTCTTTCGTGACAAATCCGAATCTGCGAGATACCTTTTGTCCCGGGTGGACCACGCATCGTGCGGCCGAGCGTGGTCCGGCGTTTCGCCTGTAAAACCCGGAGTCGCCGGCGTTCCGTCCTTCCGACGGGTACGTTAAATTTAGGCGACGTGACAGTGCAAGCTGTTTGAAAAAATGTTGAATAATAGACTACAATGGTGGTCTGAGCAACAAGGAATCATACCATCTTCTGAATCAGGATTTAGAAAAGGGAGATCCTGCGTCGACAATCTCATCAATCTGACCACATATGTTAAAGCAGGTTTTTTAAATAAGCAGTACACCGTAGGAGCCTTTTTAGATGTAAGTGCGGCATTTGATAATGTTCAATGTAGCATCCAATGTAGTAAATATTGTAAATGGCAACTACAACAGAAAAATTTATAAGGGAGTACCACAAGGGGGAGTATTGAGTCCATGGTTATATAATATATATGTTTCACAAATTTTTAAAGGTATAGGAAAGTATATTCAAATATCACAATACGCAGACGACATTGCTATATATGTTAGAGATAGTTTCTTAGATAAAGCTAGAGTACAAATCGAACAAGCAATAGAAATAGTTAATTATAATTTAAAGCAAATAGAGTTAGATTTATCCTCAAAGAAGACTGAAATAGTAATTTTTAATAATAGAAATCTGAGACTGAACACTATACCCATGAGAGTAGAACAAGATATTAAGTATAATACAGGACAAGTAAAATTCTTAGGTATGAAATTGGATAGTAATTTAACATTTAATAGTCACATAGATAACATGAGGAAACAATGTCTAAAAGCATCTAACATTATAAGGTTTCTCAGAGGAGTATGGTGGGGAGCAGACCCAGAAACGCTGTTAATAATCTATAAAACGTATATAAGATCCAGGATGGATTATGCCTCTTTCATTTACTACCCACAAGGGGATCACAAAAAGAAAAGAATTGAATCCATTCAAATAGGAGTTATAAAGATGGCATTAGGACTACGTATGAGTACACCAACAAATGTAGTTCTATCAGAGCCATGTATACCATATCTACAGGATAGAGCATCTTTTTTGCGTAAATTGTATTTCAGTAAAGTCATATTGAATACACAACACAGTACGACTAAATACATTGAAGAATTTAAATATGTAATCAACTCATCTAACAACATAAGAGAAAAGTACAAAAACAGTGTACTAAACAAATGTATAAAGGAAGTCAAGGAAGTGGAATATCTGTATTTCAAGGAAGGGAACTACTCATGCTTGTCAACAGATTATAAATCACTATTGACAGAAGTAGAAAGTAACATAAACAGTGAAAACAATTACAAGAATCTGGCGTAGCGAATTATGATTTTAACATCATTTTAGATGAAAAGTACAGGGACAGTACCTGTATTTACACTGACGGTTCGAAATGTACAAAGGAAATATCTACAGGAGCAGCTATTTATTGCCCCAATAAGGGTTTTAGTCAGGCGAGCAGCATGCATAAGGCAGCTTCAGTTTTTACAACAGAATCCTATGCCATTACAATGGCTCTGGATTTGTGCTTGGTGGATGCTGGAAAGTCTTATGTTGTAATCACACACTCTCTTAGTGCCATACAAAGTTTCACAAGTACAAATGTCAATGTTAAAACTAACCCTGATAGCCAGTTCTGATCTGTGCAGAAAGAGAGCAGAGCCTGTAGTGCACGTGGAGGGCAGTATCGTTCCAGACCGCCGCTTGAGGCTGCTCGGAGCCATGGATGGAGGGAATCGGAAGGAGTCTGGCTGGCACGCCACTGGCGGCTCCAAAAATGAGCGCAGCAGCACAGAGTCTGCCGTCACAGCACCAGGCCTGCAGCTTCTTCCGGCTAGGTAGAAGGCGGCTCGTGGAGTCTGCGTGGAGCGGCGGATGCCGTTATACACGGCAGCACCGTCGGCGATGTTAGTCGGTAATGTCGGTGACCACCTCTATATTTTTACAGTACCGATATACAGGGTGGCACAAAATGATGTTTCTGGTTTGAATTCTTTATAACTTTTTTATTTCAACATTAAAAAAATTTTTTTTTCAGAATTTTGTAAACAAGGCTTCTAGAATTTAATATGGAAAGACACACAACAGAGCAACGAACAAAAATCATCGAATTTTATTTTGAAAACCAGCGATTAATTGTTTTGACGCAGCGTGCATATCGTCGATATTTTAATATGCCGACGGCACCTTTTTTTTTTTTTTTTTTTCTTTTCAGACGATTTTTCCCACTTTATTAAGTCCTCTACACTTATGTAGATCAACCAGTCACAAAAAACACAAACATTATGTACATTTAAACCGCAAAACACATAAAACACAAATCGACTTACTCCTACTAACCTTATAAGCTAATATCCTAAACCTAGTAAAAATCAACACGCAAAATATATCCCCACCACCCTTATTAAACTACAACGCACTTATGTCTTCTATTCTAACCTAAAAAATCGCAAAACTAGTAAAAAACCCGTCTAGTGCACTTACAATCGGTAGCCCCTAGCGGCTAGTGGCTTCCGCTTGTACTTGTACTAGCTTTTTTATCTCTAAAGCCTAAACGGCTTGTCCGATTCTTGCGAGAACGGTTTCGCCAGCTCGGCAGAACCCTCCGCTTTCTTTTTTCCCGCAACCTTTTTTTCCTCAGGCCCTTTCCCTTTCCACTATTCCGAAAAAAACTAAAACCTCCACTGTTTCTAAAGTATTGCCCTATCACTAACTTTCGAAACCTTGTGCACACTCCAAGTGACCTAACCGTTCTGATGCCGACGGCACCTGCAGTGCCAACAATACGGTGTGCGCCGTACGAGGTCTTACTGTACTGGGGGTTCCTTACTGAACCTTCTTGCCGAAACTTTGCAAACAAACGACGTATTGTTGGTACTGCGGGTGCCATTTTTTTTTATATGCACGCCGCGTCAAAACAATTGATCGCTGGTTTTCAAAATAAAATTCTATGATTTTTGTTCGTTGGTGAACTTTCCATATTAAATTCTAGAAGCCCTGTTTACAAAATTTTGAAAAAGAAAATTTTTTAAATGTTGAAATAAAAAAGTTATAAACAATTCAAACCAGAAACATCACTTTGCGCCACCCTGTATTATTATAAGTGTCGTTCATGAATTTTTCCGATTTTTAAGAAAGGTGCGCCGTTATTAAAAAAAATAAAAACCGATTTTTTCGACGTTTTTTCCGTGAAAAGCTAAGTTAATCTTCAAATTGTTATATTTTATTTATTCTGTAAGCCTGTTAGGCATTGATAAGCCTTGAACATTTCACAGAAATAATTAGAAAATGATAGGGATGTGCGAGATCCCGGTCGAGACGGGAATTTCTCTCGAGATCGGGATGGAATCCCGAAAACATCCGGGATTCCCGCGAATTTTCGGGACCCCGAAACCATTCAGGATTCCCGAGAATTTCGAAATCCCGAAGATGTTCGGGATTCCCGAAAACGTCTGTGATTCCCGACATTTTAAGTTTCTCCATACTTCAACAATTACCAGAATCCGAAAGCCATTGTGTTCAAAGCCAAGATATTTTATTTTGCAACATTCGGATTGCTGAAATTTTCAAGAATAACAACACTTTCGGGAATCCCAGATATTATTCTGTATCCCGTATATTTTCGGGAATCCCGAACATTTTTGGGATCCCGTATATTCTCGGGAATCCCGGTTCTTCGCGGGATCACGTGTATTCTCGGGAATCCCGAATATTCTCGGGAATCCCGGATGTTTTCGGGATTCCCGACAATTTACGGGAAACCTGAATATTTTCGGGAATCCCGCACACCCCTAGAAAATGAAGTTGACTTGATATATTAACGTTGTTTCCAACAGCCTGGTTGGGTCAGCGCGGTAGGCCCACGTCGCTCAACCTGCGTGTACTAGGTTCGCGCCCCGTCATATACCTACTTTTTTTTTTTGTAACTTGTAATCATATGGAGTTGAGTGAGCTGTCTATCACGATGCTGAACAGCCGGCAGGCTCCATTCCTGCATTACCGCACCGTGAAGAAGGAGAATGGCAGGGCTCAATTAAGCGTAGTCCACATGTACACAAATATTTTACTCTATTCTCTCTAGTACGTCTTTACTCAATGAGGCATGGACGGAGACTGGGGAGTGCGCAACAGCTACGCGCACTCCGTCGTTATCCCCACTCCGTAGCTCGGTGGGGGTATCCCCGTCGGTATGCTCTTGAACAAGGCTACCCGGGCGCTCCACTCGCCAATTCGAAGGTCTCGGTGACGGCAGGATAAAAGAACAACAACGGCTTGGACTGTACGTCCGATCCACTCGGCAGCGGCAGCAAGAAGAGAGGGCGCGGGAATCCGCGACGCGACATGGCCGCGTTGATCCCCACTCCCGGTACGAGGAGCGGGGGAAACAATGTCCCCACATCAGTGCGACCGTGCTGCCATCTGGCGGGAGAAAGCTAAATATTTGTACAATAGAAATTTACTTTATCGACATCTGCCACATTAGTGCGATCTGCCCTGTATAACGACATTCGCCGCATTAATCAGTGTGACCGTGCTGCCATCTTGCGGGGAAGCGGAATCCAGGACAGAGTTGCCTTCCAAATTCACTCCAGAAGCTGCCTTCCACGTGGCCTCCATTCAGATGGTTCCAGATGCAGGGCCACTGCGCTCGTTTTCGGCACTCCACGTGGAGTCCATTTGGCTATCAGGGTAATAATTATATTTTAGAAAGTAAGAATAAGCTCAAACAGTTGGTCAAACCAGGTCAAAAGTAGAATTTATGTGGATTCCTTCGCATCGAGGTATTGAAGGAAATGAAGTTGTAGATCGCTTAGCAAATTAAAATACCTTATACAGACTTTAAGCAGATATACAGGGTGGTCCGTTTAAATGAGAACACCTAAATATCTCTTCAGGTTATTGTGATGCAAAAATGATTTGTTACGTAATGTGCATGGTGTCAATGGACCAAATTTTTGGCACGAATATTTTTTTCCGAGGATCATTTTTTTCGGAGGTGTCAAGGTCATCGATGTTTTTTGGTACATAACTACATTTTTTTTTATTGCATCGTGTAACTGATGGAAAAATACATTCAGATATGTATAATAACATGACCTTGAAATGACCTTGATCCTCGAAAATTAAATTTATACCTAGAACTGATGTCGAATATCTTCGGCCACGACTCCTGAACCTACGAATGCGAAGAAAATATTTTTTATCACACTAAGAATATCGATCAACAGATGTGTGTATGTGTTAACTGTTAAAACAACACTCACGTTCTCTTAAGTTATCATCAGAGATGTTCAACATGGTGTCCTTCTACGTTGATACATTTTCTGAAACGTGCGATGACCGACTGTACAGATCTTTCAATTGTTTCGGAATTAATATCAGCACAAGCTCTAATTATTCGGTTCTTCATATCCTCTGGTGTAGTTGGTCGTTCATTATAAACTGTTTGTTTCAATTTTCCCCACAAAAAAAAGTCCATTGGTGTGAGGTCTGGTGAACGCGGTGGCCATCCTAGAACTCCGGTACGACCAATCCATCGATTTGGATATTTTAAATCCAAAATTTGTTTCACAAGGCGTGTAGAATGAGCCGGACAACCGTTATGCTGATACCACATTCTTAAACGGATATTTGTAGCTCATTTTGCAAGAATGTTGCATACTTTTCTCCATTTAATGTACCGTTTATGAAATAAGGACCAATTATTTGATTATTTAATATGCCACACCAGACATTTACACTCCACGGTCTTTGTTTATCCACTAATCTTAGCCAGTGTGGATTGTCAGTTGACCAATAATGCATGTTTCTTAGATTTAGCTGTCCATGGTTGGTGGAAGACGCTTCATCAGTAAATAATACTCTTTTAAAAAATGATTCGTCATTTTCGTATTGCTGCGATTTACAAAATCTGTTCCGTGAAGGTCCTGATGTAACGATAGATGATAGGGATGAAATTTTTCTTCTTTCAATATCCGTATTATGCTTGTTTCAGAAATGCCAGTTTCACGCTCGAGTTGTCTTAAACTCACTTGTGGAGTTTCGTTAACTTTATCGACAATAATTATTTTGTTTCTTTCGTTCGTAACAGTTCTGATTCTTACACGCTTTTTGACAACAGTACCAGTTTCACGAAAATGACTGATCAACTTTTTATAAGTAGAAAGTGATGGACAATTACGGTCTGGAAATTTATCTTCATACATTTTAACTGCTTGCCTTAAACAATGATCAGCTTTACCGTAAATGAAGACCATATCAACTTTCTCTTGCATTGAGTAATTCATTTCAAACAGCACGTCGATACACGGATAGATAAATTGAAACTGATCGGAATTTCAAATCGTTCGGTATCATCAGTATTGTGACAGTAAACATGTTTATTTACATTCACGCTCTTGATGTAGAGTCTTGGTCAAAGCTTACGATCTCAATACACATCAGTTCTAGGTAAAATTTTAATTTTCGAGGATCACGGTCATTTCAAGGACATGTTATTATACATATCTGTTCAGGATTGAGCGAGCGGGTCGACAGCGTCAAATGGACGAGAGCGAGACAAGCAAACGCTCGTCTCCGTAGAGGTACAGCGTAGGCCATCTACCACCGAAATTACTTATTTCGGTGCGTGACGTCACGCCGAATCGGCGATTCCTCTGCGGCGACGGGCCGTTGCTTCGCGCTCGCTCTCACCTGTTCCGAACTAATCGTCACCGCGCTCGGTCACGCTTCTACGAACTGTATCTCTCTCGCGCTCGTTACCGTGCTCGGTACGACCGTTTCAGTCAAACCCTTTTTCACGAGACCGCGCTCGGTCTAAAGATAAACTCGCGATCTCGCGCAAGACTAGACCGGCGGACTAGTCTTATAGTTTATTTAGTGATTAAGGATAATTAAGTACATAGCCGTTAGTTCATAAGTTAGTATTAGATCGTTTATTTTGTGCGTGTTGTACATACCGTCGACATTGCGGAGGTCGCCGCAACGGCCACGTTTAAAATAAAACTCTCTTTACGTTAAAACCGAAATACGGCGTGCTCGCGTATTTCGCAATACATGTTTGCTTAAACAATATCTGAATGTATTTTTCCATCAGTTACACGATGCAATAAAAAAAAATTTAGTTATGTACCAAAAAACATCGATGACCTTGACAACTCCGAAAAAAATGACCCTCGGAAAAAAATATTCGTGCCAAAAATTTGGTCCATTGACACCATGCACATTACGTAACAAATAATTTTTGCATCACGATAACCTGAAGAGATATTTAGGTGTTCTTATTTAAACGGACCACCCTGTGCAGTGAACAAATGTGGAAGGAATTTCAAGATAATCTCAAAAATCAGTTTGTTACAAAAGGCATATATTATTATGAAAGATTCTATGAAACAAGAAAGAAACCATGGTTTCACAAAAGAGGAATACCTAGAGATGTAATTGTAAGAGTTTGCAGATTAAGATCAAATCATTATAACACTAAAGAATCATTAGCTCGGAAAGGTATAATAGTAAGTGCGAAATGCGACTGTGGAAGTCTGGTAGAACGTATGAACCACATATTATAGGACTCTCCATTATATGAAAAGGGTAGACCAGACTTCATCGAAAAATAGTAAAAATTAACGTAACACCTCCGGTAGATATAAGTTACTTTTTAAGCGAACCAAAGACTAGATTGTTAAAATTACTTAAGGAATACTGTGATGCAAACGATATTAAAGTTTAATTTAGTTGTAGGAAAAAGTGCAACAAAACATGTAAGTCTAATTGTGATGTAGTTATAAGTTATGTAGGTATTGTCACGTCGGGAACCGAGGGTGTGTGGCCTCTACAGTGGTGACTCTGATCCACTGTCGAGCCGTTCTCTCTATTTGAGGGATGTCACACACCGAAATCCTCTTGCTCCACCTCCTCGTGGTGGTTCCTGGGCACTCACTGTGATGAGTGGCTAACGGAGCAAGGGGTACGCGGCGGGAAGTAGCTCCTGTGATGTGTGAGGCGATGCCGGCGGGATCTTCGGATCCTGGCAGGGCTTCCCTTGCCGGTAAGGCTCACACTGAGTAGGAGTGAAAACCGCTGCACACGTGTCCTGGGCAGCAAGTTGTCTGTCCAGGGCCGCATACCGTAAACCGGTGGTCATGTTTTACCGGAACGGGGGGCTTGCCTTAATCGGCCGGCCTGCGAGGAGGATAAAGCCTCTATAAAAAGTCTCTATCCCAAGCTATCGTAACGTGGCGATGGGAAACTCCCGGAGTAAGCGCCGGGGGTGGGCGATGGATTCATCTGCTCTCAAGCGTTGTACAACTTCTGGGTACCTGCCGCCCCCCAGTCGTACTAGGCTTACCGGGGTATGCGGCTCTGCCCCGGTGGACCGTTATGTCCGCTGAGTTGCAAGAGGGTAACGAGTGAAGCGCTCCCAGAAATGGGGGCGTTGTAACCAGGCCCGATCATGAACCATGGATTCTACAAACGCTGAGCCTCGGAGGAAAGGGCAACCGCGCCCGGAAGCGGAGGAGGTAGGAGGCTTGGCCTCGGGCTCTCAACGGAGCCCGAGACCAAGCGTGAGGGGAGGGGCCTCTGGCCCTTCCTCGGAGTTGCGCTCCGTGAGCGGAAGGACGAGGTCGCGGCTGAGAGCCGCATCTCTGAGCGGCTCGAGGGGTAGTACCCTCGGCGGCTCCCCCGCGGAGCGCGATGTGGAGGACGACGTGATGTCGGTCACGTCGGTTGCGTCGTCCTTGACATCGGGTAAGCGACCTGCGTCGCCGTCACCCATAGAGGCGCCCGGGGAGAAGAAGAAGTCCCGATACCGATATCGGGACCCAGCACCGACAGCTGGCCAACGCCAGCTGGAGATGCGGGGTCTTCTCCCCGGGCAGATTGTCGCTCTTGTCGGTGGAGGCCAGTGAGGCGGTGGAGGAAACCGCCGCCAAGGGCGGCAACTTGAAGGGGACCTCGATCCGCGACCTAAAGGACGCGGCGAGGTCCATGGTGGCGGCGGTGCGGGAGCTGGAGCGGCGGGGCTTTCAGGGAAGCCCCGCCCCCTCCCACAGAGGCGCTGACCCCGTGGGGCCCGGTGGGCCGCCTGCAGACCTGTGGGACAGGGTACAGGCGGAGAACCGGGACTTTAGGGGAGAAAACGTGAGGATGGGTCGCGAGATTGCGGGTCTCCGCGAGACCCTAGAAGCGGTCAGGGGGGAGATGATGGCCATGAAGAGGCGGCTAGATGCCCCCTCTTCCCCATCATCGCCTCTCCCCCCCCTGCCCCTGCCCCTGTTCGGGGAGATCGGGGCACTGCGGGGATCCCGGCTGCGCCGCTTTTCGGCGCGTCCGACGACCGGGCGGTCCTGCTGGCCCAGATAGGAGCTCTGATTGACGCGAAATTCGTGGCAATCCGCGCGGAGCTCCGTCTGGGCCGGCAGGGTGCCCCGTCACCGACGTCAAGGGGCGTAAGGCCCCCACCCCGGCCCCGTCGGCGGTTATTCCCCCTCCTTCTTCTTCCTCACCGGCTGTTGGCGGGGTGTCCCCCCCCGCCAACACCCCCAAAACCGGGGGGAAGAAGAAGAAGAAGAAGAAGGGAAAAGGGGGCACCCCGTTGGCGGTCCCCCAAGTGGCCCCTACCCCGCCCAAACCGCGACAACCCCGGCCCCCCGAGTGGGGAGGCCTGGTCGCAGGTGGTGGGGAGACGGGCCAAGAGGAGGCCAAGGCGGCCTCGGCTCCCGGTCCCGCTCGGAAGGGCAAAGGCCAGGGGGCCGGCGCTAAGGCCAAGGTCCCTCCTCGGGTGGTGGCCCCTCCTCGATCCGCGGCGGCGACCGTCACCGTCCCGGAGGGGAGCAAGGCCACCTACGAGGAGGCCATAAGGAGGGCTCGCCAGGGGGTTGACCTGGGGGCCCTCGGGATAGAGGCCCTCTATTGGAAGAGCGGTCCGCTCTGATCATTCAGGACCCCGGCGCCGATGGGGGCCAGAAGGCCGACCTCCTGGCGGCCAAGATGGCTGACGCGATGGGGGGTCTAGATGTAAAGATATCCAGGCCCGTCAAGAAGGCGGAGTTCCGTCAAGCTGGCGGCCATGGTCGACCACATGGTCTCGAGCGAGGGGTCGTGGAAGGCGGCGGTCTCCTTCTGTGAAGATGTGATCTCGCAGAAGGAGGCCGCCGAGTGAGCCCGGGAGAGGGACCCGAGCTCGGCGAGGAAGGTCTGGACGCGGGGGCGTCCCTCGCGCCGACGTGTGCCCCCCCCCCCCCCCCCCCCCCTCCACGGAGGAGGGGGGCGGAACCAGACGGAGACGCGGCGCGTGGGTCGTCCCCGCGCGGTGGATCGAGCCCCCCCCCGGGCAGGGGGAGTTGTGGGCGCGGGTGAGGCGGGGGGTTTGCCCTCCGCGTCCGCGCGTGCCCCCGTAGGGGGGGCGAGTGGGGGGAGGGTGCGGGGAGTGGTCGCGGTGAGGCGGGGGGTTCGCTCCTCGCGCCGCCGTGTGCCCCCACCCCGGGAGGCGGAGGAAGATGGGGGTCGGGGTGTGAGCTGAAACCGGCATGAAGCCGGCCCGGCGTCGGGGTGAATCCGGCCCGCCCCGTCTAGACCACCGGGTCGTTCGGGGCGCGTGGGGGGTGGGGTGGGGAGGGTCGGGGCGTGCCGGATCACGCCTTCGACGACCCTTCCTTACCGGTGACGGCGTCTTCTTGCCCTAGCCTGAGGCGGGTGCCTTCGGGTCACCCGGACCGGGCGGGGCACGAAGACGCCAGAGGCCGAGGTGGGTGGACCGAGCGGGGGCTCGGGAAGCCCATTCCGACGACCCGAGGGATGTGGACACCGGGCGGGCCCCCCCGCCCGGGGTCTTATAGAGTAGGTAGTGGGGGAGGCTAACCCCTCCCTCCGGGATTTTATGATAGCTGGGAAGTGTCCTGTTGAGTACTCGCGTGATCCAGGCACTTCCCATTTAACTTAGGTGGCTGTGGGGTTTTAGTGGGTAGCCGCTGGGGACGGGCGCGCCTTCGGCGCCTCCCTCCCGGTGGTGGTCCCACATAACCTCGGTTCCCCCCCGGGGGCCGAGGTATGCGTAATGCATTTCCTCACAATAAAAGAAAAAAAAAGAAAAAAAAAGGTGGTGGCGGCGACGGCTCGTGTAGAGGAAGGTCCTGGCCGCTCCGGTCGTGGACACCTTCTTTCCGAGCGAGGAAGCGACAGGGTCGAAAAGATGGTCATCTCGTGTCCACACTCCCACGTCGATGCCTCCAGGTTTGCTGACCCGGGCTCGGTCCTTTCCTCGGTGTCTCGGCACGAAATCCTTCCGGAGCCAGTTCCGATAGTGTCTCGTACGGAGAGAAGTAGTGGCCGGGCTCCCCCGGAGCCCGGTTTCGGTCCTGTAATGGCGGTACGCCGGAGTGCGGGTAAGGGGTTTATCCTCGAAATAACTAGGACTCGTTTGGGGTTACTTGACAAAACTCAGCTAGCGCTTTGTATTTATTTTACTCGGTCGTAACCGGTACAACGGGAACGAAACATAAATGGGAATTTTTCTGGGGGGCCTTTCTTCCCCCGGCGAACTATTTCTCGCCTCTCGCAACAAAACAAAAAAAAAACGAAATAAGTGGGCGGGCTGGTGATTCCGGGCTGGCGCCCGGTAGCTCTGGGGGGGGGGGGTTTATCCCCGTGGTGTCTGTCCTTCTCGGCAACTGTCTTTTCTTCGGGACTGCGGGGGTGGCGTTTGGTACCTCCCTAGGGTGTTCGGCGCCGCCAGTTTTCCACTCCGGGCCACACCGGGGGTAGGTGCGCACCGTGTAGCCCTGCCTCCCGCATCGGAAGCAATACCCCTTCTGTTGGATCATACACTGGGGATGTCGGTGCCCCCGGGTCCCGCACTGCCAGCACCCGTGCCGATAGTCTGGCTTCTCCCGGCCCCTCTCTAGATGTACCCCCGGGATTTTACCCAGGGTGAGTACTGGCCTGGGGGCATTGGTTTTCGTGGGGGGGGGGGCTTCGGCGCCCTTCTTTAGGACCTCGGCCCGCGCTCGGTTCAACCGGGCCTGGCCTGCTCCCTTGTTCCTGACGCCGGACGCCACCTCCCTGGCGGGTTCCGGGAGTACCTCGAACCCGTCGTAAATACTCAGTCCGGTGACCCATTTAGTCCAATCGTCTTCGGGGTTTCCCGGCAGTTCGTTCCGTCCCTCCCCGCGGGTCTCCCGCAGGGTCGTCTCGGCTCGTCGCTCCCTGTTGGGTTCAGGGCGGTCGTCGCTGTTCTCGTGCTTCGAGGAGCCCTCTTCCTCCGTGGAGGCCACCTCGATAATTCCGTCCCCGAGTGCGGATCCCCAGGTGACCATCCGCCAGGGTGTCTGGGTCCGAATGGTCCGTACCGTCGGGACTCCTCCGGCGAACTGCTCCCAATATTTGGCGGCCCCCTTGGGGCCCTCCAGCTCCGCATGCAGCATGTCTGGTTTGAGGTGGTTTAGCCACCTGTAGCCTCGGCAATCGTCGACATCTGTGGGGACCAGGTGGTAGGGTCATTTGTTGTCCGTCTCCCGTCGTGACGGAAGATACGTTTTGATGTCGCTGACGTGCGCCTTCCCGAGATTTCGGCCTTCGTCCATCGCCAGTTGGTACACGACCGGAGACAGTGTGCGCGTTACCACAACAGGGCCGAGGAACTTCGGGACCAATTTAGCCGCGATATGCTGCGCGGCGGACGAAAGGACGCGCTGGCGATTCATCACCCTATCCCCTACCTCGAACTCGTTTTCCCTGTGTCGCGAATTATAGTAGCGGGCCTGTCGATTGTACGCGTCTTCTAGGTTTTCGATAATCCAATGCCGTAAGCTCGGCAGACGCGACATGCGACCTTCCCACCGGCTGGTCGCCGCTCCCTCCAATTCGACAGGCGGCTCTACACTGGCACGCTCGCATTTTGCCGGTCGCGGTTCTTGCCCGAAATTCATAAAGGCTGGGGAAGCCTGAATTACCCAATGTTTGGCCGTGTTATAAGCGAATCGGAATTTCGGCAAATTAACGTCCCAATCTCGGTGATCCCTCCCTATGTACGCGACAATCATCGTTTTTAAAATACGATTCACGGGTTCGACTGGATTGGCCTGCGGGTCGCGAGTCGAATGCCGTATTCATCGGCCAGATGGCGCAGACATTTGTTCGCGAACTCGGTACCGTTGTCCGTCAATAGTACGTCCGGTGTACCCCATCGAGAGAAAATTAACCCTTCGAGGGCCTCGGCAATTTTCGGACCGGTCGCACGTCGGAGCGGGGTGCACTCGATTTAAATTTGTCCGGATTTATCTCGACCTCCGCGAATTTCTCCTCGTACCACCTCGCGCATACTGCTGCCGCGATGTTTAGCTCTCCCCCGACGACTATCCCTCCCTCAAAAACGCGCGAGAGTGCATCCGGCACTTTATTTAGGGTGCCTTGCCGATACACTACTTGGAAATCGTATTCCAGTAGTTGCAAGGCCCACCTCGCTAAGCGTCCCGACGGATTTTGTAATTACCGCAACCACCGTAGGCTGTTGTGATCGGTAACTACAGTAAATTTGTACCCTTCTACGTAAGGTCGAAATTTTTGTACTGCCCAGACTATCGCGAGACATTCCAATTCCGTCGTGGAATATTTCCTCTCTGGTAACGTGAGAGAGCGAGTTGCGAACGCGATAACTTTTTCCACTCCCTCGATCTCTTGCGTTAACACCGCGCCTAGCCCGACGGTACTCGCGTCCGTTTGCAATACGAAAGGTACTTCGAAGTCAGGACACGAGAGGGTTGGTGCAGTGGCTATCATATCGGGTAGGGTCTCGAAGGCGGAATGTTGACCGTCCTCCCATTCCCACTCCCGATTTTTCCGATGCAAGATGTTTAGTGGTTCGGCAAGCGTGGCGAAACCCGGAATAAATCTCCTGTACCAGGAGGCCATCCCGAGAAAACGCCGCACCTGTTTCACGTTTCGTGGCGGGGGGTACGATATTATCGGTTGTATCTTCTCCGCGTCCACTTTTAACCCTTCTCGGCTGACTACGAAACCCAAGTACCGGACCTCCGTACGGCAGAATTCGCACTTCTCGGGATTGATTATTAGACCGGCGCTTTTAATTTTTTCTAATACTCGCGATAACCATTCTAGATGTTCCTCGAAAGTTTTAGTGAATATTATTATGTCATCTAAATATGCGAACGTGTGAGGCTCCATTTCTGGACCTATCAACCGGTCTAATAATCGTTGGAAAGTTGCGGGTGCTCCTGTTAATCCGTACGGCATGCGGCGGAAATGAAATAAACCCTTTCCCGGTACCGTGAATGCCGTGATTTCGCGACTTCCCGGCTCGAGCGGAAGTTGAAAATACGCTTGACTGAGGTCGAGGGTCGAAATGTATTTCGCTGTTCGCAGTTTATCCAATATCTGCGTCATGAGCGGTAACGGATACGCATCTTTCCTCGAAACCTCGTTAACCTTTCGAAAATCGAGGCAGAAACGGTATTTGCCATTTGGCTTCTTCACCATTACGATAGGACTTGACCAGATACTTTGCGACGGTTCTATTATACTGTAACCGTTCTTTTACTTTACTTGTAATAATACTTGTTCTGCAGATGATAATGATCGAAGTGGTGAATTCGTGCCTCCAGGCACTGGAAAGCGGAGAGGTTTAGATTAACTGATAAATGAATTGAGAATCGGTTAGGAGGTAAAAGTAGGGTATATTATACCAATTTTCAACATACAAATAGCCGATATGCTCGTGTACACATGTCGTTGTATACCTCCTTGAGGTTGAGCCGATGGTGTTTATGAATAGATAGACAAGATCACCTAATAATAAAAGATCGATGATGCTCGATCGACAACGCAAGATACAAATTTTACCGAAAACTCCAACTATCAAATACGGTCGTGATAGCGTGATATTCTCACAAAAACTTACTCGAAGCAAGGTACAACTTTTACCGAAAACTCCCACTATCAAATACGGTCGCGATAGCGCGATACTCTCACAAAAACTTGCTCAAAGCAAGGTATAATTTTTAGCGAAAACTCCTACGATCAAATACGGTCGCGATAGCGCGATACTCTCACAAAAACTTGCTCAACGCAAGGTATAAATTTTACCGAAAACTCCCACTTTCAAATACGGTCGCGACAGCGCGATACTCTCACAAAAACTTGCTCAAAGCAAGGTATAACTTTTACCGAAAACTCCCACTTTCAAATACGGTCGCGATAGCGCGATACTCTCTATACGTCCCACGCAGAATCTAATAGCTGCCTAGGACGCTACGTCTGAAATTCGTACTCTCTCGTTCGCTTAGATGTTAGCGAATTCGATCGTGATATTACTGCGTGACGCCCGACGTATTCGATTGTCATAACATGTCTGCATTCTGCCGATCACTCGGAGGAATAGCATCCATGATGACACATACAATTCTCACTACCTCGCTTCCCCAAAAGAGTGAAACCTTCCGCACTGTTAAGTGAATCTAGTCGTACTCCGGGTCTAGAGAAGATAGCTCGAGATTCTATTGATCGTTACGTCTTTCTCTGCGCTCCTTAATACAACAAGCGACTGTCGAAACATCCAGGTATTCTGCTGATTGCTCAGAGGAATACACCGTATGCCGACGCGTACGAAGCTCGCATTACTATGCTTCACCAAAAGAATGTGTCCTTCTACGCCGAATGGCGGGCCCAGACACACTCCGGTTCTAGGATAGTGAATTTGAACTGTACTTAGTCTAGTTGTCACACGCGACGGATAGCACACGATTTTAGATATGATACCGATTCCCGTCGTCTCGTACGTACCTTAACAAATGACTACTACGTGGTTACGTTCTTTAACACTCGTTATTCGAAGTCAACTTGGCTGTGCCCCTGTGCGGTTTGCATCAGTGACTCCTCGGTTTGAGTCGCATACGAGACGAAGGCAATCAACGCGGTTTGACTAGAATTGCGAAGTCGGTTTGACTTCTCGACCCGTACCGGTTGTCGCCGGAGCTTTCAGAATCACGTGCTATCAGTTCCGCTTCCAGACGTAGAGTGATCTATTTGCTTCGCGCATCGACCTCCTTCGATCTGGATCGAGTGGGGTCGGTGCGCACGCATCCTAATTAGCGGGACGATCTGCGGTCCTTTACTTCGATAAGGACAGCAGATTCTGTCGCGGCTCGAAGAGGTGGGAAATCACTTCGATCTGTTCCCTTGACAGCCAATATGTAATCGTACGGTTACAATACCGTCCGCCAACAAGGTGCCTACCTCGCGGTATATCGCCTCCTGTACTTTAGGAGAGACGGCATAATATCTTTGTTTTATCGGCGGATGGTCGCCTACGTCGATTCTGTGACTGATCAAGTCGGTTAGTCCGGCCATCTTTTCGAATTCGGGCAACGTGGCTTCGAGGAATTTCGTCAATTGCTCTTTTTCGGTATCATTCAAAATCTGTAGCCCGCAGTATACGGTCGTGGCGGGGGGTACGTTCTCGAAGGAGAACCTTTCACCGGCCGCGCTGCGAAATACCATTTAGCATTATGGTGTTCGGCCACGATACCGAAAAGCGCGATCGTATCCGTTCCCAATAGGAGAGGGGTCACGAGATTATTTAATACACGCGCTTTTATGTTTCGCTCGACCTTCCTGATTTTTAATACGAACCGGGCCTGTTCCTCGGCACGATACACCGCTCCCGTGGCGAGGAGGAAATAACACGGTCTTTCCGTTTTCGTTATTTCAATTTGACCGTTCTGCGCGCGTTCTATCACGGCACGGCTTACGAACGAGACCGATGAGCCCGAGTCTATTAGGGCGCGTGCGGTAAGTTTTCCGATACTCGCATCCAGGGTTAGTAGAGGCGGCCCCTTTCTTCCCCCTTCGATTGCGATACGAGCCGATATTAATTCGGGCGCGGTCGCTCCGGCTCTCCTGAGCGACCCCTCCCCCCGTTTCCCGCCGGCTTATTGCACCGTTTGCATTGTTTGAGGGTCACCCCCTCCGCGCCGCATCGGTAGCACCGCAGCCGCTGCTCGTCGCGACAATCTCGCGACATCGCGGTTTCATCACAACGCGTTTTCGCGAGGTCCTAGTTCGCGTCGCGAAACGACGAAACCGTTTCTTTGCCGCGTGTTCGGCTATACTATCGGGAAGGAACGAACGATCGTCGATCGGTTAACGTACGAGCCGGTTAGTAACGCGAAGTCGCAGATTCGCGGGGGGCCGTATCGTTGCCGATTTCGCGAGTAAATTGTACACCATCTTCGAGATGTTCCCCGGTGTGACATCGCAACGGTCCGTATTGCGTCCGACGGCGAAATTCGAACGACCTAGACAATAGAGAGCGTATTCCATCGGAATCCGCTAATTGTTCCGCGCCAAGAGCGGGTTGTAACACGGAAAGATCTCGTGAATTGCCGGATTCGACGCGAGCGAGAAAAGAAAACGCGAGCGACCGAAAATATGTCGCGAAATTATCGTGAACGCGCCGGCTTGTAACTAACCGCTGCCGGCTCACACCGGCAGCCATGTCGTGTCCATCAGACGAATAAATCATATGCAAGCCTATTCTATCGCCCGATTATTTCCGTCGAGAAACCTTTCCATCGCGGGAAATGCTCCGTGCTTCGGCCACGTAGAATCCTGAGCCCATCCTTGAGCCATCTAGAATATCGTGCGGTTCTCGCAGTTTCGGAGAGTTCGTTCGCGCCTCGTGCCGTTATCGCGCAATTTGCGTGACACTGCCGAGTGTCTGGCGCCCGAAAACAGATTCCATAAACGGCTCCTTTCGTGAAAAATCCGTATCTGCGAGATACCTTTTGTCCCGGGTGGACCACGTATCGTGAGGCCGAGCGTGGCCCGGAATTTCATCCGTAGATACCCGGAGTCGCCGGCGTTCCGTCCTTCCGACGGCAACGGGCAATTAGGCGACGTGACAAATTGGCGCCCGAACAGGGACCTCTCAATAGAAAGGTGACCTGTCGAAGGGCTTTTCTTTACCAGAGGTGCGTGGAGAGCACGGGGCTCTCACGGAAATATTAAAATTTTCTTTGGTCGTTCGAACGGAGTCGCGAACGCGATCGGAGCCGTCGCGCCGTCCAGACCGATGCCCATCGTTTCGTGTTTTCGGGTTTTAAAATACCCTTTTCGACGAGCCAACGCCCAGGAATATTTTATTGATGTTTTATGTTATTTTTTTGGAATTTCTGGGTTATTTATAATATGATATTTATGCTCTGTTATTTATTATTGTGGATATTGTTCGGATGCTTGGTTTCTCACGGTCTTTGAATCACCCGTTCCGTAATACATTTTTGGCCGTTTTCCGCTGAGGCCGCGCGAAAATGCGAGCCGTTACACAAATTATCGTGGCCATCTTAGATTCCATTATTAAATTTCAGATATTTAATACTACCATCGAGTCATTATCGCCGAAACGGCGGGCAATAGATTTCTGGTTCTCCTTACTCTGTTATTGTTTCTTTTTCTTGCCGAGCTACCAATAATCCCCTTGAATATTAAATCTTGAAACGGAACGGTCATGGCTGACCAGAGGTGAGGAATCATATACCGCCATTTATATTATGCCAAATTTTCTGATGTTATTTATTGACGATCATTTTACGATGTGATATTTGAATTGTATGATATTTAAAATTGTATTATACTTGAATTGTAATATATTGTGTACCGTCGGGTGTTGGAAGATACGTTTTGGGTTGTGTCGTTTAGGAGGTAGGGTCGCGTGATTGTTGGTATTTTTGTTTGTTTTTTTTTTTGTCATTTGCGAACGGCGATAATTGCCGTGCGGAGAAAAATTATTCGCGAATTGTGTATCGCGACCCTGTAAAATCTCCTTTTCCGTGCAGAAAGCACGAAGTATATTTCGCGAATTATCTCGCACCTAATCGAGAATACTTTCGTGTAAACGAGAAGAATTAGAATCGGCTGAACTTTCTCTTGGAAACCCCGAAATTTTCGGTTATTATATGTCTTATCTTGTTGATTTCTGCGAGAAAACCCCTACATGGAAGTCCTAGACCGCGGAAACCACTCGTTTTTAAGTTGTCAGCTTGTAAAGTTGAGTAATTTAACATTAATTTTCATTGTTTTACCTCGGAAAGTGACAGGTATGGGCGCCGCCATATTGGTAAGTATGGAGCTCCTTGTGTGTAGTGACTCAGTGGCGACGCTAGATGGCAGCACTAGCGCGCTGATAGAAGCCGGGGCATGTGAAGGGGGAATTGTAATTTCTAGTTTTACTGTGTACCAAAATGGCCTCTGCAAAGTATAATTTTTCGAGTTTGCCGACAAGTGAAGAGGATGCTGTTGTTTGGTCTCGAGAAAATGGCCTTTTGCGGATGTGGAAGAAGTGCCGTGTTCACCGCTGTGATATGGTGCTTTATAGAACTGAACAGATGCACGGTATTGACCGATATAGGGTACGCGCACAGTGGATCCGTTTCCGTCCGATTCGGCTGGCGTCCGACGTTGTGTCTCTTTTTCGAACGCTTGAAAAAAGAGACAAATGCGTCGAACGCTGGCCGAATCGGACGGAGACGGATCCACTGTGCGCGTACCCTTACGTGTCCGAAAGATCGGGAGCGGTGCCGGCAACTTTCGGCTACTGTGGATTCGTTTTTTGAAGACATTAGGTTGCCGTATACAAGGCAATGATCTCGATCATTTGACGAAAATGTAGTCAGGTAAGCCGAAATTAGGGGGATTTCGGCTGCAGGAACTCCGATTATAGTTCAGGTAAAGTATTCTGAGTTAGTCTCGTGAGAGGTCTGGGGGGGCGTAGCCCCCCAGCAATATCAACGAACAAGTTGTTGTAAGTTGTGACGTGGCATGTTTTGCCGACGTCCCTCGACCCCGAAAAAGAGAGGCCGGGCCGACCTCTGGCAATGCCGATGCGAAACGGCCGTTTGCGAGCGCTCTCCCTGGGCATGCCGATTTGCCAAGGGCGAGTATTAACGCGTTTTAAGCGTCGCGCCACTTGGGCGACGCGAATTTCACAGGACCGAAACCGGGCTCCAGGGGAGCCCGACCCCTATTTCTCGCCGTACGAGGCTTTATCGGAACTGGCTCCGGAAGGATTTCGTGCTGAGACATCGGAGGAAGTACCGAGCCCGGGTCGACGAACCTGGAGGCACCGACGAGGGAAAGTGGACACGAGACGAACACCTCCTCGACCCCGTCGCTGCCTCGCCCGGAAAAGAAGGTGTCCACGACCGGAGCGGCTAGGACTCTACTCTTCACGAGCCGTCGCCGCGACAATCGGAAAAGCGGCGAATGCGATCATTAGAATCCGCGAGCCAGGGATCCCGCTCGACAGGATGCGATCCTGCTAGGAGATACCGCGCGATAGGCCCGCGAGTCTCAAACGGGAGAAATAGGGTAGGGAGTAGGGGGACGCCTCGCTTCCGCGTTACCGAGCTTGCCGAAAGTAGGCCACTGGGTCGTTGGCCACATTCTCGAGCAGTCGCGAAACTCTAAATTAAAAACGAAAGAATAAGTAAGAAGTGCGTGCCATACTGAGGGACGAGAAAGGACGAACTGCCGCCCATCTGCTGTCGTCCTCGTTGCCGTTGGTAAGCGCCAGTCAGGCTTCCCTATTATCGTGATTCAACGAACTTTTCGTGTTGGCTCGGTAACGTTTTCGCGAGGTCCTTATTCGCGTCGCGGAATTACGACGCCGTTTCCGTGCCGCGTGGTCGGCCATATTTGGTGAACGGAAAACGGTCGTCGATCGGTTAACGTGCGAGCCGGTTGGTAACGCGAGGGCGCGAACTCGCGGGGGGCCGTATCGTTGCCGATTTTCCGAATTAATTATACGCTATCTTCGAGACGTTCCCCGGTGTGACGTAGCAACGGTCCGTATCGTGTCCGACGGCGAAGCGCGAGCGATCCAGCAATTATACCGCGTATTCCATCGGAATTCGGCAGTTATTCCGCGCCAAAAGCGCTTTGTAAAATTACCTCTCCAGCTTGTACAACTGCCGGGTTCGACGCGATCGAAGGAGAAGAGCGCGTGCGACCGAAAATCTGTCGCGTAAATATCGTGAACGCGCCGGCTTGTAAATTTCCGCTGCCGGCTCTCACCGGCAGCCCTGTCGTGTCCATCGGACAAATAAATTATTACAGCCGATTCTCTCGTTCCTTATTTCCGTCGAGAAACCTTTCCGCCGCGGGAAATGCTCCGTACTTCGTCCACGTAGAATCCTGTGCCCATTCTAGAGCTATCCAGAATATCGTGTGGTTCTCGCAGTTTCGGATAGGTCGTTCGCGCCTCGTGCCGTTATCTCGCAATTTGCGTGACACTGCCGAGTGTCTGGCGCCCGAAAGTAGATTCCATTAACGGCTTGTTTCGTGACAAATCCGAATCTGCGAGATACCTTTTGTCCCAAGTGGACCACGCATCGCGCGGCCGAGCGTGGCCCGGCGTTTCGCCTGTAAAATCCCGGAGTCGCAGACGTTCCGTCCTTCCGACGGATACGCGAAATTAGGGCGACGTGACAAAGTATAGTAATATGTAGAAATTTGGTTTTATCTGATTTTACAGATTGACGAAGCAAAGTTCGGCAAAAGGAAGTATAATCGAGGTCGTGCCGTCGAAGGCCATTGGGTCTTAGGGCTAGTTGACACGACTGCGAAAGACTGCCGTATGATGGTAGTGGAAAATCGGACGGCTGAAACGTTGATGGGCATCATCAAGGAAAATGTACTTTGCGGCAGTGAGATACATACGGATTGTTTTCGTAGTTATAATGATCTCACTGCTGCAGGGTACATTCATAAGACGGTGAACCATAGTGTAGAGTTCGTCGGTAATTGATAATATTCATATTGTTTGTATTGAAGTTATAGTTTTGTTGTAATATTAATCGTATTGAAATTTAATTTTTAGCTTCTGATGGTGCCCATACTGAAAATATTGAGTCTAATTGGCGTCCCGCGAAAGATTGGATGCGTGGAAGGGCTCGCTTCCATGATGATGATTTCGCTGTCAGATTATGCGAATATTTATGGCGACGGTTTTGTCGCCATAATAACATTGATTTGATGGCGTCAATCATAGAAGCGATACGAATGGAGTATGTGTTTTGTAAAGTAAGTTGAAATGTGAGAAGATACTAAATTTGAAATAGAATTGTTAATATATGGAAAATGTTAAAGTTGGTTTGCTTTTACAGGTGTCCAATCGGAAGCAGTATATTTCCCCCCATAAAGAAATATTGGTTTTTGAAGAACGTAAGTAAAAGTAGGAGAATATGTAAATGTTTTAGATGTTGGAAATGTTTGTTAAAAGTGTTTAAATTTTATAGGGATCGGAAGCAGTTCACTTCTTTACATAAGAAGTATTGGTTTGAAGTATGGTGAGCAAAAGTATGAAAGTATGCAATTGTTTTATATGTTTTGAAAATTTAATATGATTTTATTGTTATATAGTGTGGATGAACGTGTTGCTGTGTTGCTGTGTTGCTGGGGGTGCTAGTGTAGGGAGGAGTTTTAGTGAGTAAACCCGAATTGCACAAACTACTGGCGAGTCTCACACTTTTCATGGGTTGGAAATGCTCATGAAAATAGTGCATAAAGCATTAAACCTCCCTGCACTTTAAATAATTAAAAAAAAAAAAATCGCAAAAACGATTTGGGATAGGTCTGGGTTAGTTCCGTTAGGTTGGATTTTGATGTTGTAATTGTAATTCTAAAAGAATTTGATATCTTGGTTGTGTAAGTTGTGAATGTAGAGCTTTGAAATTTTTGTGAATAAAAAGTAGTTGTAATTAATTTTATAGAATTGGGAACAAGGGTACTTATAGTTGTTTGAGATTGTGTCTGGGTTAATTCTGGTTAGATTGTTTATCGGTTTTGTAATTGTAAGCATGAAAAATGTAGGTATTTTGATTGTGTGTAAATGTATGTTATCAGCATTGCAGAGTTGTGGCGCGATGTGCGGTGCTACATGCTGCTACGCGATAATATATTTGTAACGTGTGTGATGTGGTGTCTAACGGCTAGTGGTGCCATCTAGCGTCGCCACTGGGTCACTACACGCAAGGAGCTCCCTACGTACCAATATGGCGGCGCCCATACCTGTCACTTTCTGAGGTGAAACAATGAAAATTAATGATAAATTACTCAACTTTACAAGCTGTAGGGGTTTTCTCGCAGAAATCAACAAGATAAGACATATAATAACTGAAAATTACGGGGTTTCCAAGAGAAAGTTTACCCTTAGAATCGCGTAGACCGCCCGGTATAGCGAACGGAATTCGGTGGAATTTTTTTTTCGGAGTACACGCTATTATGCGCGTCGCGTAGCGAAGCGACGTAGTCGGCAAAGCCTCCCGATTAGACGCCCCGCGCGGAACGCCGATCCCCGCATGTAAACAGCTGTGTTTATTGCCGAGTTCGGCGATTCGAGCAACACGGTATCGGGTGTTAAGAATAAGATATTTCGAATTTCGCGAGTCGAAATGCTGGGACCATGGCGCGACGATGGGGAGGAGGGAGACAATAGGTCCGTATATGGCGATGCCTATGAGTACGAGGAAACTCCGTATACCACTTCGGATGACGAGCGGGCAGGGGGAGTAGATCCCCACCGCGGGACATTAAAGTACCGATACCAGAAAGACGCGATAAATTCCCCGTCCCTCCCCTTTGAGAGCGCGTAGGTCCCGTTCCGGGAGCGGAGGGCTCGTCCGGTCGTCCTACCAGTATTTCCGCATCCGTACCACGTAAATTAAACTACCGAGGAACGCCAATCGCTGAAATGATGCGACGATGGCGTATGAGATTTTCGGGGGCGCCCGAGGAGGATTCGGAAACCATCTTGGACCGCCTGAAACAACAATGTGGGACACGGGTGAGAATAATCACGAAAGGTTTGTTCGCACGTTTCTTTATTCGCGATGACTCGTTCGCTGGGACGCTCGCAAGGGAATGCCGATCGCGTCTCCTCAACTGCCGAATGCTCGAACTCGGCAGTCGACTCTTTTTGCAACTGACGATCGTCCTCGGAACCGATCTTCGAATGTCCTCAACGGTTTCCGGAGACGACCGTTGCCGCGCGTACAATGTGTTGGCAGTCCGACGGCGTGCTCGCTGCACGGGCCGCCACATCACCCGCCTTGGTGAAATTAGGGGTACGCTCGCGCTTAACCTATCGCTAAAAAAAAATATTTTATTTACACTAATATACACGCTTACTAACTACTTATAATTAATATTTACAATAAAAGTGTCGCCACGTAGCGGTCGGGAAAATGGACGCACCTTCCCGATCTTGTCGAGCGTTCGACCTGCTCCCCCGTATCGGGGACCGGAGCATCGCTGTCGTCCCCCCGCGGCGGGGGCCCGCTGTTCGGCGTATCCTGCACGTCGTCGTGCAGCAGGTATGCGGGTTTGAGGCGATCTAACGACACCGGACCACTCGGTTTTTAACGCGAATGTTAAAGTGTTTCGGGTGCCGCTCGATCACCTCGTACGGACCGTCGTACGCAGGCTGTAAGGCACCTTTAAGCGGGCCATGCCTCACAAACACCTAAGTCGTCGTGTTCAGGTCCTTAAACACGAACGTCTTTCTGCTTCCGTGGCGCGTTATGCGCGTCGGGCGCAAACCACGGAAATGCTCGCGTAATTTGGCGATGAACGCCTCGTCGTTGACGTTCGCGGTTCGCCGGTTTACTAGTAACTCGCCAGGTAGGCGAATCGGTTCGCCGTAGACCATTTCGGCAGCGGTCTCTCGAATGTCATCCTTCCAGGCGGCTCGAATGCCCAGAAGCACGATCGGCAACGCGTCGACCCAGCTGTTCGCGTGGCAAACGATTGCCGCTTTCAATTGGCGGTGGAATCGTTCCACCATGCCGTTCGCCGCTGGGTGGTACGCGGTTGTACGTAAGTGCTTCGTACCGATAAGGTGCGACAATTGCTTGAATAACGCAGATTCAAATTGTCGCCCTTGATCGGTAGTGATTCGGTGGGGTGCACCGTATCGAGCGATCCACCCCGAAAGTATCGCGTACGCCACCGTCTCGGCGGGATATTTTCGACGGGGAATGCCTCCGGCCAGCGCGTGTAACGGTCGACGCACGTCACGCAATACCGGTATCCCTTCGACATCGGCAACGGGCCGATGATGTCCACGTGGACGTGTTCGAAACGCGCTGAAGGGATTCGGAAAGTGCCGACCGGAGCAGACACGTGTCTGCTTGTTTTTGCCCGTTGGCATGGGACGCACGCTCGTGCCCAGGTTTTGCAATCTTTTTGCATACCTGGCCAGACGAATCTTTGTGCGACCAATTTCGCGGTCGCCTTGGCACCGGGGTGCGCAAGATTATGTAGCGACGTGAACACGTGTTCTCGGAACTCCCTCGTTACGAATGGTCGTAACGCGGAAGTCGAAACGTCGCAGTACAACTCGATGTTGCCGCTCGGTTAATTTATAGTTTTACTCATTATTTCGAGAGAGGAGTCGGGTGATCGCAGGAGCGTTCGTAGCTCCTCATCCTCTCGCTGGGATTTCGCGAGTTTCGCGTAATCTATCGCGGTCGAGATCTCCGCAATCCGGGACAAGGCATCGGCGACCACGTTGTCTCGACCTGCCACGTGCCGGATGTCGGTCGTGAATTGACCAATCAGATCCAAGTAGCGGAACTGTCGCGGCGTATGTTTTTCGGGGCGCTGCGCGAACGCGAAAGTTATCGGCTTATGGTCGGTGAAAACCGTGAACGCGCGACCCTCGACCATGTGTCGAAAATATCGTACCGCTTTGTAGATCGCGAGTAGTTCCCGATCGTACGGGCTGTACTTTCGCTCAGCCGCCGTCAGCTTCTTCGTAAAGAAAGCTAACGGCTGCCAACCGTCGCGTGACAGCTGCTGCAACGCAGCGCCTACCGTAAAGTCCGACGCGTCGCTGAAGATCGCAAGGGGCAGCGTGGTGTCGGGGTGGGCCAGAAGAGCTGCCTGCGCCAGGCTTGTCCTACACCGGTCGAATGGTGACTATATCGTGACAAGGCGTGCGATGTTCAGGCGTTTAGACCCCCCGTGGACCTAGGCGCGAAAAATAAGGAGAGTCTATTGGGGCGCGAAATTAAGTGTAAGGCAGGGTATACCATTGGCTCTGATTACGACCTTGACGGAACTCGAGACAGGGTTATTGGAGGCGGAACGGCAAGCGAAGAAAACCACGCGACTGAACCCCAAGCCGTTGGAGATGGACCACACCAGTCTCGCGTACGACCCCAACCGCTACCACCGCCAGAAACAGCAGGGAAGCAGAATGCACCGAAGCGAGGGAGAAACTCCCCGACGCGCCGACCGGAGCCGGCCGCTCGCGAAAACAGCCGACGAGGGACGCCGCGCGAAAAACAACGCGCGAGCGCGAGTCAGCTGTTACAATGTTGGAATTGCCGTAAGACCGGGCATATGTCGCAAGATTGTCGCGACGAGCAGCGGCTGCATTGCTGCTCAAACAATGCAAACGGTGCAATAAGCCGGCGGGAAACGGGGGGAGGGGTCGCTCAGGAGAGCCGGAGCGACCACGCCAAAATTAATATCGGCTCGTATCGCAATCGAAGGGGGAAGAAAGGGGCCGCCTCTACTAACCCTGGATGCGAGTATCGGAAAAATTACCGCACGCGCTCTAATAGACTCGGGCTCATCGGTCTCGTTCGTAAGCCGTGCCGTGATAGAACGCACGCAGAATGGTCAAATTGAAATAACAAAAACGGAAAGACCTTGTTATTTCCTCCTCGCCACGGGAGCGGTGGATCGTGCCGAGGAACAGGCCCGGTTCGCATTAAAAATCGGGAAGGTCGAGCGAAACATAAAAGCCCGTGTATTGAATTGTAACGAGTGTATTTGTCGCGAGACATTTCCCCCCTACGCGCCGAACACAAGAACGCGGCGCGCGACGCGAAACCACGACGCTGCCTCCCGCGGCTGCCGCGAGGTGGCTACCGTGACGGCACGGTTTCTCGCGAGTAAAATTGCGACACGCGAAAGACAAATAGATCCGCGAAAACCAGGAAAGGGGTTCGACTCCGAGCACCGGCTAATAGAGAAACCGATCTCGAATGCTACCGCCACGAGCTCCGAACCGACTTCCGACCCAATCCGCCACACCTGACCTTCGGCCCCAAGTATCATACGATACGGGGAGACCCATCCTGCGAGAGACACACGTTTCCGCCACTCGAAGCTGCACACGCCGCCGAGTTCTCCTCGTCGAAGACGCACACGCTTCCTGCATCGATCCGCTCCAGGTATCTCACGATACGGAGCTTCCTCGACGCTCAAACGGCACACACCGCGAGCAAAACCCTCTCCCTCTCTCTCTCTCTCTCTCTCTCTCTCTCGCTCGACCGCGCCGATCTAAGCGCCCGAATGGACATAGTCCACACACCGCCGAAACGAAACCGTCACGATAGTCCGTAAGACCGCCGTAGTCAGTAAAACCGCCGTAGCCAGTAAGACCGCCGTATTGAAACCGCGTTAGCCAGTAAGACCGCCGTTAAAAACCGCGTTAGTTCATAAGACTGCCGAGTGCGAATTATTCTCTAAATATCGCTCCGAGTATTAATCGTAAGACCGGCGTTATAATAAATATTTCTTTGCACCGATCCTCCATAGTACTTATTCGCGACCCTCGAAGTACGCTAGACAGCCGACTAAGCTGGCCAAAGACTCCCATAATTCTGCGTGTTACAAAATAATCTCGTGACCCCTCGCCTATTGGGAACGGATACGATCGCGCTTTTCGGTATCGTGAAAAGGCGTGAAAGGTTCTCCTTCGAGAATGTACCCCCCGCCACGACCGTATACTGCGGGCTACAGATTTTGAATGATGCCGAAAAAGAGCAATTGGCGAAATTCCTCGAAGCCACGTTGCCGGAATTCGAAAAGATGACCGGACTAACCGACTTGATCAGTCACAGAATCGACGTAGGCGACCATCCGCCGATAAAACAAAGATATTATGCCGTCTCTCCTAAAGTACAGGAGGCGATATACCGCGAGGTAGGCACCTTGTTGGCGGACGGTATAATAGAACCGTCGCAAAGTGTCTGGTCAAGTCCTATCGTAATGGTGAAGAAGCCAAATGGCAAATACCGTTTCTGCCTCGATTTTCGAAAGGTTAACGAGGTTTCGAGGAAAGATGCGTACCCGTTACCGCTCATGACGCAGATATTAGATAAACTGCGAGCAGCGAAATACATTTCGACCCTCGATTTCAGTCAAGCGTATTTTCAAATTCCGCTCGAGCCGGGAAGTCGCGAAATCACAGCATTCACGGTACCGGGAAAGGGTTTATTTCATTTCCGCCGCATGCCGTACGTATTAACAGGAGCACCCGCAACTTTCCAACGATTATTAGACCGATTGATAGGTCCAGAAATGGAGCCTCACGCGTTCGTGTATTTAGATGACATAATTGTAACAGACCTGTAATACGGCAGGCCTGTTACTAGTTAACCGCGTACCGCCGAGAAACGCGAACAACGCCAGTATCATAAATCGGCCGCCAGGTGGCTACAATACCCGCAAGTAAAAGTGTACGCAGCACGCCTTCCGAAATCGGCCGCTAGGAGGCTACAATTCCCGCAAGTAAAAGTATGCATGGTACACCTTCGGGAATCGGCCGCTAGATGGCCATCGCCGCGACTACCGATTCCCGCTGGCAAAATTGCCCGGCCGCGGGAATATAGCGAGCGACCGACGCAACGATCAGGGAGTACGATTTCTGTAACCGCGCTACCATAGCAGTATACCGATCCAGTACGCGACGTAGCTTGCCGACAGAAGCGAATGAATGCCGAGTCAGCCAAACCAGCTCTCCTGTAAGTACCATTCCAGTCTGTCGTTCCTCCTGCTTCGACTGCGTCATGATGGCGTCGTCGAGTCCCCGAGTCAACGCCTCGTCGTGATAACGAGACCGTTTGACTCTCCCGCTCCCGCGGCTTCGTCATGATGGCGAAGTCATTCCCGCGCTTCAGCGCCTCGTCGTGATAACGAGACCGCTCCAGCGATCCTGTCTCCGCGATTTCGTCTTGACGGCGATTTCCCGTCTCCGCATCGGCACCTCACTGTGACAGCGGGGCCCACCGACGCACAGTGCGGCCACCTGTGGACAAAAGTCGATAATGCAACTATCCTCCACACCTTGTTTGGTTTTTCTAATCCCTTCAGAGATGTCTCTAGTATATGAAACAAATGGTGGGAATCTAAAATTAGCACAACAAACGTCAAGAATCACATTTGCATAAGTGGCAGAGAGCTCGTTAGACAGCTCATCGCAAAAATCACGCGAGACCTGGCCCAATCAATTACTAACTTTTTGTAATTAAGAACGTTGTTTTGTGTCCTTTCCATAAATTTTGAGTATGGAAGGTATCGAAGAAGGTGATTAATATCCACTTTTCCTGTTTCATTAACCATAATAATAGTTTCGTAGCAATAAACAAGACACTAAGTTAGAAGCAAGTTTTATTGACATTAATATCTTCACATAAGCTTTTCTCAATTACGGCTCAAAACATCCTGGGGTTTTGATATATTTCGATTTCGCAACTATTATACTTCACAAATATGTAAACATTTCTTGCTTCAAACTGCTGTGAACGGCTCTGTGCTCTTCTTTACCACGCGTGTGCGTCAAATCTTGTAATCGAATTTTAAGCCTCTTCCCATAGACCAATCTTACTGAAATTTTATATACACACTTGCTTCCTATGACAATAAAAGTAGAATATAAAATATATAAAAAAACTTTTTAAAAAGTTTTTTTATATAATTTTTTTTTCTGTTTAGAAAACAATACGAACCTCAGAAATGCAGATTTGCTCGAATTTTGGATTAAATCAGAGAAGCTTAATAAAATTTCTGCATTATCCTCCATTATCCAAGGCCATTTAAAAATATCGATACCTTCCGATACAACACACGGAATTATAAGGAAAACTGTGGAGAGATACGACTTGGCATTAAGAAAAAAGTGGAAGAAATGTGCGCGTCAGCGGGCCAATTTAGAACGTCACCATAGTGTTTGGTTGAACAATTATCTGTTTAAGCCGGACGATCTACTTTCTATATCTCGAGAGCACACACCACTCTCCTCCATCCATCCCACTGAAAACCCTTCTTCAAGCCTGGGAAGGCCACAAGTTGATTTCGAGGAAGCATCGCGAAAAACTAAAATACGAAAAATTCAAGATCTACTTTGAAGATCATCCGTCGAACTAGCATTCGCTGCTGAATTAACGCGAAGATCTGAAAATAAGTCAATTGCGGTTGATTGTCAGGCAAAGGTTGCACCACACGAAATAATTTCATTGATCCTAGATTTGGATTTCTCCGAACGTAAATATATAATTCTCCGATCATTTCATTCAGTGACCAACATACTTCCAAGTGTCAAGGCTGTTAGGCAAATGTTCAAGATTGGCGCGTGCGAGCGCCATGTTGAATATACGTCACCGCGCGATCCCGCCAAAGATCACTGCGATCCCGCCCAATAGCGCCGCGATTCCGCCAAACGACTAACCAATTGATGAGTGCGGAAATGGCGTGGGCTCGCTAACTCTCACGCAATTAGTCAGGACGCTCTCCCGATCCTTCTGGAATATTCGCGAATTTTCGAGAAGGATCGGGACAATAAAAGTGAGAGAGAACGGCGGCCATACTCTCTTGTTACCAAGTCTCTCTCGCACGATCAACTGTCGCACGCGCTTCTAAAATAATCCTAAGTTCAGAGTTTTCCAAACACGTTTTACCTTAGTTTTCACATAGTTTATTGTACATCTAGTCAAAATACAGTTTATTCTTGTTAAATCCGGATATCCCATTATTCAATCCCAAAACACGTGTCATACAGTCCACTTTCAAATTCATCCGTTACAGCTTTGTCTCACATTCATTCTTCCACTCTTCCAACTCCTCTATTTCCATTTTCTCTCGGTCGATCAAGATCGTTACCATTACAGCAAATGAAAAAATCGTTTTTGCCAGTTGTGTCTGCAACAGAAACTTCTGCAGAAGTAAAATTACAAGATTTGCTTATTAAGACATGCGATAGTATTTTAAAAATGATCAACGTGTATGACTATACCGACTTGAAATTAGTTTGCAAATGGGGATTTGATGGCAGTTCTAGCCACAGCACCTACAAACTTCCATATAGTGAAAACGGTCTAGCCACCGACGAATTTTTGTTTGTAATTGCTTTTGTGCCCCTTAAAGTGGTACATGGGAATAGAGATTTGTGGGTAAATACTCATCCTTCCTCCACCCTTTTTTGTAGGCCTATCAAACTTATCTTTCTAAAGGAGAGTGAGGCCCTAATTAGGGAACAGGAGTCACAGATATTAGCGGAAATACAAAACCTCTCCCCATACCGATTTAATTCAAGTGGTACCGAAGCGACTATCACTTTTCAGTTTCACTTCACTATGATAGATGGTAAGGTGGCTAACATTCTATCAGAAACGAATTCCAGTGCAAAGTGCTACATATGCAAAGCCACTCCGAAGGAGATGAATACAGAGAAGGTTTATCATAAAATTCCTGACGCAGAGCAGTACCGTTTTGGCTTGTCCACACTGCATTGTTGGATTCGTTTTTTCGAATGTCTATTAAATATTTCATACAGACTTCCGTTCAAAAAATGGCAGGTGAAGGGTGACGCTCTGAAAGTAATATTTGACAATAACAAGAAACGTATCCAACAGCTCTTCAAATCTCGTTTATCACTTACTGTGGACAAGCCAAAACAAGGATTCGGATCTTCGAATGATGGCAACACAGCTAGAAAATTTTTTGCCAATTCACAGATCAGCTCTGAAATAACTGGCTTGAATGAAGAGTTAATAATCAACTTTCATCTGATTTTGATAATTTTGTCTTCTGATGCGCGAGTCAATGTTGATACATTTGGAGGTCTCTTGAAGCATACTTTGAAATTATATTTAGACAACTATGCTTGGTACTATATGCCGTGTACTGTCCACAAAGTGCTATTTCATAGTTGTGAAATTATAATTGCGTTCGATCTCCAGATTGGAGTGCTCTCCGAGGAGGCTCTGGAGGCCACTGGAGGGTACTATAACTCTCTGAGAAATCAGCAAGGTATCTGTGTGTTTCGACGGTAATTTGTCGTTCGGGTTTCATGCGAGTCAAGATACAACCAGACTATGTACTGTTCAAATTTACTATTCTAGAACCGGAGTGTATTTGGGCCCGCCTCTCGGCGTAGAAAGGTACCCCCTTTTGGTAAAGCATAGTAATGCGAGCTTCGTACGCGTCGGCATACGGAATACTTCTCTGAGAAATCAGCAAGGTATCTGTGTGTGTCGACAGTCGCTCGTTGTTCGGAGATGCGCAAAGAAAGACGAGACGATTAATAGAATGTCGAGCTATCTTCTCTAGACCCAGAGTACTGTTGAGTGCTGACAAGAAGGTCCCCGGGGGGGGGGGGGGGCACAGAGGCAAGAGGGGTCTCCTGCTAGCTCCGCCCATCCCCACCAATGACGCTCCGGTAGTCGCCGCGTGATCACGCCGTTTCGACTGCTTACGTCACACGACGCATAATAGTAGGATTTCCGTATTTACTCGAGTAGTGTGTGTGACTGCTTCGGCCAATAGAACGCTCTAGCCGAAATTGCGTGTGAGCCTAGCCGCGCCCCTTCCAAGCCAACCAATCGGGTATGCATTCTTGCCTACGTCACCGCATTCCTGCCAGGGACCTTCTTGTCAGCACTCAACAGTACTAGATTCACTTAACAGTGCAGAAGGTTTCGCTCTTTTGGGGAAGCGAAATAGTGAGAATTGTATGTGTCATCCTGTATGCTATTCCTCCGAGTAATCGGCAGAATGCACACACGTTATGACGGTCGAATACGTCGGGCGTCACGCTTTAACATCACGACCGAAACCGCTAACATCTAAGCGGACGAGAGAATACGAATTTCAGACGTAGTGTCCGGGGCGGTATTAGATTCTGCGCGCGACGTATGAGAGGCGTATCTTGCCTTGAGCAAGCGTTGTAACCCAGATAGCACGTACGTCCTGTGGACGTCCGTTTTTTGTCCAATTTACGTCCATACGTCCGACGTCCGTTGCGGACGTCCCTCGGACATCCATTGGACCTAAATTTCGGTTGTCCCAGGGACATCCCTTTTTTAGGTCCTAAGGACATCCGTGGGACTTCAATTTCGGACGTCCGTGGGACATCCGGTATTTACGTCCCTCGGATATCCGTGGAACCTAAATTTCGGATGTTCCAGGGACATTCGTTTTTCAGGTGCTAATAGTCATAGTAATAGAAACAATAGTAATAAATAATAAAAATAGTAAATTTAACAGGGGGGACAAACTGATTATAATTAAATTTTTAAATCACATACTTGCTAAGTATCAAAACATGTTAATTAGCTATTATACACTGACTGAGTTTCATGCTGGTCTGCATTCAACTGAGGTACCGGCCGTTAAGATAGAGCGAACACATAAATTGAAAACGACGTATATTGACACTCAACCAATCAGACATCATGATCGACAAGTTATTGAATCGATTCTTGGCGGTAAATTCAAATTGACAAAATAAAAATTAACATTCAATAATTTTGATCACAGATGTTATGAAAACATATTTTAACATAAATAATACTTCGTATATATGTAGAAACTTCATCATAACCTACATTACTGGTTTAGTAATGTTGCGTAATATTCATGAATCTTTGGTGTTTCATACCTAAGATTTACGCTTTGATGTTTAATCATGTGAATAGTTTCAAGAAGTATTCTACGTTCTAAATTGGGTTCTCTGTCCACAATTTTTGCATTTTCAAAGTCAAATGCGTGATCAAACTCGAAAGAATGCTTCGTCAAAGCGGTATGTTGTGTAGGAGGCAAAAAAATATTTCTTTTGTGTTCTTTAATTCTTGTGTCTAAATGCCTTGACGTCTGTCCAATATATGTGCTGCTACAACCTTTACATGGTATTGAATAAACTATATATTGCAATTTTTTGAAATTATCCATATAGGTAGATAAAAAAAGAGTTTAAACAAATGTTATTTAGTAATTATATAACAATTATTATAACAATATATGTAGTGATAAATTGTATACCTATAAGACTCTATATGGATATTCATAAACTTGATCTAAGCAAGATGTAGCTGAGATACGTACTTACACTATATTATGAACTTTATAATACTATATAAGGAGTTATTTTGATATAAATGTGTGTCGCATTCATTACGAGACTAATCGTAGATTTATTTGTTAATGAAGGTGGTAAGGGATAGAAACGACAACGTTTTTTAAAGATGTACATATATACTTTGTTATGGAGATTTATGAATTTTTCAAAGTACAAACAGAATAAGGTATAATGGCAGAAAATAGGTGGGATGTTAGTAAGATTAAATAGGTTATTCAAAAGGTTATTATGTGATAAGAACATATAATCTTAATAATTTTTATTATAATTGTATTATAAGTACATGGATTAGGTACATAGTACAATACAATTTCATATACGCAATGGCATGCAATAATATTCGGTCGCGCTAAAAAATACAATAACTTTTTTAATATTGTACTGTACGATTTGATATTTTTTGGGAAGCTAGAGCAATTAGTTTACTACAGGATGTGAAAAGAAATTTTTTCAAAAATTGGAATTGATCGGAATTGTTGAAAAAATACTAAAAAATTGCATTTTCTACTTTTTTATGTGGGCCTATATTGAAAATTTAAAAAATACGTTTTGTAGATCTGTGTGAATTGCATGCACTGTGAAAGTTTCATCGAAATCGGTGCAGGAAGAAACGACAGGCATTGAAAGATGTAAGAATCCTTGGATTTATTGTAGTTAGAGTCCGAAAATCGTGAAAATCTGCAATTTTTAACATCTTTAAAGTTTGTAGCTCACTGCAACGTCGACCGATTTTGACAAAATTTTCAGAATATGTTTAATTAAAATAAATCTACAAAACGTATTTTTTAAATTTTCAACAATTCCGATCAATGCCAATTTTTGAAAAAATTTCTTTTCGCATCCTGTAGTAAACTAATTGCTGTAGCTTCCCAAAAAAAAATCGTACAGTACAATATTAGAAAAGTTATCGTCTTTTATAGCGTGGCCGAATATTATTGCACGCCACTGTATATGTTTAACATTATATACTAACAAATGTGTACCCCATATTTGTATTATCGAGAAATGAGAAGGGGAATCCCGCACCCTTGCAATCCTGAAAGCGAGTCTACCGCCTTAAAAACTTCTGTTCTAAAAGTATAATATTCTTTCCGCAGCCCTTGATCCTAAGCCACGTTAGCTGTTATCTTTTTGCTGCATCTAAAAATTAGAATTTTAATTCAATAATATATTCAATTGTATACAACTAAATATCAAAAATAATAAATTAAATCAGAATAATTACCTATTATTACTTTGACGAATTTCATGGTATCGAATCTTCTCTTGTCCTTTTTACCTAGCCAGTTGTACTGCATGGTGAATACGTGGATTTAATGCCGGAGTCGAAGACATTACCGAATCGGATTCATCATCGCAGTCACTGTCCCTCATCTCTATACATTTATCTTTTCCTGCATTGCTTATTTTGTACCTCTGACTGGAAGTCCGATGTTTCCTCGCCCATTTTCGTCTTTCCCTTTGCTTTTGTATAATCATCTGAAAGCATTATAATATTATTATAATACATAACATTATAACATTATTTCGGTTCTTCATAACTGTTTCAATCAGAACTGATAAATAACAGTTTGAAACCTTGTCAAAACCTTTTCATCTCTGATTTAAATAAAATGAGTAAACTTCCATGCCACCCAAATGAGGTTTTACCCGCGCTGGCACGTTACTTTTTTTTTAGTGTGGGTAGTTCGCCGGTAGCCCTATAGTCCCACAATGTTATAATTGGTTTGGAAAAATATAATTATAGTTAGTATGCAGAAAAGGTTAAACCTCTTGTAACCTTTTATGTATAATTACCATAATTATTTTATACATGCGTGCTAAAAAGTTTTAAACGATATGAAGCTAGATTCTAATACATAAAAGAAAAAATATCCGAACATATGTTACGGATGTGTACCTATTTATAATATATATTTATAATATATACACATATGTGTTACATATGTATACCGAACAGTGCAGTGAATTAATATTCGGACGCTATAAAAATGACGATAACTTCTTAAATATTGTATGTACTATACGATTTGTACTTTTTGGTAAGCTAGAGCAGTTAGTTTATTACCTGAAGTGAAAACAAAATTTTTTCAAAAATTACAATTGATCGGAATTGTAGAAAAAATACTAAAAGTTGCATTTTGCAACTTTCTTATGTGGGTCGAGACTAAAAATTAAAAAAAAAATGTTTGTAGATCTCTGTCAATTGTATGCACTGCGAAAGTTTCATCGAAATAGGTTGATGCGGGAAAAAATGACAGACATTGAAAGATGTAAGAATCTTTAGATTTACTGCAATTAGATACTAAAAATCGTTAAAATCAGCAAATTTTACCATCTTTAAACAGTTGTGGCTCATAGCAACGTCTGATTTTGACAAAATATTCAGAATATATTTAATTGGCACAGATCTACAAAACGTAATTTGTAAATTTTTAATATAGGCCCACGTAAAAAAATTGTAAAATGCAACTTTAAGTTTTTTTTCTACAATTCCGATCAATTGCAACTTTTGAAAAATTTGTATTCACGTCACGTCAACTAATTGCTCTAGCTTCCCCAAAAAGTTCAAATCGTATAGTACAATATTAAAAAGATATCGTTGTTTTTAGAGTATCCGAATATTAATTCGTTTCACTGTACATACTTATGAAATACAATGTAGCAATGGGAAAACAATAATTTTTTCGTCAATTTCTAATTTAATGTATTTCGCGAAAACATCCATAACGTTAAAAATTTCAGAAGGACCTACAGAAAGAGATTCTATTGAAAAAATTCCAAATTCAGAAGACTTACAAGGACTCTCATAAAAATCTTTTAGATATAACAATTTTTTACCAACTATTTTGTATACGTCTCCTGTTAATATTAAATTTGCAATAAGAATTATATCACCATTGATAAGCGAACAACAGTTATCTGGCTCACTAGTTTTTAAACTAAAATGATGGAAATCAACGCGTTTGAATTGTTTATTAGTATTAATATTTCCGTGTAAAGGTCCGTCAAAATGTTCATTTTTAAAAATAGGAAATTTACGACTATGCATTTTTTTTTTCATAGAAATATGACATTTTTCTGTATGCCGTTTTACTAATTGTTCTAATATTTTATTCGGCTTACGAAGAGATTTTAAAATCGATTGTAAAAAATTTTCGAAATGAAATGCATCGAAATTATGGAGTGGCCCATGATTTTTTATATCTTCCACAATGTGCAACAGATTGTGAACATTATGAGAGATGTGCTGTGCTCCATACAATAATTTAAATGTTTTAACGAAATAATATAATAATTCAGATGCATAGTCAATTAATTCAAAATATTTCGAATGTGATAATATGATGATTGCTACATGCAGCGAAAGAAAATGTGTATATCGGTCTTTACTTATATTATTTAACAAAACTACTGGGCCAGTATAAAAAAGGAATTGCCTAAATTCGGTTGCTTTCCATCGTTTTAGTTCATTTAAACTTCGTGGCTTTCTATTAAATTCTAATGGCATGCACTTTGCCAGAGAAACTAAGGAATTTGAAATATTAAGAAATTTCAAATGTGAAATTTTTGTGGTAGGTTTTCCGCAGCACCACAAGTTCAAAAGTAATTTCTTAATTACACCCAAACAAACTAAATGCATGTAATCGAGAGTAAAAGAATTTATCATGTTAATGCCTGGAATATGTCGTAAAGAAGATGTACCCACGTGATGATTTTCATCAACTTGCAATCTAAACTCACTGTCAGTTCGAAGTTTAATATTATCTACGTCTGGAAAACATACCCTATTATCAATATAATCTCCTTCAATATGGCATTTGGTACAAGAATAATATCCCGTATGACCTTTTGTGCATTTGACAAAAGATTTTGCGGGAGCATCACAAATAAAAGATTTTATTTGTAATTGATATAAATGTTCACTAATTAACACTCCACTATTAACAAGGACTATTGCCTCTTCAACGAAATCGGATAAAAAACTATTAACATCTTTTGGTTTATCATAACCATGATAAATACCAATAATTTCAACATCTTTATATCCTGTTATGCTACAGAGAATCGGATATGCTTGGCTGCTAGAGCTCTTTGATAACGGAAGACCGTCGATATTTACGTTAATTTGAATGGTATTATTTTTAAAACGAGAAATGTCTATAAATTGGCAAAGATTTAAAATGGCATTGTTTAAACCAAAATGGTAATAATGCCCTGGCTCAATTTGTTTGGTTACGACTGTCTTACATGTTTTTAAAAGAGTTCTAGAATCCGTGGGTAAATTTGGAATGAGTTTCTTTAATATGGAAAGTAAACTGTTAACCGCGACATGTGGAATATTATTTTCTACAGCCCATTCCGCTAAACAAACACGAACATTTATATCATTACTGTCGGTTATTAATCTGCTTGTTAAATCAGTGAAATTCTGACTTTCTATAGAATCGATAAATTGAAGATTTTCTAGAGAAATGTTGCTTTGAATAGCACTATTTGATGAGATATTTGAATAAATTAATAGATTGTCTTCATTGCTACTTGCACTTTCGTCTAATGAAACAGAAGTTTCTTGGTGAAAAGTATCGTCTGATAGACGCGAAAATTTTTTAGCACGCATATAATATTTTTGAATTTTTCTTTTGCCAATCATGTTTAAATAAATAATAATAAATATAAAATAAACACTTATCTGGAATGGAGATAACAAGTTCCACCCACACGATTGTTGATAGTCCTCAAGCAGTCGTCCACGCTTCTTATTAAGAATATTTTATTGTTAGCTGAACTAAACTAACTTCACAAAAACGGCAGGTTCCTTGCTTTGCTGTGTCCTACGCGTGTCTGAACGGTCCAATCAGTGATGCCAGATGAGGTTGAAACCAACCTCATTTCCCCCTCCAGGGTACCCACTTTTATCCCCTTCCACTATCCTATTCCACTACCATGAGCACACTCCAACGTCCCCCACTAAGACCGTAGACTGGTCGCGCAGTCGCGCAACGTGTCACATATTGCGCTGGTCATCAGAGAGGGGGTACTTGTGTTCTCCTCGATTCCTTTTCGATTACCCCTGTCTGGCATCACTGGGTCCAATCGAAATGGACAATTGTTGGTGAGAAAAGCAACGATTTTTAAAACACGCGACGATCAGTGAAACAAACGATGATCGACTGTGAACGCCGTTGCGTTGCTGCACGAAGGAAACAGTCTTGTGTGAGAGCTTCAACAGACAACGTGGTAACAAAAGTGCTAGAAAAAACTCTTGTATTTATACAAGTAAGTATTTCTATTGTTATTTATTACTGTTAGTGTTTTTAATTACACCCTTTCGTTATATTATTGTATACAGTTACGCACATAATTGATCACACACACTTTAAATTAGAATTAAATTAGAACTTTTTTATGAACGGATTATACAACTTCAATTTCGATCAAATGTATTTCTCAACGTATGGAATAGACGTCAGTTATTAAACTAATCATCCTAGCCTTACTGAGAAATTGAAGTTATTTGGTCCAATAATAGAAAAGTTATCCTAATATAAAGTATGTGTGATGAACTCCGTGGCATATCAAGATAAACGGAGACCCTGTGGCATACAATGTAAAAGTATTTCTTATATATTAATTAAATATAAATTTTGCAGAACCTGCTACGACATGAAATCGTGGACGATCGTCGAGTTTGTGCAAAGCGCTACGGTAGAGGCAGTGCCCTCGACGTGGGTAATCGGCGATTACTGCTATTGGCCGTCGTTACCTTTGGGCCGATTAATGAAGGCCGTGAAAGAGTGCGGCCAGGTCAACGATAATTGGCCTAAACACGCGGTGAAGCATTTTAAGAATGCCACTTATGGTAAGTTAAAGATTTTATGGGCTTCGAAAACCCTCCCTCCCTTCTTTTCGAAGCAGGACATACGTCATTCTATTCGTTTTGACATGCTGAACCCGAAATGTAATTGTCATTTTTGGTTGAAATGAATAGTTTTCGAGATATTCGTGAAAAACTGCAGCTACATTGAATTTTGTGTACACGTGCACGTCCATGCTGTGTGTATGCGTGGGCACGATGTGACCATCCTTCGACGACCGTGGTGGTACATATATCTGTAGGAACCCTTGAAGCATGGTCACATCGTGCCCACGCATACACACAGCATGGACGTGCACGGATACACAAAATTCAATGTATAGTAGCTGCAGTTTTTCACAAATATTTCAAAAACTATTCATTTCAGCCAAAAATGACAAATCAAAAATTCAGTCAAAACGAATAGAATGACGTAAGTCCTGTTCCGAAAGGAAGGGGGGTTTCGAAGATCAGCCATTTTATGATATGATGAAACTAAAATAAAAACATATAATTTAAAAATGCTTTCAGATAATTATGCACAAGCAAGAGCGAAAGCAAAAGTGGCCGAGGAGACATCGGACTTGCAATCGGATGTTGATCTCGGCCGATTAAGAAAAAGAAAAGCAGCGGAAATTATGAGCGACACTGAAGAATCGGAATCAGAAACGCTGTTGTTTCCACCTCCGGCGCTCACACGACGCTATGAAATAGGTACGTATATTAAAAATTTTTTGCTATGCTATGTTATGCTTCTTGTTTAAGGGAGTAGACTCCTTTTTTCAGGTTTGCAAGAATACGGGATTCGCCGTCTCATTTATCGATAAAACAAAAATGGAGGTTTTTAGTAGTTAAAACCTAAAAAGATCCATCTAGAACACTATCGCCTTCAAAAGCCCTATTTTTTCGTTTACGACGCATAATTTGCATCAACCAACATCATAATTTGCATTATTTGAAAGCATACAACTGTGTATTCAGCTGCCGAATAATGCAAATTACGCCTCGTAAACGAAAAAAGAGAACTTTTGAAAACGATAACGCCATAGATGGAACTTTTAACTAGCGCTTTTGACTACTGAAAAACCCCATTTTAGTATTATCGATCAATTAGAACGCGAATCCCGCACCCTTGCAATTCTGGAAAATGGAGTCTAACCACTTAATTTTTTTTTCATAAATTATTATGTCGGTGTATAAACGATAATTATCGTTTTCAGGTTCAAGCAGTAGGGCAGTCGATGAATCACAACAGGTGTTGCATATATCTCCGCCACGACACGACACGCCATTGACACGACACTACGAACTAGGTACGTAAATAGAAAATTTTATGCTATTTTATGCTATTCGTTTCATTTCTTTCGATAAATCATTATTATGTCGGTGTATAAACCATGATTATCGTTTTCAGATACATGCAGCTGGGCAGCAGTACCAGATAAAGTAAAATCTAGTCAGGTTTTACCAAACTCAGCAAGTATTGGTAAGTTAATATAGGTACTACATATGGTGACTGATTAATATCCGAACGCACTAAGAGACAATAACTACTTTAAAATTGTTACTATACAATTTGAACTTTTTGAGGAAGCTAGAGCAATTAGTTTACTACAGTATGTGAAAAGAAATTTTTAAAAAATTGCAATTGTTCGAAACTGTATAAAAAATACTTAAAATTGCACTTTACAACTCTGTCAATTAAATATATTCTGAATATTTTGTCAAAATCGGTTGACGTTGCAGCAAGCTACACTCTAACTGCAGTAAATCTAAAGATTCATCAACCGAGTTCGACGAAACATACACAGTGCAAATAATTGACACGGATCTACAAAACGTATTTTTTAAATTTTCAATATAGGCCCATATAAAAAAGTTGTTAAATGCAATGTTTTCGTATTTTTTCTACAATTTCGATCAATTGTAATTTTTGAAAAAATTTCTTTTCACATCATGTAATAAACCAATTGCTCTAGCTTCCTAAAAAGTTCAAATCTTATAGTACAATATTTAAAAAGTTATCGTCTTTTTTAGAGCGTCCGAATATTAATTTATTTCATTGTATGTAAACGAATTTAAATATGGAAATACATATTAGCGCAAACACGTATCTAAAAATCTAAATTTTCAGGAGACGGGCAAGCTATGAATCGGGAAGTTAATAAAACTGAGGATTTATTAAAATCTATTTTGAAGCAGCAGCATCTGCTACGAGCTCTGTTAACAGATGTTTCTACTCGCGTAGAAAAAATAGAGAAAATCCTTGGTGAAGGTAATGCAACATTACCAAAGGAGGAAAGAGTATCCATTATTTCAAAAATTACAAACCCGATGGACACCTTCCAAGAGTTTGAGAATTGCGATAAATTTTTGCGAGAAGGAGATAATGCAAAACATGTGGTAATTAAATAAAAGCTTTACCATAGCAGTTTCTATCCATAAGTTTGCAGTCGATTGTAAATATATTATTAATTGGCAGGCCTCCGAATTAGCAAAGATTGGCGGTACAAATTGTGCCAATTTTATTAAGAGGACGCTGGGAACCATAGTAGCGGATAAACTAGCTATTGAATACAGTTGGCTCGGCAAAAAGGGCAAACGAAGATTCGAGGCTACACAATTAGCCAAAATAATAGTTGGTAATTATTCAAGTACACTTTGTTATTCTTGATATTTGGTGGTATACAGTTGAATATTTTATTGAATTAAAATTCTAATTTTTAGATGCAACAAAGGTGGCTATGGTGTCCACATCGCAAAGCGAAACCGAAATCTGCATTCAGAAGTGGCTTAGGAGGGCTCCAGAACGAGCAAAGCATATTTCGAAAGATTTTTAAATAAAATCTATTTTTCAGGAAAAATTTTATGTTATTATTATTATTATTATTATTATATATTATATTATTATTATTATATTATTTTATATTATCATTTTTAATTTATTTTTTGTTCCAATTAATTGATTATTAACTTCCCGATTCATAGGGAAGTTACTGTAATTACCCCGAAAATCGAAAATCGAATTTTTAGCAGATCTTCACGTTTCATGGTCATTGGAGTCATTTTAGACTATTTTTATCAAAATGTCGGTATGTGTGTGTGTATGTGTGTGTGTGTGTGTGTGTGTGTGTGTGTGTGTGTGTGTGTGTGTGCGTATGTCCGTTTCTATGGTATCAAATTTTTCGTTAACGTTTTCAGAAAAAGTAACTACGCGATCGGAATGATGAATGATGCAATCGATGTGCCCCGCTGTAACTTAGAGCTGATTAGATTTTGGTCCATATTGGTCAAGTAGTTTTTTAGTTTTTTTAGTTTTTTTCGAAAGAAGTTCATTCAACAATGCAAATTATACGAGAGGACGGAAATTTTCCACCAAAGAAACAAACGCAATTACATAAAAAATTTTTTTCTTAATTTTTTTTTTAGATTTAAAAAAAAAATTTTTTTTTTTTAGATTTAAAAAAAATTTTTTTTTAAACTTTTTTTTAAACTGATGCTACTGTTATAAATCACCAAAAGCAACTAATTCTATGTTTGGTAGCGTTGTACAGCGAATAATGAATAAAATTACAATTGAAAGTGAAAAGATTTTGATAGGTGATTTCAATTACAATATATTAAATTGCAAGGATAATGGTAATAATTATTTGATTAACCTTTTGAACAAGTACAATTTAAAAACTAAATTACCATCCAAAAGTATAACGACCAATTTGAATACGCAAATAGATGTCATTTTCTCAAATGTTGATGATATAGATTGCGGTGTTTATGAAACATATTTCAGCTATCATAAGCCAATTTATGCAATCCTCGATAAGAAGGTTGTCAAATATAAAAAAGAAGAGAATGTAGAGAAAACAGAAAATTTGAAAATTTTACAATTTTTGATAAATGTTTAATGATCTCGGACCAGCATATCGAGCAACATAATCATGAATATGCAGTGCCTGCAGACTGTTTCCTCAATGATGGTTATAACTATGCTTTAGAAACAGCCGAATGTAAAGAAGTCATAAAACCTGATTGTTATTTACAAGATAAACATATTAATTTATTTCACGAAATTATGAACAGAAATCTAAACGAGCGTGGAATATACAACTTTGCTCAAGATACTGGTTACGTTCGAGCTTTTTTGAGTAATTTACAAGAGATCCCAGAACATGAGACGAATATTCAGATAATATACACTGGTGAAATTGGAAAAAAGGTAGTAGGACATTGGATTTGCACAAGATCTGATGGTAACGGAAATGTACACATTTATGATAGTTTTAATGCTAATCATTTGAACCATGATGTAATAGATTATTTGAATGCCCTTTATAAATATAAGAAGAAGTATATATTTCACAGAGTACAATATCAAAACAATGCGTTTGATTGTGGAGCATTTGCAATTTATTTTGCAACATTACTATGCTATAACAAGGAACCAAGCGAGCAACGAGCATACGATGTTGGTTTAATGCGACGCCATATAGCAAACATTTTGATAAGTAGAAAACTATTGAACTTCCCTGAGAATGTATAATCTTCTTAAAACGTTCAATAAATAATGATAATAATATACTGCAACTAACGAATCGGGAAGTTCTTTCTGTGGCTCGTGGAGAGTCACACACAAAATAACATCCGTACCACCAACCCTCTCGCGAGCTCGCAAAGCGAGCGAGCTACAACATCCCCACCCGCGAAGCTCGCGAAGCGAGCGAGCAACAACCCCCCTCTAGTTTTGTAATAAATATTAATAGATGTGAAATTTTGTTTGTTTTGTTTTTCCTGTAAACGTCCTGTAAGGAACGTCCAAATAACGTCCGTATGTCCCCAGATACGTACCAGGATCGTCAAATAACATCCTTATGTCCTAGCTAAGTAGGTACCAGGAACATCCAACTAACGTCCTTATGTCCCTGGTACGTACCAGGAACATACAAATAACGTCCGTATGTCCCGAGATACGTCCCACGTACGTCCCAGATTGATCCGAACGGGATGTCCTATGTACATCACACTTTTTAAATCGTACCTCATTCGGACATTCCTGGGACGTATATCGGACATATTTCGGACGTATCTCGGACATACGGACATGATTCGGACGTCCCCAGGACGTACAGAGGTCCGATACGGACGTACATTGGACGTCCATCGGACGTCCGGGTGCTATCTGGGACTCGGCCTTGCAATGGATGGATGAGTGGAGGGACTGTACTAAAGGTCCTTGGACTCATCGGTTCATTAAAAATGTTCCTTGTTGGATTAACAGGAAACATGGTGAACTTAATTATTATCTTACACAGGTCCTTACCAATCATGGTATTTTTAATCAATACCGTAGAAAGATTAATAAGACTGACTCTGAGTTATGTTGGTATGGATGTGGTGTTGTCGATGATGCGGAACATACCATCCTGCATTGTTGTAAATGGGACGCCCTTCGTTTTGATCTGGAAAATAACCTGAACACTAATTTAACTGTTGATAACTTTATCGATACTATGCTGATTGATAGACGGAATTGGAAGGTAATTAATTCTTTTATCTATAAAGTTATGAAGGATAAGGAAGCATATGAAAGGCGCTTAGAACGCTCTTGATTCTTCTAGCTTCGTCTATCATATTATTATGATCAGTTTGTTTGTTTTATGTTTTATGTTTAATACTTATTTTTTGTCCCTGATGTTCAAGCTGCGTTATGTGCTTATCTATTTTAATGTTGTATATAGTATGTGTATATGGTATGTATAATTGTATGTATTGTTACAAGCAATGAAAATAAGAGAGGAACGATTGAACTCGAAATTCTACGAGGATTGCACGTGGCAATACAGTTTAATAGGTTACGTGTTTACACTCTAAGTACACGTCGTCGTTCAGCAACAGAACAGGTCACAGTGAGCTCGCGGAAGTCAGAACAAGAGCGTTGAACCACGCGATGCCTTTCTTTTGATTCGCGTAGTACATATTATAATCTGCTACAATATATGGAGCGCGAAAACAAGTGCATGGTTCATACATCCATACCACACTCGCGCATCAAACATACAAGTTTGTTCTTACATAACGCTTTTGTAAGAGGATCTGCTAATTGTTCGGTTGTGGATACATAGACAACATTCACCTCTCCTGATCTTTGTTTTTCGCACGTATAAAAATACTGCGTCTCAATGTGTTTTGATCGCTTTGATATGACAGGATTGTTCACTAGCCTAATGGCGGCTTGATTGTCGCAATAAATTGTCGTAGGTAGTTTCTGAAAATAGCCTAACTCATTCAGCAACCTACGTATCCAAATCACTTCTTTCGTTACCGAACAAAGAGCTACGAATTCAGCCTCGGTGGCAGAATGTGCAATGCTAGACTGTCTCTGCGATGACCATGCCACTAAACCTCCATACAATAGACACATCCAGCCAGTGGTACTCCTTCTAGTATCTAAGTCACCAGCCCAGTCAGAATCACTATATGCAACAACACAGTTATCTTTAGTCCTTCCATAGGTAATCCCACAGTCAATGGTGCCCTTTAAATACCGCAAGACTCGCTTAATTCCGTTCCAGTGATTCTGGTTGGGCCTCTCTAAAAATTGACTCAACACACCTATGATGTAGGCCAAGTCTGGTCTAGTTGATACCATGAGAAATATCAGTGAACTTATCGCCTCTCTATAAGGAAACACGTGATCAGTGTTGTCGCATTCGTCTGTACTTGAAAATTTTACATTAGGGTCAGCTGGGATAGAGAGAGACGAGCAATTCTCATGATTAAATCTATTCAATACCTTTTGAGTATAGGCACTTTGACATATTTTCAAGGTTCCAAGTTCTCTGTCTCTCTTTATCTGCGTTCCTACAAAAAATTCGGCTTTGAAGCTTTTAACTTTAAATATCGCACTCATTTCATCCAACAGATCATTCATCCTGCTCACATCATTACCGCAGATGATACCATCATCAACATACAATATCACATACAACTTATATGCTGCTGTTACAGTGTGATATAAACAGAAATCTTCCTTTGATTGTGACAATCCATGATTTACGAAAAATCGGTGGATTTTCTTATTCCACTGCCTCGACGCCTGTTTGAGGCCATACAAACTTTTCCTTAGTAAACATACTCGATCATCAATTTCAAAACCCTGGGGTTGCTCCATATAGATCGTCTCGTTCAGATCGCCATGTAAAAAGGCAGTCTTGATATCAAATTGGACCATGTCTAGGTCTTCAGTAGCGACAATTGACAAGATTATTCTAATTGTACTGTATTTCACAACAGGAGAGTAGACTTCAGTGTAATCGACTCCTTCCTTTTGTGAAAAACCTCTAACAACGAGACGAGCTTTATGTTTGTCAATTTTGCCATCAGCAGTGTATTTCCGTTTGAACACCCAACGATTGGATATTACTTTTCTACCTTCAGGTCTCTCTACAAGTGACCACGTTCCGTTTTCATCCAGTGAGTCAAGCTCTTCATTAATTGCTCTTATCCATTCAGTTGAATCATCAGCCTCCAGAGCTTCTTGCAAGTTCAATGGTTCACAGGCTGAGAACAGTGCCTCTGCAATTTTTGCCTGAGCTGCTCTCCCCACTTCTGGAGCAGAGTGTAGTCTTTGCCTGAGTGGGTAAGGATCCCGTGGAATTGGCAACCTCGGATTCCTTTTGACGGGTTCGTCCTCCAACATAACATTGTCGTCCTCAGGTAGACTCTTCTCTTTCTTGATGACTGGATCTGCAGGACGTTCAATCACCATTGTATTGTCAGCATCGACAGCTTGCTCAAATACAACATCTCTTCTCACATAACACCTACGAGAAACAGGATTGAAAACTCTATAGGCTTTACTCTCCTCATTATAGCCTATCATTATCATCCTGACAGAATTTACCTCCCACTTAGTCCTTTGGTCCTTGGTGACGTGAACATAACACGTGCTACCAAAAACCTTAAGGTTCTTCACGGATGGTTTTTGTCCAAACCACTCCTCATATGGGGTCTTTCCGTTCAGAGTGTTCGTTGCAGTCCTATTTTTGACATACACTGCTGTGGCTGTAGCTTCTCCCCATAAATACAGAGGCAACTTTCTCGCATGAAGCATACTTTTCGCCGATTCTACAATTGTCCTATTTTGACGCTCGATACATCCATTCTGCTCGGGTGCTCGCGGTGTCGTGTATTCGTGCTTAATTCTTTTATCAACTAAGAATTTCTCAACTTCGTCATTGCAGAATTCCTTCCCGCAATCAGTTCTCAGTTTTCTAACATCGATTTGAACATCGGCATAGAACTTTTGCAATGCCTTTAAAACGTCAGACTTTTCCTTGACGAAATATACAAAACAATATTTTGAAAAATCATCTTTCAAAAGAAGAAAATAATTTGCACCTCCTATAGAGGGCTGACTCATTTTTCCACACAGGTCTGCATGAAATAATTCTCCTGGATATGTTGCCCTAGTAGCTTCATCCTTCGGAAAAGGATTTCTATGCTGCATACCCATGATGCAGCCCTCGCAGAATGGATTACCTTCGCTCATATTAGATACGGACAGATCGTCCACGCATGAACTGGAAATCATTTTCCGCAATGTCTGAAAATTAACATGACCTAATTTTTCATGCCACTCCATAAGCGTACTAGTCGTTACAATATTCGCTTCAATAACATTACTTACAGGCAAAAAATTTAGTTTATACAGTCTCATCTTTTCTTTTTCTCTAATACCATCGACAATACATTTGTCGTTTTTATAAAAGGAAACTCTCTTACCACCTTCTTCAAAGACCACTCTCATGCCTCGCTCTGTTGTCATACCAATGGGTACAAGATTTCGCTCGATTCCGGGGACATACCATACATCACAGATTGTATGTATACTATAGGATCCGTCCGCGTTCTTAACCTTCACATCAATATCGCCAACACCAAGAGCCGTGAGAAATTCGCCGTTTCCCACTTTGACCTTGTAGCTGCTATTATCAAACAAACTCAACTTTTTGTAAAGTGCGCGATTTAAACATAAATGTTCAGTTGCCGCTGAATCTGCAAACCATGTAATTTTGTTAATTTTATGATCATTCAAAACCTCGCATTCTACATTAAACAATTCAGCAATTTTATCATGATCATCTCGCGAAACATTCTCGGTCAGCAAAGAGTGATTTTTATTTTTCGCATGTTGAAACGCCATTTTCTCGCGACAATCACGCGCCCAATGATCGGGCTTTTTACAAAAATGACAATTTTCGCGTTTCATATAATTATCAGAACGACCGTACTGCTATTTCCTATTAGAAACGTTGTGTGTTTTCCCACGCGCGAGGAAAGCTTCTTCGCTCTTCTCCTTGACGTCATCTTTTCTTAGATTCAGCAGCGCCTCTTCGTTAGTTAAATGATCAGTCAACTTTTCTAATTTTTGACATTCTTTTGGAACTGCGTACCATGCCGTGCGGACATTATCAAATTTTTCGGGCAAAACAATTTTAGCAATCACGACTGGCTCCTTTTGTTCCATATCCATATCTTTCAAGCGCTGCGCGAGCGACACGATTCTCGTGACGTAGTCCACCATTGACTCCGCGACGTCCATTTTCGCATTAATAAATTGGCTTAACAGTACCTGAATAGATTGGTCACTTTTCTCCGCGTGAATTGTTCGCAGACGACCCCACATGTCGGCAGCAGTCGTGCAGTCGGTCAGGTATCGAAGCTGGTCAAGATCCAGACCACGCATCAGGAAAGCTTGCGCCTCCGCGTCCTTCTTCACCCATGCCGCTATTTCAGCACACGCTGTCGGCTTCTTCGTCGAACCATCCACGTAGGGTTTTAGCCCATTTTCAGTCATGAAAATCTCCATCTGCCTTCGCCACAGTTGATAATCTTTTCCGTTGAACCGGTGAATGTGAAACAACTTTGTTTCAGCCATTTTTCTTTTCTACTTCAGGCAGAAAATCACAGTTTACAGGTTCAATTTTATTCACTTTTTAATTTCAGTGTCACTAGAATTTCTTCCAGAGTTCTGTCCCTCAGACTGGGCCCATAACCTATTGATACAAGTGTGACGTTCGTCACCACAGTCCGTCCTGCTCTTGCAAGCCCAGGCCGTTCCTGTGGTATATTTTCAAGGGGCCTGCCCCTCATTCATACGCCACTATTTCAAATCTCACAAGAATAAAGTTTCAAGGGACCGTTTCCCTATCGATACGGTCCGTTCCAGTCTAGTGAACCTACTACGTCGCAACCCCCACCAGAAGTCGAAATCATCGAGACAGCGGATCAAATCGATCATTAGTAGTCGACAGTTCGAACCGACAACACCATTCCTGCACCTGAATTATCTCACGAAATACGATAAGAACATAGTCTGAGAACTGAATTATTTCACGAAATACAATAAAGGACATAGTCTCTGAACAGAATTATTTCACGAAATACGATAAGGACATAGTCTCAGAACAGAATTATTTCACAAAATACGATAAAGGACTTAGACGCAGGAACGTCGATCCACCTCCAGTGATCCACTACCCCTTCCACTGGAACAACTTGACATGTGATTGGGACTACCCCCTTCCACCAACGTTGGACTATAAGGGAAGCAGCTGGACACCTACGAAGTCAGTTGAATTCAGGAATCAGTCGAAAGCAGTCGAAGTCAGGAGTCAGTTGAATTCAGGAATCAGTCGAAAGCAGTCGAAGTCAGGAGTCAGTTGAATTCAGGAATCAGTCGAAAGCAGTCGAAGTCAGGAGTCAGTTGAAGTCAGAAGTCAGTCGAAGTCAGTCCAAGTCAGGAGTCAGTCGAAGTCACGAGTCAGCTGAAGTCTGAAGTCAGAATTCTTCGGTGCACCATCCAGTGCAACGACTGTTCGCGTTCACCTTCCTCAATCCAACCTTTTAACCATTTACCTACTTCCATCATTCTCGATGATGAAACCGAGAGCACTTTGAACTATTTGTAGTTCTGGCCTTCAAACTGAGAGGATACACCACCTCCTTCCTAATCCCCTTATACGTCGATATTGCTGCGTGCGGACCAGCAAAGAATAAATTCATTTGCGTGTGCGAACGTGCGTGTATCAAGAACCTTAGTCGTGAGAGGAGTCGCCAACCACTTTTTCACCCCTGTCCTATACCTACACGTTCGAGCACGGCGGACTGGATCTAGCCTCTCGAGCTCCCCCACTACCACATTCCTGGCGGACTGGGTCCAGCCGTTTGTGCGTCCTTCAAATTCCCTCGAACTAGGCGGACTGGGTCTAGCCGTTCGAGTTCCCTCACCTACCACAATCTTGGCGGACTAGGTCCAGCCGATTGTGAAGTCTCCAATTTTCCTCGAACTAGGCGGACTGGGTCCAGCCGTTCGACCTACCGTACCCACCCACAATCTTGGCGGACTTGGTCCAGCCGTTTGCGTGTGCGTACTCCAATTCACGGCCCAGGCGGACTAGGTCCAGCCGACCGGGGATCCCATCCCGACATTCTCTCTCTGACGACGGAACGACGTAACTCGCCCTACGTCGCAACGAACCGTAGACATCGAAAGAAATTCGCACGCGTAAAACGTAACGTCTTCGCGGACCCCGCGTGAGACGTAACACAAGCAATAAAAATAAGAGAGGAACGATTGAACTCGAAATTCTACGAGGATTGCACGTGGCAATACAGTTTAATAGGTTACGTGTTTACACTCTAAGTACACGTCGTCGTTCAGCAACAGAACAGGTCACAGTAAGCTCGCGGAAGTCAGAACAAGAGCGTGGAACCACGCGATGCCTTTCTTTTGATTCGCGCAGTACATATTATAATCTGCTACAATATATGGAGCGCGAAATATGATTTGCTTATTTCAACAGTATGTGTGCTGTCACGTCGCCTATATTCTACGCATCCGTCGGAAGGACGGAAGCCTGCGACTCCGGGATTTTACAGGCGAAACGCCGGGCCACGCTCGGCCGCACGATGCGTGGTCCACCCGGGACAAAAGGTATCTCGCAGATTCGGATTTGTCACGAAAGAAGCCGTTAATGGAATCTACTTTCGGGCGCCAGACACTCGGCAGTGTCACGCAAATTGCGAGATAACGGCACGAGGCGCGAACGACCTATCCGAAACTGCGAGAACCGCACGATATTCTGGATGGCTCTAGAATGGGCACAGGATTCTACGTGGACGAAGTACGGAGCATTTCCCGCGGCGGAAAGGTTTCTCGACGGAAATAAGGAACGATAGAATCGGCTGTAACAATTTATTTGTCCGATGGACACGACAGGGCTGCCGGTGAGAGCCGGCAGCGGAAATTTACAAGCCGGCGCGTTCACGATAATTACGCGACAGATTTTCGGTCGCACGCGCTCTCCTATTTCGATCGCGTCGAACCCGGCAGTTGTACAAGATGGAGATGCTATTTTACAAGGCGCTTTTGGCGCGGAATAACTGTCGAATTCCGATGGAATACGCGGTATAATTGCTGGATCGCTCGAGCTTCGCCGTCGGACACGATACGGACCGTTGCGACGTCACACCGGGGAACGTCTCGAAGATAGCGTACAATTTATTCGGAAAATCGGCAACGATACGGCCCCCCGCGAGTTCGCGCTCTCGCGTTACCAACCGGCTCGCACGTTAACCGATCGACGACCGTTCCTTCGTTCACGAAATATGGCCGACCACGCGGCACGGAAACGGCGTCGTAATTTCGCGACGCGAATAAGGACCTCGCGAAACGTTACCGAGCCAACGCGAAAAGTTCACTTAATTCGGTAAATAATTAAGGAAGCCTGACTGGCGCTTACCAATGGCAACGATGAGGTGGCGGCAGTTGAACGGCACGCTAGTATTTGTCGTCCCTCGTCTCGGCACGCACAATTTAATATTTGTAATCTATTTTAATGGAAACCCGTGACTTATCGTCAATACGGCCAACGACCCAGTGGCCTACTTTCGGCAGGCTCGGTAACGCGGAAGCGAGGCGTCCCCCTACTCCCTACCCTATTTCTCCCGTTTGAGACTCGCGGGCCTATCGCGCGGTATTTCCTAGCAGGATCGCATCCTGTCGCGCGGGATCCCTGGCTCGCCGCTTTTCTGATTGTCGCGGCGACGGTTCGGTAAGAGTGGAGTCCTAGCCGCTCCGGTCGTGGACACCTTCTTTTCCGGGCGAGGCAGCGACGGGGTCGAGGAGGTGTTCGTCTCGTGTCCACTGTCCCTCGTCGGTGCCTCCAGGTTCGTCGACCCGGGCTCGGTACTTCCTCCGATGTTTCGGCACGAAATCCTTCCGGAGCCAGTTCCGATAAAGCCTCGTACGGCGAGAAATAGGGGCCGGGCTCCCCTGGAGCCCGGTTTCGGTCCTGTGAAATTCGCGTCGCCCAAGTGGCGCGACGCTCAAAACGCGTTAATACTCGCCCTTGGCAAATCGGCATGCCCAGGGAGAGCGCTCGCAAACGGCCGTTCGCATCGGCACTGCCAGAGGGCGGCCCGGCCTCTATTTTTAGGGATCGAGGGACGTCGGCAAAACTTGCCATGTCACAACTCCTCCCCCCCTAAAAGAGACCGGGACGTACCGATGGCAGCCACCTGTCAGGCTTCCTTAGGCTCGGTAACGAACGCTCATCCCCGGACGTTCCTCGGACATATCACAAACATGCAAGACCGACACTACCCTTCACCGCGCTAAAAAAAACAAACACATACTTACAACTACGAACACTGTCTCGGGCGAGACCTTTCCCCGGGCTCGGCAATGGCGATTCCTTCGCGGTCTGGTCTGTAGGGTCGCCCCTTGGGATTCGAGGAGGGGGTGGGTTCTTTGGGGCGGCAACTAAAATCTCCCTTGTTTTAGAAACCCCTTTTTTTTTCTTTTTTTTTTTTATTATTGCCGACGCTCGGCAGGGGTCAGCCTGCCTGGTACATAAAAAAACACAATTCCTTAGCGCGGTTAACCTTGTTACATGGGTTACGTTCTATTAGAACCGTTTACAGTTTTTTTTTTCCTTTTCTTCCCGGGCGCGGTGGGGTCCTCCCCTCCTTCCACTGGCCGCCGCATTGGGGGCCTGACCGGACAGTGACGCCCGGCCATCCGCAGCGGAAACAATACCTCCGCGGAGGGGCCACACACTGCGGGTGGCGGTGCCCTCGGGCACCACACCGCCAACACCCGTGTTGGTGGTCGGGTCGCTCTCGCCTGCGTTCCAAATGAACTGTCGGCTTCGGGACAGGGCGCGGTGGCTGCTTTGGCCCTCCTTCGTCCGCGACGCGGGCCGGGAGGGACTCGAAGGAGTCCCATATGCTCTTTCCTACGTATACCCTGGTGGGTCCCGCCAGTGTGACCTTCTCCTCGCGAGGTTGTCTTCCGCCTGCGCTCGGCAGTGGCCGGCCGGTTCTCCCTCCTTCCTTCCTGGAGGGGAGTCGGGCGGGCTACTTTCCGCCGAGTCCTCCACCTCCGTGGATTCCACTAGGGAGCGGCTGTCCTGCAGTTCGGCTGCCCAGGCCAGCATCCTCCACGGGGTTTGGGTCCTCTTCGTCCGCGTCGATGTCCCTTTGGACTCCCCGCCCGGGTCGTCATGTCCCGCGACGGCCCTCTCCCAATACAGGGCTGCTCTCCCCGTGCCCCAGAGCTCGGACTCTAGCATCTGGTTCCTTCTCCACGGCACACCTCCTGTTACGGTAACCGGCAACCTCTGGGGAACCAACTGACCTTGTTACTCCGTTTCAGCTCCCCGTTGGGGCGGGAGATACGATTTTAGGTCGCTTACATGGGCCTTCCCGAGGTTCCGGCCTTCCTCAGTGGCTAGTTGGTAGACCACCGGCGATATTTTCCGCGTGATTAGGACCGGGCCGAGAAATTTCGGGACTAATTTCGCGGCTACGTGGTGAGCGGCGGACGAAAGGACGCGTTGACGCTTCATAACCCTATCCCCTACCTCGACCTCCGTCTCCCGATGTCGCGAGTTATAGTAGCGCGCCTGTCGATTGTACGCATCTTCGAGGTTCTCGAGAATCCAATGCCGTAAACTCGGCAGACGCGACATGCGACCTTCCCACCGGCTGGTCGCCGCAACCTCCAATTCGACAGGCGGCTCTACGCTAGCGCGCTCGCATTTAGCCGGTCGCGGTTCTCGCCCGAAATTTAAAAAGGCTGGGGAAGCCTGGAGTACGGAATGTTTCGCCGTGTTGTACGCGAATCGGAATTTCGGCAAATGAATATCCCATTCTCGATGATCCCTCCCTATATACGCGACAATCATCGTGTTTAGGATGCGATTCACGCGTTCGACAGGATTGGCTTGCGGGTGGTACGGGGGAGTAGTCGCGAGCCGGATGCCGTATTCATCGGCAAGATCTCGCAGACATTTGTTCGCGAACTCGGTACCATTGTCTGTTAATAGTACATCCGGTGTACCCCATCGAGAGAAAACCAATCCTTCAAGGACCTCGGTAATTTTTGGACCGGTCGCACGTCGGAGCGGGGCGCACTCGATCCATTTCGTGAACAGATCTTGGATCACGAGAAGGTACGCGTGACCGGACTTGCTAGGAGGGAACGGGCCCATTATATCGGCAGCTACTACTGTCCATGGCATGTCGACTCGGCGCCGACCCATCAGCCCGGCAGGGAGTGTTTGCTCCACTTTCGTGAGCTGACAGGTAGTACAGCGTCTTACGTACTCGACAGCTGTTCGATACATGCCCGGCCAGTAGTAGCGCGTCGCGACTCGATGATAGGTCTTTTCGATCCCTAAGTGACCGGATTGTAAATTATCGTGCGCCTCCTGCAAGATCTCGGTTCTGCGTTCCTCGGGGACGACTAATTTCCACTCGTCCCCCTCTTGTCCTAAAGTTTCCGCGATAAGACCAGTCTTTAAATTTTTCTGGGTTTCTCTCGACTTCCGCGAATTTCTCCTCGTACCACCTCGCGCGTACTGCTGCCGCGATGTTCAGCTCTCCCCCGACTTATTCCCCCCCCCCCCCCCTCAAAAAACGCGCGAGAGTGCATCCGGCACTTTATTCAGGGCACCTTGCCGATACACTACCTGGAAATCGTATTCCAGTAGCTGCAAGGCCCATCTCGCTAATCGTCCCGATGGATTTTGCAATTTTCGCAACCACCGTAGGCTGTTGTGATCGGTAACTACGGTAAATTTGTACCCTTCTAAGTACGGTCGAAACTTTTGTACCGCCCAGACTATCGCGAGACATTCCAATTCCGTCGCGGAATATTTTCTCTCCGGCAACGTGAGAGAACGGCTTGCAAACGCGATAACTTTTTCGACTCCCTCGATCTCTTGCGTTAACACCGCGCCTAGTCCGACGGTACTCGCGTCCGTTTGCAGCACGAAAGGTATTTCGAAGTCAGGGCACGAAAGGGTTGGTGCGGTGGCTATCATATCGCGTAGGGTCTCGAAGGCGGATTGTTGACCGTCCTCCCATTCCCACTCCCGATTTTTCCGAAGCAAGATGTTTAACGGTTCGGCAAGCGTGGCGAAACCCGGAATAAATCTCCTGTACCAGGAGGCCATCCCGAGAAAACACCGCACCTGTTTCACGTTTCGCGGCGGGGGGTACGATATTATCGGTTGTATCTTCTCCGCGTCCACTTTTAACCCTTCTCGGCTGACCACGAAACCTAAGTACCGGACCTCCGTACGGCAGAATCCGCATTTCTCGGGATTGATTATTAGACCGGCGCTTTTAATTTTGTTTAATACTCGCGATAACCATTCTAGGTGTTCTTCGAAAGTTTTAGTGACGATAATTATGTCATCTAAATACGCGAAAGCATGTGGCTCCATTTCTGGACCTATTAACCGGTCTAATAATCGTTGAAATGTCGCCGGTGCTCTTGTCAATCCGTACGGCATGCGGCGAAAATGAAATAAACCCTTTCCCGGGACCGTGAACGCCGTGATTTCGCGACTTCCCGGCTCGAGAGGGATTTGAAAATACGCTTGACTAAGATCGAGGGTCGAAATGTATTTTGCCGCTCGCAATTTATCTAATATCTGCGTCATGAGCGGTAGCGGGTACGCATCTTTCCTCGAAACCTCGTTGACCTTTCGAAAATCGAGGCAGAAACGGTATTTGCCATTTGGCTTTTTCACCATTACGATAGGACTTGACCAGCCACTTTGCGACGGTTCTATTATGCCGTCCGCCAACAAGGTGTCTACCTCGTGGTATATTGCCTCCTGTACTTTAGGAGAGACGGCATAATATCTTTGCTTTATCGGCGGATGGTCGCCTACATCGATTCGGTGGCTGATCAAGTCGGTTAATCCGGCCATTTTTTCGAATTCGGGCAACGTGCTCTTTTGCTCAATTGCTCTTTTTCGGCATTATTTAAAATTTGTAGACCGCAGCATACTGTGGTGGCGGGGGGTACGTCTTCGAAAGAGAACCTCTCATCCGGTCGTGCTGCGAAATACCATTCCGCGTTATGGTATTCTGCCACGATGCCGAAAAGCGCGATCGTATCCGTTCCCAATAGGAGAGGGGTCACGAGATTATTCAATACGCGCGCTGTTATTGTTCGTTCGACATTTCAAATTCTCAACACGAAACGCGCCTGTTCTTCGGCACGATCGACCGCCCCCGTGGCGAGGAGGAAATAACAAGGTCTCTTAGTTTCTCTAATTTCAATCTGTTCGTTCGGCGCGCGTTCTATCACGGCACGACTTACGAATGAAACCGACGAACCTGAGTCTACTAGGGCGCGCGCGGTAATCTTCCCGATACTCGCATCCAGGGTTAGTAGAGGCGGCCCCTTTCTTCCCCTTTCGATCGCGATACGAGCCGATATTAATTCTGGCGTGGTCGCTCCGGCTCTCCTGAGCGACCCCTCCCCCCGTTTCCCGCCGGCTTATTACCAATGCAGCCGCGGCTCCTCCCGACAATCTCGCGACATCTGCCCGATCTTACGGCAATTTCAGCACAGCAACAGCTGACTGCCGCTCGCGCGTTGTTTTTCGCGCGGCGGTTCTCGTCGGCTGCTGTCGCGCGCGGACGGCTCCGATCGGTGCGGTGGGGGGCTTCGCTCTCGCTTCTGCTTATTCGGGTCGGCTCGGTAGAGATCGCTTTCCCTCGGCGCGGCAGCGGAATAATTTTTCGCGCGCGTTGCTCGCGGTTCGCGATATCCTGGGCCCGACACTCTTCCCGGGTGCGGTAGGGGGGTTTTTGTTCCGAATCGTCGCTCTCGCCGCTACTAACGGTATTTACGGCATTGGCGTATTCTATTCCGCTGTACTTTCCCTTGCCCGGTTGTTTTTGGCGGGATTGGCGACTAGGGTCGTACGCGAAATTCGAGTGTACCATTTCCGATGGTTTGGGGTTCCGTCTCGCGGTTTTCTTGGTTTCCCGCTCCGCCTCTAATAACCCTTTCTCGAGTTCCGCTACCGACGTAATCAGGGCTAACGGCATTCCCTGTCGTACTTTTGCCGTCGCGCCCCAGTAAACTTTTTTAATCTTTTCCGCCTCTGTCCACGGGGGGTCCAAACGTTTGAACATCGCGCGCATTGCCACGATATACTCGCGCAGCGGCTCGTCGTCTCCCTGGCGCCGCTCTCTTATGTTTTGTTCTAATATTTTTCGGTAGTCAGGGTCCCCAAAGAATTCCCGATACGCGGCAACGAACTCGCCCCATGTCGCCCACCCGGCCTCCGAGGTCTCGTACCAATGCGCCGCTATTCCGTCCAGGCATACCGGTAAACAACGGAGAAGTTGGGCATCCGTAATATCGCAATATTTTCTTTCTTGTTTAAGGCGGTCTAAGAAGGCTTCCGAATCCTCCTCAGGCCCCCCCGAAAATTTTATTCGCCATCGTCGCATCATTTCCGCGATAGGCTTCCCTCGGTACCTTAGCGCGGTTGGTACGGACCCGGAAGTACCGGCAGGACGCCCGGACGGGTCCTCCACCCCCGAATCTTGACCTACCCGCGATCGAGGGGGAGGGACGGGGAATTGACCGCGTAATTCGGGTACCGGTATTTTAATATCCCGCGGCGGGGATCTACTTCCCCCTGCCTTCTCATCATCTGAGGTGACATACGGTATTTCGTCATCCTCGAAGGCATCGCCGTATACGGATCGGTTATCTCCCTCCTCCTCCTCGTCGCGCCAGGCTCTTAACATCGTGATTCACGAAAGTTGGGGATTTTCGATTATCGACACCCGATACCGTGTTGTTCGACTCGTCGATCACGGCAAGAAACACGACTGTTTACTATCCGCGCTCGGCGTTCCGAACCGGGCGTCCCAGCTGACGACGTAGCTACGCTACGCGACTCGCACAATAGCGCGTTCTCCGAAAAAAAATTCTACCGAATTCCGTTCGCTATACCGGGCGGTTTAAGCGACTCTAATTATTCGCGGGTATACGAAAGTTTTATCGCGTTTACACGAAAATATTCTCGCGTTTACGCGAGATTTTCCGCGTGGCTTTCCCCAGCTTTTCTTACAAACTCTTTAATAACAAAACGTGCTATTTGCACGATACCGGCTTTATACAAGGTCGTGGCACGAAATTCGCGAAGAATTTTCGTCGCACGGCAATGCTCGCCGTTCGCAAATGACAAAAAAAATAAACAAAAATTGGAGTTTAGTCGGTATTCCCGGTCCTCCTGACCGGGGGAGTCCGACACTACCCGGCCGACCGTCATCTCTAGGCCGTGTGTGCGTGAATGCATTCTCCACCGCCCTTAAAAAAAAAAAAAAAAAGGTCGCGGCGGCGGCTGAGCCGCATGGGGCGGTGTTGTCGCCCCCCCTGTCCCCGGACTGTCGACGCGGGCGCCCAAGTCCACTACCGGTGAGAGGGGTCCACCAGCGGTGGGGGATTTCTCCCCTCCCGTAGCTTCGCTGCCCCCCCCCCCGCCCCGTCGAGCCCCCCTTCCCGCCACGCCTAACCGCGCCTTTACCCCCCCGTTCCCCAAAAATTCTTGTGAAGTCCATATATGTTCCCACGAGCGTGGTAGGAAATATGGTCCATCCTGGCAGAGCCTCCTTACCAGGATAAGCCCTGCATACTCCGGGAGGCGGGCAGGAACCCCGGAGGTAGTACGCTAAAGACCAACGCAACCATCAGCCCACCCCCGGCGTCTAGATCAGGGGTGCTTCCTCGCCGCGTACCAAAAACTTGAAGTTGTAGACTTTTTTATAGAGGTTTATCCTCCTCTCAGGCCGGCCGATTAAAGCAAGCCCCCCGTTCCGACACGCCGGTTTACGGTATGGGGCCCTGGAAGAACAACTTGTCGCCCAGGACATACTACGGGTAAGACATTGCCTTACTGCGCAGAAGTGGACGGTGCCAAGATCTGATGCCATAGTCATCACAAGCAAAGGGGAAGAAGAGTTCAAAGCCATATGTGCCAGAATTAACCATGACCAGAGCGTCATGGAGAAAATAAGGCGTGTACGACGCACCCGTAATGGACAGGTGCTATTGGAAGTTAGGGAGAATGAGGACACGGAGAGGATAAGAGAGGGCATCAATGCGGCACTGGATAAGTCTCAGACAGTCAGGGTCCTTCAGAAGACCTTTGAATTGGAGCTAAAGGACCTTGACCCAGTGGTGGATAGGGATGAGGTCATCAGGGCCGTCACCTCCGCATTGGGATTGGAGGCGGGGGATCTTCGCTTGAAGGTGATAAGACCCACCAAGATGGGGACCCAATTGGCGGTGTTGGAAATGCCCTTAAAGTACCTGAAGAAGGTGACGACGCTGGGCAAGATTAAGGTCGGTATGACTGTGGCTCGTATGTTTGCTACACCTAAGATTATAAAGTGCTTCCGATGCGACGCCATCGGGCATTATAGCACCAATTGTAAAGAAGACATTATCGATAATAAGAGGTGCAGAAGATGCGGCACGGACGGACACGAGATGTTCGAGTGCCACCACCAGAGCAAGTGCCGAGATTGTGTGTCCATGAAGTTGCCCTTCGAACACATGAGGGGGTCCATGGCCTGTCCTGGATATCGAGAGAGAGTGAGGATCCTGAAAGATCAGTTTGTACGGTATCACCAGCTGAATAATGCGCAACCTGCAACTTAACTCTAACAGGTGCGTCGCGGCTCAAAATTTGATGAAGCAATGTATTGCCAAGGAAAAGATCGATATTGTATGTGTTCAGGAGCCCCATACCATCGAGAAGGCCTGGATAGGTTCCCTTGATGGTATGGCCGGCATAATCATTGTAAATAATGATTTTAAAGTTTCAGATAATAAGAAAATAATAGGTCAAGGCTTTGTCGGAATCGAAACAGAGTTCATGTGCTTATTTTGAGCTTGTACATTTCCCCGAACTGCGATAATAACACGTGGTGCACTCACCTGGAAGAAATCCGAACGGCGAGTAGAGGATGGAGGAAACCGGTGGTCCTGATGGGGGACCCTAACACCAGATCGCAATTCTTTGGTGATAGGGTCAATAGTAGGAAAGGCGGACTCCTGGAACAGTACGTACAGTCGATGAACCTGGGGCCTGTGGACATAAAAGGAGGAACGTACACTTTCCATAGAGGAAGGAAAAGATCCAAGGTCGACATAGCGTGTGCGAGCAGTTCGATACTCTCCAGAATATCGAGCAAGATAGACCATACCTGCAACGGATCCGATCACAAGGGGTGTATCCACGAGATTGATATGAGAGGGGACCGGAGGTACGTCAAATCCATGCGGCACACTCATGAATGGGCATGGAACACTAAACATTCGATGGTAAAAAATTCTTAAAAGAACTTAATAGGTTAAACGACAGTATCGATTTTAACAATGTAAACAATATTACAGAGCGATAAATGTATAAATCAGAGAAAAATTTTTTAAATGCTCTCGGCGCAAAGGTTCGATCAGTTAAACAATAATAAAGCAATTTTGCAAATTAATTTAAACTTTCGACGTTTCGACCCTTATGTGGGTCATTTTCAAGAAAGAAGAAAACTGCGTCTGAAAATATTAATTGTGCTGTAATGATAACAGGATTAACTACATGTTCAAAACATAAAAAATTGGTTTACTCACTTGCTTTATGAAAATTTAGCACTTAGATTTTAATCGTGCACGACACATGTTGTGTCTATGCCGGTAGAACGAGCTACACTGGCACAGACATGAGATTGACAGCAGCAAGAACCAACGAGAATCGAAACCAACATAAGTCAATAGATCGAAGCCGAACTAATCGATATTTGGCGGCAGATTCAAAAACCCGTACAACATTTCACTGTATAGCCATTGAAAATTATATACACCGGAAAGCGTACAATGTGAAATTAAAACAACATTAATGGAGACCGATAAGATGAAGCCGTTAATTTAATTGACAGGTAGTAGGATATAAGTTGTTTATAGGAAAGAGAATTCATCATAAGACACTACTGGTTCAGTAGTGTTGTGTAATAATCTTGAATCGTAGGTTTTTCATACCTAAGATTTACACTAGGATGTTTAATCATATGAATTGTTTCCATTATTATCCTATTCCTCAAATTAACCTCTTTGTCAATAACTTTAACGTTGTCAAAATCAAAAATATGGTCAAATTCCATAGAATGTTTCGTCAAGGCAGTATGTTGTGACGGATTTGAAAAAATATTACGTTTATGTTCTTTGATTCTTGTTTCTAGCAATCTCGAAGTCTGTCCAATATAAACTTGGTTGCATCCTTTACACGGTATTAAGTAAACAATGTTACAATTCTTATAAAGCGGTAACTTATCTTTTATTGGTGGAAACCAATTTTTTAAATAAAGAGGTATTTTGAAGATGGTGTGTAATCCTGTTTTTCTAAAGATTCGTTTTATATCATTAGAGATATTTTCAATGTAAGGGAGGACGACAGTGTTCAGCCTGTTAATAGGTCCCGTGTTTTTAAATCTCTCCTCTTTTCGTTCAATAGCGAGAAGAGGATGATATATTTCAGAAACACGTTCCTTTATTATGCTAGAGACATAACCCACAGGATAGCCATTGGGTTATGTCTCTAGCATAATAAAGGAACGTGTTTCTGAAATATATCATCCTCTTCTCGCTATTGAACGAAAAGAGGAGAGATTTAAAAACACGGGACCTATTAACAGGCTGAACACTGTCGTCCTCCCTTACATTGAAAATATCTCTAATGATATAAAACGAATCTTTAGAAAAACAGGATTACACACCATCTTCAAAATACCTCTTTATTTAAAAAATTGGTTTCCACCAATAAAAGATAAGTTACCGCTTTATAAGAATTGTAACATTGTTTACTTAATACCGTGTAAAGGATGCAACCAAGTTTATATTGGACAGACTTCGAGATTGCTAGAAACAAGAATCAAAGAACATAAACGTAATATTTTTTCAAATCCGTCACAACATACTGCCTTGACGAAACATTCTATGGAATTTGACCATATTTTTGATTTTGACAACGTTAAAGTTATTGACAAAGAGGTTAATTTGAGGAATAGGATAATAATGGAAACAATTCATATGATTAAACATCCTAGTGTAAATCTTAGGTATGAAAAACCTACGATTCAAGATTATTACACAACACTACTGAACCAGTAGTGTCTTATGATGAATTCTCTTTCCTATAAACAACTTATATCCTACTACCTGTCAATTAAATTAACGGCTTCATCTTATCGGTCTCCATTAATGTTGTTTTAATTTCACATTGTACGCTTTCCGGTGTATATAATTTTCAATGGCTATACAGTGAAATGTTGTACGGGTTTTTGAATCTGCCGCCAAATATCGATTAGTTCGGCTTCGATCTATTGACTTATGTTGGTTTCGATTCTCGTTGGTTCTTGCTGCTGTCAATCTCATGTCTGTGCCAGTGTAGCTCGTTCTACCGGCATAGACACAACATGTGTCGTGCACGATTAAAATCTAAGTGCTAAATTTTCATAAAGCAAGTGAGTAAACCAATTTTTTATGTTTTGAACATGTAGTTAATCCTGTTATCATTACAGCACAATTAATATTTTCAGACGCAGTTTTCTTCTTTCTTGAAAATGACCCACATAAGGGTCGAAACGTCGAAAGTTTAAATTAATTTGCAAAATTGCTTTATTATTGTTTAACTGATCGAACCTTTGCGCCGAGAGCATTTAAAAAATTTTTCTCTGATTTAAACAAATTACGATCGATAACTGTAACAACACGATAAATGTATACTTTAAGAATATTAATGAAGCATGCAATAGAACTATGAAGAAAAAGGCAAACAAATATAAACATAGAGAAAATCCATGGTGAAATGCAGAACTTGACCAGATACGTACCGAGGTAGTCCGACTGAGAAGACGGTGGAAGAAAATGAAGGCCCGGAACGAAGACACCAGCGCCGCTGAAGAAGAATACAGGAACCTAAAAAAGAAATTGAAATATAAGATATTTGACAGTAAAAGAGATTCATGGAAAAGTTTTATTAAATTATTAGAACACGACCTGTGGGGGAAGCCCTTTCAGGTCGTGAGAAATAGAATTAAAAGTGTACAACCACCACCAATGTTGGAAGAAAAAGAAGCCAAACTAATTCTGAGAACATTATTTCCGAAAGAGAACAAAATTATAAGATATGATGCGGCTGGAATCTCCTCTCCATCGAACTTACCGGTCGGAAGAGGGGAGATTTATGAAATAGCAATGGAATTGAATACTAAAAAAGCGGTTGGCCTGGATAAAATGCACCTAGGAATAATAAAGATAGTGGCGTTAAATGACACGAATAACTTTGCGAAGATTATGACGGGCTGCTTGGACGCGGGCTATATTCCGGAGGGATGGAAGAGGTCAAGGGTGGTGCTGTTGAGGAAGAACAGTAACACGATCTGGACACCTGCGGATTTTAGGCCTATCTGTATTGGTTGTGGATTAACTCCTCAACGACGGGATACGTACGCCGTACGGACCCACGAATTTTCACTCGGTGCCGGGATGCGTACGCGATACGGACCTAGTAATTTTCACTCGTCGCCGGGCTCCATAAGAAAAACGGACGCTACTTTTTTCCCCACGTCACCGGGATCCGTACGAAATACGGACCACTTACATAAACAAAGCGATGGCAAGCGACGCTTTCCGAACACCTCTGGGCGAGGCATTGGTCCGTCTCTCTTACGGACCACTTGAAGCGATAACTGGCGACGGTTCGTACATATCTCCGAGCGAATCAGTTTCGTATAAACAAAGGGCTTCGAATCTTTTCCTGCAAGATCTTTCGTTAGTCTTTACCATGGCTTCGACAAGTAACGAACAATTTTACGAATCGGATTTGGAATCTTTCGATAGTGGAAGTGATACAAGCGACAGTGCCTCTGTGATTTCGGACGATGCCGCGATGCCGAATTACAAATTGTAGATGTCGATGATACGTATTTTAATTGGGAAAATATAGACAATTATCAAGGACAAAAGGAGGACTTTTTTCAAAATTGTGGTCCACAAGGTGTGGAAAAAAATGCAAATACTATCCTTTCGACATTTTTATTATTTTTTACGCCCGAGTTGGTGCACATTATCGTTGATGAAACTAGTAAATATGCCGAACAGATTATTAATTCAGGAATGTCACTTATAAATCGTGCACACATGACCAAATGGAAGCCAGTAACGGTAGACGAAATGTACATAACTTTTGCTACACTTTTACTAATGGGAATTATTCAAAAGCCGACCCTTCGATCCTACTTTACAAGAAATAGAATGCTTTCAACCCCTGGATTTACAGATATTATATCACGAGATAAATTGGAATTGATATTGAAATGTTTACACTTCAACGATAATACTACAACAAATTATCAAACGCCCAACAAATTACACAAAATAGCTCCTCTTTTATCATATTTGAAAGAGAAATTTTGTTACACCGACCCTCTCAGAACTGAGAGTCCGCGAACTAAAATGCACTAGATTCGTGTGAAGAAAGGAAAGGAGAAATGGGTCGGAAATTGGATGTTCTTATGAGGTTGTAGTCAATTAGTTCACCCGCGAGGTTCGATTCACTTGAAACTCTTTATTATACACTGAGTCTACGGAGGCGCGTTGACCTGATAGAACAAAGCTCGCAGAGGAGAGTGTTCGATTTGATTCTCGCAGAGGAGAGATGATCGGAGCGATTTAGAAACGTGCTCGTAGCGATTGCAGAAGAATTCACGTGCTTACTCGCAGAGGAGATTACAACGGAACAACCGTTAAACTCGCTGGGGGTCCTATTTACAGTAATCGGTGGATTCCCCCACCGTACACACATACGGGAACTCGCTTCGAGGTGATGACTCGCCGCGGTGCTGGAGGGACGACGAGGGGGGTGTTCGCGGCGATGAATCCTACGAAACTGTATCGTTCGCGTTTAACAAATTTCAATCTTTGTATTTACCATCTCGGGACGTATCAATAGATGAATCATTGACATTGTGGAAAGGGCGGCTACAATTTAAAGAATATTTGCCATTAAAAAGTGCCAAATTTGGAATAAAAAGCTACGAATTATGTGAATCGACAAGCGGATATTTGTGGTCTATATTAATCTTTACTGGGAAAGATACAGATATGCAGTCTTCATTCATAAATGAAACAAAAAATAATAAAACGACCGCAATTGTTCTTCATTTACTTGAGCCGTTATTGGGTAAAGGCCACACAGTATGGCTTGACAATTTTTATAACTCTCCTGTGTTAGCACGTTTATTAAAAAATAATAAGACCGATTGTGTAGGTACATTAAGATTTAATAGAAAAAATGTACCAAAAATAGTGAAGGAATGCAAATTGAAAAAAGGTAATATAGTTGGCAAACATGCAGGGCCGATTACCGTCATGAAATGGTGCGATAAAAGGAATGTCTCAATGATATCTACGTATCATAATATTCATATGGAAACAGAAATAAAACATGGAAAGGAGATAAGGAAGCCCATAGCCATTTTAGGTTGTAATCGGTATATGGGAGGAGTAGATCGGAAAGATCAACTCCTTCAGCCATTTTTAGTTGAAAGAAAAAAACGTTATAATGGTACATGAAGTTATTTAAAAGATTATTAAATGTTACTGTGCTAAATAGCCTGGTGATATACCGCCACAATACGAATACAAGTATCAGTCAATTGTCGTTTCGTATTCAATTGATAGAGGAAATATGTTTGAAATTCACCAAAAGCGTAAAGTATAATACGCACATACAAGGAAACAAGGAATTAAAAGAGATACTAGATATTGCTGCGAACTCTGTGATGTCGGCTTATGCTTAGAAGAATGCTTTGAAATCTATCACACAAAATTGGATTTCTAAGAAAGGTAATTTGCATTTTATTTTAATTTTCTATGTTTGTGAAGATTTATGTATTTATAATTGGTATTTGATTTTGATCTTTTTTTGTTTTCAGTTTTTGATGAAGATAAAACGGCAGTTACGTTTATAAAAAAAGGAAAAGATTTTGCATTTTAGCTGTAATTTTTTATATTATCTAAACAAATATTTATAATAAGTATTAATAAATAATTATAAGAAAAGCTTAAAGTAACAACAAAGATTGTCATATGTTAAAAAATCCTCGTCCATGAATTCCGACCGATACGACAAGCATTTAAACTTTGGTGACACGATTGCCGGCGCGACTCGGCGTGCGCGCGCGGCCGACCCTGCCCGCCCGCTCCCCCCTGTGCGCGCGAGCGCCAGATCAACTTGGTGCGGTTTTTCGCTCGGGCCGCCCGGCATGCCAACTAGATTTTCGATCCGGAGCCCCCGTCGTTGAGGGGTTAAACAAGATTTTAGAAAAGGTTATAGAAAAACGGATATACGCACATCTGGGCAGAAGGCCTTTCAGTGAAAAACAATTTGGATTTGGCAAAAATAAGTCGACTATAGACGCGTTAGAAAAAATTAATGATTTCATGATGTAGAACAATAAAAAGAGTAAATTCGGTATTGTCGTGAGCCTGGATATAAAGAATGCATTCAGTACATTGTCATGGCATACTATATTTGAAGAATTAAAGAAAAGAAAATTTCCGAGTGGTTTGCAAATAATGATACAAAACTACTTGAGAAACAGATGGATAGTATATAAGGCTGCTGATCGGATGGTTACAATGACAGTGGAAAAGGGGGTTCCGCAGGGGTCTGTAATAGCACCGACACTATAGAATTTGGTGTACGATGATCTTTTGGAATTGGACCTTGGAAAAGAGGTCCAAATAATAGCGTACGCTGATGATGTGGCGGTGTACGCGGCACACAGGGATCCGATTAAGCTAAAGGGGAACATAGAGAGTGCGGTGAACATCAAGATAAATGAGTGGTTGGAGGAAAAAGGGCTAGAGATGGCCCCTAAAAAGACCCAATACATGTGGATCAATAAAAAACATACACCACAAGATTTCACACTCAATATATTAGGCAATAACATTAAGGCAAATATCGGAATAAAATATCTAGGCATAAATATTGATAAGTACCATATGTACTATAGTCATATAGATAGGATTTCAGATAAAGCAAGCAGGGTCACCGGTGAACTGTCTAGGTTAATGACGAACATTCGGGGCCCCACATATGAAGGAAGAAGACTTTATTATAATATTATCGAGTCTATTGTATGCTACGGGTGTCAGATATGGGGGCGGAAGGCCATAAGTTACGAACGGAACAGGAAGAAACTAGCAGCAACGCAAAGAAGAATGCTGAGCAGGGTGGCGTGCAGCTATCGAACAGCGGGACGTATGGCCCTCTGCGCGATAGCCGGATTCCTACCGATTGAGAGAAGGATTGAAGAGAGATGCAGAGTCCATGAGACGAGGCTGGAAGATCCGACGGCTCCGGAAGATAGTGATGCGATCCGAGAAAGAAAACTGGAACACCTGGAAAATAGAAGAAGAGAAATTAATATAGATGTATGGGGAGAATGGGAAAAGGAATGGGAGAAGGAAGGCGATACGGAAGTATGGACCAAGAGAGTAATCCCGAGGCCCACGGAATGGAGGAACAGGAAATGGGGGAGACTAAATTGTAACAGACCTACTAAGCAGGCCTGTTACTAACGCGTATCAAATCACAGCAACCGACGTCGGAAAAGCCGAAATATTCGAATACAACGGATCAGCTGAGTCGCGTCATCAACACGACACCGCCCGCGCCGCGCAAACCCCACGTCTAGAAGCTGTCACGGCAACTGACAACACCCCGCACTACCCGCACCCCTAGAAACATAATTTGGCGGGAACCGAATGCAAAATTCCACATATTTTGGGCGGGAACCGGATTTACGTAGCTACCCCTAAACACTGCCGCACCACCGCCCTTCACCACCAAGAGAAATATATATTAAGGCCCGGCAAAACTAGAGAAGGCCCGTTTTCCATCGTTGCGACGACGTTTACCTTCCAGCCGGCAAAGACTCCGTGACAGTGTCTTCTCCGACTAGTCCGCTCCAATCGCCGAGACAGCGATATTTTCCCTCTCCAGCTCATCTACGGGAAGTAGGTAAGCGTCCACTCACCCCTAGCCCCGCGAAAGCACCGATCGTTGTCACGACGATTTTATCGCTGTGACGACGACCACAGGTAAGTACCCCGCCACCCTAGTCCGCTCGCCACTCCACCGACCGCACGTTGAGACGACGATAGGTCACTCCCCTCCACCAACCGTTGTGACGACGAGGTGCTTCCCTGCACCGACCGCACGTTGAGACGGCGATAGGTCGCACCCCTCCACCAACCATTGTGACGACGAGGAGCTTCCCTCCACCGACCGCACGTTGAGACGACGATAGGTCGCACCCCTCCACCAAAACATTGTGACGACGAGGAGCTTCCCTCCACCGTCCAGTCACTGTACCCGCGATCTCCCGACACACTGTACCGGACAGTGTGACGACACAGGTCGACCACTCGCGTACCACAGACCGCTCGACCGCTCGAGAACCGCGTACCGCGCCTCGCGAAAGCCTTATAAAGATCGACACCGCGAAACAGCGACCAGCGAGACTTTATTCGAACACAGACTCGGCTCAGTTATTTCACCATACCTTTCCCGATCGATCACTTCCGTATCGCGAACCCCGGATCGGCGAGCTATCTCCGGCAGAGACACAACCGGGTAACGAAGCTGTTACAAAATTATAGGCTCACACAGATGCTGGCGGGACATGGAGTGTTTGGTTCCTATAGATGGGAGATACTAAGGAAAGCGGTACCGGATGAATGCTGGTGGTGTGAGGGGGAGAGAGATGACCCGGAACACACACTATCGGAGTGCAGACGGTGGGAAGAAGATAGAAGGGAAGTGGAAAGGAAGATTGTAGCAGAATTGCGGGCGGAGACACTGCAGGAGAAAATGCTCGAATCAAACGAGAATTGGAAAGAGATAAATGATTTCATTAATAAGATAATGAGGGGTAAGGAAGAGAAAGAGAATGAAGTGGAAAAGGAGGGATGAGTTATACAGGATGCAACAGTTAGGAAGAAGAAGACAACAGGAATATGGGAGAGAGTAAAGGAAAAGGACAGCCAAGAACAGGCGTGGAGAAGGAGCGGAGGGAAAGGCGGCCAGGAGAATTGCCAGAAGCGGAGCCCTGGTGGCCGAAAGCTCCGTCCGGAGGAGGAAAGGGGCCCTACCATGGAGGGGTCCCGGGAGAGGGGTTTTAGTCGGTATTCCCGGTCCTTCTGACCGGGTGAGTCCGACACTCCCCCCGGCAAATAGTCGGGGGGGGGGGGGGGTCGTGCGTAAATGCATTTCCCCTCTCCCTTAACAAAAAAAAAAAAAAAGTTCCGGTTAGGTTTTATTTTGATTTTGTACCCAGTAAGCAAAATGCTCTGATTCTGCTCAGATTTGGACAGCGCTTCTGCCGTCAGAAGCGTATACTTCTACTTCCGCATTAGTAATTGTGTCTGACGGCAGGGTGTATCGGCACAGGCTGAGGGCAGAATGCGGGCAGATGGATGGCACACCGTGCTTTTGTTATAGAGGGCAGGTAGGTTGCACTAATGTAGTGGATATCGATCATGTTGATCATTATGTCGGTAAAGTGAATTTCTATTGTATAAATGTATATCAGTTCTCCTTTTTACCGACAAAATTACTATTGACTTTTGGGACACATTGCAAATATTCATTCGTTTATTAATTTTATGCGTGAAATCTAATCGTAATATACATACAGGGTGTTCGACTACAGGTGGGAGAAAATTTAAGGGGTGGTTATTCATGACAATATAAGTCGAAAATGAAGAATAAAAAAATTGCGATTTCGGCTTCGTTATTTAGTTATTATAAATTAAAAATCCGCCTAAAATGCGGCAACCCGACCAGCAAAAGTATACGCCGCTGACGTGACAGAGGGGCGCGACAGTCAGGTATCAAGTCACAAATGCATACTTACCTTGGTTCTTGTTGGGGCCCCCAGCGAGGTGAAATATTTAACAAATTAATGAAAAGGATTAACAAATTGATCGTTGCTCGACATTGAACCGGCCTTCTCGTTAAAATCCACATTCTACACCTATAATGGTATGTACATATTCGTAAACAAGGAGAACGGTGCGAAGTTTCAACACCATCGGTGTCCCGAAGGTCGCAATGTCTCCTTGTTAGTATGGGCAGTGTCCTCAAATAAATTATGTAATTATATAATATAAATGATTCTTATTTCCACACTTATAACTTCGTAATGAATTCAGATAATTTATATAATATATTTACAAATGCAACATTTGGTGTTCTATACAAGTTGTGTTACTTCTTCGATGGTTTTACTTGGCACTGTTTTACAAAAGTAATCTTTGAATATTTGCCATGTGTCCAAAAGTTAATAATAATTTTGTCGGTAAAAAGGACAAGTGATATACATTTATACAATAGAAATGCACATTACCGACATAATAATCTACATGATCGATATCTACCACATTAGTGCGACCGACCTGCCCTCTATAACGAAGGCACGGTGTGCCTTCCATCTGCCCTCAGGTTGCGGAGGGCACACCCTGCTGTCAGAAGCATATACTTCTACTTCCGCATTAGTAGTAGGGTCTGCTGGAACGGTGTGCTGTCCAATTCAGAGCAGATAGAGGGCATACTCGGCTTCGAGTGTCGTTCTCACGCCATAATGACCGCCATCTGCTCGCATCGTACAATTGCAGGCTATGCTCGCTATCGGCTCGAAGCAGATCTGGTTGATTGGGTAATTGTAATTCTAAAAAATTATGATATCTTGGTTGTGTGAGATCTGAATGTTAGAGCTTTGAAACTTTTGTGAATAAAAAGTTGTTGTAATTAATTTTATAGAATTGGGAAAGAGAGTAGTTGTAGTTGTTTGAGATTGTGTCTGGGTTAGGTCTGGGTTAGTTCTGGTTAGATTTTGTATCGGTTTTATAATTGTAAGCATGAAAAATTTAGATATCTTGGTTGTGTGTATATGTATGTTATCGGCATTGCAGAGTTGTGGTGCGAAGTGCGGTGCTGCGTGCTGCGTGCTACGCGATAACGTACCCGTAACGTGTGCGATATGGGGGCGCCACTGAGTCACTACACGGGAGAGCTCCCTACTAACCAATATGGCGGCGCCCATACCTGTCACTTTCTGAGGTGAAACAATGAAAATTAGTGTTAAATTAGTCAACTTTACATGCTCATAACTTAAAAACGAGTGGTTTCCGCGGTCTGGGACATCGAATTTGGTGTTTTCTCGACGAAATGTGCAGGATTAGATATGTAATAATCGAAAATCTATGGGTTCGGAAGGAAAAGTTTACCCTTGACAATTAAAGTTTCATTGCTTCCAAGTAATGGAATATGAGGCAATAAACTAATAAACACTAATGAAAAATAAAAAGTAGAATTTATTCAAACTTGAACTTTGAAACACGCGGAGAGGCACGTCTTTACGCACGTACAATTAGGACACGAATGAGGAACGTTCTGGAATAAAAAGACAACGATCTCAGAAATAATTGAAAGTCCCATGACGTTAACAACATACATCGATACGATCTTCGAGAACTTTCGAAAGACAAAAGAGTAGGAATACTATGTCGATTCTGAACCAATGTCAATGACCTTTCGAGGCGGTCCTAACCCGGGGGAGGGGGGCTTGCCCCCCTTCCTCCTCCCCCACCCATCCCCACCCCCTCCCCCTCCCCTTGGGGAGGGGTTTTTTTCAGGGGTCACCCCCAGACCTAATCGGGACGGTCTTTTTCGGAGGGTCCGCGGATTTTTCCGGGTGTCAAGGCCTGATTTTTTCGCGAATGTTTTTCGGGTGAGTGACATCACAAAGGATAGGAGTGGAGGCCGGTGGATTTTTGTGTCGTCACAACGGTATCCTCTCGCGCGCGAACCGCATACTTTAACGATCTAACCGAGAATGATGGAACAGACGCCTCTCCGACCCCGCCCGTTCTTTCCTGCAGTGGTGGGGGAAACTCTTTTAGTCGTTTTGCTGGGTAATCAGTTTGTTGTAATGTTATGCCCCTTTGGCATCAGGGAATCTCGACACGCGGCAAATTGGGCATTTTTTTTACAACCGAGCACTTTGCTGAGTAATCAGTTGTTAGACGTTGTAATGTTATACCCCCCTTTGGAATCTCGGCAAACACATCCGGCGAAATATTATAACTTCTTTTAAGACGAAGAAATAAGTTTGCTGAGTAATTAATTTTTTGTAATGATAGGAGTCAGGAACGTACAGAAATCTCGACAAACACATCGGGTTAAATATTATAACTTCTTTTAAGACGTTCGACAGTATTTAAGACGCTATTTGATTGACCCTGACATTTTTTTATGTAATATAATACCCCTAGGAACGAACAGGAATCTCGTGACAGGAAATGTAAATCATGCATTAAATGTTGGAATATCCCTTTGATTTTATTTTATCAGCATTACATCTAAGCCTAAAGCTAACAATTCGATGTCTATTAATGAATTGCGGTCAGAATCATCATGTTCCACAATTGCTTTTGCAAAATCATCGGTAACATTAGATATTATTGTGGGATCTTTGCATCGATGGTCTTACGAACTCTAGACGTTAAGGAGTGCATGTATATGTTATCGGTATGAATGAGTGTGTGTGTGTGAAGGAATCGTTTTCGGGGAGTGAAAGATGCAGGGCAGCGCGTTGCGAGTCGTAAGAGCGTCAAGAGTCAGGAGTCGTGCGAGAGGTCGGGTAGAGTGTTTAGAGAGAGAAAGCGAGCGAGCGAGTGTATATAATATAACTTTGTTTTTCTTCATTTTCTATTTTATTAAATATTCTTGTTTTCTCGAATTTCGTCTTTGAAAGTGTATCCTTATTTTACCAAAAATCCCTACATTATTTGCATAAACTTACAATATTTTGTTTGTACGGAATATAGAAAAATTTTAAATCAAACAATCTGTTCGATGTCGACGCGTCGCCACGGCGGCGCGGGCGCGAACGACGAGCGACACGGGTCCGCGGAGGTGATCCGCGTTGTTTACGCCGATTCGGCGTGATTTCTTACCGAAAACTAGATCACCTTCGCGGACAGGCCAATTAGCGACTATGGGTCATCCCCACCTAAGGAAGGACTGCGAGCTCGAACCGTCGAGTCGAGTCCTCGCTCTCTCGTTGTCCAAATATCGTAGCGAACAGACGTGCGAATAAAAAGTAGTCCTCGAGTTAAAATCGATCAAGTGTCCGGTCGCGTGTCTCTTCTCGGTGCGATCAATCCAATCAATTGCCTCCGTTCGGCAGGCGCAGTATTCCTATCAAGGAACAGTCGCGTGTGTACCAAAAATTAAAAAATAAAACAAAAAAGAGTTTCTTTCGCCTACCAAGGAGAGCGCATTTTCTTAACCACGTGGCAACCACCTCGCAGTCTCCTTAACGTCCACCTTACCAGCCTCCAATCGGAACACAATCTTCTCATCGTTTTCTGGGCAATCTGTATGCACTTAGTCGAATTTGATAATTTTGCAAGCTTTATATCATCGTTTAACTGACAGAACTCCACAGTTATATCACCAACATGCACAGCATTCCCTGAGTTGACAATGTTCCGCAGAATGTCTTCTCTCTTTCGTAGAAAATCTCTCCACGTAGCCATAGACAACTGAATTTCATTGCCGTGATTGTCTCCAATAGCCAACTCGACGTGACAGCAACCACCAATTCGGATTCCAATGTCAAGATATTTGTAGAATGTATTCGTCAAGGGATATCTCCTGCCTAATATACGCACCGCGCGCACGATCCTCTGTTCCGAATTATCAGCGCTGATAAGAAATGAAACAATTAGGAAAGACAATTTTTTTCAGTTGCAAAGAAACAATACTGAATAGCATTTTTAGCGGTTGCCGGAGTACTTACTGTGTGTGTAATTGCGGAGGATTGAACTCATTATTTTGCAGCGTTGCGCGAGAGTTGACGGTTGCGGACCACATAGTTGATACTTTGTCGATCTAACCAACAATGGCGTTTTATAGTCTCTCTCTACCCCCCCCCCCTTCCCATTTTGAAAAGTGCAAACACAGCAAGAAATCTCGGCACGAGGCAAAAACATCCATTGAAATATGATACCAAAAATTCTTTTGAGACGAAGAAATAAGTTTGCTGAGTAATCAATTTTTTTTGTAATGTTATACCCCTTTGGAGTCAGGGAATCTCGGCACGTGGCTGTGAGGTATATCGAATTGGGGGAACGTCGAGAGTGGGCAGCGCGAGTCTCGACAGCGCGACGCGTACCCTTCCAGGGAAAAACCCATAAGGGTGCAGGTAGCGAACACGCTGGCAACAAGGCGTCCGTACGACTAGAATTTACCTGAGCGGTCACTCTTCCAGTGACGCTCGCAGTGAAGACTTGGTTTCTTTTCAATAAATCGCACTCGTTGACGGACGGCTTAACTGTCAATACTGGTATTCTTACATGGCAAACACATCCGGTGAAATATGATACCAAATATTCTTAGAAATAAGTTTGCTGAGTAATCAATTTTTTTGTAATGTTAGGAGTCAGGAACGAACAAGAATCTCGGCAAACACATCCAGTGAAATATTACACCAAAAATTCTTAGAAATAAGTTTGCCGAGTAATCAATTTTTTTGCAATGTTATACCACAAACTACGCATTTTTGCCGGCAACATCGCAAATACATCGGGTGAAATATTATACCATTTTAAGAAATACGGAATAACTTTGTTAAATAATATTCTTTATTCAAAATATGGTTCTTGTTGATCATTATATATTTTACACAGTTTAAATACATTTTCAACGGCACATACGCCAGTATGGAATGCACATTTATGCAGCCCCTTTTGCAACATCGACAATCTTGGAACATCCTCAAGATCCACATCAAGAGCCTCGATTCCAGTTAATTTCCATAGCCATTTTTCTTTTCCAATCCCCTGACAATGACCTGCTGCGTATTTTCCAGAGATAGTTTCAAACAGCTTCCAGCTTCCAGCTTCTTTGTATGGAACATATCCGTCCATCCAGCCGATTCCATGATGTTTTCTCGTTAGCCATCGAACCTGACGTGCTTTAGTAGCAGCGAGTCGGTGGAACCCAAATGGTAGCTCGAATATCCAGTGCAATCATTTATTTCCATCTCGTAAAATGGCCGCTACTTTTGTAGAAAGCTTCTTTTGAAGCCTTGTAGATTGACAAATGTTAAATGAGCCGTCGCCGCTTGTTAAAGTATTCTGCGCACTACGTTGGTCAACGGGCTGTACTCGACTATACGATCATGTATAATCAAGCAGTATGCAGCTGTGTTGACTGGCACATTATCTCTGCATTCGAAATCTATGCGAACATCAATGGTCGCACTTTTCACAGACTCGTTTTGACGAGAGCAGTCTATGACCACAAATGGACCACGCGATAAGAACTCTAATTCGTCTAATAGTGGCTCACTGTATCGATCACCATAATATTAGTTTTGAAATTTTGCGTACATATCGTAAAGTACCGCATACTTATTTTTTTCAAAGTCCAAGGTCATCTTGTGCAACTGTATGTTTGACAGTTTACAATCGTCGAATTGATTAGCACTCTTATGCAATTGATTCTTCCTATTATTCTGCAATGCAAATATGATGAAGCGAGGTTTCTCCAGTTGTGTTACAGTCTTGATGGCCCACGTATGCATCGTAGTTGTTTGTAAATGCGGATATTCGTATAGATCCCAAGAGCGAAAACTCATAGGTATCAGTTGCCCTCTCTCGAAAATGCGTAGTAACGACAATTTGGTTACTTCTTCCAGACTTATGTGCGGCATACGCCACTGAACTTTGAATAATACGATTTTAGGTGTTAAAGTTTCGGGGCCAATCAACGCGTTTAGGTTGTTTCGTGATCGAATTAAGACCAACTCTTGACGCACGTTAACGGTTATCTTGTTATAATCTTCACCGAAGCCAAAGAGCATATTGAATGGTATGCAGAAATTGAAATCTGCGCCACCCAGTTTACTATACCAGCCAGCGGTGCCAATGCATTACATTTTCCGGGGGGGGATGGACACGTGTGTTTTTAACGCAGTCGTTATTCCAGGATTTTTACAGCGATCTATTTCAACGCCATTTAGTTCGTATCGAATTTCATCAAACATGAAAGCAGCGGAATTGGTATCGAGAGTAATATTGCCGCTTGTTCCTTGAGGTGGAGCCTCTGCTAAAATGACTTTTCCTTCAATGTACAAGAAACTCTAGCACGATCAGACGATTATTTTGGTCAAGCAGACGTATTTCTAAATCGTCTATTATCCGCACGACGATAGGAAGGTAAATGACTCGCGGCGGCGTTTCTGAGATATTATATCCTGGAGGAACCCTAGGTGAAAATTCGTGAATAATGTGTACAGGTTTGTCATTACTGTACGAACCAGCTGTTATGCTGCATTCCACTCTGATCACGTTGATGCTTATGATGTTCACAGGAGCGTTAGACTCATGCCACATTTTAGGTGGGAGAATACGGTTTGCAGAAAATCCAAGTAGCGATCCTATGTTATTAGGTTTCTCGAAATTAATCGTATAGGAGCAGTATATTTCACTCTTCATCGTACTATTGTTAGCACGTATGATGAGAGGGTATTCATCGTTCCCCGAATCATGCCTGTTGGGATATCTTCGCAGTATTTCCCGTTTCAAGTACTTATCGATTGCATCCAGTTCGTAAGATCCTTCGGGAATGACAATTTCTTCGTCATTTTCACCAAAATAAAATTTATTGTTGCGGACATCAACGTTCGGTATCGCGTTAAACGTTTCAAAATCCACGAGACCTAGTTCGTATTCAAGACCACTCAAATCTATTGCGGGAAAGTATTGGACTGCGAGCATGCTGCTCTTACCCGTTAACGTCAGTGTCAACGACGAGGGTGTCATGTTTATGCGAAAGGGGTAAAGAATGTAATGGAATTGTACTTGTCGGTAATGTGCATTTATAATGAGTTTTCCTCGAGAAATTTTACGCACAGTTGCCCGCATATGGTTTGATCGAAATTTTGAAAACGCGCACGATTGTAAGTAATTTTTGCGGATGATCCAAAGTATGCAATAAGTTCCACAGGTGGGCGTAGATTACCAAAGCTATCAAAATATTTTACGGTACGATTGCGTTTCACGTATACGACCCAATGTGTGCCCGGACCGATACTATCGTCCAAGTTTACTATACCGCTCTCATTTACATTTGCTCTCGCCGGAAGACTATCGCGCATGTATACTCCGCGAAAATGTGGTATATTCTTTCTTCCTATATCCTCAAGCTGAACATTTGTCATCGGCAGTGTCCATAGTTTTTCATGGTTTGAACTTTTTTTTTTCCTTAAACCGGCACCCTTCTTGAAGGGTGCGAGATAAATTCCGCGACCTTCCATAGCATGATTATGACGTTGCAATTCCTCCAACTGTTTTCGCGCAGCCTTGGCATCGTTCACAGCCTTTGCTACGCAAGCAGCACCGCCCGTCAACACCCCTATAGCCGACAATGCAGGTAAGAGGAACGGTCGGAAACCACCTCGCTTTGCCATCGGTAGAACTCACGTCTTCTTCTTCTTCTTACCACTGTTCTTTTTTTTCTTGAGCCCCATCCCAAGCTTCGTCTTAGCTTTCATCGCGGCCCAAACAGCTGTCGCAACAGTCTTCTCGCCTAACGTAGCGTCCTTCGCTGTTATGCGCTGACGTGCTCGATCAGCTAAAATGTGATCCGCCTTGTGACGATTCGTCAAATCTTCGTTTTGAGAGTATGCAATGTCGTGTTCTCTACAGGCCGAGTCTAATGGATTTATGCCACGATGGCCGCGTGCCAAGCGTTCCTGCAAACGTGTGCCGGGTCCACAAAATTGATATCCTGGTATATGTAACTCAAACGGCAATTTATTTATTAGGGTATTTAGAAGTCCTGCTCCCTGCCGCCGTATGCGTGAGTAACGATCCTTTTTCATAGGTGGTCCGTCAATGTGTCGTCAGTACGAAAGTCATTTCTGGACTGATTGATATCTCTGGACCGCGTTTGTATAAATATTCCCCATACCCCGCTTATATGGGAAAATTCGAGTGTTCTCAGACAGAAAGTTTGATAATAATATCCATCATGTTCTGAGACATAGGCCATTATTACCTAACACTGTACGCGGTATAGTGTGTGGCCCTTCCAATTGTGGGAAAACTAATGTTGTCATTAGCTTGTTGGAAAGCCCCAATGGTATGCGATTCGAGAACGTGTATGTATATTCAAAGTCGTTGCAACAGCCAAAATATCAATATTTGGAAAAGCTGCTCTCATCCGTAGAGAATGTTGGCTACTTTCATTTTTCAAGCAATAGCGATGTCGTTCCACCTAACGAAGGTCGACCAAATTCTATATTTATATTTGATGACGTGGCATGCGACAAGCAGGATGTGATTAGAGAATACTTTTCCATGGGTAGACATTCAAAAGTGGACAGTCTGTATCTATGCCAATCGTATGCAAGAATTCCAAACACCTGATTCGCGATAATACCAATCTCTTACTACTATTCAAACAGGACAACATGAATTTACGCCATGTGTATGACGATCACGTAAATACCGATGTGACGTTAGGACAATTTAACAAACTGTGTGCAAAATGTTGGCAACAAAACTATGGATTTGTGATTATAGACAAGGATAGTCCTATGCATAGAGGTCGCTATCGACGAGGATTTAATGACTATGTCGTATTATAACTACATCATTTGGCTGCCAACCTGTGACATGATTGAACGGGTGTCGAACGGGGTGTTGAACGTACACGTTCAACGTAGAACGGTTGTCGAACGAGCATTGAACGGGTGTCGAACGGCATCGAACGGTTGTCGAACGGCATTGAACGGGCATCGAACGGGGTTTGAACGTACACGTTCAACGTAAAACGGCATTGAACGGGCATCGAACGGGCATTGAACGGGTGTCGCACGGAAATCGAACGGGTGTCGAACGGCATCGAACGACATCGAACGGGGGAAGAACAGTGTTACAACGTTTCTAATCGAGCATGGGTCGAAATTCTGTTGAACAAAAGAGGGAAAAAGAAATGTTAACAAAAGAGATTGCCAAGACGAGCGAAGCTATACGAAAAAAATACTTAGCACTAAAGGTCGGAAAAATGGATATCGATGCAGTGTTGGAACGTAACTAACAGCCTGTGATTAGACCCTTGAAAGAATTGATTGATATTGAAAATAACGCGTCTTTATCTGTTACTTTTAAGATAAAGTTTATTTTCCACTTTACAAAAAGAAAATGTTGGTGAATACTAAAAGTTACGTCACGTCGCTTGCCTGGTCAGTATTACAACTAACGCATCGACGATGGCATCGCAACAGAGCCGATGGCATCGCGAAACAAAAATGAAACGGACAAGGCACAGCCGATTTTGTAAATCGGTGGGCGCTCTCCTCACTGGCCATTAGCGTGGCGCAGAGTTTGAAAAGCCTACATTCTAACAATTGAAAACACAAAACACAGCCCAATTCCTGAAGAGACGTCCCAACAGTAATTGCCCGTGTTTAACGCTACACCCAATATCACGGATTGAAACCACCCCAACATCGCGGAATGAAGAGAGTACGTCCGGAAACATCAACACCTTTTAAATCTACACCGCGTCCGTTATCGAAAAGACTTTGCCCAGATCCCGAGCCTCCTGCAGAAGAAGTATGGACAGACGGTGCAAATACAGAAACACCCGAACAAAATATTCTTGAAACGACAATGCGGGAGACTACTGAGAATCCTGAACAGCACACAGACGCCACTACTTATTTGAATCAGAATCTCGGACCGCTGTCACAGGAATATTTGACATTCTTTTTCACGGATAAAAAAAAAACAGGCCGACCACGTGTATGGCGTGTACTATGATAAAAATGCTATGATGCTTGGGGATAAGAATTTCGACGTAGACATGGAAGATAATATAATTATTGATAATGTATATTACAAAGGAACACCAGGTCTTTTCGAACTAATTTTCAAGAGAATTCCCGACGATACAATATACACTGATGTTGACAAAGAAAAATATAAAAGTATACTTCTGACAACAAATGCACACAGACGCAACCATAATGCTGCAAATCCCCCATTCAGTAACAGAGGATACAAGTATAAACATATAAATGCCCCGCTACTTGAAAAGCGATCACGCAGTGGAAGAGGGTTTCCCCCGGAGCCACTTTTGATGAATACATTGCCGGAACACATGATGGTTACCGATAATGCGATTGATTATGTACATTGGGATGACCCAAACGAGTTAGTGGATAGAATAAGATTGTTGGTATCATCGCGAGCTGCTGGACATACAGGCCATTGTATACAGGCAAGTGTATACTGTATCAGAGCGAAAAATTGCTCTGAGTCAATACGATGACAAACGGTATATCATACCCAACTCGACGGAAACATTGCCTTGGGGCCATTATCGAATTCCTTCGTAGTGTTACGTTCCGAACATAGTTATTATTGTCCTTACAACATTATTCTTTACATTTTTCACTTTTTTTTTATTGTGAGTGAAATAGAATTGCTTCTACGTTAAAGTTTGGTGGCCCTGAAAAGGGCCGATTCACCACTGCCTAACCACATCGTATACCATCCCCCGATTGAGCCACCACCACTGATCGTTGGTGAGACTAAAACTTGCCTCAATGCACTCTGTGCATTCGGCTGACGGCCTCGCCTCCGCTATTTGTAGCCCACATAAGTGGCACACTGTTACTCTGGAACCTGGCGTGCGGCACATAACGTGCCAGCCGCCTTCCTCATAGGCCCAGGCCTCTTCTGCACTCACGTTACGATAGCACGTGCCACATATCCTTCGAATATTGTGCTGCATGTATACTCCGCCGCCCCACGGCGCCAATATACATGACATCCGCAAAAGTCTGCGGTATGTTTGAGGGTGATCGGTGGGCCGCACCCCATCAAATGGCCCGATGTAATCGTCCTCAAGCTGGTATGCTTCCAGAGGATTGTACGATGGTCTCAGGATCGGCATCTTCGCAGATAGATCTACTGACTGTCCCGTGAGGCTGCCTCCTCTTATATTTGCATCAATCCTTTGTCCTAGGAGTGGTACGTGCTTTTTCGTTCTTTGTCAGCATCTTTTTCTTTTCTCAGACTTCTTCTATCTTCGTGATGCCATCCAGGCTAGGATTCTGCTTCGCAAAATCTTGATGAGCACATTTTTGCGGGTGTTCCTTTTCTCACACGTGACATGTACATAGTTTGTAAGCTAGGCTCGATTCTGCTTCGCAAAATCTTGATGAGCACATTTTTGCAGGTGTTCCGTTTATATATTTTTTCATTTAACAGGTTAAATTGTTTATAATAAATGTTTATAATAATGTGCATAATAAATGTTAATAATACATTGTCTTTATTTATCCATGAATTATTTACATTACTCAATCCTAGCCATTTTACGTACACCTTATTTCCTTTTCTGCGCAACACTTTCTCCACTAAGTATACATCTGGATCGGCAACGCGATGCAACTCATGTTCGTAGAATCCTCCAGCAACGGGGTTTCCACTGGAATCTTGCAGCTGATAAGTCGCCGGATTAGTTGCTTGTACCTTGACTATCTTGAACACCTCAGTGGTCCAATTTGGTGTGTAACCTTTATCAAAAACGGTTTTAAATTTGCTGACACGTACAGACTGACCCACACTGAATTTCGCAGGCGCAGCAATCTTTATGTTGTTATATAGGATGTCTAAGAGCCTGTCGGAAATGGTGGGGGTGACATCACACGGTCGCATACCAATAGTTCTATGCTTTTGCGCATTGTACTTTGCAACTAGTCGCGGTGGCGCATCGACCCATTTATAGGTTCCATTAAGTGTAAACTCTTTCCACATGGTATTCTTCAATGCACGATTGAACCGTTCTACGATGGAAGCCTTCATAACCGAATACGTAGAATAATGCCTAATACCATGTTTCGTAAAGAGTTTTTGCAGCTCATTGTTGTAAAATTCCTTCCCTTCAACGGTTTGCAAATTTTTTGGACGTCGATTGCGAAATATCTTTGTGAACGCTTTAGCTACCTCGCCTCCACTTTTAGTCTTGAGTGGCATGCCCCAAGCATATTTGGATAGCACATCGATAACCGTTAATATGTACTTGTAACCACCATTTATACGCGCGTGAGGCTGCATATCTACGAGATCGGCTTGCCATAGATTGTCATACCCATGCACTAAAACTCGACGTCGTGGAAAAATCCGTCTGGCGGGGGCATGCAGTTCCTCCACTAATTGCGTCTTCTCTTTGCTCATGTTCAGGACTTGAACAAAAGAGATTTAAAATTGTATTAAACAAAATCACGATCCATGAACTGCGATTGGTTTCTCGTGAATGCATTCTCGCTAGAGACTGACATCTTTAAACGTATGTAAATAGTCTTAAAAGAAGTTATAATATTTAACCCAATGTATTTGCCGAGATTCCCTGATGCCAAAGGGCCATAACATTACAACAAACTGATTACTCAGCAAACTTATTTCTCCGTCTTAAAAGAAGTTATAATATCTCACCGGGTGTGTTTGTCACGTGCCGAGAGATTCCTGTTCGTTCCTAGAATAGAACTAGAATAAAACACACAATTTCCCGATTAAACAAATTCTTGCTTCGGCATAAAAACCTCGACGAATTACGAGGAAAAGCCAAAGCAAGACACAATGATTTATTAATCAAAGGAAGCAATAAGTACATAAATTTCGTCTATAGGAAGGCTCAGCACGTAAATCGCATCAAATATGATTAAAATACATTCTAAACCTTAAAATTAAGAGAGCTCTCTTACCTTTTATAATCAAACCTCATCGCGAGTGATCAACAGCAGAGTTCGAATTGGAACTCCCTGTCCAATTGCCGGCATGCCCCTAAGACAACCCATGCCGGCAGCACTACGATTAGCCTTGCGATCCGTCTCACAAGGAGAGTGCAAGCTCTTCACCTCTCAGATTTGGTTAAAACTTTGCAGAGTTGTAGATTTCGTTCCCCTGATTACGAATATACCCCATTATAAGGGCCACTACCCAGTAATTTTCGAGATATTTGCAAATTACACAGTTGTAGGAACAGTTTTATTAAAGTTTAGTTCACTGTTATTACCAAGTAATGATGTGGCGTAGCGGCAGCGAGCTGAACTGCTACGCCGCGCCGTGGGCCCGGGTTCGAATCCCGTTGGAGTGTAACTTTTTTTTATTTTTTTTTTCATATTTTAGATATATTTTTATTCGTCAAAGGGTTAATTGATAATGATACTTATTATTTTATAGAAGAAACACTAGATCTATTACTACATACACACAAAAAAGATTATAATTTTATTAAAATAATTTTATATTAAAATAATACATAACAAAAAAACAATAAATAAGAAAATAAATATTAATCAAAGCGGTCAATGTGACTTGCCATCACGCTTCCTATAATATTTGACACACCTGAAAGCAAAGGAAGTAATGTGATATAAAAAATATACGTTACGTAGAATAAATATAGAAATCAAATACAATACTTACAATTTTTGTTATGTACAACAGTGGTACTTATCGAAAAAGCATGGAAAACATAATGTGCAAAAACATTTTGCACATCGAATCAGTACATTTTCATTGCACGAACATTTACTTTGTCGTATCTCGGGTGGAAAGCAAATTTGGTTTACATTTTCGAAAATTTCCCGTTCTTTTGACAGTCAAAGCCTTCCTAAACTCTCTGTCGTCAATCGCGACCGCTGTAAATGACTCCCTTCACTCGCGTATACATATATCTGCATGACGAGATTATCGTCTTCCTTCATGATGATACGATTGACAAACACCATTGACAAATCGCCACAAACAATCATATTACATAAAAAAAATGTCAGGGTCAATCAAATAGCGTCTTAAATGCTGTCGAACGTCTTAAAAGAAGTTATAATATTTAACCCGGTGTGTGTGTGTCGAGATTCCTGTACGTTCCTGACTCCTATCATTACAAAAAATTAATTACTCTGCACACTTATTTCTTCGTCTTAAAAGAAGTTATAATATTTCGCCGGATGTGTTTGCCGAGATTCCTGTTCGTTCCCAAGGGTATAACATTACAATGTCTAACAACTGATTATTCTGCAAAGTGCTCGGTTGCAAAAAACAATGCGCAGTTTGCCACGTGTCGAGATTCCCTGATGCCAAAGGGGCATAACAATACAACAAACTGATTACTCAGCAAAACGACTAAAAAAGTTTCCCCACCACCACTGCAGGAAAGAACGGGCGGGGTCTGAGAGGCGTCTGTTCCATCATTCTCGGTTAGATCGTCAAAGTATGCGGTTCGTGCGCGAGAGGACACCGCTGCCACCTTTGTGACGTCACAAAAAAATCCACCGGCCTCCACTCCTATCCTCTGTGACGTCACTCACCCGAAAAACATTCGCGAAAAAAAATCAGACCTTGACCCCAAAAAATTCGCGACCTCCCCCCCCCAAATCCGCGGACACCCAAAATAGTCCGCGCCTGGGGGGTGACCCCCGAAAAAAGGCCGCCCGGTTCGGCCTGGGGGTGACCCCCGAAAAACCCCCTCCCCAAGGGGCAAGCCCCCCTCCCCCGGGTTAGAACTGCCTCGAAAGGTCAAGGACATTGGTCCAGAATCCCCCTAGTATTCCTACTTATCGTAATTATGTTAATTACTGGCAGGGGGTACTGTGGCGGCCTTGCCGCTGCCTTACATCGCTGTTAATTTTCAATAAGTTTTATTCCTTTCCTTTCCTTTCCTTTCCTTTCCTTTCCTTTCCTTTGTTTTGTATTTCCGCTCCGCGTGGGTCTAGTCAGTTCAGGTTCACATCTGGCGACCAGATCCGCGCGGTTCTAACCATTTCTTTTTTATGTTCCCCAGGTTTCGCTTGGGCCTGTTCAAGGTCTAGGGTCAGGCTCTGGCGAACCTTTCCGTTTTCCCAGTGTTTTATGCAGGTACTTAATACCGGTAAAATTTTCATACCGGTATTACGCCGTATGATCTAATACCGGTATAATCGTGATACCGGTATTGGGCCAACAGAACTATACCGGTAACCGATATGAAATACCGGTATTTTTCGGTTTCTCCGTCTCTTTCTGTATCCTGCCATACAATGTCGTGCGTAAGCCACCTATTTCTACCGGTATACGAAATACCGGTATGTCGTCATACTGTTTTATGAAAATACCAGTATATTTACTAATATTTACCAGTAATTTTGTCAATTTTCTTATTTTATTTTATTACAAAAAAATTTAATAATCTTTTTAAATAAAGATTTCAAACCGAGATATGTACCTATATGATACTGATATTTTCTGATGCCGAAACTAACTAAGATAATATGTATGTGTTCACACGTGAAGAAGAATGCGATGTTGTAATTGTCGCGTCCGTGACGAGAACTTGCAGACGCATTGGAATATTAGTAACGTTCGAGCCTTAAGCGAATGCATATCTGCACTTTATTGAGTGCTTAGTGTGTGGCCGACTCGAGAGTCAATTTGGGTCAACGCTGTTTTCGATTTTAAATGATGCCATTCTTGAGAGTCCTTTCCGTATCTCTTTGATGAGTTTATTGGTTTGTACGGCTGGAAGGTATCAGTTGACACCGTTGGAAATGTCGCCCTAGCCGTACCGCTCTCAGTGGTACTTGACGCAGCGTAGGTCCAAACATAGCGCCAAGAGCCTGTGTCCCTAAGACTAATTCATGGATTCCACAGAGTGCGAAGAACTAAATGTTTATATTTGTCGTTTTTTGTAATTTCGTCTATGGGTGTTGCCCTCATTAAGAAACCTCCTACACTGCTATTGGCTGAGGCCCTATTTTTCAATATTTGGTGGAGGAAATTTTCACCCTGCCAAGGTTTCCTTATTCATGGAACTTCGGAGGAAGGTCAGTCGCAAATTACAGTCTTTGTCGATCAAGTCAATTTTTCCGTTGTTCTATATTTTGCATACCGTCATTCACTCTATTTATTAAAGTTAATAGTTATCCGATGTTGTATTTATTACTTTATGCTTACTTTTTAGTTTATTAGAATATTTATTATTCATTATAGTTCATTAGTATACTTTTAGTTCTTTTTTAGTGTTTCTAGTATTAATTTTAGTATTAGTGTCAGTGTTAGTGTAAGAAATGGGTCGAAAGAAGATAAATGCTGTTTACGAATACTTCCAGTATCATTCATCGGATAATAAATCGACATGCATAATTAATGAGTGTGGTCACGAAATTACGGTAAGTAGTCGTAAATGCAGTTACTCTCAGTCGTATTCGTACTTCGTACACCGCATCCCACCTTCTTAATTTAGCTGAAAATTGGAATACTGTACATATTGGATGATTAAATTTTATATGTACTTTTAGGGAAATCATGGTACTAATCTCCTGTCACATTTGTCTTCAACACATCCGACTGAATTTACGTCAGTTATGATACGTAATAGGAATAGGAAACGGATACTTGAAGAAACGGTAACGTCGGAGACAGATATTTCAAGCTCTCGAAACAACAGTAGTATTAAAGAAAAACTATTGGATAACTGTGTCAACTTAGTTACCGTTCATGGTAGACCCTTTAGTTTAATAAACGACACTGCATTCCAAAATATTATTAAAATGATACCGTCTACTTCACATTCTTCCATATCATCGCAAGAAGTACGAAAATGAAATGCCGTAAAAATTAAGGCAAACTTGTTTAGGGAAATGCTCAATAGAAAATTAAACGGCAAATTACTATCGCTAAAAATTGATACTGCGACTTGCATGGATCGCTCATTTTTGGGGATCAATTTGCAATATATAGATGGAAGGAAAATTATTTTAAATACCTTAGCGGTAAAAGAAATATATAATAGTCATACCGCTCTAAATATAAAAAAAATTTTAAAAGACATACTTCTCGATTATGGAATATCTGTAAAACAAATTTATTCAATAACAACCGATAACGGCTCCAACATGATCAAGCTTGCAAGACTGGTAGGAGATGATCAAGAAGATTTAGAATCCGATGACACCGATGACAATGAAGATACTAGTTATAGCGAAAACTCAAGCTGTTTGTCTACAGATGAAAATGATGAAATATATGGGAATAGAAGTAACGAAGAATTTGAATTTTCATTATCAGATGACGAAGATGTAATTTCAAATGAAACGAATGAAAGTATTGAAAAATACCGAACTAGATCAGTACGCTGTGCAGCTCACACATTGCAGCTAGCTGTGACAGACGTATTGAAAGATCAGAAAATTGCTGCAACAATAACAAACGGTAGGACAGTTTGTAAAAAATTGCGATCACCAGTTGTCAAAAGCTTTTTAAAAGCAATGCAGAAGAAAAAACCAATTATAGATTGCCCTACGCGTTGGCATTCTACGTTGGACATGTTAGAACGTCTTATTGAATTAAGAGAATGTTGTAATACAAATAAAGATCACTATTTGCATCCACAAACGTGGATAGAAATAGGCGACATAGTGAGTTCTTTACTTCCAGCCCGCATCGCAACCAAAAAGTTACAAGAAGAGCAACTTCTCATTGGAGATTTTTACAAAACGTGGACACAATGCTTATTGGATACATCGTCCATAAAAACAATATTAGCAGAGAAACTCGTCGAAAGCATTGTTCGTTCACACCGCGTTAAGACGTCTTTTGACCGGAATGACGTCTCTGAGGGTCGTAAATCCTCAAATCAGTTGTCCCGACAACGCGATTTGAACTGATTCCCTACGACCTGATCGGGTGGTAAGGATATTATTTTTCAATTATCAAGACTTTTGACAAATAAATCTAAATTTATTCGACAACTATGTACAAAATTGACGTTCTCGATTGACGACTGGAGATGAAGTGACGATGATGGTGAGGATGAACAAAAATCAAGGTTTGGAAAAGGCGTGACTTCACTATGAGCCAAGCGGATTTGTCAATTGTCATTTTTGCGAAATTGGTGAGGGAAGTGGCCGTCTCAGCTAATTGGTTAAAAGACATGCAATGGAAAGGGCAAGTGACCACGCCTCAATAACGTTCACTCGCAGGTACAGGTATACCTGCGGGTGATCCTCGCGGGAAATCCGCGTGGTCCGGGTGAGAGGCATAGCAAGCAATAAATCAGAAAAGCGCGTGATTCGAACAAAGCATGGTTGGACAAAATGTGACGATGGCTCGAATTTGGCCGTCAGATGCGGACCTAGGATCTATAAAACACTAAATTCAGACGAGGAGCGATGGCTTTTCGGAGAAATGGCTGCTATGCTTGTTTTGATGCTACGTTCTTTCTTAAAACGTGCAAGGCAGATGGGGTTGTTTTACGACCACAACTACCTGGCTTACAATTTGGAATGAAAATATTATGAAAGGTCAGAAGATCTTTAACTGCGCTGAACAACCATGAAACTCCGAGAGAAAAATTTATTTAATAATGATGTTTTCTTGGCAGGTATGTATGTTCCGCGATGTACAATTTAACATAGCTCTAAGTCAATAGTAAATTGTATAAGCTAATGGTCATCTCAATGTTTTCTTCGTAGGCATGTTTCTCGATGTGCGGTTCAACATAGTTTTGAATCAAGAACAAATTGTACAAGCTAAGAATCATCTTGCAAGGACTTGGGAATACAAGCAAAAGCTGCATAAAGAATATAGACTATCAATTAATGACACACCAAGTACTTCAACTGCAATTCAAGATGAAGTTGCAGAGGACAGTGTCGAGAAAATGTTACGAGATTTAGAGCATAACAAAAGGCGTCGTTACGATAATCATACCGTACACATTATGAATATATTGGGGAAATTTGAAGAGCATCCACGATTAGATTGTAAAGAGATGATTTTGGAATTTTGGAATAACCAAAAAAGCCAAATGCCAGAATTATATTCGATAGCAGAAGTTGCTTTAGCAGTACCACCAACACAAGTTAGTGTTGAAAGATTGTTTTCTGCTTTAAAATATGTATTATCACCATTGCGGTATAACTTATCCGATGATATTGTTAATGATATATTAATACTTAGGAATAATAAAAATGTAAATTTATAAGTTGGTAGTTTGTAAATATATTGTTATTGTTCGATTGGAAAAGTAAATCACGTCTTAATTTTAACCTATCGTGTTACCTTTACAAGCGTAATACCGGCCTCTTTTCCTCAATTTAAATTTTAAATTAATTTTATATAAAAATTAACTTACAATAAATTTATTATAACAATTCCTCTGAATTTTTGAAAAACTAATTTAATATTAAAATTTCCCTAAATTTAAATTGTAAATATCGTTCAATTTTTTAATATTAAAAATTATGTATATATTACATAGGGGGCATAAAAATTTAAAAAAGGCTTAGGTGGGGCATTGCAGAAAAACACTTGGGAAACACTGACCTATACGCTCTCTGTCCCAGGCTCTCGGTCGCGCGCTAGGTGTCTACACGCACACGTGCACGAATCGCGCCTTAAGCTCACGCACACTGTTACAGCTCAGTTATATAGGTGTCGTACGAACGACATTGTATGGCGGGATACACAAATTGTCAGAGAAACCGAAAAATACCGGTATTTCATATCGGTTACCGGTATAGTTCTGTTGGCCCAATACCGGTATCAAGATTATACCGGTATTAGATCATCGGCGTAATACCGGTATGAAAATTTTACCGGTATTAAGACCCTGGCGTAATATCGGTATGAAAATTTTACCGGTATTTGAAGGTACAACCGAAAAATACCGGTATAATACCGGTATTTCGTATACCGGTAGAAGTCCCTGCCCTTAACCAGGAAAAATGCCAAATGGAACTGGACCGAAACCGAAGAACAAGCCTTCCAGACGATGAAGGAAAAACTAGTTACCGTCCCGATACTCGCCTGCCCGGATTTTAGCGAACCATTCACGCTCCAGACCGATGCCAGCGACCACGGCCTCGGGATCTTGCTCACGTTAGGGCCCGAGGATAACGAAAAAGTCATCGCCTATGCGAGCCATACCCTCAACGCCACCGAACGGAACTATAGCGCCACCGAAAAGGAGTGCCTCGCCGTGGTTTGGGGCATCCGGAAAATGAAACCATATCTAGAAGGTTATCATTTCACCGTCATCACTGATCACCAGGCCCTCCGGTGGCTACAACAAATAGACAACCCAACCGGCCGACTGGCGAGGTGGGCACTCGAGCTACAACAATATAGTTTCGACATAAAATACCGCCCGGAAAGCACAACCATGTGGCCGACGCACTCACTCGAACACCACCGACTCCGTGCGTAAACTCGCTCCGGCCAGAGAAGGAAACCGACACATGGTATGAGCGAAAGATCGAAACCGTACAAAAAGACCCTGCATCCGTACCCGACTTTCGGATACAACAAGGGAAACTGCAGCGACACATTTTGCACCAGCTGGGCTACAACGAGGCAGACCCAAGCACCACCTGGAAAACATGCGTACCCGCCGCCGAGAGAAAAGAAATTCTCCGACAGTAACATGACGACCCTCTCGCCGGACATTTAGGCATTGCAAAAACGATAGTTTGCATTGCCCAAAAATTTTACTGGCCAGGCATGTTTCGGCAAGTGGCGCGACACGTTGGCAGCTGCAAAAGCTGCCACCAATATAAAACGTCGCCACACCAACCACCCAAACTGCTACACGCCAACCCCGGCACACCGTCTCGATCGATCCAGTCGGACCACTGTGACGGTCTCGCCGTGGGCATATCTGGCAGCTAGTAGCACTAGACCGTTTCTCAAAATGGGTCGAACTAACACCGCTCCGGAAAGCCACGAGCATCGCCGTTGCCGCGGCAATCCAGAAAGACGTAATCCTACGGCACGGAGCCCCCGAGATAATAATATCCGACAACGGGCGTCAGTTTATCGGCGAACCAATTATTAGCTCGCTGCGAGCCGCCGGCATCACCCACCGACGAACACCTCCGTACTCGCCACATTGCAACCCCGTGGAGCGGGCAAACAAGGTGGTAAAGACAATGTTGGCACAGTACGCCGGAAAGCACCACGACCGATGGGACGAAAAAATTGACGTGGCCAAATTCGCGATAAATACCGCATGGCACGAGGCGACCGGGTGCAGCCCCGCATACCTCAGTCGGGGGTTTCCCACTTGGACGCCGACCGATTGGACGCGTGCCGATTGGACGGTCCCGATTGGACGCGTTTCTTTTGGACGCCGCGCCGTGCCGATTGGACGCGTTCCTTTTGGACGCCGTGCCGATTGGACGCGTTCCTTTTGGACGCCGCACAGTGGGACGAATGTACGAAAATCCGCGACATTGACTAAAATTTGAAGTTTGTTATAAGGCTTTGGTGGCATATATAATTGCTTTAGTGCACCTTGACGAGCGGCATTCGCATATAGAAAATCGAAAAAAAAAATTTTTTATGTGCTTTATAGACGAAAAAACAAAAATTCAACATTTTTCTTACGTTTATATTTCAGTAAGCGTGAATTGAAAGAAAAAAAACTGACGAATTTTTTTTTCTTCGTCTATAAAGCAATAAAAAATTTTTTTTTTGTTATTTTTTGAAAACTTTTTATTTTTTGAAAATGATCTTTTTTCATTTTTAAAATGACTGCCGATGTTTGCCGAAAAACGGGCTTCACGGACTTTTTCCTTTGGTATTATGTGAGAGAAATGCGTTGCGAAAACACCCATCGAGACCCGTCTGCGGTTGGCATTTAGGTTTAAAAAGTGGCGGGAGCCTCCAAATAAGCAATACTGCTTTTAATACTGGCATAACTGTGTTACAATATGAGAAGAAATTCCGTTGACTTTCTCACGGGAATCTCTTCAAGATCGTCTCTGGCAGGAAACGTCCTAGATAACAGGCCCTTCTAAAATCTACCCTCTTTGACGGAGATCGAGCTCTGGCCCGATTTAATGGAAACCCACAAAAAACGAGAGTGCAGTCCCATGTAACTGCAGATTAAAATCAGACTACCCCTCCAGTTTTGGGGTATATAAACCCTTGCATTTTTACTCTCGTTGGTTAGTACTATTCTGGACACGAGTAGTGTCACGTCGTGTTGCAGTCGTTAGAATCCACGTCTAGTGAGATCGGGCTAAAGTTCCCCTTCGATCAAAGTTAACCTTAAAGACTCCGCGAGTTCGGTTTAAAGTCTATTTGGCATTATTAGTACTATCAGGCCCCGCATTGCCAGTGCGTCAACACCGAGCATCTTAGGTAATAATATTATACATACACATTATTCAATTCAGTCACGACACCACCATTGTACATATACATTCTTTATCAGAATATATTTGTGTTATTTTGGTACATTGTGCAACTTTCTTAAACCCTTAATTATTGACCAAAATCCTAATCTAGTAATTGAACGTTCCCACACGATACAATCTTACCGCTCAGATTGTATCAATTAAATTATACTAGTTACGAGGCCTACTAACAATCCTAGCGACTCCCTGATTACGCATCAGGTTCGTTCGCGCCAAACCAATAGTCCAAACAAAGATTTATCCAACCTAGTGGCTCCCCACTTTCGCACTGGGTTCGTCCACGAAAACTATACTATCCTTGTGGCTCCCTGTTCATGTAGTAACTACTGTTCAGGTTCGTCCGCATCCTAGCAGCTCCCTGTTTACGCGATTTCGCATCAGGTTCGTCTGCGCTTTATCCAACCTCCTAGCGGCTACCTAATCTTGTATTGGGTTTATCCGTGCCCTTTTACAACCTCCTAGCAGCTCCCTGATTACGCAATTACGCATCAGGTTCGTCTGCACGTCTTTCCTACACCATCCTAGTAGCTCCCTGTTCATGTCGTAACTACTGTTCAGGTTCGTCTACGCTTGATTCTATTCCTCAAACTAACAAATTGTAACCTTATTCCAAGGGTAATAATTTAACCCTTCGCCAGCCACACGCGCTACTCGCGGCCCTGGCTCGTAACAGAACTGGTGACAGCGGTGGGATATTCAATTATTTTAGGATCACTTTAATTTTGGGTTTATTATGTTAAATTACTCGTAACTGAGTACTGACAATATACTAGTTTTCGCTAGTTACGTCTGAATATTATTGACAATATACTAGTTTTCGCTAGTTACGTTTTGAATATTAATATACTAGTTTTCTCTAGTTAAAAAATTTTTTTTAAAAATGCCGAATTCATCAGCAAATACCTCTTCTGTTGACATGATGAACTTGACGGTTTCACTTGCAAATTCTATGTCGCTGTTGACGCAAAAGACATGCTTACAGAATATTACTTCGACAATTCTTACCTTTAACGGGGAAGACCCACCATTGATTCGTTTCGCGCAAACTATAGAGGACGGGTTAACTTTGATTCCGGAGGGTACGGAAACCGAGTATCTGGCAATTGTTCTAACTAAACTCGTCGGACCGGCACGTAGAAGTACATTAGAGCACAAGTTTACAACCGTAAAAACATTGGTTCAACATTTGAAGAAACGGTTCGCTCCCGGCAAGAGCTTGTCATATTACCAAGTGGAAATCGCGAAGTTACATATTCGCGAAGGAGAAAGCCTACGACAATACATCGATAGGACAAGCCATTTGGTTTATTGTACGCGCGGAGCCATGAGGGAAAAATACGAGGTCCATGCCGAAGAATTCATCAGATTGATGGAAAACGATGTCATGGAAAATTTCATCGATGGTTTACCGGATCGAGTTTCCTTTAAGGTGTCGGCTCTCTCTAAAGATATTAAAAATCTGGAAGAAGCTTACGACATCGTGCTACAGATAGACAAGAAATTAAGGAATCGGCGACAGTCGCCACGGAATGAATCACCATCAAGGTGGTCCCGCCGAGACTCTTACGACCAGGACACTCATCATCACGACCGACAAGTGTCGTACCCTCTATCTCCGAGTAGATATGACCGAAACAGGGATCGACACGCTAGGCCATCTGGTTTTGAGGATGAAAGAGGAGGACGAGCTTCTGCCTGGACCTTGCGTCACAGGAGCCCTTCAAACTCCCCCTCCAATCGTTTTGACACTTCAAGTGTAAGGGACGGGGAAAAAAGGTATACAATACTAAAAAATGCCTACAAAGAACGTTTTTCAAAGTCGTATTGTTGGCATTGCGGAACATCAGGACATGATGGTAAATTCTGTAAGAATCGTCCACGCAATCCGAAATTCCGACGAGATTCGCGAGATTCATCGGTCGAATCAAACAAATCTTTAAACTTCGATCGCGCTCACCGTACCGGCGACACGATGAGCGAAACCAAAGAAGTTCGCCCAAGAACTGTCCGCTTCGAGGAAAAACCCTTCTCAAGGAAGCACCAGCCCCGCGAATCAACATCAAAATTCCAGAACTGGAATCAGGAAAGGGAGAATTTTTAATTGATGGCGGAGCATCAGTCAATTTAGTAGTCCTTAACGCTTTGGGTACAGGAGCAGAAATTATCTCACGCGAAGAAATTGAGATAACGGGACTCACGACTACTCCAATTCGTACCTTAGGAACTACGATTTTACATATTCATGAAGCTCCTGCGTTTTTCTACGTAGTAAAGCATCTTACAATTGAAGCAGATGGACTTATAGGAAGCCCATTTTTGAAACAGGAACAAGCAGAAATTTCTTATTACCATGGGACAGTGGTACTAAGAAGTAAACCTACCAGACCTATTCGATTCTCCAATTACCAGCATGAATCGGAAACACCCACCAAACATCGCATAGATGCCCGAACGTCTCAGCAGATTGCAATTACAATAGCTAATCCAAAGGTTAAGGAAGGATATTTACCACGCATAAAAACACATGATCAACTATACATAGGAGAAGCTGCAGTCATGAATGACAGAGGAAAATGTCATGTTATGGCAACTAACACAAGTGAAGAAGCGTTGGAAATAGAAATAGAACCGCAAATTTTGGAACCTTATGATATTTTTAGTACTTCGGACGAAGATATTTATTCAGAAGCACGACACCATTCCGGTTTTAAAACTAGAGAAGATAGGATACAGGGAATCACTAAAATATTAAACTTAGACCACCTGAACAAAGAAGAAATGTGTAGTATCACCACCTTGATAAAGGAATTTCCAGACCGATTTTTCCTCCCTGGAGATAAATTAGGGAAGGCCTCCGATTTCAAGCACTCTTTACATACAACTGATGAAGTCCCTATCAACACGAGACAATATCGCTACCCTCCCGTACATCAGGATGAAATAAAAACACAGATTAATGCCTTGTTATCTGAAGGAATAATAACTCCATCGAAATCTCCGTACAATTCACCCTTGTGGATTGTACCTAAAAAACCAGATGCACAGGGAAACAAACGTTGGCGTATGGTAATAGATTTCCGCGCGCTTAACGACAAAACCATTTCTGATAAGTATCCACTACCTCAAATTACAGAAATATTAGATCGTCTCGGTGGAGCCAAATACTTCTCCGTTTTTGATCTTGCTAGTGGTTTTCACCAAATAGAAATGGATCCGAAAGACCGACAGAAAACAGCCTTTACTACACCTAATGGGCATTATGAATTTTCACGAATGCCGTTTGGTTTGAAAAATGCACCACCTACTTTTCAACGCCTGATGGACCAGGTATTAACTGGACTTCAGGGAACAGATGTTTTCGTTTATTTGGATGACATCGTGGTTTACGCTTCATCACTACAGGAACACAACATTAAAGTCAGGAAATTGCTAAATCGCCTACGAGAACATGGCTTGACACTTCAGACCAATAAATGCGAATTCTTACGGAAAGAAGTCACATATCTTGGACATATCATTTCAAGAAAGGGAGTAAAACCGGACCCTAAGAAACTAAAAGCTGTTCAGAATTTTCCAATACCCACCTCTCAGAAGAATATTCAACAATTTTTGGGGCTAGTAGGATATTACAGAAGATTCATATCAGATTTTACCACAAAAGCAAAATCATTAATCGATCTTTTAGGAAAGGGCAAAAAATTCAAATGGGCTGAAGAACAAGAAAATAGCTTCAAACAATTACGAGAAGAACTTTGTCAAGCACCTATATTACAATATCCGGATTTCAGCAAACCATTCATCATTACAACAGATGCCTCTGAATATGCCATTGGAGCTGTGCTTAGCCAAGGTGAAATAGGCAATGATCTACCGATTGCTTACGCATCACGCAGCCTAAATAAAGCAGAAAAAAATTATTCAGCAACAGAGAAAGAATGTTTAGCAATGGTATATGCCGTTATTTATTTTCGACCGTATGTTTATGGAACAAAATTCACGCTGGTTACCGATCACCGCCCGTTGGTTTGGCTACATTCTGTAAAAGATCCGACATCAAGACTTATGAAATGGAAACTCCGACTTTTAGAGTATGACTATCAAGTTCTCCACAAATCTGGAAAAACTAATAAAAATGCGGATGCATTGTCGCGTAACCCGACTACCGTCTGCCTTCCACTTATACCAAAGGAGCTCCAGGACCCCGACTTCAAGACACAGATACCGAAATCGGACGCCGGCGGTGATGCAATTGGGCAACGAATTAGGCAACTACATCGAGACCGACAAAGACGGCCGACATACCAGGATTCAAGCAGTTCAGATGAAATAGAAGAACCTGCCCTTGGAAGAGTGCAACACTCGCCAATAATAGACAGAAACAGATCCCTTCCGAGTTTGTCTCGAGAAGTGTCGATGCCGGATGAAAACCAGGACACCGCATACCATTTTTTACCCGCGGCAAACTCCACAGAAGTTTTTTCTACGGATAAAAATACGAATTTGTCCGAGGACTTGATTTCCTTTGAGGAACCGCTTGGGAACACCGTCATAGAGAATATAAACAATCCACAGGAGGTTTTACCCAATATACGAGGGGAATCATTTCATGAAACAGATGGAATTTTACAGCCCACTGTAATTCAACTACCAAACAATACAATAGGCGAAGCAAGTGCACGACAACTACCTGACCGCACAACCGACCCTTACCCATTCTTCGACGTCGCTTCGGATAGCTATTTTCCGAAACTGACCTGGAAGAATCACCGGAACCGAAACAAAGGATCACCATTTCTCCAAACACCCTTACCGCTGAGGAGGACAATTACGTACATTTTACATCTGCTGATTGCAACATAATAACCACCGTCGGAAAACTATTATTGGATACCGGATTAATAAATAAACAAGAACTTTTAGCTGCACGACCGCAAAAGGGACAAGTTTTAATTTCAAACAATGGGTTGTTTAAAACATTTAGTATTATAATATCCGATAACTTTCATGACAAAGTGAAGAAAGCAGATATAATTAGTGGTTTGAAAATCCTTCAATCAACTTTGGAACAAAAACAAGTAAAATCCTTTCGAATATCTGCCACCGGAGATCATCATAAATTACCATTTTCTGAATTTTTCAAAACAATGGAAGAAGTTTTCATGAATTCAACTCAACAAATTACAATATGCAATTGCATTATTACTACACCTTCTATAGAAGACAGGCAAGAAATCATCCAAGAAGCACATGATAGTTTAATTGGAGGACATAAAGGGGTTACAAAAACTTACAACCGCATTCGATCAAGATTCCATTGGCCACATATGCGTAACGAAATTCAAGATTATATTCGGAAATGCACAAGTTGTCAAGAACAGAAACTAGTCAGGATAAAAACTCGTCAACCTATGTTAATCACCGACACATCCCTGAATGCATTTGATAAGATTTCTCTGGATACCGTGGGACCATTACCGATTACACCTAGTGGAAACCGACATATTCTTACCATGCAGGATAATTTAACTAAGTATTGTATTGCAGTAGCAATACCCAATATCCGAACCACTACCATTGCAGATGCCTTTGCACAGCATTTCATTGCAATTTATGGAACACCCTGTGCAATACTCACAGATAAGGGAACCAGCTTTATTGGAACTTTGATGACAAATCTTTCGGAAATATTTAAAATTAAACAAATCACCACTTCTGGATACAGACCACAAACTAATGGATCACTGGAACGGAGCCATATTGTTCTCACAGAATACCTCAAACACTACATGGAAGATTATGAAGACTGGGATTTATTAATACCCTTTGCCATGTTTTCCTATAATACATCGGTTGACGAAGCCACCAACTTTACACCATATGAATTAATTTTTGGCAAACAAGCTCGAGAACCAACCTCATTTCCAACCGGTGCAAATTTAAGAACATATGGAGATTACTTAACGGAACTCATAACAAATATAGAAAAAATTCGCAACATAGACTCTTTTTAGACCGACTTCCTAACCAACCACCACACGATGTCGCTCACGGATGGGTCCAACTGGGCTATGCAGTTTCAACATGATTTCCATTCATCTAGCGCTTAAGTACACTTATTACACTACACTCGACATTTTTCACATTAAATAGTATTTAGGACGTTTCCTTCCTAATGAGAAAGCATCACGCGAACCGCGATGTTTCTTCTTGGTGGGGAGATGTTACAATATGAGAAGAAATTCCGTTGACTTTCTCACGGGAATCTCTTCAAGATCGTCTCTGGCAGGAAACGTCCTAGATAACAGGCCCTTCTAAAATCTACCCTCTTTGACGGAGATCGAGCTCTGGCCCGATTTAATGGAAACCCACAAAAAACGAGAGTGCAGTCCCATGTAACTGCAGATTAAAATCAGACTACCCCTCCAGTTTTGGGGTATATAAACCCTTGCATTTTTACTCTCGTTGGTTAGTACTATTCTGGACACGAGTAGTGTCACGTCGTGTTGCAGTCGTTAGAATCCACGTCTAGTGAGATCGGGCTAAAGTTCCCCTTCGATCAAAGTTAACCTTAAAGACTCCGCGAGTTCGGTTTAAAGTCTATTTGGCATTATTAGTACTATCAGGCCCCGCATTGCCAGTGCGTCAACACCGAGCATCTTAGGTAATAATATTATACATACACATTATTCAATTCAGTCACGACACCACCATTGTACATATACATTCTTTATCAGAATATATTTGTGTTATTTTGGTACATTGTGCAACTTTCTTAAACCCTTAATTATTGACCAAAATCCTAATCTAGTAATTGAACGTTCCCACACGATACAATCTTACCGCTCAGATTGTATCAATTAAATTATACTAGTTACGAGGCCTACTAACAATCCTAGCGACTCCCTGATTACGCATCAGGTTCGTTCGCGCCAAACCAATAGTCCAAACAAAGATTTATCCAACCTAGTGGCTCCCCACTTTCGCACTGGGTTCGTCCACGAAAACTATACTATCCTTGTGGCTCCCTGTTCATGTAGTAACTACTGTTCAGGTTCGTCCGCATCCTAGCAGCTCCCTGTTTACGTGATTTCGCATCAGGTTCGTCTGCGCTTTATCCAACCTCCTAGCGGCTACCTAATCTTGTATTGGGTTTATCCGTGCCCTTTTACAACCTCCTAGCAGCTCCCTGATTACGCAATTACGCATCAGGTTCGTCTGCACGTCTTTCCTACACCATCCTAGTAGCTCCCTGTTCATGTAGTAACTACTGTTCAGGTTCGTCTACGCTTGATTCTATTCCTCAAACTAACAAATTGTAACCTTATTCCAAGGGTAATAATTTAACCCTTCGCCAGCCACACGCGCTACTCGCGGCCCTGGCTCGTAACAACTGACTCCGATCGGGTTTAAATTTGATATGGGTACTTGTTGATAGGTACTTAACACTAATTAATTAATTAATAATTAATTAATTTATTAATCTTTATTTCATACACCACCCCATTGACAAATTTTTTGAAGAAGTTCAAAAGGCTCTAAATTCTAAATAAAGTGTTTCGGCAGGTCAGAGAATTTTGATCTAGGAAAATGAGTATAAAGGCGACAAATGAAGATATCGTCCACAATCTATTGATCAACTCGGATCCAAGAATATCAACATTGAGACCACGTCAAACTCAGAAATCTAGAATGCCTTTATTTTCGGAAACATTAAAACTCCTTAAACATGATGTACCAGAAGCAACAGAGAAAGAATTTCATGGAGAAGGTGACAGACGATGAAATGGAGATCGACGATCATTATCGAGTTGGTAGTGTCTTTCACTTAATTAGTCAATTACCTAATTAATTTTATTTCATTTCGAATATAATTTATTTTAATTTATTTATTAATATTATATTTATTTACATATTTATTTATTATTATAATATTAATTTATATATTTATTTATTAATGTCAGAACAATTATAGAATATGAGTCATTTTTACCTTATTTCCCACAATTTGAAAAAAAAAAATTTTTGACTTCAGATTCGAATTCTATAATACTGAAAACATGGATATTTAAAATTTCAAGGCGATACAAAAACTGAAAAGGGTGCTAAACGCGATGTCCAGCATTTCGGAACATTCGTCCCACTGTGCGCCATGCCGATTGGACGCGTTCCTTTTGGACGCCGTGCAGATTGGATGGTTTATGAGTAAATTATGTATATCGTTTGACAGGTGTAGGTTAGAATAGAGGATTATTTACAAGATAGTTATAAGGATATCTGAGGAATATTCATTCTTGTAGTGCATGAAACAGGAGAAAAGATACAATAATATTGCTTTGTGACGCAGATTTATTAGTTTATGACATACAGAGTTTTGATTAAAATACTACGACAAATAACAGAAATATGTTCTCGAAACAAAAATGTAATTACTTTCTTGCAAGATATATCTGGAAATATGAGTAAGGTAACGGAGCATTAAATTTCATTGTCTCTAATGCATTGTTTATTTCAAGTTATTTTTGTTGAACATATACGCGAATACATGGAATTTTATTTCCATTATTTTCAGCATTTGATCAGAAATGGAGGGAGAAATTGGATCAAAGATATCATGGATGTATTTCATAGATACATGGGAGAAATTATGCAAGCACAGATTTTAAAAACAATGTAATGCCAGTATATTTAAAATAAACAGTTTTATACAGGTAGATGAATTCCATATATTTTAATTTTCTACTTCAATTTTCTAGTTATAGAATGCTAGTTACAATTCACATTGTTTGCTTCTACTTTCAAAGAAAGACTTTTACAAAGTAACTATTTATAAGAAAAATAACTTGTAACAACGTAGTTTCATCCATATCACTGACTGTTGTACTTTCTACTTGTACATATCAAGTACAAAGGTCTCCGTTAGTCGTGTACTCGAGCAATCTGTCTTCTGAAAAAGATTTATATTAATAGCTAACAGAATTAATCTCAGTTTGGGGAAAAAGATATTGATCTGTACTAAATGTTCCACTCAAGCTAGTTCCATTATACGCGTCACTTTCATCGCAGTCTGAAAACAAATTAAAAAAATTTTACTTGAAGCATAAGTCGAACGTAGCGTTGGTAATGTATGAAAACGTACCATTTCACTTATAAACATAGTGCTGTTGTTCATAATCTTTTTAAACATCTTCAAAAGTGACCGATTGGCGGTATCCAGGAAACTAAATTATCTTGGAATAACTTAATATTGGCGTTCCTTTCTCTATTGGTGCGAGTGCGAATCCGTGTGACGTTTAAGTTTTTTTAATAAACGTTGGTAATCACTCTTTTCATCTTTGATTTGCTTTAAGTTCTCTGTAAATCTATTTTATTAAAATGTTAGTGCAAAGAAACAAAAAGAATGACGCGTATTAAAAGCGCGTGAAACCTTACCTTAAACATCCACAAATTCAACAGCGTGGTTTGGAAACGTTGCGCAAGGGTATTATTAAACGACTCAACGATGTTGTTAGTCCTCACTGTAGAACCGTATACGCTAACCTTGGATGAAATAGGAGGCCACACATTGCGCAGATATGCCGTAAACAGAAGTAAGTACATTTGGAAATGTGCCGCATATAAGGTCAGCGACTAACTGAATTTGATGTAATGCTTCTGGAAACATATCAGATGGAGTTAAAGGCATTGTCATAGCCATTGACAGAATTTCTCTTTGTGCTCCTTGCAACCGCAACTTCTACCACTTCCTTAGTAGAGCCTGAATAATAAAAAAAGGATTATTAGATGGCAACATGACAGTTTCTATGTTGTCTTGCAATCGTGGAACAAGAGAAACTATTTTTCCCAATTTGCTTCCTAATTGTCTTCGTACGACATTCACATAAAACAAAAAAGGTAGCTATTCCCTGTAAATTAACATAATTTTTTAATCTAAATTGTTATGTATTTAAAATGTTCATTACTTTCAGCAAACTATGAATTTAAATACATAATAATTTTTATATTAATATTGGGTATTATACATTTTAAATATTCATCTGGATGTAAGTATCAATGTACATAAGGCGGAAATTTAATAATAATCAAGGAGAAAATTATCGATTTTTCAAGGAAGATTAAGAAGATAGTAAACCAGATCAATGAACATGACACGGAACTTTTTTTAGTGGGATTTTATATTTGAAGTTCCCATTACTTGAGTCCTGAGACATGTCCCAATCAGCACACGTCGTCTCAAAGATGTCTGTTTCACGTCGTTTTCCCGTCTGAACATCTTATGTCCCAAAGATACGTCTTTTAGTCGCCAAAAAGATATCTTTATGGAGACGTCGTTTTCACGGCAGAGGGTGAACGTCTTTTAGCTGTCTCATTTCAGTCGTAAAAACAACGTCTCCATAAAAGATATCTTTTTGGCGACTGAGAGACGTTTTTCGGAGACGTTGTTTTTGCGGCTGAAGGTAGCTGTCTTTTAGTATAATGGCTAAAATATACTGGTTTTTAATTTTGCTATTTCTTGGAATGATAAAAAAATTAATTTTCAAAACATTATATATTTATATGATAATATTTATATTTAAAATGAATCTTTATTTAATATTAGAAGTGGAATATTTATTTCCTGATATACAGATAGTATTTATTTCATATTATGAAAAAAATATTTTTTTCTAATTATAAAATGAATCTTTACTTAATATTAGAAATGGAATATTTTTTTCCTTATATACAGATAATATTTATGTTGCGACGGCAACACCGAAGGTAAAACGTGCTTTACCGTTCCTTCAGAGGATTAAGAAAATACCTGGAAAGCAATAAAAAAGCGCATGCAGATCGACTGCGAACTGACCAGGTAAATTAGTTTATAGCTACCACTCTCCGACAATCCGACCCCGACAGACGGACAGCACATGGGACAGACCCACCGAAACGACGAGCGGACGTACGGCCATAAATTATATCAGTGACGAACGAAGACAATACGAAAAGGAATTTCCTGACAGTTCCCACTCCTCAACCCAAAGTTCTTTCCAGTGCACCCATGTCCAATTAGAAAACGTTATTTTTTCCCTACCTAAAACTACCCTTAACCAATCATGAAACTACCGAGGTGACAACAGCCAAGACGTGACGAGACAGATCAGATCGCATCAACCATCAAAACGAACAAGGCGAACTAGCTAATGCAATTCGAACATAGATCGCGACTAAGTGTACTTGTAAAGCGAAATAAACACACGATTTCTACATTCATATCTATCATTCCTTAAGTGCTCAATATCCCTTGGTGACTATTGAGAGAAGGCGTCAACCATCATTCAGTGCCTTCGTATACAATTTATTTATTGTTATTTCGTATTATGAAAAAAACATTTTTTCTCATTATAAAGTGAATCTTTATTTAATATTAGAAAAAGAATATTTTTTCCTAATATACAGATAATATTTATTTCATATTATGAAAAAAATATTTTTTTCTAGTTATAAAATGAATCTTTATTTAAAATTAGAAATAGAATATTTTTTTTTAAATATGCAGGAAATACTTTATGTTTATCATGGAAAAATATTTGTTCCAGAATATGGAAGACATACAACTTTCATATTACGAATGAAATATTAGTTTCAAATATAAAATAAATCTTGGAAAGGATAAGGGAAGAAGTGGAAGTGAAGGGGATCCTACCACCGAGTCAAACGGGCTTCAGGAGAGGAATGGGATGTATGGATAACATTTATGTGTTAAATTATTTGTTAAACAGACAAGTGAGGAGAAGAAATAGGAAAATGGTAATTTTATTCGTAGATTTGAAAGCGGCGTTTGACTCGGTGGATAGGGAAATTTTAGTGAGAGCGATGAGAGAAAGGGGGTGAGGGAAGGGTTGGTCAGGAGAAGCGAGGAACTGCTCAGGGAGACAAAAAGCAGGGTGAGAGTGGGGGAGGAGGAAGGAGAAGGTTTCTGGACGGCGAGGGGAGTAAGACAGGGGTGTCCATTGAGCCCGCTGTTATTCACGATACTGCTGGCGGACATGGACGAAGCACTGGAGAGGGGAGGTTAGGGAGGGGTCAGACTGGGAGAGAGAAAGGTGTATTCACTAGCATACGCGGATGACATCACGATGCTAGCGGAGGAGGAGGAGGGTATGAGGGGTATGATAGCGGTATTGGAGAGGTACTTGGAGGGGAAAAGACTCCAGCTCAATGCGGATAAGTCTAAGGTAATGAGATGCAGGAGGGGTGGGGGGAGATGGAAGAAGGTGAGTTGGAGGTGGAAAGGAAAAGAGATAGAGGAGGTGGGGGAATATAAATATTTGGGGTACGTGATAGAGAGAGACGGGGGGCAGAAGAAGCATGTGGAGGACAGGTTAAAGAAAGGGGCTGCGGTAATGGGGCAGGTTTGGGGGATCGGTAAGAGGAGATTTGGAAATGACTGGGGGAGGAGAGTGTGGCTTTTCGACAAGCTAGTGTGGTCCGTGATAGGTTTCGGAGTAGAGATTTGGGGTTGGAGGGAAAGAGAAGGGGTGGAAAGGTTGCAAGAGAGGTTTTTAAAATGGGTGCTAGGGGTGGAGAGGCATACGCCAGGGTACCTGGTAAGGGAGGAGCTACAGAGGGAGTTGTGGAGGGGAAGGGCAGGTTTAAGGGCGTGGGGGTTCGAGAAAAGTTAGGCGTGGGAAAGGGGGGGGGAGTTGGCAAGAAGGTACATGGAGGAGATAAGAGAAAGGTACAGAAGGGGAGGGGCAGTGGACGGGTGGGAAAAGGAGAGAGCGGATTTCTGGGAGGAGAGAGGATGGACAGAGGAGGAGGTGGTCAGAATGATGGAGGGTGGAGGAGAGGCGGTGAGCGAGGAAATAGTAAAAAGGGAAAAGAACAGGCAGAGAGAGGAGAGATGGGAAAGGATTAATGGGTCAAGATTTAACAGATGGTATGGGATGGTGAAGGGAGAGGGTGTCCCGGGGTATTTGAGGAAGGGATGGGGAGAAAGCAGATGGAAGAGGGTGGCGAGGTGTGGGGAATGAAATGAGAGAGGGGATGTACTGGTTGGACGATGAAGCGAGATTATGTAGAGTGTGTGGATGGGAAAATGAAACGTGGGAGCATGTGTGGGAGGGGTGTTTGAGGGCGGAGGAGGAAAAGGGATGGCTGGGGATGGTAAGGGAAGTGCTACGGGAGGAGGGTGAAGGGGAGGATTGGATGAGAATGGTGGATGATTGGAGAGAAGGGAGGTGTGGGAAAAGTGAAGAAGGAGGAAAAGTGGAAAAGATTGGAGACAAAGGGGATCGACCGGAAGAGGGGGTCCATACGGATAGGATGGAGGGTGCGTGTGTGTGCGTGCGTAGCTAGGGCAGGGGGAAAGGGGAGGCGGCGGATGTAGGTTAAGATCGTAGGTTAAGGTTGTAAAAAGTAGTGTAAGGACGTAGGTGTAAGGCCGTAAGTTAAGGTAGTGGTAAGATAGGTTAAGAAAGGAGGAGATGGAACGGAATTGTAACCCTTAGGGGATCAATAAAAAGCATATATAAAATAAATCTTTATTCAATACTGGAAGTAAAATGTTTACTTTTAATTTACTTTGAATTCGTGCGTGTCATTTAATTTTTTAATAGAAGTTTATCTCTTCTAATTATATGATTTCATATGATTTGAACTTTTGTAAGAATAAAAAGTAATAAACGTAACAATAGGTTCGCATGGCTCAGCGAGGAAGCACATCATCAAGTAAACGGTCATCCCGAGTTCGAATCCCGCCAACTGCATAGAAATTTCTGAATTGTAATAAGGTCCTTTCGAAGACAAATTGGTGGAATATTTCCTCAAGCACTGCATAGAGAAAAGTATATGTATATGGATAGTTTCTAATTTTTGTTATAACTTTTTTTTAAAAGATGCCCAAAAAGATGTCTTTACAAGGTAACTTTCAGACGTCTTTGAAAGATGTCTAAAAGCTGTCTTTGGACGCCCAATAGAGTCGTGAAAGATGTCTGAAAGATGCCATTGGACGCCTGTGAGGTGTAAAAAATACGTCTCTACAATGCCTGAAAAACGACCAACAGTCATTCTGAAGACGACTTTAAGACGGACAAATTTGTAACAAATGACCTTCCGGAGCCCTACCAGAGACGGTCCGGAGACATTCGCCGACGTCTTTCGGACATATGAATGTCTTGCGGCAGACATCTTTCAGCTCTCTTTGAGCTGTCTCTGTGCTGATTGGGGTTGTTGATGATCAGCCAGAGTCTAACGGTGATTTACAAAAAAAACCAATTTCACACTTTGATCTATACTAATAGCTAGCATTTAATGAGATCCTTTATTCAATGCAAATTGTTGTTCTCACTTTAGTTTTTTCTATACAGGGTGTCCCAAAACGACTGCGTAAGCGGGAAATGGGAGGTTCCTTGGGTCATTTGAAGCGACATTTTCCTTAGCAAAAATGGCGTCCGCGGCTTTGTTTAGGAGTTATTAACGAAAAACACAGACCAACCAGAGCGCGCCTAGTCGCTCGGTGGCACGGTCAGCGCGGCGAGCCGGGGGGAGGAGAGTGTTGTCGGTACGCCGCGATGTAACAGACAACAGTTTCTCGATTTGTCCCGATTTCGATGAGCTTTGGATATGTTGTAAAGACCACGATTCTGAACAACATTTCCGTTTAGACTTTTTGCCTCGCGTCTTTAGTTTACGAGATATTTGTAAAACTAGTACCGAAAGCTAAGGGTTGTACGGTCAGGTCAACGAACTGTACAGCTGATGGTAGATAGCAGGAATACGACAATCACATGTTTCGGTTTTCCTGCAGATTTGTACGCAGAGTCGATGCAAGGTTAAAATGAAGAATATCTGGAAACTAGTTATTAAAATTGGCCAGTTAAAATACCAAGACCTAATAGAGTGTGCAATGGAAGGAATTAAGTGATCTGTATTTAAAGTTTGTATGAAAATTATAGTTGTATGCTTTTTTGCTTTCAGTCTTTATATTAGAAACTTGGCTGAAAGTAATGAATATTTTAAATGCATAATAATATTTATATTAATATTGGGTATTATATATTTTAAATATTCATCTGGATGTAAGTATCAATGTACATAAGGCGGAAATTTGATAATAATCAATGAGAAAATTATCGATTTTTCTCGATATTAATTTTCTCTAATACTACATTGCTAACTGCATTAGAAAATGCCAAAGAAATATATATGGATGGTACTTTTTCCGTAAGTATTTAACAAAACCATTTATGTGATTAATATCTTTCAAGTAAAGAGAGTCTCTATTATTTGATCATTCTTTATCTGTTATTAGGTGGTACCACGAATGCCTCCTTTTCATCAACTCTAGACTGTACACATACGTTACAATGACACGGTATACCACTATTGATAATTTCCATTACGCTTATCTCACATTGTCAGATTAAAAAATGATGTTAATTTACAGGGAATCGCTACCATTTTCGTTTTATGTGAATGTCGTACTAAGACAATGTACGAAGCAATATGGAGAAAAATAGTTTCTCTTGTTCCACGATTGCAAGACAACTTAGAAACTGTCATGTGCGATTACGAGAGAGCTGCTATGGAAACTGTACGAGCACAATTGCCCAGGGTTACCATACATGGATGCTGGTTTCATTTTACTCAGGTCGAATATAACTCTTGGCATTTTTCATGTATTTTTTGTAATACTTACCTCATCAACATGCTGCATAAAGAATCTAATAATCCTTTTTTTATTATTCAGGCTCTACTAAGGAAGTGGAAGAAGTTCGGGTTGCAAGGAGCACCAAGAGCAATTCTGACAATGGCTATGACAATGCCTTTAGCTCCATCTGATATGTTTCCAGAAGCATTACATCAAATTCATTTAGTCGCTGACCTAATATGCGGCACATTTCCAAATGTACTTCTGTTTACGGCATATCTGCGCAATGTGTGGCCTTCTATTTCATCCAAGGTTAGCATATACGGTTTTCCAGTGAGGACTAACAACATCGTTGAGTCGTTTAATAATACCCTTGCGCAACGTTTCCAAACCACGCTGTTGAATTTGTGGATCTTTAAGGTAAGGTTTCACGCGCTTTTAATACGTGTCATTCTTTTTGTTTCTTTGCACTAACATTTTAATAAAATAGATTTACAGAGAACTTAAAGCAAATCAAAGATGAAAAGAGTGATTACCAACGTTTATTAAAAAAACTTAAACGTCACACGAATTCGCACTCGCGCCAATAGAGAAAGGAACGCCAATATTAAGTTATTCCAAGATAACTTAGTTTCCGGGATACTGCCAATTGAACAATTTTTGAAGATGTTTAATAAAGATTATGAGGACTTCCGTTTCCGGTTGTATGAGAGGCTGCGGTAAGTTGTTAGCTGAGCGTGATTTCTGAGTGCAAGTGTGCAGGTGAAAGAAGTGTGAGCGGAGAAAGTGGTTGCGAGGGGTTAGTGGGGTGTAGGTATAGGAGTAAGTGAAAGGGCAAGGGTGAGGGAGTGAGAGAAAGAGTAGTAGAGAAGGGCAAAGAGAATAGAGGTTAGGTTCGTGTGGCGGTAGACAGGCGGGCGCGGGTAAAAGAAGAAGGAAGGTGGCGCAATCTTGTGGGAGAAAGATTGACTAGGAGAAGGAGAGGTACAAGCGGGAAGTTTTGAATAGGGTCTGACTACGTTTGGGTAAATAGGTAGAAGTATAGAAGAAAATGAGTGAGAGGGCAGAGGTAGACAAGGGGACGGGGAAGGGGGAGGGGAAGGAAGTAAAGGGAAGATTGGGGTTGATGTTAAAGGAGGGTAACATAGAACGATGGTTCAGCACGGAAAGTGTGGACAATGTGGGGAGGAAAAGGGGAATACGGGAAGTAGAGGGAGAGGGGGACGTGGAAAAGATAATATTCAAAAAAAGTGATACGACAAGAAGGTCACCGCAAAAAGATAAAAGTGAAGGGGGAGGGGGTTTTAAAGAAATGGAGGAAATGTTCAGAGGGTTAATGGGGGAGGTGAGAAAGATGAGGGAAGAGATGAGGGGGGAAAGGGAGGAAGGGAAAAAACTATTAGATGAATGGAGACTAGAAAGGGAAAAATGGAGGGAAGAGAGGAGGGAAGAAGAATTAAATAGGGAAAAAATGAAGAAATGGGTAGAAAGCCTAGAGGGAAGGGTAGTAAGACTAGAGGGGAGAGTAGAGAAAATGGGGAGGGAGGGGAGTACGAGTGGAAATACAGACAAGAGGATTGATAGAGTAGAGGGTAAACTGGGGAAAGTGGAGGACTGGATAGGAAAAAGGGAGGAGGGAAAAGAGGTAAAAAGTGAATTAGTTTTAGATGAAAATAGGAGAAGGCTTAGGATATTGGAAATTAGGCAAGACAAGAGGGAAAGGGAGGAAAAGAAGAACAACATAATAATAAGGAGGATAAAGGTGGAGGGTAATGATCTAAAAGAGGAGATTAGGAATCTATGGGTAAAGATGGAGCTGAAAGAAGAGGGAATTAAGGAGATTAAAAAGATAGGGAAGGTAGGGAAAGACGGAAGGGGAATGGCTCTGGTGAAACTGGAGGACAGGGAGAATAAAAGAAGGGTAATGGAGGGTAAGAAAAAGCTTAAGGGGCAAGTAGAAAGGATAGATGACGATTTGACGGAAGAGGAGAGAAGGGCAAGGTGGAAAATTGAAAGAGAGGCTGAGAAAGAAAGAATGAATGGAATGAATGTTCAGGTAGGATATATGAAAATGTGGATAAATGGAAAAATGAGAAAATGGGATGAAATAGAGGAAAAGTGGATGGTAGATCAGGGAAACGAATAAAGGAGGAATCAGGGGGGGAACTTAGGGAAAAGAGGAATAGATTAGGCTATAGGATAGGTTTCTGGAATGTGGCGGGGCTGACTAATAAGGGGGAGGATTTTTGGAGAGGGATAGAGAATTGGGACGTAATTATATTATTGGAGACGTGGCTTGAGGAAAAGGGTTGGAATAGAATAAGGTATAGGCTGCCAAAGGGGTACAAGTGGGAGGTGCAGTGGGCGAAAAGGGAGGAACGTAAGGGAAGGGCAAAAGGGGGTATGCTTATGGGAGTGAGGAAAGAGCTGGATAGGGATAAAGGGGAAACAAGAATGAAGGAGGGGTTAATGAGGGTGAAAGTGAAGTTGGAGGGGGTCTGGTGGTGGGTGGTTGGGGTATATATAAACGGAGATTTAGACGCTAAGTTAGAAGAGTTAGAAGAGTGGACAGAACGGAGAGAAGAAGGGGTAAGGGTGATTATAGGGGGGGATTTCAACGCGAGAACGGGAAGGGAAGGAGGAGTTTTAGAAGAGGGGGAGGAGGAGGAGATAAGGGGATTCAGAAGATCTAGGGATTCGAAGGTAAACGGGGATGGCAAGAAACTATGTAACTACCTGGGAGAGAAGGGTTGGGGAATAATGAATGGGAACACAAGGGGGGATGAGGAAGGGGAATGGACGTATGTTGGGGCAAGAGGGAACTCAGTGATAGATTATATATTGGGGAACGAAGAAACGAGGGAAGGAGTAGAAAAATTAGTAATAGGGGACCAAATAGATTCGGACCATCTACCCGTAATAGTGTGGATAAAAGGGGTAGAGGGGATGAAAAGAGGGAGGGAGGGGAAAGGGAAAAAGAAGGACAGGGGTTGCTGGTCGGTAGAGGGAATAGAGGACTTTAGGGAAAAATTTGGAAAGAGAGCAAATATAGAGGGGGAAAGCCAGAATGTTCAAGATGCGCGCGGTTTGTGACGTAAGACACCTGCCGCCGCGCTCATATCCATTAGCTAACCACGCTTCGCGGTAGAGGCGATAACCAATCGCGGCGCTCGCGGAAGGAGCATTCGGTGGATCGATCGAATTATTGGCTAACAGAGTATCTAGATCAATCTAGAAGGATCTCGTCGTTCTGCAGGAAGTCGTTTTTTCTACTCTGTTGGCTAATAAATCTAGATCAGCCGCATGCTCGTTCTCAGTCCTTTTCTTCTCCGGCAAGGTACTCTCTCTCTGCGAGCGCGCTATATAAAATTCTCGCTTCTCTTTAGCGTTCCGTCCTTTTGCAACCGCTAGACCGCAATATTGTTTCCTTTAAAATTAATAGAAAACAGAATTCTATCCGCACGGCTAAGCGAATATAACCGCTGTTAAATAAACGACTCTCCCAGTAGAGGAAAATTAGTGGGAAGGTTTTAAACAAAAATTGTAATCATTCACGTGTTCTTAAACAACAGTTTTAATACGAATCCACATTTCAAGTGGACGCGAGATCGTGCACGCGTCAGTATCAGTTATAAATTCATTTTGTTCCAATCGCGAACATTTAGTGGTCCTTCGAGCCGGATTCGTGTAAAACGTGCGTGCAACCAACGTCGACCACGTGGCAGCCCTTGCTCATCCGCTGTTTCATAACTTCTTCCTCGTCGAAATGGAATTCTCTGGTGAGGAACTGATCCTGAGGCAGTTTGAGCTGCGTAGAAAAATCAACCGAACGGTCGAAAACCTGAACAAGAAAGGGCAAGCAAAGATAACGCACGCCGTTATCGAAACCAGGATACAAGCACTAGAGAAGCTCTGGCAAGAGTTCGACGACAATCACATAACTCTGACCTTCAGACATAAGGAAATTATGAAATCAAGCCAATATCAAAGGGAGCAAATCGCTGACTTAGTGGAAGAGGAATACCTCGAGCAGAAGGAAACCCTGAGAGAGTACAGCGACAAGCTGGAAGCAAAGACATCCAGAGCTTCGAACGCTTCGTCCTCGCACAAAGAGGAATCGTCGAATCATCATCACACGCTACCTCGAATGCACATTCCGCCATTTTCCGGACGATACGAGGACTGGCCTGCCTTTAAGGATTTATTCAGTTCGATAGTCGTCAGAGATGAGCGACTATCCGATGTCGAAAGGCTGAATTATCTCAAGGTTAGCCTGACGGGAAGTGCGTACGCTCTCATCAAGGAATTGCCTACCACGCGTGACAATTATTCACGCGCTTGGACAATTCTGATAAAGCATTACGAGAAGAAAAGAGTGTTGGTTCGATCGTGTCTAGCGAAGTTCACTTCAGTCAAGAAGCCTCAGCGCGGATCCAGTACTGAACTCGAGAACTTACTCAACTGCGTGTCGACCACCGTCAGTTCGCTCGAAAGCCTCGGCCGTCCAATACAAAGCTCAGAGGACTTGTTTGTGTACTGTGTCGTCGAGAAGCTGGACGACAAAACCCGCGCCAAATGGGAAGAGTCGATCACTTCCAGCAACGAACCTCCCTCATATGAAACATTATGGGAGTTCTTGACACGACGGCTTGATCAATTACAAGCAATGACACCAGACGATAAGAGCGAACCAAAATCGCCGTCGAAAGAGAAGAATCCGAAACCAGCACCTCGCTCAGTTCGTGCAAACCATGTGGAAAAGCGCACCTTCAAAGTGAAGTGCGCGTTGTGCGATAAAGCGCATTACATAGGGCAGTGTGAACAATACAGAGCTAAGGCCGCGCTAGATCGAAAGCGAACGGTCAGTTCCCTTAATTTGTGTTCGAATTGCCTCGGCAATCACAAACTGAGTGAGTGCAAATCAACCCGCGGATGCTTCGTGTGCGGAGGACACCATAACACATCTCTCCACGAAGCCGTCAGATCTAACGAGTCACCGGCTGAGAGCAAGGTCAATCAACACGGTTCCTCAGCCAATTCTCATCTGACGCACGATTGTCGCGATCAAGCCTCGACCGTTCTTCTGGCCACCGCTCGCTTCCATGTTGAAGACGTGCACGGCAATCGACACGCCGTACGAGCCCTCGTTGATCAAGGATCCGAAGTGTCAATGGTAGCCGAAAGCCTCGTTCAACGGCTGCGGTTGCCTCGAGTCCAGTCTTCGTTAGGCATCTTCGGAGTCGGAGGTCAACAGGTCGCGACGTCACGTGGAAAGGCTTCTCTAATCGCTTGGTCCTGCCTATGCAACGACAAGGTATTAATCTCAGCCATTATATTACCTAAACTAACGTCGTATTGCAGCAGTCCGGCAGAAAAGGCCAACTGGCCTCACTTACGAGATCTCGAGTTGGCTGATCCTGACTTCGCCTCAACCGACACTATCGAGATCATCCTCGGGGCCGATGTCTATTCGGCCATCCTCAAAGACGGAGTTCGGAAGGGAAAATCGAATCAACCAGTCGCCCAGAACACCGTTTTCGGATGGATTCTATCTGGGCGCACGGGTCCCAACCAGCCGTCTACCGCCCACCACGCTCACCAAATCTCAGTGGGAGAGTCACTTACAAACTTGGTGCGGCAATTCTGGGAGCAAGAAGAAGTCCCTTCTGTTTCCACGTCACTCACTCAGGAGGAACAGGATTGCGAGAACTTCTTCAAGACCACTCATGCTCGGAACCATGAAGGGAGATTCATTCTCAGACTCCCTTTCTCCAAGTCCGTGCCTGACTTCAAAGCCTCTCGCAAAGCTGCAGCCGCTTCTCTCTACAGAATGGAAAAAAAACTCGGTTCAAATGACGAGCTAAGGAAATTGTACGTCGAATTCATGGATGCGTACGAGGACCTTGAGCACATGAGCCGAGTCTCAAAGCCGATGCTAGGTAAGAATGCATTTTACTTACCACATCATGGAGTTTTCAGAGCTTCCAGTACGACCACGCGCTTGAGGGTTGTCTTCAACGGATCATGGAGTTCCTCCACCACGGCATCACTCAACCAGCACCTACATACTGGACCGAACTTACTGCCGAACCTCAGTGATGTTCTGCTACGTTGGCGAATGCATGTGGTCGTCCTTGTAGCTGACATTGAAAAGATGTATCGACAAATCATCCTCCACCCTGACGACCGTGACTACCAGCGGGTCCTTTGGCGGAGAACGGATCAAGAGGAGGTCCATGACTACCAGCTGAACACCGTAACCTACGGTCTAGCCTGTGCGCCTTTCATGGCAATCAGGACTCTGCATCAGTTAGCTGAAGATGAGAAAGAGAGGTTCCCAAAAGGCGCAGCGGTTTTGTTGCAGGACACCTACATGGATGATGTCGTTACCGGAGCCGCCGACGTTCAAGACCTGGTAAATTTAAAAGGGGAACTTATAAATTTGTGCAGGGCGGGCGGCTTCCGTCTTCAAAAATGGGCTTCAAATTACCCAGAGCTGCTAGAGGGAGAAAGCCAGACGAGCGCCGTATCCGTGAAGGTCAAAGGAGGGACAGTCCCGGATCCCACTCATTCGACTTTGGGATTGCTGTGGAACCCGGTGGAGGATCACTTCACATTCACCATCCGCGAGCCGTCATGCGACAACATGGTGACCAAGCGAGCGGTGCTCTCACAATGCGCTCAGCTCTTCGATCCGCTCGGCTGGCTAGCGCCAGCCATAGTAAGAGCAAAGATTATATTCCAATCCACGTGGCAGCTCGGGCTCGGATGGGACGACCCGTTGCCAGAGGACAAGGCAAAAACTTGGAGGGAGTTCACCAGCGAACTCACAACTTTACGTTCCACCCGCATTCCCAGGAACCTGGTTGACGGTTCTGACCGACAGAGCTGGGAGCTTCACGGCTTCTCCGACGCTTCAGAGAAAGCTTTCGCCGCGGTTCTCTATATCCGCTACAAAGAAGCAGGCGGAAAATACAAAGTCTCTCTGATTTCAGCCAAAACCAAGGTCGCTCCCATCAAGCAGATCTCCCTACCACGGTTGGAACTCTGTGGAGCTCATCTCTTAGCTCGGACCGCTCAACACATCATTTCGGTGCTCAAACTTGACGGAGTGCCACTCCACCTATGGACCGACTCAACAGTCACGCTCGGCTGGGTACGAGGTCATCCATCAAGGTGGAAAACTTATGTAGCCAACCGAGTCTCCGAAATTCAACGGCTCACTCCGGGCGCTCAGTGGCATCACGTCGAAGGGGCTCACAACCCAGCTGACGCTGCATCCCGGGGGCTATCACCAAAAGCTCTTTTGGAAAGCTCAATCTGGTGGAAGGGGCCGGAGTATTTACGACGTAAAAACCACCTCTTACAAGCCCACCTTGACGAGGAACCAGAAGTCAAAGAGTTACCGGAGGAGAAGAAAACGGCAATGACCCACATTGTCGAGGTAGAAGAGAATCCGATCCTCGCAAGGTTCTCGGACTACCGTCGACTGATCAAGGTGACTGCCTGGTGCCGTCGCTGGCTCAAAGTGTTGAAGTCCAGCGACAACGCTACGACATTGGAGCAGGATAACCAGCCGAGGAAACTTCTAACCAAAGGGGAGATAGAAGAGGCAGAAAGAATGTGGATCAAGCTACAACAAGAGAGAGCCTTCCAAGAGGAACTACAAGCCGCATCGAAAGGCCTTCCAATGCCAAAGCGGAGCAAGCTGCTCGTCTTGACTCCATTCCGGGACGAACAAGGCTGCTTGCGAGTAGGAGGGCGTATAAAACACTCCTTGTTAGCTTTCGACGAAAAGCATCCTCTAATCCTACCCCCTGACTCCCGATTCACTACCTTGCTCATTGAGCATGTTCACAGAAACGCTCTTCACGGAGGAGTCCAAGCCACTCTGGGAGCACTGCGCCTTCGCTTCTGGATACCAACCGGACGCAACCTGGTGAAAAGAAGCATTAGACGATGCGTAAGGTGCATTCGTTGGAGGTCAACACCGACTAGTCAAATCATGGCCGACCTACCTCAACAGCGAGTAACAGCGGCAAGGCCGTTTCTTCATACCGGAGTCGATTACGCCGGTCCGATCTGGCTCCGAACCGCACCGGGGCGGGGCCAGAAATCATACAAAGGGTTCTTCGTTGTATTTGTCTGCATGACCACGAAGGCAATCCATATTGACGCTGTTTCTGATTACAGTACCGACGCGTTCCTGGCAACGTTCCGGCGGTTCATTTCACGGCGAGGACTGTGCTCGGACCTCTACAGTGACTGCGGCACGAATTTCCAGGGTGCCGATAACGAACTGCGTCGCCTCTTCTCGGCACGAGCCCCGAGCTTCCGAGTTCTCCAGACGGAATTGACCGAGCTCAGAGTTCAGTGGCACTTCAATCCCCCCGCGGCGCCTCACTTCGGGGGGCTGTGGGAGGCAGCGGTGAAGTCCACCAAGCACCACATTCGGCGAGTCCTGGGGGAGAGTAAGCTGACGTACGAGGAGATGGCCACCTTCCTCAGTCAAGTCGAAGCATGCCTTAACTCAAGGCCGCTGTCCGCCCTATCCGATGATCCACAAGATTTGGCAGCGCTCACTCCAGGGCACTTCCTGATTGGATCAGCCATCAACGCCTTGCCAGAACCAACGCTGTTGGACCTGAAGCCGTCTCGTCTGTCTCGTTGGCAGCTGCTCGTCCAGATGCGAGATCAATTCTGGCAAAGATGGGTGCGGGAGTATCTGCACGGACTCCTCACGCGACCAAAATGGAGGCAGCCTGACGACAACTACCAGATTGGGAGACTCTGCCTAATCACAACAGAGAGCACGTCACCATGTCGGTGGCCACTCGCTAGAATCGAATCCGTCCATCCAGGGGCTGATAACAGAATCCGAGTCTGCACGCTCAAGACGGCGACAACGACTTTGGTGAGACCCATCCACAAACTCGTGCTGCTGCCGGTGAACTGCGCATCGCTCGAAATCGCCGCCGACGCACAGTCCTCGCGTGAATTGTCCGGGAACTAATAATTGTAATATTCGCATCAGCGAAGGTTCAATATTGTAATTCAAACGTGTATTGTATCCGCGCCCACTTACCTGCTTGCTGACGTCATACTCGAAAGGTAAACACGCTGCCTTCGCGATTTCAATTGTCGGGTGATGTTTCTCTTGCAACTAGAACTTTCTACACAGTCTCACGTCACATGGTAGTTCCCCCATTGGAGGTTAAGCGAACTGTATTCAACTATCGCGTCCGAATGCTTAGTCGAGTGGCGTCAACATCCAGGAATGTTTGACAGAAACATAACCTCACTTCACGATTCAATTGTTTGACCGATCGCCTCTTGCAACTATGCCTTTCGGCATAGTCTCACGAGATATCAGCCAACTTCAACAGTCGTCCTACGACTGCTGGGAGCTCCCTCATTGGAGGTTAAGTGATCGTTTAAAATTTTCATTCATTTGTTTATTCATACCGCAAAGAGACCACTTTTACTGGAGTCGTCGCACTACTTGTATCAAACTCTTCGATTGTAGATGCATGATGCAATGACCTACCGTAAAATTGATGTAATTCACGCGCGTAAAATAGCCACCGTTCTTGTAACAATTCATTGACTAATACAATTAGTCAAGGCGGGCGGCAATGTTCAAGATGCGCGCGGTTTGTGACGTAAGACACCTGCCGCCGCGCTCATATCCATTAGCTAACCACGCTTCGCGGTAGAGGCGATAACCAATCGCGGCGCTCGCGGAAGGAGCATTCGGTGGATCGATCGAATTATTGGCTAACAGAGTATCTAGATCAATCTAGAAGGATCTCGTCGTTCTGCAGGAAGTCGTTTTTTCTACTCTGTTGGCTAATAAATCTAGATCAGCCGCATGCTCGTTCTCAGTCCTTTTCTTCTCCGGCAAGGTACTCTCTCTCTGCGAGCGCGCTATATAAAATTCTCGCTTCTCTTTAGCGTTCCGTCCTTTTGCAACCGCTAGACCGCAATATTGTTTCCTTTAAAATTAATAGAAAACAGAATTCTATCCGCACGGCTAAGCGAATATAACCGCTGTTAAATAAACGACTCTCCCAGTAGAGGAAAATTAGTGGGAAGGTTTTAAACAAAAATTGTAATCATTCACGTGTTCTTAAACAACAGTTTTAATACGAATCCACATTTCAAGTGGACGCGAGATCGTGCACGCGTCAGTATCAGTTATAAATTCATTTTGTTCCAATCGCGAACACAGAATGACTGGAAGGAATTGAAGGAAAAAATAAAGGAGGTACTCGGGAAGGTGGGGAAAAAAGATAAAGTAAAAAGAAATGGCTGGTGGAATGAAGAATGTAAAATAGAGAAAAAGAAAGTAAGGGGGGAATTAAGAAATTGGAGAAGGAGGGGTGGGGAGGGAACAGAGTTTAAGAAGATGAAGAGGGCATACCAGAGGTTATGTGAGGAAAAAAAGATTAAAGAGAGGGAAAAATGGGAAAAGGAAGTAGAGGAAATAAAATCGGAAAGTCAAGTATGGAAGATAGTCAATAGAGAAAGAAGGAGGGGAACAGGGGTTAACGAAAACATAGAGATGAAAGAATGGGAGGAGCATTTTAGGAAGGTACTGGGAGGGGTGGGTTGGAGAGTAAGAAGGGGAGAAATGACGGGTAGAAGGATGGACACAGAAAGGGAAATAGAAATAGAGGAAATTAGAAGGGTAATAAAGGGACTGAAAGATGGGAAAGCGGCGGGAGGGGACGGGATTCCGAACGAAGTATGGAAATACGGAGGTTGCGAGGTAGAGGAATGGCTAATGATTTGTAATAAAGTATGGAGAGGGGAGGGTTGGCCGGAGGATTGGTCAGAGGGGGTAGTGATACCGGTAGCAAAAAAAAGGGGACAGTAATATGGTGGAGAATTACAGGGGGATAACTTTGACACAAACGGCATACAAAATATATGCAGCTGTGTTAGCGGAAAGGTTAAGACAAGAGGTGGAAGGGAAGAGCCTGTTGCCGGCAAGCCAAACCGGCTTCAGGAAGGGGCTAGGCTGTATAGATAATATTTATGTACTAAATTATTTAATAAACAGACAGGTGAAGAGAAAGGGGAGGAGGATGATTATTTTGGTCGTAGACTTGAAAGCTGCATTCGATTCAGTAGACAGAGAGGTGTTGCTAAGGGCAATGAGGAAAAGAGGGGTGAGGGAAGGGTTGGTGAGTAGGTGTGAAGAGGTACTTAGAGAAACGAAAAGTAAGGTGAAGGTAGGGGAAGAGGAAGGTGAAAATTTCTGGACGGCAAGGGGAGTCAGACAGGGATGCCCGTTAAGCCCGCTATTATTTACTCTTTTGCTAGCGGATATGGATGAGGAGTTAGAGAGGGGGGGATGGGGGGGCGTTAAACTGGGGGGTAAAAAAGTGTTCACACTAGCTTACGCGGACGACGTGGCGATGATAGCGGAGGATGAGGACGAAATGAGGGGAATGATAGGGTCTTTAGAAAGATATTTGGAAGGGAAAAAATTAGAGCTCAACACTGGAAAATCTAATGTGATGAGATGCAGGAGGGGCGGGGGGAGATGGAAGAGGGTATCCTGGAGATGGAAAGGAAAAATATTAGAAGAGGTAAGGGAATACAAATATCTGGGATATACGATCACGAGAGATGGGGGTCAAAGAACACATATTGAGGAAAGAGTAAGAAAAGGGGCATCGTTATTGGGACAAGTATGGGGAATAGGGAAAAGAAGATTCGGTAAGGACTGGAGTAGGAGAATATGGCTATTCGATAAATTAATTTGGGCAGTGATTTGCTACGGAGCTGAAATCTGGGGTTGGAAGGAGAGGGAAGGATTAGAGAGATTACAGGAGAGATATTTGAGATGGCTGCTAGGCGTAGGAAAATACACGCCGGGGTATATGATTAGAGAGGAGCTGCAAAGGGAGCTAGTGAGGGGGAGGGCGGGCCTAAGGGCGTGGGGGTATGAATACAAGTTGGGGCAAGGAAAAGGGGGGGAGCTAGCGCGATTATGCTGGGAAGAAGTGAGGAGTAGAGATAGGAAGGGTGGGCAAAGGGACGGGTGGGAGAAGGAGAGATGGGATTTCTTAGCGGAGAGGGGTTGGACGGAGGACGTGTTGTCAAAAAAGCTAGAGGAGAGGTTAGATACAACAAAGGAAGAACTAGCAGGGTGGGAAAGGTTAAAGCAGCAAGAAGAAAGATGGGAGAGAATTAGAGGCACAAAATACAATGAGTGGTATGGGAGGGTAAAAGGTGAGGGTATCCCAGGTTATCTAAGGAAAGAGTGGGGGGAGAGTAGATGGCAGCGAGTGGCAAAATTTAGATTAGGTAATGGGATGAGGGGTGAGAGGTACTGGTTGGAAGAGGAGATGAATGAATGCAGAGTGTGTGAATGGGAAAAGGAAACATGGGAGCATGTATGGGAGGTGTGTATGAGAACAGATGGGGAAAAAGGATGGCAGGAAAGTATGTATGAAGTCTTAGAGGATGAAGGGGGAGGTGAGAACTGGATGAGAAAAGTGGAAGAATGGAGAGAAGGAATGGATGGAATGAATGGAGTGGATGGGAAATAACCGGAAAAGGAAGTCCTGCGCTTGTAAATATGTAAATATATAAATATGTAAATAGCGTAGCTTTTGTAAATAATTTTTCGCTCTCTCTCTCTAAATTTAGTCATAAGTTAGTATGTAAGTTAGTATAAGTTTAGGTTAAGTAACGAAAAAGTAAGGAAAAAGTGTGTAAAATGCGGAAGAAAGGTTAAGTGGATTGTAACCCCAAGGGGAATCAATAAAGTTATGTATAATAAAGATTATGAACAACAGCACTATGTTTATAAGTCAAGTGGTACGTTTTCAAACATTACCAACGCTACGTTCGACTTATGCTTCAAATAAAATTTTTTTAATTCGTTTTCAGACTGCGATGAAAGTGATGCGTATAATGGAACTCGCTTGAGTGGAACATTTAGTACAGGTAAATATCTCTATCCCCAACCTGAGATTAATTCTGTTAGCTATTTAATCTTTTTCAGAAGACAGATTGCTCGAGTATACGATTAACGGAGCCCTTTGTACTCTATATGTACAAGTAGAAAGTACAACAGTCAGTGATATGGATGAAACTACGTTGTTACAAGTTATTTTTCTTATAAATCGTTACTTTGTAAACGTCTTTCTTCGAAAGTAGAAGCAAACAATGTGAATTGTAACCAGCATTCTACAGGGTGGGGCATTTTAAACAGGTCACCTGAATAACTCGCTTGTTTTTGAAGATAGGAGAAAATTCATTAGACCAAACTTACTTGTTATGGGGGGGCTCATAATCTGGTATTACCAATTTTTCTGTAGGTGGAGGCGTCAAGGTGATATAAAGGTCAACTCTGTTTTTTTAAACGGAACAGTATATTTTTTAGCTTACATTCTGATAGTGTTACAAGACGAATACAATGACCTATTATTAAGGTCATTCAAGGTCACTCAAGGTCAACTGCAACAGAAAACTGATTATCTCAAAGCACACTTCGAACACTTTTGTATCTTCCGTAGTTGTAGGCATATCGCTCTTGTAATTACTAATAAGGGTCACAGAACATAAACAAACATTCAATCACCATGTAAGCTTGTTTATATCAACGAATGTTATTAGTAGTTTGACTACCGCCTAGAATACAGTTTCGTAATATCCAATCTTAGTGTTCACCATATACATGTACTGCTTCCCTTATAATCCTATGACATTCACCATAAATCAGAACCATTTCCACTTTCTCCGCTATCGTATAACGCATTTTTGAAAATTGAACACTAAGATAAAGCAATATTATTGTATCTTTTCTCCTGTTTCATACACTACAAGGATTCCTCAGATATCCTAATAACTATCTTGTAAATAATCCTCTATTCTAACCTACACCTGTCAAACGATATACATAATTTACAAATAAACCGTCCATTCGGCACGGCGTCCAAAACGAACGCGTCCAATCGGCACGGCGTCCAAAAGGAACGCGTCAAATCGGCACGGGGTCCAAAAGAAACGCGTCCAATCGGGGCACGCGTCCAATTGGTCGGCGTCCAAGTGGGCATCACACAAAAAGATAAATATCTTTTGTATTGGCACTTGTTGGCGCCTAAATTTTTATGGATTATATAAAGCAATGTCTACTGATTAACCTCGCAAAAAATTAAAGAGGAGTTATTCTGACGAAAAAAGTTATTACATGATATATATTAATTTTCTGAAAAAAAAATATATCACATTCGATTGTTTATTCTATCAAAACCACCAAAGAGAATAAAAAAAAGCCATGAAATTAATCCATACACCTTCCTTTATACCCATCAGAAATAACTAGAAAGGAAGTAGAATCTCACTAGATTTTGGGTCGAATCATGGGTATGCGAAAAAAGATTTTTCGTCCTTATTTGAGCAGATTTTGGGCTGGGTAAGGGCTCATTCTAAAGAGGAAGGTTAAACGCGGCGTGCTCTTCTCGTTATATAGCGAGATTATGTTTATATCTAATAATATGAGTGTCCAAAGTAGAGGAAAACATTGAGAAAAACAACCGCAGATTCCAATGTATTTTTCTGTCTCTAAGAGATTTTTTTGACAGATATGATGAGAAGAGCACGCCGCGATGGACTTTGGGCGCGATTGCATTCACATTAGCATAAATTTCCCCATGATGACAGAGGTCCTGGGTTAGGTCTCTGATGCAGAGCCAGTCTAGAGCCAATTTTAGTTCAGCTAGTTTAGACGAGATGGCGCCTAGTCAGGAGGATTGTTTCTTTATTCTACAAGTAATAGAGATGACGTTTATTTTCAATGATACACTGCATATTACGTTATATTGTAAGGTATTTTCAATAATACACTACAAATTACGTTATATTACAAGAATTCAGTACCGAGCTGAATAGAATATGGAAATAGCAAGCAACTCCATCTCGCGCAACTGCCTAATGGCGTGTTTATCAATGTTACCAAACTTCTTTTCTGCACAGAGGTTGGTAACACTTCCTTTCTGGTTACTTCTGATGAGTATACTTTCCCTCAAGGGGGAAGTATACCCATCAGAAGTAACTAGAAAGGAACTAGAATCTCACTAGATTTTGGGTTGAATCATGGGTATGCAAAAAAAGATTTTTCGTCCTTATTTGAGCAGATTTTGGGATGTGTAAGGGCTCATTCTAAAGAGGAAGGTTAAACGCGGCGTGCTCTTCTCATTATACAGGGTGCGGCACCTAAAACAGGTCACCTGAATAACTCGCTTGCTTTTGAAGATAGAAAAAAAAGGATCAGACCAAACTTACTTGATATCGAGGGGCTCGTAATCTGATGTCATTAATTTTTTTATAGGTCGAGACGTCAAGGAGATATGAAGGTCAACTCTGTTTTTTTAAATGGAACGGTGTGGTTTTTTATTTACATTCTGATAGTGTATTTCAAGATGAATACAATGACCTATTATGAAGGTCACTCAAGGTCACGCAAGGTCAACAAATAGAGATGGCGTTTATTTTCCATGATACACTGCATATTACGTTATATTTTAAGGTATTTTCAATAATACACTACAAATTACGTTATATTACAAGAATTCAGTACCGAGCTGAATAGAATATGGAAATAGCAAGCAACTCCATCTCGCGCAACTGCCTAATAGCGTGTTTATCAATGTTAGTGTGAGATGAATACATGGATGCGGGTGCGAGAAAAAGGAAGGACAAATGACTCTATGCCGAATGTTTAGGCGTAGCGGGCAATGCCCCGCACATCACCGCCGCGTGGCGTCTCGCGGGTCAGCTGAGCGCGCGGCAAAACAATACAAAAGAAGTGTGATGTTTTGCCGATCGTGGGGAAAAACGCGAGGACGAATCGCACCTAGGGCAAGCGGCCGTTGGCCCGAACATTTTCAGACAAAGAAACAGGGCAATATAAAAGAGGACAAACGAGCGGCGCGGTATCATATTAGACAGTAAATTCGGTAGAGTCGAACAGGTCGAGGCGAATTATAAAAAAGTCGAGATAATCGTTACGGTGCTAGTCGTTAGTCGTAAAATAGTCGTCGTTGTATTTGACATCCGTGTAATTCAGTGTATCGTATCGTCTTTTGTACAATATTCGTGAATAAAAAAACCGTGCACGTAACTAGCTGTGATCACTATCCCACATTACCAAACTTCTTTTCTGCACAGAGGTTGGTAACACTTCCTTTCTGGTTACTTCTGATGGGTATACTTCCCCCTTAAATAAATCATTTCTTTAACACAAGTTTTTCGACACTTCTCTTGGTCACGAGAAATGTTATTTTCAAGTATCTGAATGTTACTAGATAGTACTCTCTATGGAAAAATATTATTGTAGATTACTCGCATATATATTCAGGTTTATGAGAAAAAAGTTTTAGTTATTTTGAACAAACTAAAAATATTGACTTTTGGCGCGCAAAACTGGCCAAATACCCCACTGTGCGGCGGCTAACAATCGCCACGGAGCCCTCCAAGTCCCCAAACCATTGCGGCTGACTGGGGACATCGTAGGGCTCCGTGGCCACCCCCAGGCCAACCTCCTACTCCGCCAGGAACTGGACCATTAGGTCCTGCGCCCGGCGGCAGTTGTTGAGGTTGGCCTGAAGCACCAACCAGGAGGACCTATGGGGCATTATTGGTGCCCACAGATCCTCCAGTTCAGCCGCCTGTGGCGTTGGGGCAGTGGGGGAAACAGTATCCCCCACATCCGCCGCAGACGGCTCAACCTCCATCACTGTGGAGGGGGAGGGGGTGGGGGGCTGGGCATTCTTGTCGATCCCCCCACTACCCCCCGGTGACCCAGAGGACGGCCCCGCACTGGCCGCCCCCTGGGTCCCTTGTTCCTTGGAGGCTTGTGAGCAGCCGGTCGCCCTACCGCGGCACATACCCCACAATGCAGGGGGGGGGGGGCGACATTCCATCGCCCGGTGGCCGGGATCGCCGCACCGGTAACAATGACCGGAGCGGTCGACCTCCGCAGTGCACCGCTGCCTCACATGCCCGAGAGCAAGGCAGCGAAAACACTGCAGAGGCCTCCCGGCCAACACCACGACATGGGCGGCGGACCAGCCCACGCGGACCGAGCCGGCCTTCTCTACAGCAATGGCCGCCGTCGCCGGGCACTGCACCCAAATGGTACCGAGTCCGCCGGGGGGAGCCTCCAGCTCCCCTACTCGTACGGACTCGGGGGTGCAGCCCCCGACGAGCTCTACCGCCGCCGCCACTTCCTGGGGGGTGACGGACACCTCGAGGCCGGTCAGGCGGAACTCCGCCTTCTTGACCGGCCTCGAGATTCTAATGTCCGTCCCCTCCAGGACGGCGGTCATTCGGGCGGCCAACTTGTCCGCCTTCTTCCCCCCATCCGCACCCGGGACCTGAATTATCAGGCCCCCGGTGACGGCCCTCTTCCAGTGGAGGGTCTCGATCCCCAGGGAATTTAAATCAATTCCCTGGCGAACCCTCCTGATCGCCTCCTCATAGGAGGCCTTGCTCCCGTCAGGCACGGTGATCGTCACCGCTGCCGTCCGGGGAGGGGCCGCCACCCGAGGAGGCGCTCCCTTGGCTCCACCGGCCTTCGTCTTGTTGGCCGGGGGCGGGGGAGGGTTATTCACTGCCGCGGCCCTCTGACGGGCCCTTCTCCCCACCATCTGCGACCATGGGACCTCGTTGGAGGTACCCACGGTTACAGGCCGCGAAGGGGCTCGACAGGTCGCGGCCGAAGGAGGAACCGAAGGGGGGGAGGGCACGACCGGAGCCGCTACAGCATCCCCGCCCCCTTCTTCCTCTTCTTCTTCTTCTTCTTTTTCATCTTCCGGTCCTCCCCCGACACCCCCTCCACAGTCGAAGCGGCGACCGAGGAGGGACCCCCTGAAACCGCCTGCAGGGGGTTGTGGGGTCGGGAGGAGCAGGAAGAGGAAAAGTCGGCACCGACCGGTGGCGGGGGGGCGACAGGGGCCGGAACACCGCGCCCCCTCGCAACCCCCGCATAACTCGGGAGGGGCGTGGGCCGCTGACCCAGCCGGAGCTCCCTTCTCATGGCCGCAAATTTTGCGTCCATGAGAGCCCCGATCTGGGCCAGCATCGCCCCGCCCCCCTACAGCAGCCCTCCTGCACTGGAGGCAGTTATCGCCTCCGTCCGAGGCCCGGCCACCCGCGGGGGCGATGCTGGCGGAATGGCAGAGGGCGCATCTTGCCTCCTCTTCACCGCCAGCAACTCCCCCCGCAAGGCATCTAGGGACTCCTGGAGCCCCTTCATTCGCCGGAGGAGGACGGCGTTCTCCGCCCGCAGCTCCCGGTTCTCCGCCTGCACCTTGTCCCACAAGGCAACAGGCGGACCCCCAAAGTTAACTGCGGCGGCGCCGTCTCCTACAGGCTGCAGGAGGGACAGGGTCGGGGAGGTGGAGAACCCCCTCCTCTCCAGTTCCCTTACAGCCGCCTCAACTTCCCGGGCGGAATCCCGGAGATCCCGGATCGCCGTTCCCGACAGATTGCCAGCCTTTCTGGCCGTCTCCTCCACGATCCTACTGGCCTCAACGGCCAGGCTGGCAATCTATCCGGGGAGCAAACCTCGCATCTCCTGTTGCCTCTCGGCAACCGAAGGTGCTTTGCCGCGAGGTCTGCGTTTCTGCCTCCCAGCGTCCTCGGGCAGAATCGGCGAAGCAGGACGCTTCCCCGACGCCCGGGAGGCCAAGGAGGCCACCGACCTCGCGCTCTCCTCCTGCCCCATCGTGCTGAGGCCGGCAGCCACGAGCCGCGCCAGAGAGACGCTGCTGAGTCGGCTGTCCCTCGAGGACTCTCGAGAGACAGCACGCGAACCCAGCCGCGTTCTCGGACGGGCTCGCACCATCTCCACCTCGCTGGGTTCAGGTGTCCCTAAACGAGGCACCTGAACCCTGCCGCCTAACTCAACTACCGCTTCCGGGCACGGCACCCCGCTCCGAGACTTTTCGTCGCTGAACATTTCATTATCATAGCGGGCTTGGTTACTACCCCCCCATTTCTGGGCGGGCCTCACTCATCACCCAATGCCAAAACTACCGATAACGGGTGCTTCTCCGCCGGTATCGGAGTCCCGACGGAGGGCCTACTACACTCCCGGGGGCGGCAGGTACCGGGAGGTCGTCAAACGCTACCGACCATCCGCCCACCCTTCGGCGTTATATATAATATAACGTGATATTTGCACCCTTCGACTTTTTTTTATAGAGGTTTATCCTCCTCGCGGGCCGGCCGGTTAAGGCAAGCCCCCCGTTCTGGCGAAACATTACCACCAGTTTACGGTATGTGGCCCTGGACAGACAACTTGCTGCCCAGGACACGTGTGCGGCGGTTTTCACTCTTACTCCGTGTGAGCCTTACCGGCAAGGGAAGCCCTGCCAGGATCCGAAGAACCCGCCGGCATCGCCTCCCACATCACAGAAGCTACTTCCCGCCGCTCTCGGGTGGACACTGCCTTGCTGCGCAGAAGGCGCAGTACAAAGCGACCAGCAGTGCCCGCCCGACCCCTTGCTCCGTTAGCCACTCACTGAAGTGAGTGCCCAGGAACCACCACGAGGAGGTGGAGCAAGAGGATTTTAGGTTTCGGACCACCGCCACTGCGGTATATCGTCCAATGGATCCGAATCACCATTAGAGGACCCCGAAACCCTCCGGTTCCCAAAACGAGTCAGTCGGCAGGACTTGAACCACATCTGTGATAATAATAGTCACCTGACGAATCAACGCCTAGCCAGAAGATCCGAATTTTTCTATTGGGGCCTGTCTCCTGGCTTCGGGTCGGCTGGCGGTCCCGTTTGTCGTTGCTCGGGGCCGGGTGGTCGGCATCGGCTGTGGCCGGGTTGGCTTTCTTGCCGTTATCTTCCCCTCCAGCAGCTCCATGAGCTCCCTCACGTATTCCGGTTCCGGGTTCATTCGTCCTCCTTCTATCGAATTACAATTTGTTATTACTTTCCGGGGTCGCCCTCGGCGACGAGGTACCGGATTATCGGTGGGAGGTGGCAATGGTATAGGATCGTGAGGAGTGTCAGGATCTTCGGCGGGATCCGGGGTTTGGTCGTCGCGGTCGTTCGCGGGCTTCAAGTCTTTCACATGTATGTGCCGGAACCATCGTTTCCCGTCGTGGAGGTCCATTATGACCGGAGACACGATCCGTTTGACCGTGTATGGCCCTGTATACTTGGGTGCGAGCTTGGCGGCGATGCCTGCTCCTTTGTCGGAGAGGGCGTGTTCTCGCTGCCACACGGATTCCCCTACGGCTGGTTTCCAGTCTCGGTGCCGCAAGTTGTAATAGCGTTTTTGGCGTCCGAACGCCTGCGCTAGGTGAAGCCTGGCCAGCTCCTGGGCTTCTTCCAAATATTTCCACCGCTGATTTGGCGGGGTGGCGGTTTCTTCGTTGCGTGTTTGCCCCGGTATTCGTAATTCCCGGCGTTGATTGAGGGAGTGATGCCCACTTGGACGCCCAAAAGGAACGCGTCCAATCGGAACGGCATCCAAAAGGAACGCGTCCAATCGGCACAGCGTCCAAAAGGAACGCGTCCAATCGGCACGGCGTCCAAAAGGAACGCGTCCAATCGACACGGCGTCCAAAAGAAACGCGTCCAATCGGGACCGTCCAATCGGCACGCGTCCAATCGGTCGGCGTCCAAGTGGGAAACCCCCCATATCAGTATGGCATGAATCGACCGTATATCATATGACTGAAAATGATGAAATAATTGAGCTGTAGGTGATAGATACTTCGAAGTAAATGAAAGAGAATGAATGTTTCTATTGCTAGAATATTTAGTTTATACAATTATCGGAAGAATGTAATCGTGGTTTAGCAATCGAGTGTCAGTGTTCCTTCGAATACTGTTATGAGCATGAGCAAATATCCTTGCTGCATAGTAAAGTAATCATGACTCGGATTTCTACATCAGTGCCATATTTTTAAACATATACTACGGAGGACACGTAGCGTGCTAAACGAATATACAGGGTGTTTCGTTCAAATCTTTACCACAGCAACGCGTGAAATTTGTTTGCAATAGTAATTTCTCTTAAGCTGACGAAAACATGTTTGAAATAAAAGTTTAACAGTATTAACATAGGTATAAACTTCAACATATAAAACTTGGAAAAAATTTTGTTTAAAACAAAAAAACAAGGTCGCTTCGACTTTTTAAACATTAAGTTGTATTTTTGATTTGATAGTGTTGTAGCTGGTGTTAAGACGAATTCAACGGTATATAATAGTATGACCTTCACACTATTAATAACGTCGCAATAGTTTTGGCGCGCTAAACTGGCCAAATACCCCACTGTGCGCCGTGACAAGGCGGCCCCCCCCCCCTACACTGGGGTCGACCGGGACAGGGGGGTAGTGTTAGTTAAATGGGGAAGGTGCTTAGTCGATGGGTGCTACAGTTCACCGAATAGTGGCTCCGATGAATTTGGGCGATACCTGGACCGGTTGGGGGACATGTTGTCCCACTACCGCCGCGGTCCGGTAATGGTCCTGGGAGACCTCAATGCCAGGTCGGCGTTGTGGGGTAACCCCGGGACCAACGCCCGAGAAGGAGCCCTGGTGGACTGGACGGAGGGGATGGAGCTCCGGTTGTTACGGGTATAGTCTGCTTCGCCGCGAATGTGGTGGTACACTCACACACCGCTAGATAGACATATACGTACACGAAGATTGCAAGGGTCCACGAAATGTAATGCCATTTCTCGATAAAGCACAGTTGGGGCTTGTACGTAGTCCCAATCGCTAGATAAAAGATCAATCTATTCCAGATGTATCCTAAAATTGCTCACTTTTGCGTTCTCGAGGCGTGATTTGCATTATTCGGCAACATGCAGCTGTATGAACAGTATTACTAGACTGGTCCGACAGCTCCAGCACTGTAGCGTCGCCCGCGGTCCGCTACATGCTGCCAAATAATGCAAATCACGCCTCGAGAACGCAAAAGTGAGCCACTGTAGGATACATCTGGAATAGATTGATCTTTTATCTAGAGATTGGGACTACGCACAAGCTCCAACTGTGCATTATCGAGAAATGGTATCACATTTCGTGGACCCATGCAATCTTCGGGTACGTATATGTCGATCTAGCGGTGTGTGAGTGTGTCAGAGAGGTTATGTACGCACGCACGGCGCGACAACGTTCGAGCAGCCGTTCCGCGGCACACTCACACACACAACGCTCGGTCGGCGTGTAAGTACATGAGTCTACAAGGATCGTAAACATCCGTAACGCGTTTATTCAAATTAGCAAAAGTTATATAAAGATTTCTAGAATATAGAATAATCAAAAAATTTTATTTCACAATATCAAATGTATTCAGCAAAAACACAATAAATAAATAATATACATATACACAGAGTTAAATAAAAGGCACACTGCTATTTTACTTTGAAATAAACGTCTTTATTTCACGGCGCGTGAGGAAGCTCTTTACGAAACGATGTCGCAGCTTCGACTGACTCTTAGAAGGAAAACCGTTGGAACCCCAAGTGGAAAACAGGGTTCCCTCATATCTCCAGACTGTTTAGGTTAGTCCTCCACAGTCCGGCTCTTGATACAAAGTATGCGAAGAATGAGTTACCTCGAAATCTCTGTTTGGAATCGATCCTGAGAACGTTCCATCGATACTTCGTAATCTCTATTTAGGAATACGATTCTGAGAACGTTGATTCAGTTTTGATAATCCAACAAAAATTATTTAAATAACGATTCGAATAAAAGATATTTTATCTTTATTCGTTATTCGAAGGTTCGAATAAAAAAAGTATCTTTACTCGACAAGGTTCGAATAAATAATTTTATTCGACGAGAATTTATGCGACAAATAAAGATAAAAAACATGTAATCTACATAATAAAAGTATATTAAAATTAATTAAATAATTAAAAGTATATTATTCTAATGAGACAATAAATTTGTCAACAAATTTGTTAACAAATGTTTGGTAAGTATACGTTACACGTGTTCTCGTTTGTACCAGGGACTTCTACCGGTATACGAAATACCGGTATTATACCGGTATTTTTCGGTTGTACCTTCAAATACCGGTAAAATTTTCATACCGGTATTACGCCAGGGTCTTAATACCGGTAAAATTTTCATACCGGTATTACGCCGATGATCTAATACCGGTATAATCTTGATACCGGTATTGGGCCAACAGAACTATACCGGTAACCGATATGAAATACCGGTATTTTTCGGTTTCTCTGACAATTTGTGTATCCCGCCATACAATGTCGTTCGTACGACACCTATATAACTGAGCTGTAACAGTGTGCGTGAGCTTAAGGCGCGATTCGTGCACGTGTGCGTGTAGACACCTAGCGCGCGACCGAGAGCCCGGGACAGAGAGCGTATAGGTCAGTGTTTCCCAAGTGTTTTTCTGCAATGCCCCACCTAAGCCTTTTTTAAATTTTTATGCCCCCTATGTAATATATACATAATTTTTAATATTAAAAAATTGAATGATATTTACAATTTAAATTTAGGGAAATTTTAATATTAAATTAGTTTTTCAAAAATTCAGAGGAATTGTTATAATAAATTTATTGTAAGTTAATTTTTATATAAAATTAATTTAAAATTTAAATTCAGGAAAAGAGGCCGGTATTACGCTAGTAAAGGTAACACGATAGGTTAAAATTAAGACGTGATTTACTTTTCCAATCGAACAATAACAATATACAGTATTTCATCGATAAATGTCCAAACCACGGGTCCGGCCAGGGACAATTGTGCGCGAGGGAAACTATTCTTTGACTTGTGCCGAACGTAGAAATAGAATGGGAACCTCGAGGAGCCTCGGTCGCCGTGAAATGTAAACAAGATAAGGGTCGGGTATATCGGTGTGAGACCACTACTAATCCGATGACAAAAACTTCTTTATTTTTCATTATTTTTTTATGGAACTTTCACCAACATATTCCTGGCATTTTTCTAATGAAAATGATACCAAATATGATATAATTCCGATGATATTTACGTGTGTAATGGACGATAGGAGGCTCGTGCGCAAGGAAACACAGCGTATGAGAAAGAAAGAGACACGGAGAGTCGCAGTCGCCGGCACAGTTCAAAGGCCCGCGGCGTCCTCACGATGTAATCCCAATATAAAACTTCTTTATTATTACTTATTTTTGTATGAGAATTTCACCAATATATTTGTGGCATTTTTCTAATTAAAATGATACTAAACACGATATAATTCGGATCATATAAAGGTATGTTATATGAACATTTACAAGTCGAGCACATCGGTGAGGCAACTTGTCCCTTCAACTTCACCCGTCCAAGACACTCTCTTGACTGAGCGAGACATTTAGCGACTCTGAAACTCAGAAAGCGGGTAGAAGCTCAGCTATAATAGTAACCAAGTTTATTTCACCATAACTAGAATTTATTACCGTTTTTTAGGAGTTTTTGCGTGATTTATTAGGAGGCATTATTCGGGTCCTAGAATTTAGGCACATAGATGCAATTTGCGACGGACAGTTGTACGGTGAATTTATCAGACCTGTCTTCTTTTCCATATACCTTTAAACCTTTATAAATATTTTCTATATTTTTCATACATAATTTTGTATTTCTGAATATTTTTTATTTCGTATATTTTTTATAGTTTTTTATATTTTGTACGGTAATAAATTCTAGTTATGGTGAAATAAACTTGGTTACTATTATAGCTGAGCTTCTATCCGCTTTCTGAGTTTCAGAGTCGCTAAATGTCTCGCTCAGTCAAGAGAGTGTCTTGGACGGGTGAAGTTGAAGGGACAAGTTGCCTCACCGATGTGCTCCTACCGTCCATTACACACGTAAATATCATCGGAATTATATCATATTTGGTATCATTTTCATTAGAAAAATGCCAGGAATATGTTGGTGAAAGTTCCATAAAAAAATAATGAAAAATAAAGAAGTTTTGTCATCGGATTAGTAGTGGTCTCCTGGTCTCACACCGATATACCCGACCCGTATCTTGTTTACATTTCTCGGCGGCATCAGCCTCTCGAGTTTGATGGCCCCTCACGGGGTATACCCCGCAGGAGTGGGGATAGTTCAGGGACAATTATGTGCGAGAAGTTTGGGACATTTATCGATGAAATACTGTATTTACAAACTACCAACTTATAAATTTACATTTTTATTATTCCTAAGTATTAATATATCATTAACAATATCATCGGATAAGTTATACCGCAATGGTGATAATACATATTTTAAAGCAGAAAACAATCTTTCAACACTAACTTGTGTTGGTGGTACTGCTAAAGCAACTTCTGCTAGCGAATATAATTCTGGCATTTGGCTTTTTTGGTTATTCCAAAATTCCAAAATCATCTCTTTACAATCTAATCGTGGATGCTCTTCAAATTTCCCCAATATATTCATAATGTGTACGGTATGATTATCGTAACGACGCCTTTTGTTATGCTCTAAATCTCGTAACATTTTCTCGACACTGTCCTCTGTAACTTCATCTTGAATTGCAGTTGAAGTACTTGGTGTGTCATTAATTGATAGTCTATATTCTTTATGCAGCTTTTGCTTGTATTCCCAAGTCCTTGCAAGATGATTCTTAGCTTGTACAATTTGTTCTTGATTCAAAACTATGTTGAACCGCACATCGAGAAACATGCCTACGAAGAAAACATTGAGATGACCATTAGCTTATACAATTTACTATTGACTTAGAGCTATGTTAAATTGTACATCGCGGAACATACATACCTGCCAAGAAAACATCATTATTAAATAAATTTTTCTCTCGGAGTTTCATGGTTGTTCAGCGCAGTTAAAGATCTTCTGACCTTTCATAATATTGTGGGATATAGTTTATTTAACAGAAAAATACAACAAAAAGAATACGGCACGGACGCAAGAAAACAAAGGACGGAACACGAATTACCACACGAAACAATCTCTCTCTCGCACTTCGCTACTAATCGCTTTTCACACACTTCTTTCGCTCGCAATTGTCGCATACGTTCTGCCTCGCACGGCTCGCTCACTCTCTCGATACACTTTCACACATACATCCAAACATACACACACACCAAGACGCTCGCGCCGCTCTTTGTCTTGATCGCGTTCGGCGGTTTCGCGCCCAAAACATTTAACGGCTGCCGCTCACCTTCCGCGGATCGCACACATCTAACATACACACGCGCATCGAACATACATACACACATTGAACATACACGCATTGGGTAATCCCCGAAATACGATCCCACACTCGGCCATTCTGACTCAACAGCCGTCCTCGGCTGCTGCATCACTCTCGCACTCGTCACTAGACTCTAGTATCCAGGGCTTCATGAGGTCCGCTGAGGTGGAAGTTTCGCTCGGACCTTCATGATCTCCGACTTTTCGGACCAGATAACGGTCGTTCCGGAGGACTCTAATGACCTCATAAGGCCCTAAAAACTTTGGAGCTAGTTTCAATCCCGGCCTTTGTTGCGTACGCTTGATGGCTACTAAATCGGATTCGCGATACATGGTAGCTTTTTTGCGCTTTTTGTTAAACGTTTTCATATTTTCCCGCTGGATTTTGGCAATACTTTGTTTAGCGTGTTCTCGCACGTCTTCACGATTTTCCTGAAAAGCCGCGACCCATTCGCTTTCTATTAGATCTCGCACCTCGGCATTTTCCTTCAGACGCATGTGTGTACCGAACAAAACGTGAAACGGCGAGGTACCTATACTGCGGCTTGCCACGTTATTTAGACATTGCTGCGCGGGCATAAGGTGTTTGAACCATTCCTCGCATTTCGGCGCCGCTAGCTTAGTCACTACCGAAATCAAGGTACGATTTATTCGCTCCGCCTGTCCATTTCCACGGGGTACGCCCGTTGTTATTAGCGAATGTTGGATATTTTCCGACATGCAGTAATCCCTAAACTCATTCGATGTAAACGCTGTCCCGCGGTCCGATATTATTTTTCTGGGATTGCCGAATATCGCGGATTGTTTTCGTAGAATGTTCACGACCTCGAGCGAGGTCGTCGACCGCGTAGCGTACAGCCAAACAAATTTCGTAAACGCGTCTACAATTACGAGGATGTGTTTGTAGTTTTTTCGGGTGGAAGGAAGGGGGCCAAGATGGTCGATGTGGTACGTATCTAAAGGCGTACTGCCCTTCTCGATCGGTCTTAGCAGCCCTTCCTGCTTCCCTGATTTACGTTCAGTCAGAATGCAAGTCAGGCAGCTCCGGATTATTTTGTCTATTTTTGCACGCATGCTATTGAACCAGTATTCCCGTCGTATCAACGTTTCTGTCTTCCCAGCCGAAAAGTGACCCTGGTCGTGTACCTTCCGGATTACCTGCGCTTGCATCTGACGAGGTACCACTAATTTTATTCCGTCTGCGTCATTTTTAAATAATATGTCGCTACGCATAATGTACTCCTCATTTTTTCCTTCTGAAACTAACGGCATTAGTCTCGATAGATCGCTATCTTCGCGTTGCGCTTTCGCTATTCTGGCGTTCATACTCGCTTCGCATTCGTCTATTACCAAGCAGGTAGGCAGCGGATATCGACTCAAAGCATCGACATGCGGCATACGCTTCCCTGCTCGATGTTGTATCTCGTAATTGAATTCCTCTAGCAGTAAGGCCCATCTGGCCACGCGTACGCACAGGTCTCTTTTTCGCATGGTGAGTGCGAACGCTTTACAGTCCGTTATTATTTTGAACGGGATGCCAAGTAGATATATTCTAAAACGACGCAATGCTCGTATAATCGCCAGCACCTCAAGTTCGTAGCTCGTGTATCGAGCCTCAGCTGCCGTGGTTTTGCCGCTCGCATAGTATACCGGATGCCACTGCTGCTTTTCGTTAAGCTGCATCAGTACTGCACCGTAACCGAGTGCTGATGCATCGGTGTGTAACTCAGTGTCCGCATTTTGCCTATACAATTGTAACACCGGTCTTGTAGACAATATGGTTTTGAGCTGTTCGAACGCGTATTTTTCCCGCTCGCTAAATACGAAGGACGTGTTTGCTTTCAGTAAATCGCTCAGTGGTCGTGCAATCTGGGAATAGCCGTAAACGAATTTTCGAAAATACCCCGTCAGTCCGAGAAAGCTCTGTACGTCTCTAGTATTTCGCGGCCGCGGGAATTTTATAACCGCTTCGGTTTTTCTCTCCGTCGGACGCACCGTTCCCCCCTCTATAATGTGCCCTAGGAAATCAATCTGTGTTTGCAAAAAGCTACACTTTCGCCAATTGATGTTTAACCCGTGATTTTCGCTAACTCGTAAGACTCGCTCTAAACGTTCGATCGCCGCTTCGTACGTTGCCGCTGGTACCACTAAATCGTCCATGTATGTCAGGACAATTTTTTCGTCAATTAATGGCCTAAAGATACTATTGATGAATTTTTGGAACACCGCGGGCGAATTACATAAGCCGAAGGGAGTATATAAGAATTCATATTGGCCATCGGGGACGATAAATGCGGTATATTTCCGACTCTCAGGGTGCAACGGTACGTGGAAGAACCCGTTTTTCAAATCGAGCGTGCTAAAGATCGTGGCAGTTTGTAACGCGTCGATTTGATCCTCGATCAGCGGTAATGGATATCGATCTTTTACAATTTTTTCGTTCAGTTTTCGATAGTCAACGCACAGCCTAGTGTCTCCAGTTTTTTTCTTCACGAGAACGACTGGGCTGGCGTAGTCTGATAGGGACGGTCGTACAATACCTTCGCTCAACCAGTCGCGAATATGCAGGTTAACCTTTTCGCGATCGCAAGGAGACAAACGCCGCGCTCGCTGATAAACCGGTTCATCGTTATTCAGAACAATTTTCATGGTTATCGGTGATTCATTTTGTTTGTTCGGCCTATAATCGCTAATTAGCTGCTCGACCAAAGATCGGTATTGCGGAGAAGTAATGGTCGAGAGGTCGATTTCGTCGGGACTAGAGATACAGTCTATATTAAAGACTTCGGGTACCTCAGCCTTGCCGTCCTTCCCCGCGTGCGCACCCTTTACCGGCGGACTAATTGAAACGCGACCCTGATCAATTCGCACGCATACCGTATTTAGAAAATCAATGCCGATCAGGAGATTCCACTGTAATAGTTCATCTTTAACTATGAAAACTGAAATTGGATAAAGGTTTCCGTCCAATTCTACCTCGGTCGCGAGTCTACCAAGAGTTTCGTTTTCTGGAGAACCGATTCCGCGAAATTTTGTTTCTGTCCGCTCTAATTTTGGCGATCCGATCGCCCGATATTGCCTAATTGGCATCAAAGAAATGTCGCTGCCTGTGTCGATCAAAGCCGAAATAGTCAGATCACCGACTCGGACTACTTTGTAATATTTATTCGCGGCGTTCGTAGAAATACAATTGGCCCTTTTGATACCGCCCGCGCTTTTAGTGGGACATTCCGCCGAAATATGGCCGAAATTCTGGCACTCGAAGCATTTCCTACCTCTGCTTCTGCTACGGCATTCGGAGCTTGCGTGCCCGCGTCCGCCACAGAAGTAACAACGTTGTTTTGTTACCTCCGTTGATTCCCCTCCAAATTTCCTATTCGGCCCAGGTCTCTCGGTAAAGCCGCTCTCGTTCGTCGATGGTTTTCCTCGAAGTGATATTTTTTCGAACGCTGTCAGCAATGACTCCGTCGTTGCATGCCCGTGTATCCTCGCCTGGTCCCTCAGGAATGGATCCGGAATCCCCGCAATGATGTAATCGATGAGCTCGTCCTCATCGATTTTTATTCGATTCGCGAGGATCACTTTGTGATGCAGGTAATCTGCGAATTTTTCATCTCGCTTCCAAAGCCGTTCCTCGAATCGTTTTCGCCGTTCCATTTTGCTAGTGTGTTGTTGGAACATCTGCTCTATTTTAATAAGCAGGTGCTCTATGGGGGTGTACAGATTTTCCCTTCGCGAGTGGAACCACTCAGCCGCTTTTCCTTTCATCCGCTGTACAATCATAACTCGCACCATTTCGTCGGTTAATTCGTGTGCGTCTCGCAGATATCGAATTTTCGCCAACCAGTCTTCACACACGTCATCGCTTCCATCAAAGTGATCCAACAGCTCCGTTATTTGTTTTACCGTCAGACCTCTAATAGAGGTCGCGGGCTGGTTTGAATTCCCTATTGTAACCGTCCTGGTCTGGACGTTGCCGCTCTGCTGTTGGGAAATCCTTAATATTTCCATTTCTCGATGTGCAATTTCAAGCTCGCGTTCCATCAGCGCTTTCTCCCGTTCTGCAATCGCCTTCTCATGTTCCAGCAATTGCAGTCGCCTTCTTAACAGCGCATTTTCGCTCATTTCTTTGTGCGAGGCGGCTGAAAAATCAGTTCCTCCCACTGGACTTTCCGCCCTTGGTTCTTCGAAGGGATCAGTCATTTCCTCCTCGACGCCGGATGGACCTGCGTCCATCAGCCTCTTATACAGGCCCACCTTTACTCCCGACGTGGACAAGCCTCGTTCGCGGAGCCTATCCTTTAACTCGGATAGTGAAAAATCGTCCACTGTTTTTTTAGCCGACGCCATAACTGTCTTTTCTTCACTTAAGTTCGCTTTTCGCACTTCACAAACTTCTCGTGCACGAACTTTAGAGTTCTCACCCGCGAACAGTATTCAGATTGTATTAAAATCCCGGACGAGCCCCCAATTTTGTGGGATATAGTTTATTTAACAGAAAAATACAACAAAAAGAATACGGCACGGACGCAAGAAAACAAAGGACGGAACACGAATTACCACACGAAACAATCTCTCTCTCGCACTTCGCTACTAATCGCTTTTCACACACTTCTTTCGCTCGCAATTGTCGCATACGTTCTGCCTCGCACGGCTCGCTCACTCTCTCGATACACTTTCACACATACATCCAAACATACACACACACCAAGACGCTCGCGCCGCTCTTTGTCTTGATCGCGTTCGGCGGTTTCGCGCCCAAAACATTTAACGGCTGCCGCTCACCTTCCGCGGATCGCACACATCTAACATACACACGCGCATCGAACATACATACACACATTGAACATACACGCATTGGGTAATCCCCGAAATACGATCCCACAATATTTTCATTCCAAATTGTAAGCCAGGTAGTTGTGGTCGTAAAACAACCCCATCTGCCTTGCACGTTTTAAGAAAGAACGTAGCATCAAAACAAGCATAGCAGCCATTTCTCCGAAAAGCCATCGCTCCTCGTCTGAATTTAGTGTTTTATAGATCCTAGGTCCGCATCTGACGGCCAAATTCGAGCCATCGTCACATTTTGTCCAACCATGCTTTGTTCGAATCACGCGCTTTTCTGATTTATTGCTTGCTATGCCTCTCACCCGGACCACGCGGATTTCCCGCGAGGATCACCCGCAGGTATACCTGTACCTGCGAGTGAACGTTATTGAGGCGTGGTCACTTGCCCTTTCCATTGCATGTCTTTTAACCAATTAGCTGAGACGGCCACTTCCCTCACCAATTTCGCAAAAATGACAATTGACAAATCCGCTTGGCTCATAGTGAAGTCACGCCTTTTCCAAACCTTGATTTTTGTTCATCCTCACCATCATCGTCACTTCATCTCCAGTCGTCAATCGAGAACGTCAATTTTGTACATAGTTGTCGAATAAATTTAGATTTATTTGTCAAAAGTCTTGATAATTGAAAAATAATATCCTTACCACCCGATCAGGTCGTAGGGAATCAGTTCAAATCGCGTTGTCGGGACAACTGATTTGAGGATTTACGACCCTCAGAGACGTCATTCCGGTCAAAAGACGTCTTAACGCGGTGTGAACGAACAATGCTTTCGACGAGTTTCTCTGCTAATATTGTTTTTATGGACGATGTATCCAATAAGCATTGTGTCCACGTTTTGTAAAAATCTCCAATGAGAAGTTGCTCTTCTTGTAACTTTTTGGTTGCGATGCGGGCTGGAAGTAAAGAACTCACTACGTTGCCTATTTCTATCCACGTTTGTGGATGCAAATAGTGATCTTTATTTGTATTACAACATTCTCTTAATTCAATAAGACGTTCTAACATGTCCAACGTAGAATGCCAACGCGTAGGGCAATCTATAATTGGTTTTTTCTTCTGCATTGCTTTTAAAAAGCTTTTGACAACTGGTGATCGCAATTTTTTACAAACTGTCCTACCGTTTGTTATTGTTGCAGCAATTTTCTGATCTTTCAATACGTCTGTCACAGCTAGCTGCAATGTGTGAGCTGCACAGCGTACTGATCTAGTTCGGTATTTTTCAATACTTTCATTCGTTTCATTTGAAATTACATCTTCGTCATCTGATAATGAAAATTCAAATTCTTCGTTACTTCTATTCCCATATATTTCATCATTTTCATCTGTAGACAAACAGCTTGAGTTTTCGCTATAACTAGTATCTTCATTGTCATCGGCGTCATCGGATTCTAAATCTTCTTGATCATCTCCTACCAGTCTTACAAGCTTGATCATGTTGGAGCCGTTATCGGTTGTTATTGAATAAATTTGTTTTACAGATATTCCATAATCGAGAAGTATGTCTTTTAAAATTTTTTTTATATTTAGAGCGGTATGACTATTATATATTTCTTTTACCGCTAAGGTATTTAAAATAATTTTCCTTCCATCTATATATTGCAAATTGATCCCCAAAAATGAGCGATCCATGCAAGTCGCAGTATCAATTTTTAGCGATAGTAATTTGCCGTTTAATTTTCTATTGAGCATTTCCCTAAACAAGTTTGCCTTAATTTTTACGGCATTTCATTTTCGTACTTCTTGCGATGATATGGAAGAATGTGAAGTAGACGGTATCATTTTAATAATATTTTGGAATGCAGTGTCGTTTATTAAACTAAAGGGTCTACCATGAACGGTAACTAAGTTGACACAGTTATCCAATAGTTTTTCTTTAATACTACTGTTGTTTCGAGAGCTTGAAATATCTGTCTCCGACGTTACCGTTTCTTCAAGTATCCGTTTCCTATTCCTATTACGTATCATAACTGACGTAAATTCAGTCGGATGTGTTGAAGACAAATGTGACAGGAGATTAGTACCATGATTTCCCTAAAAGTACATATAAAATTTAATCATCCAATATGTACAGTATTCCAATTTTCAGCTAAATTAAGAAGGTGGGATGCGGTGTACGAAGTACGAATACGACTGAGAGTAACTGCATTTACGACTACTTACCGTAATTTCGTGACCACACTCATTAATTATGCATGTCGATTTATTATCCGATGAATGATACTGGAAGTATTCGTAAACAGCATTTATCTTCTTTCGACCCATTTCTTACACTAACACTGACACTAATACTAAAATTAATACTAGAAACACTAAAAAAGAACTAAAAGTATACTAATGAACTATAATGAATAATAAATATTCTAATAAACTAAAAAGTAAGCATAAAGTAATAAATACAACATCGGATAACTATTAACTTTAATAAATAGAGTGAATGACGGTATGCAAAATATAGAACTACGGAAAAATTGACTTGATCGAAAAAGACTGTAACTTGCGACTGACCTTCCTCCGAAGTTCCATGAATAAGGAAACCTTGGCGGGGTGAAAATTTCCTCCACCAAATATTGAAAAATAGGGCCTCAGCCAATAGCAGTGTAGGAGGTTTCTTAATGAGGGCAACACCCATAGACGAAATTACAAAAAACGACAAATATAAACATTTAGTTCTTCGCACTCTGTGGAATCCATGAATTAGTCTTAGGGACACAGGCTCTTGGCGCTATGTTTGGACCTACGCTGCGTCAAGTACCACTGAGAGCGGTACGGCTAGGGCGACTTTTCCAACGGTGTCAACTGACACCTTCCAGCCGTACAAACCAATAAACTCATCAAAGAGATACGGAAAGAACTCTCAAGAATGGCATCATTTAAAATCGAAAACAGCGTAGACCCAAATTGACTCTCGAGTCGGCCACACACTAAGCACTCAATAAAGTGCAGATATGCATTCGCTTAAGGCTCGAACGTTACTAATATTCCAATGCGTCTGCAAGTTCTCGTCACGGACGCGACAATTACAACATCGCATTCTTCTTCACGTATGAACACATACATATTATCTTAGTTAGTTTCGGCATCAGAAAATATCAGTATCATATAGGTACATAGCTCGGTTTTAAATCTTTATTTAAAAAGATTATTAAATTTTTTTGTAATAAAATAAAATAAGAAAATTGACAAAATTACTGGTAAATATTAGTAAATATACTGGTATTTTCATAAAACAGTATGACGACATACCGGTATTTCGTATACCGGTAGAAATAGGTGGCTTACGCACGACATTGTATGGCAGGATACAGAAAGAGACGGAGAAACCGAAAAATACCGGTATTTCATATCGGTTACCGGTATAGTTCTGTTGGCCCAATACCGGTATCACGATTATACCGGTATTAGATCATACGGCGTAATTCCGGTATGAAAATTTTACCGGTATTCGTAATACCGGTATAGAAATTTTACCGGTATTAAGACCCTGGCGTAATACCGGTATGAAAATTTTACCGGTATTAAGTCCCTGGTTTGTACTACATTTTTATAATTACCAAACATTTGTTAGCAAATTTGTTGACAAATTTATTGTCTATATAATAATATTTATTTCGTAGCCGGAATGACGTTTTGAATCTCTATATTGAAACGAAATGAGTCGTTCCCGGGATTCCAGTTGATACCAAGGACCTTTAAATTATCGTCTGGTAACAATGGTTTGCTGGCAGCAAGACCATGATCTGAGGGATCGATATCGGCAATTAATGCAGGGCAATTGCTAGCCCATTTGCGCAATTTAAAGCCACCCTATTGCAACAGGGCAGTTACGTGGTCACGTGTTTTACGTGCTAGCCGTGGATCGTCCGCGCCGAAGACGCAGTCGTTCACATAGATTTGGTCGCGAAGAACGAGCTGCGCGAGAGGATATTTCGACCATTCGTCCTTAGCGAGTTGTTGGAGGACCCGTAAAGCAAGATAAGGAGCTGGACCGGTACCGTACGTAACGGTCAAGAGCCGATAATGTCGCAATGGTTCTGAGGGAGAAGATCGCCACAAAATCCGTTGATAGTCAACGTCCTTGTGGTCGTCAAGGATCTGCCGGTACATTATAGCAATGTCGGCGATAAAGACGTATCGATAGCGGCGCCATCGAAGAATTACAGCGGCTAAGTCCGTTTATAATTTGGGACCGATCCATAAGTGATCGTTTAGGGATGTCCCGTTCCCTGTTTTCGAGGATGCGTTGAAAATGACACGAAGACGTGTTGTAGCGCTGTGTTCCCGAATAACCGCATGATGCGGTATGTACACGGTTTGAAGTGACGGAACCGTTTGCGAACCGGTGACTTCGACCATATGACCGAGGGCCTCGTACTCGCGTAAGAACTGAGCATATTCCGCTGAATGCTCCGCGTTTCGTTGCAACCGATGTTCCTGTCTTAGGAACATGGTGTTCGCCGCGGAGAGTGAAGCCCCAATATCGATGGAAGGTCCTTCAATAAACGGCAAGCGAACGATGTACTGTCCATTCGGAGCCCGAGTGTGCGTGCGTTGAAAATGTTCCTCGCACTTTTGTTCCGCGGGAGAGAGACGCGTGACGAACGGTAACTCCCCGACTTCCCAAAATCGTCGAAGTTCGGCGTCGAGATTCCCCGAAACGTTGCAGTGGAAACTTGCAACGGAAGTAGGAGCATTGGACGCGGAAGATGGAACGGAACCGGAAAGGATCCAGCCTAATGTGGTGTTTTGAGCCGTCGGCTCGTTCACCGGGCCCTTTCGCAAACCTTCTAAAAGAAGCAACCCGTACTGATCCGCACCGATAATCAGTTCTATGGGAGCCGAGTCAAAAGGGTTGTCGTCCGCCAATTCCAGATCGCGAATATGAGAGAGCCTGACGTCGGTAGACACTTGATTTGGCAGATAGTTCGACAATGAGCGTAATACGTAAGCGCTCATGGAGTATACGGACTCGGTTTTACACGAGGCTACGGTAAATGTTGTCGATGAGCGACAAGCAACCGCGTTATTACCGATTCCGGTAATGCTGACTGAAACGCGAGAACGCGGTAGTCGGAGTCGTTGTGTTAAATTCTCGGCAATTATAGAAATGACCGAGCCTTGATCGAGTATCGCGCCAATTTTCTCTGAACGGCCAGACGGTGACCGCAGTTCGACCCATGCAGTCGCGAGCAAGACTTGCTGTGTGGCAGTCACGCGCGGAACAGAACAAGACGTGAGCGGCGATGTGACATTCTCGGTCGGCAACGTAGAGTTAGTCGATGACGCGGTACCGGTTGATGACGCAGTCGCGTTGTTGATATGTAACAAGGTGTGATGACGCCTTTTACAAATGGAACAACTCTATGAACTCGTACATTTTTTCGTCGAATGGTACGGACTCAAACAGTTCATGCACCGGTTTGTCCCTTTCGCGAACTCGACCCGTTGTTCGACAGATTTACTTTTAAACAACGCGCATTGTCCGAGTATGTGATTTGCTTTGCATAACTCGCACGGGCTCTTGACGGCAGCGGCACCGTGTAACGAAGTCGCACGAACACGACTCGATTTGGTTGCTGCCGAGTCCGCGATCCGAGAGGCCGATCCCGACGGGGCCGGCTTAATTGTTTGTAACGCGCGTATTCGCGATTTTAAAAATGTATCAAGCGCGTCAAATGTCGGACAATCTGTGTTGTCGCCGAGTTTCAACTCCCAAGCCTTCCGCGACTCGGAATCTAATTTCGTTGTTACGAAGAAAACGAGTAAGTCGCCCCAATGTTCGACAGGACGATCGAGATTTTTCAGGGCTTTTATCGCCTTGTTGGCTTTGTCGCGAAGGCTTCGCAGCTGATCGGCAGACTCGGAACGAACTTGTGGAAGGTCGTACAGCGTTTCTAAATGCGTTGTCACTAACAGCCGCTTGTTTTCAAAACACTCTACCAGGAGGTCCCACGCGATCGCGAAGCCCGCAACGGTTAGCGCAATGTTCTCGACGAGATCACTTGCCGCGCCTTGCAAACACGCTAACAAATATTCGAACCGAGATACGTTTGACAGACCTTTACGAGAGATGACCATCGCTGTAAAGCGATCGCGGAAGGTTTCCCACTCACTGAAGGCTCCAGAGAATTTCGGTAGGTTGAGCGTTGGCATTCGACTCTTGTCGTCATCAGGTTGCGAGACAGGTCCTGCTGGCGACGGCGTCGAGTCAGTACCAGATGAGTCGGCAGCTGCGAGACGAGAAAGAGTTTCCGCCATGTAGTCCGATGTTTCCATGTAGATCTCGAGCAAGTCCATGAATCGATCCTGGGTGAAATAACCCACGGTGGAACGTTCCGCGTCCGTTGCAACAGCAGAGAGCTGCTTGTGCAGAGTTTGGCACTCGGCAAAAAATTCGCTAAATCATGCGATTCGATTTTTAACGGTGGCTACCGTTAATTTTGCTTTGCCGATCTTCTTGAAATTTTCAAGGGTACGTTCGAAAATACGAGCGGCATCGATTTGTTGTTGAAGAAGCGTCTTGAGGTCACCCATTGTGAACTGTTATGGACCGACTAGTCCTTTTGTCCTTCAACTTTGAATGTCCAACGGATCACTCAACCGTCGTCAAATTGCCGAACGAGATCTTTTCACCTCACAAATGTTCTTTCTTCACCAAACTCACTGCAATCCGGCTCGAAGGACCAATGTTTTCTCGTGTAGCGAGGTTGATTTTGATAGTGGAACTATCCTGTCAAGGATATACAGCGGTATACGGGATTTAAAGAATTGCCACTTGTTCGGTCACGAAAAGAACCCTTTTGTTTATTTGTAATTAACAGACGTTCACTCCGGCGACGATAATCCCGCGATAGGCACGGTAGCGATAAGCGTCGAATCCGGAAGGTTTGGCGCGAGACGAATATAATACTGCGATAGGCGCGAATACAATGTACGTGTTGATCGTTCGCTGTCTGGATCAAGAAGACGAAGGACAACGGCAGGAACGTTTGTAATCGTAACGCGGCGCTATCGATCGAGGCGCGTGATCGATATGTAAACTCTCGCCCAATTACCGGCAATTTTGAACGTTGTAGTCCTGAACAAAGGTTAATTTGCAAATATCTTTTGTTTTAATGAGATAAGTGTTAATGATCGTAAATGCTTCATTTAAATAAGTTTTATTTACATGTGAAAGGAGTGTGAGTTTTGAATTCGCGATTCGGGCTGTTCCCTTTTTGTTATAAAAGATTCCGCTAGATTGTTCGAAAGGATGGTGGGAGTAATACAGACTACTTGTTAGAAGTGGGAGTAGGAGAAGGGTTAAGATTGTCTGATTCATCTGAAAAATAGGGTTTGAGTAGATTAGTATGATATGTAACTAATTTTCGATTGATTTGAATTTCGGCAGTTTGGTTGGGGAAAAGTCGGACGATTTTATAAAGTCCTTTAGCATTACTTGTAAGTTTTCTTGATAAACCTGGTTGAACTTGTTTATTTTCAATAGTAACGAGATCATTAACTTTAAATTTAATAGGATTTAAGAAAGACGAGTTCAGTTTGAATTTGAGTGATCGAATATAGTCGTCGTAAGTATAATGAAATTCTGGGTCTTGTTTTATAGATGAAGGCAAGTAGGCCTTTTGTCCGAAAAGAAGTTCGTACGGCGTATAACGGGTGGATTTGTGAACAGCTGTATTATAGCTAAACATTGCAAAGGTAATGTAAGTGTCCCAGTCAGTCTGTTTCTTGTTGATGTAGTGTTTAAGATAATCTTTCAGGGTGAGGTGAGATCTTTCAAGGGCTCCGTTCGTTTGAGGATGATAAGGTGTAGTTGTGATATCCCTTGTTTTGAAAAGATTACTCATTTCTTTAATAAGATTCGACATGAAATCAGTACCTTGGTCAGTTAAGAATGTTTGAGGGATACCAAAGTAAACGAAAATAAAAAGTAATTTTTCAACGATCGTTTCTGCTACATGATTTGGAACTGGAAATGCAAATGAATATTTAGTTAAATCGTCTTGGGCTGTAATAATAAATCGATTTCCCTGTTCGGTCACGGGTAGAGGTCCTACGATGTCGATGGCTAATCTTTGGAAAGGTTTTTCTGCGGTAGATGTAATTTCCATAGGCTGTTTAGTAGGTTTGAAGTTCGTTTTACTCAATTGACACGAATTGCATATTTTGATATAATTCCTAATATCGCTTTTCATGGTAGACCAATGGTATTTTTCTTTAATTTTGGAATAGGTACGATTGAAACCACAATGTCCGGATAATTTACTATCGTGGCATTCTTTAAGGATTGTTTGTATTTCGTCGCGATCCTTAGGAACAATTTTCTTTGTATTTAAAAATTTAATATTATTCGAAGGAAAAAATGAATCTAACCATTTCATTGAAAATTTCTGGTTTGACACTGTTTTTCTTTTTGGGTGGAATTAAGGTAAAGTCTTTTGATTTTATTGTGTCCTGAAGATTCATAAAACTTTGGAATAGATTACGATAATCGGTCTTATCGTAATATAAGTTCCTGGGGAATAGAATTAAAAATGTTTGATTATTATTTTCTAACTTATGTAGTCCATTGGGACTTGAAGCTAGTGTAGTTGTATCAAAATTTTCAATAATGTAATCTGCGTATTGGTTTCCTATATCTAGGTCTTCGGACCATAAAAGTACTATAGTGCCTTTTAATTTTGAAAGTGGGGCATCCTCCTTTTGGAATTCAATTAATTCAGTGTTTGTATAATGAAATTTTGTAAAATCTTGATATGTTTTATTGGGATTATGTACGTAGAACAAAGATTTAGCTTTTTCTTTTAAATTAGGGTGTAGACGCGATAAACCGTCTGCATTGGAATTCACCCTTCCTGGTTTATATTTAATTACGTACTTATATTCATTAAGACGTAAACGCCAACGGACAAGTTTCGAAGAAGGATCTTTACAGTTAAAAAGCCACTGAAGAGGTTTGTGATCTGTATAGATCGTAAATTCTCTGCCATGGAGATAAGGTCGAAAATGTTCAATGGTATTTATAATAGCTAGAAGCTCCTTTTCAGTCGTTGAATAGTTTTGTTCAGAACTATTTAGTGTCCGCGAATAGTAAGCCACGGGTTTCTTATTTGCGAGAGTACACCGCCAATGCCTACATTGGAGGCGTCGCAGGTAACGAGAAAAGGTTGAGAAAAATCAGGATATTGTAATAAAGGTTCACTCGTTAGGATTGATTTGAATGTCTCGAACGCGTTTTGTTGTTGCTTAGACCAAGCAAATTCTACGTCATTTTTACATAGAGAAGTCATGGGTTTCGCGATTGTGGCGAAATAGGGAATGAATTTTCGATAGTATCCTATCATTCCGAGAAATGTTTTTAACTGTTTAAGAGTTTTGGGAGGATCAATTTTCAGAATACACTCAATCTTCTTAGGATTTGGTCTGACTCCGTCTTTAGAGATTACGTGTCCGAGATAGTAACAGGATTCGTGTAAGAACTCACATTTGTCCGGTTGGAGTTTGAGGTTATATTCGCGAAATTTATTGAAAACGTTACGTAATTTCATGTTATGATCAATGATGTTCGATCCGTAAATAATTACATCATCCAGATAAACAAAACATTGCCTATTATTGAGCCCGGTGAAAACGTTATGCATCATCCTTTGAAATACCGCTGGTGGTTCGGTTTTTTAAACCGAAGGGCATTCGCGTAAATTCAAAGTGTCCTTCTGAAGTAGAAAAGCCGGTTTTTTGAGCATCTTCCGGATGCATAGGTATTTGGTGGAAACCAGATGCTAGGTCTAACGTGGTAAAATAATGTGCATGCCCTAACTGATCTAGAATATCTTCTATATAAGGAAGAGGGTAAGCGTCCCCAATTGTCTTCTCATTAAGTTTCCTATAGTCAATGACAACTCGCCATTTTTGCTGACCAGAAGCGTCTTCCTTTTTTGGTACAACCCAGAGTGGGCTTGACCATGGACTTGTAGAAGGTTTAATGATTCCTTGCTTTAACATTTTTTCAATTTGTCTGGATACCTCGTTCTTATGTATCTCAGGATATCTATAAGACTTGACATGAATTGGAATATCGTCAATCGTTGGAATTTGATTTACAGCTGCGGAAGTCGTAGTTAATATGTCATCAGGGAGATGAAAAATATCTTGAAATTCATGACATAACTCTACTATCGAACTCTTTTCCTCAGGATTTAAATGTTCTGTGCGTAAAGCATTTATCGATTCAAGTCTTTTGTTTTTTGAGTCATTACTAGAAGAATAAAGAATATGAGCTTGCTTAGGGGGGCGTAGGAGTGGTAAATTAGGTTTGGTGAAAGTTTTCCTTTCTGAAGATCGATTGATAATTGTAATTAAAGCTTCGTCCTTATTGACTACTTTCACGAATACACTAGGAATAATTAAAGATTCTTTTCGATCTAATGACTGATTTAGAATTATTCCTTCTTGTAAATTGAGAGGGTTTACTATCGATACTTTGACAATCATTTCTGTTCGAGGACTGATTGATATCAAATTTGTATTCGAGCGTTGACTTATATTTTGTTGGAGAGGAATTGGAAATGGAATCGCCTCAATTGAAATAGACGAATTCTGAAAATCAATTTTACAACCTTGTGTAGCAAAAAAGTCTTGTCCTAGAAGACCATCGAAAGGGATACTCGTATTAGAATCGAGAACTTGGAATTTGCAATTGAATTGGTATTTGCGAATTGATAATTGGAGTTCGGTTTCTCCAAGAGTTGCGATTGGCGCATTGACATTAATACCGTTGAGCATGATCGGTTGAGGATTTGTAATGTTTAAATTTTCAAGGCTTGATTTTTTTATTAGCGATATCGATGCTCCTGTATCAATTAAAAATTTTAGAATACCGTCAGGAGAATTAGACGATGGAGGTTCAAATAAAACGAATGTTAACTCGCTAGCGTTTAAATGAAAAGTGAATGAGTCAAGCTATGCCGTAATATTTAATTGATCATTGTTTTCAGATGTTCTTACAAGAGGATTAAAATGTTGGTTAGAGGGTTGAACATCTTTGTTGCTTAAATGAACACTTGAGTGTTGAGTGATTTGGGGATTGAACTTATTCCCGGTATTTTTATTTCGGTGAACGTTTGCAACAAATCTTTTTATGCACTCGTCGATAGAATGGCCCATATTTTTACAATATCGGCATTGAATTTGATTATTTGACCGATACGAGCTTTGATTTGGTCTATGATCATTTAGTCGATTTGGATTTTGGAATCGATTTGAATTTTGAGGTTGATTTGAATTTTGGGATTGTCTTGAATTTGTGTAATAATTTTGAAAAGCTGTTGGTCTAAAAGTTTGATTTTGTTGAGGAAAATGGGTTGGTCTAGGGTGCTGAACTGACGAAGAAGGTTGATTTTGTAGTGAATAATGGATTGATTTAGAGTTTCGGGATGTTGAATTTTTAAAGCGACAATCATTACTTGCATGATTTGTCCTACTACAATAAATTCAATTTGGGTAATTATCATATCGTATTCGAAGTGCTTTTTCTTCTGCCGAAGCAGCGGTAAATGCCTGATTAATCTTCTAAATTCCCTATATCGAAGCATTTGTGAAATTTGAGGATGCGTGTGATAAATAAAACGGTTAAGAGTCATTTTAGTTACCATTGCTATACTTCCAGGTAAAAGATTTTCGTCTTGTTCTGATTCGTGTACGGTCGCAAGGATTCGAGACGAGAGTTCTTCGATCCTTTGAAAAATTGCGATACATTTTCATTTTGCCTTTGGGTTATTGAATTTAGTTCCTCAAATAGCTGATCGAGAGTTTTTTTGTCTTGGTACAGATTTAAAAGACGATCAGATACTTCTTCCCAAGTCGTGAGGTTGCAATGAATGTCAATTTGTTCGCGTGCCTTACCGGTAATTCGACTTTTCACGTAAAGTAATAGAGCATTTTTTTGATTTTCGGCTGCTAATTCAAAGACTCCGTCAATTTGTTTTACGAAGCTACGAATTTTGTATCGATCACCGTCAAATGTTACAGGGATTAATTTAATTAAAAACGAGAGTTCGTACGTTTGCGAGGCTTGGTTTACGTTGCTAGTCATGATTACTTAGGATTTAGGAAGGGAGAGAAAGAAAAAAAAAACAGAAGGGAGGGAGTTGTCTAGATTTGACGAATATGTACTGAACAATACTCACTGCAGAAATTATCCACGACAATCGGTGCTGGAGTTGCTAGGTCCAGTATTTTCCAACCAGATTACGGAATTTCCTTCAGATGAGCCGCTTCCTTGACTTCGTTTTCACGTTCGATGTCCACGTTCTCAGCAACTTGACTGTTGCCACTCGGTTCACAGGGTAGAGTTGCTAATTCTACTTGTATTCACTGTGTGTAGAGTGCTGAATATCTAATCCTCGTCGCCAAATTTATGTTGTATTCCGGATGAGGGTTAATAAACGTTGTAGGTTTATTGTATCAAAACACTAGTTTATTAATAAAACTCCTCAACTATTACTCCGGTCACAAAGTACGAGAAGCGTTACAAGTATATAATTCGTCGGAAGTCTGACAATTCAAGATTGACAGAGATACGGAAGAGCGAGATCTAGCTGCGCTGAGGTTTCTACTAGAATGATCTGAAGAACAGTCTTTTGCGTGAACTTAAATACAAGTCCCTTAAAGGGAGAGGTAGATAACTACCATGACGCGCCATAGGGCTGATTTTCTGTATGACTAAGGGTAGTGACCGGTCGAGGTTCACTGTCGAAAACAACTATCTTACTATCTTACTATCGTCACTATTTGTCACAAAGTAAACGGTTGGTCATACAACAGTTAGTATTATTTTCGTTTTTTGTAAAGTGTGGAAAATATTTCTCTGAACGTAGGAATGTTTAGTATTATATAATATATTTTTAAGATTCAGAAATGATAAGTATAACTTAGGAAAAACGCCGAAAAAAGTGGTTTTAATTTTTTTCAACTATGACGCACCACACTCAGGAATTTCAAAAAAATTTCGCATAATACTTACGATAATATCTCATTGATAAATTAATTCTGTAGTAGTGCTCTTTCGATTTCTATATGAAATCTGCGTTTTTTCGATTTTGTTCGTGTTTTCCATGTTTTAGAACTAGAGTTTGTAACGGAAAAATCTGAAAACGATACTTAATATGTGAATTAGTATCAGAATTGTGTCAGAATATTTTCAGAATTTTGAACTCTCAATATAAATGGGAAAAATGGGCCAAAAACTGATTTTTCGACTCTCCTCAATAACTACCCTTACATATGAGATATGAGGCTGTAACTTGGCAGAGCAGGGTCTTTTAGGGTAGGCTATCGATTGGCCAAAGCTCGATTAAAAACTCGTCGAGGGAGAATTTCACCACCAAACCCGGGATAGCCTTTAATTAAAAATAATTTAAAAAATAGTCATTTTTAACTGGAGACAAATAAATACTTTTTTAATTTGTTCAACAATAACTTTTAATTAATTTACATTGATATCTTTGATTAAGATAAAGTTGTTGAAATATAATCTTCCAAACTATTTGTTACTTTCTAAATATGTATTTCATATTTATATTTATGTTTCATACATGTATAATGTTTTATATTTATGTTGTGTCATTATAATTAAAAAATGAGAATATAGCCCCAAGTGTCCCCTTTACGGACCTATTTTTAAAAAGATGGACATTTGAAAATTGACGAAATTAAAATTATCCGAAGTGAACGCTGCATCGCGATATTCAGCCGATGCGACGGCCATTGGCGCGCGGTACGAGCTGGCTGGGCGGCTATGCCCACAGGACTGCCACAGGATTTACCGTCGTGATGATTTACGAAGAGGACGTTTCGTCACGGAAGACGAGGGAAGAAAGAAGTATCCCAGCCCCAAAACGAAGAGTCAAGAGGAAGTGGAAAGTGACAGTTCGGCGACAGCCGATGCAGCGTCCACTTGAAAAAATGTTAATTTCGCGATTTTTAAAGTGTCACAATTTTTAAAAACACGTCTATAAAGGGGAGACTTAGGACCATATCCCCATAACCCGGTTTTTTTGTATTCTGTTTGCAGGGAAAAGCGGTTAGCCAGGCTTGCCATGGAGGGCACCTCGACTTGTCTCCCCGTACGTGAAGATACAGGGGCAGCGGAACCTGCAGCGCCGGCGTCAAGTGGACTTCAAGAGGATATGTGGTGCGACACTGACGCCGAAGAGGTAATAATTACCGAAGAAATCGACGAAAGAGATGCAGCGCCGACATCAAGTGGACTTCAAGAGGATATGTGGTGCGACACTGACGCCGAAGAGGTAATAATTACCGAAGAAATCGACGAAAGAGATGCAGCGCCGGCGTCAAGTGGACTTCAAGAGGAAATGTGGTGCAACACTGACGCCGAAGATGTCGTGGCAATGGCCGAAGATGTTGCAGAGAGGACATCAGGCGACATGCAGACGGAAACTGCCACCGACGAAGTGGAATATTACGTCGTGGAAAAGGAAACAACGCAGAACCAACAGGAAGACTTCTGCCTCTCGGACGGGTTGAGCATAGTTGACATGCACCACGTCTTTGAGCAGATTAAGTAGATAGGCGAACATTCGAAAATCTTAGGCTGTTCGACCAGCCACATGGAAATAAAAAGTATGAAGGGATCGGGATTCAAGACCACCCTGACTCTACAATGCATGATGTGCAATTACAGAGCCGAAGTCCATAGCCAACCTGAAAATGCTCAGGCTATGGATACGAATCGAAATGCAGTCGCAGGAACAATGCTGAACGGAGGCGGCTACAAACAAATGCAAGGATTCCTCACTGCAATTAACGTCCCCTGCATGACGAAGGAGAAATATTCCAAATGCCATGACAACATCGTGGACAAATTCATCGATGTTGCAGAAGCAGAAATGGTAGCAGCGGCTGAAGAGGAGAAAAGGCTAGCCGTTGAAAGAGGCGATGTCCTCTCATGTGGAATTCCACATATTCCTGTCGTGGCTGACGGTAGTTGGATGAAAAGATCCTACCGAACAGGAAAATATGATTCCATTTCTGGTGTCGGCGTGATAATAGGTTATCACACAAAGAAAGTTTTATGCACTGGTGTAAGAAATAAAACGTGCACCATTTGTCGCAATGCGACGGTGAAGGGTAAAGAACCACGGAAACACAGCTGTTTCAAAACTTGGGCCAGCAACAAGACGTCAACCGGAATGGAGAGCGACGCTATCGCAGAAGGGTTCATGGTCAGTGTCGAAAAACGAGGATTAATCTATTCAACACTGATTGCTGACGGCGATAGCAGTGTCTATAAGAAAATGTTAGACTGCGATCCATATAAAAATATGATTCGTGTCAAGAAAATTGAATGCACGAATCATTTGATGTGCAACTTCTGCAATAAGATGAAAGATGTTGTGAAGAAGACTCCGCCCGGCGCCTCCAGGAAAGCCGTAGAAATGAATATTCGGCGGATGCGCAAGGATATTCTGAAAGCTGCAGAATACAGATTTAACCAGAATTTGCCGACATCAGAAAAAATAAAACATTTATACAGGGTGTTTCGCAACAGGTGGGAGAAAATTTAAGGGGTGGTTCTCGACGATAATATAAGACGAAAATGAAGAATAAAAAAATTTCGATTTCGGCTTCGTTATTTAGTTATTAACAATTAAAAATCCGCCTAAAATGCTGCAACACTTCTGACAAAAGTATACGTTGCGTACGTCACACAGTCGCGCGACAGTCTCGTATCAAGTGACAAACGCATGCATACCTTGGTTCTCATTTGGGGCCCCAGCGAGATGACAATGTTTAATAGATTGTTGGACGACATTGAACCTACCTACTCGTTAAAATCCACAAGGGCATTTCTAATATCCGCCCTATGGAATTATCGAGTAGAAGGGGTCAATGCCTTTTCACTATTATTACTGAGGGGAATGAGGAGAATGTAAAGAACTGGTAATCCTTTAATGTTGAAACACTGCACTTTATTGAACTTGATTTACGTCGGGAGACTCGCTCCCAGACGGAATGGACATCTTGAGGTTGTGTGATTTCTGCTGTCGGATCGCGAACGGAAATCTTCAACGCGTGCAACGGAGATCTTGCCGCGGGCAGAGGCACGACACGCGACGCGAACAGAGCATAAGCGAGTCGACGATTTTACAACCCTTTGCAATTACAAATGGTCTTCAATGTGACCACCATTTTAATTCACATCTTTGAGGACATGCGATTTCTGCGAACGGAAATCTCCGACGCGTGCGGGAAAAATCGTCCATACAAGCCAGCATCCGTATGCACACTGGTTCAAGACAGCTGATGAGGCCAATGCCTGAGCCCGATCGATAAAACAAATGCCGATCTACAGCAGCAAATGCCCGCCGATTTACAGCTTATGCTGTGTTCGCGTCGCGTGTCGTGCCTCTGCCCGCGGAAAGATCTCTGTCGTCGAAGCATCGAAGATTTTCGTTCGCGGAGGCACCCGGTCAGGCTCCGCTCAAAATCTCCGTCGCGATCCGATGGCAGAAATCACACGACTTCAAGATGTCCGTTCCGTCTGTTCAAGTTCAATAAAGTGCAGTGTTTCAACATTAAAGGATTACCAGGTCTTTAGATTCTCCTCATTCCCCTCAGTAATAAAAGTGAAAGGGCATTGACCCCTTCTACTCGATAATTCCATAGGGCGGATATTAGAAATGCCCTTGTGGATTTTAACGAGTAGGTAGGTTCAATGTCGTCCAACAATCTATTAAACATTTTCACCTCGCTGGGGCCCCAAATGAGAACCAAGGTATGCATGCGTTTGTCACTTGATACGAGACTGTCGCGCGACTGTGTGACGTACGCAACTATAAGGACATGGCAAATGTGCCCAGCCACGTGTTTGGAGAACACAAGCACTGCAAGGAACGGGCATACTTCTGCGATGGGACGACGAAGAATGATGAACAAAACATTGTTCCAGCGTTGTCGACTATTGGAGTGTATCAACAGATACGAGAACTCATTCGATCACTGTCGGCGCACTCTGAAAGCCTCCTCTATCAGAGCAACAACAACGCGGTGGAGAGCTTTAATTCCGTCATCGCGAAGTACATTGGCGGAAAGAGAATAAATTTCGGCCAAAGGGGATCGTACGCTGCAAGATGTGCAGCTGCTGTTGTTCAATACAACACAAAAGAAGTATTGTCCCGCTTACAGAGAGCGTTTGGAAAAGAGCCGCCACAACTTTTGCAAAAGATAGAGAACCAACACAAAAAGACAAGCTTGGTAAATGCCCAAAAGAAAAGGACCACCAAGAGCACGAACAATCAGTTCCGTGCAATGAAAGATAGTGATTACGGACCAAATGCTCAGAAGCCAGATATGGACCAATGCATGTTTGATCTGCAAACGGAAAAGCATATGGTAATGCTAAACGATTGGCAGAAAGATAAGAAAAACATTGAGCAGGATACCGTTGGACAAGGCAAAAGCAGAAAGTGGTTGGCGCACACGTCAAAACTTTTGACAGCGTCCAACTTCGGCAAAGTGTGCCGCCGACGCAAAGGAACGCTGTGTGGCAAGATGGTGCAGACGTTGCTCTACCCACGCGTGCTAAACGTTCCTGCTGTAGAGTATGGACAGCAGAACGAAGACATTGCTCGCGAAGAATTGTCGAGAAGGGCAAACATTGAAATTAGAAAATGTGGCCTTTTCATTGATGCATCGATTCCCTATTTGGGAGCATCACCGGATGGTGTAATCGATGACAACGGTATTGTGGAAATAAAGTGCCCAAAAACCGCAGAAAAAGTAACGCCAGAAGAGGCAATACTTACAATAAAAGCTGTCAAGGGAATATTTACAGACAGTACGGGTAGCGCATTGCGCAAAACACACCCGTACTTCTACCAAGTGCAAAGACAATTACATATAACGGGCAGAAAGTACTGTCTCTTTTGTTTATGGACAACAAAAGGAGTAAAGTCAGTTCGTGTCAACAGAGACGACGAATTTTGGAAAAACCAAATGGAGCCAAAATTGTCGCGGTTTTATATAAATTGTATGCTGCCCGAAATCGTGGACAGCAGATATACTAGAGGCATGCCCATTCGGGAGCCTCAGTATATTCTAGATGAGCAAACTGTAATATCAGAAAGAAAAGTTGCAACTGTCCGACGTCGAGTTGCACTTACGAGTGCAAACCCACTGATTCGATCAGCTGGTGATACATAATTGAGTCCGACGTCGAGCTGCACACTTGCAAATAAGTGTGCAGACTCACTGATTCCATCAGCGATTGAAAAAAAATATTTAAATATTATAATACAGTTGCAACTGTCCGACGTCGAGTTGCACTTACGAGTGCAAACCCACTGATTCGATCAGCTGGTGATTCATAATTGTGGGATTGTATTTCGGGGATTACCCAATACGTGTATGTTCGATGTGTGTATGTATGTATGTTCGATGCGCGTATGTATGTTTGATGTGTGTGATCCGCGGGAGGTGAGCGGCAGCCGTTGAATGTTTTGGCCGCGGAACCGCCGATCGCGAATCAAGACCTTAGACCATTAAATAGATAGACCCGGCATAGGTATAGTATGTGTATAGGAAAACCGAGAGTGCAGCTCGGCAAAGATAACGTACCGCGTGACGTCACAAGATAAGTCTTAAGATAATTTCAAAATGGCTGAAACGGCAGACCGACGCCAACTGTCGCCGACACGACGCCATTATACATTTGCTCCGTGTGAATTTTTTTTAGTAATTCGAAATGGTGCGAACGTGCTGTATAAAAAGTTGCAGCGAAAGCACCAGTTCTGCTACCAACGTATCATTTCATCAGTAAGTATTTTATTACTGTTAATTTTTGATATTATATAGCCAAATACAATATCGCATAATCTATAACTGGTAAAATGAATATTTGATGTTTATTATATACAAGGTTTTTTTTTGTACTGGTTGTCAAATAATTAATGGTTATTTATTGTCCCTTGCTTTACATTAATTGCAGATTTCCTAAAAATCCTGAATTAAGAAAACAATGGATTCAACAAACAAACGTAGAATATTTTGCTACGGCACGAGTCTGTTCCAAGCATTTCAGTGATGAGTGTTTTAATCAATCTGGGTGGAGTACAAGGCGAGTATTGAAATGCGATGCTCTCCCTACTCTATTAATTGCTGAAGCAGATTCTGAGCAAAATGCCGCAGTAACAGAAATTATGGAACCGGGGACGTCCTCAAAAAGGAAGCGTAAAATATATCTTGGAGATTTCACAAATTCCGACATGGAAGAGAATAAAGAAAACTATGTGAATATTGTTAATGCGACAATTTCGAAAAAAAATAGAGTGATAAAAACATTACTCGATAAAACTAAAAGGCTTGAAAAAAGAGTTACTGACTTACAAACATTGGTGGATGAGCTACAAAATAATGCTATGATTACAGAAGATGCCTCTATACGTCTTTCGGTACGTATAAACTTCAACAACTTAAGTCTGAAACATTTTATTACTTAATTGCTTTGCTTTACTTTGTTTTACTTTGTTTTACTTTGGTTTTCTTGGCTTTACTTTGGTTTTACATAATATTTGAAAGTGTTGTATATGAATGTTTTTTCTTATATTTTCTTCTATTGCTTCCACCTCTATGTTTTATTTCTGTTTTTGTTGTTTCACTTTAGGAAAGTTTACCTCCTTGCACCAAAACACTGTTTAAACAGTTGTTAGCATCGCAACATACAGTATACCCTGATATTCTGAAAACATTTGCACTCACGTTGAATTTTTATTCGCCAAAAGCTTATAATTACGTCAGACAAACATTCCAAAACACTTTACCCCATCCCAGAACTCTGCAGAGGTGGTACTCTACGATTGAATGTAAACCTGGCTTTCATAAAGAATCCATGCATGCGTTAGAAATTAAGGTTAAAGAGTGTCAAGCTAAAGGTAAAGCATGTGTGTGTGCGTTAATGCTTGATGAAATGGCGATCCACAAAAAGATTGAGTGGGATGGCGAAAACTTTGTTGGGTCAGTTTTAAGAATATATTTCAACTATATGTACTTTTATACGCTACTAAATCATAATAATCATTTGTTGTCAATAAGGTTTCCAATAATACATACAGGTATTCTACATTGCAGGTATGTGGACATTGGCATGGATGACCAAAGTGATAATCCAGCAGAAGCGAAGGAAGCACTTGTATTTTTATTAAATTGTGTAAATGATAGGTGGAAATTGCCGGTAGGCTATTTTTTAATCGATGGCCTATCAGGAATCCAGAAAAGCAATTTAGTTAAAATGTGTCTGCAGTTGTTCCATGATAGTGGAGTTACAATATGCAGTGTAACATTTGACGGCACCAACGCAAATTTAGCTATGGCAATGTGCCTTGGAGCAAATCTGTCAGCAGCATGTTTAAATCCAAGTTTTCTTCATCCAGTAACAGGAGAAAACATTCAACTGTTTCTGGATCCACCCCACATGTTAAAGCTTATTAGAAATACTTTGGGGACCCATAAAGTTTTTTACGACGACAATAAAAATCCAATTAAGTGGGAGCATTTTATTAATTTAGTCAAAGTTCAAGAGGAAGAAGGTTTGCATCTCGCAACAAAAATAACGTCGCGTCATATTAATTGGTTCCAGGAAAAAATGAAAGTAAGACTGGCGGCACAGACATTTTCCCTGAGTGTTTCAAAAGCACTACAGTACTTAAGAGAAACGAATTACAACCAAAATTTTGCAGATACGGAACCGACAGAGCGATTCATCATTTTCATGAATGATGCATTTGACATTTTAAATAGCAGAAATTTATTAGCGAAAGGTTTTAAAGCTGGTATACAGCAATGTAATAAACATTCTATTTTCAAAAGAATTGACGAAGTGATCAAATATATCACTTCGTTAACATATGGACCAAACAAAGATCCAGTGCACTTGGGTCGAAATAAAACTGGTTTTATTGGATTTATAACCAGTTTACGATCCCTCGTGCATATATTCAATCAATATGTAGATAACAAAGAAAACAAGAGATTACAATATTTATTAGCATACAAGTGTTCTCAAGATCATCTTGAAGTATTTTTCAGTGCTGTAAGAAGTATGGGAGGACATAATAATAATCCTACCTCGAAACTTTTTCAAGCAGCATATAAAAAATTGCTAATTCACACTGGGGTCACTGGCTCCTTACAAGCCAATTGTATTGAGCAAATACCAACTATTATTTTAAGTAGAAGTGGTTCGAAAGGGAATAGAATGAAAACTATAGATAATTGTTTAAAGGAAGCTTCAGAAAATGATGAATCGCTCGAAGCAATTAATAACGACCACAATTATTTTATTAAATCATTAATTGCATTAAATAGTTTATCCAACTACGTCAACGACGTAGTCGAATATATTGCAGGGTTTGTAATTCGGAGCTTGAGGAAGAGTCTAGAATGCGAGGTATGCTTGCAAGCATTAGTGAGCCAGCAATCTAAGTCCACCTTTATAAATTTAAAAAATTACAGCCAAAATAGGCAAGCGTTGACTGTGCCGTCAAATGACGTCATACACATTTGCAAAATTGCTGAGGCGGAAATACGCCTTATGGAGAAAACAAATGAAGTGACTCAAAAAAATGTATTGCCAAAATTAATTGTAAAAATTTTGAGTAATGTTCGTGCTACAGTATTTACAAATTATAGCGAACACATGTATGATACAAGCATGGAGACGAACCATATTGTACAGTTAATAAAATTAATATCATTTAGGTATTGTAATGTAAGATTGTACCACATTGGAGAATGTACAGTAGACCGTAAAAAAATACGCAGTAGATTAACGAAAGCGATTCTATTTTCTAATCAATAAGTAGTGTAAATAAGAGAAGTGTAATATACAGAATTATTTTATATATATATATATAAATATAAATATATATACATTTACAGTTTATAATTGATTATTTCATGATACAATGCCAAATTCTTTGAAATTATCCTGTCCATTCTTTCCGCGTACTAGATACATGGCGCACCCGCTGATCCCCCTCACCCCCCATATAAGCCAAGCGTAGGCACTGTCGATGAACACAGCTTATACATCTTTCGAGAATGTGACGTCACGAGGGCCTTCAGATGAATTTATCTTTGCCGAGGGGAACATTATCTGCGCCGGGTCTATAGGTATATATGGTCTAAGATCAAGACAAAGAGCGGCGCGAGCGACTTGGTGTGTGTGTATGTTTGGATGTATGTGTGAGAGTGTGTCGAGAGAGTGAGCGAGCCGTGCGAGGCAGAACGTGTGCGACAATTGCGAACGAAAGAGTGTGAAAAGCGATAATTAGCGAAGTGCGAGAGGGAGACTGTTTCTTGTGATAGTTCGTGTTCCGTCTTTTGTCTTCTTACGTCCGTGCCGTATTCTTATTTGTGTTTCATGTTAAATAAAATCTACTATATCCCACATAATTGTAAACATATTACAATTACAGCTCAAGCTGTCACAACAAAAGCTGTCCGACGACGAGCTGCACACTTGCAAATAAGTGTGTGGAAATGTCGCAGTGTACGACACAGTGGAATAGGCCTATAGGGGATACCACTGACAAAAAAAAACGCATCAACAATAGTACCTCATGGGTGATGTGGAAATCTATTGATACGCGTGTCGTCCTAAATTTTATATTTTCGCATTTTATTTATTTTCTTTTTCGTTCCGTTCTAGCCACGAATCATTTGGACTGTTTGCCACGAATTTGCCACAAGTGTGGTACACACAGACGTGGCAATCGTCGAGATGGTGACGGACGACTCGGAGAATGAGCATCAGCTGGCAATGTAAGTAGAGGAGAGAAATTGTACTTTTTATACTTTGAAGTATATTGAGCATTTTTTCGGAATTTATTAATTTTTTTCTTGTTTCTGTACTAGCCACGAATCATCTGGACTATTTCGTTGTCGAGACGATGGTGGACAATACTGGCCGACTACCTGCCCCTACTCCACGCAGATACCGAGGCGACAGTGGATTGTGATCAGCTGAGGAGAGGAATTTTACTTTCTATACTTTGAAATATAGGATTGAGCATGTTTTTCGCGTTTTGTTTATTTATCTATTCTTTCTGTTACAGCCGGCCAATCATCTGGAGTGTTTATCTTCGAAACCATGATGGACCACGCGGAGGAAAAGCCGCCACAAATTGTATTTATTCAAGTTAGTGCGAGAACCCGAAATCTCGGGTTCGGGTCGGGCCGGGAATTCTCGGTCGAGAAATGTCGGGCTCCCGAAAGTATCCGGCTGCCTATGTCTCTTCGGGACCTCGAAGCTATCCGACTACATACGAACGTATCAAGATCCCGAGAGGGAGAGCGAGTATCGAGAAAAAGAGACGACGCGTGGCGCAGATTCCTTGAGACGCCGAAACGATTTAACTACCTACATTATATCTACTATATCTACATACAATCTATGTATACATACGATGCATACGATGAATCCCACAAGTGCTACATATTATTACGAACATACAGGCATATATATTATATATAAATTATATATGTGTGAATTAAAAAATATTAATTAAATGCAAGTAGCGTATTTATTGTATGTAAAGAATAGAGATGATTATTTTACAAAGTTTTGACAAGAAAAATGTAATCTACATAATCAAATTATGAATTACTAATTAACTATAATTAAATTAAAAGTATATTATTCTAATGAGACAATAAATTTGTCAACAAATTTGCTAACAAATGTTTGGTAATTATAAAAATGTAGTAGTTATTGACTTTATTGTCTCATTAGAATAATATACTTTTAATTTAATTATAGTTAATTAGTAATGCATAATTTTATTATGTAGATTACATTTTTTTATCTTTATTCGTCGCATAAATTCTCGTCGAATAAAATTATTTATTCGAACCTTGTCGAGTAAAGATACTTTTTTTATTCGAACCTTCGAATAACGAATAAAGATAAAATATCTTTTATTCGAATCGTTATTTAAATAATTTTTGTTGGATCATCAAAACTGAATCAACGTTCTCAGAATCGTATTCCTAAATAGAGATTACGAAGTATCGATGGAACGTTCTCAGGATCGATTCCAAACAGAGATTTCGAGGTAACTCATTCTTCGTATAATTTGTATCAAGAGCCGGACTGTGGAGGACTAACCTAAACAGTCTGGAGATATGAAGGGACCCTGTTTTCCACTTGGGGTTCCAACGGTTTTCCTTCTAAGAGTCAGTCGAAGCTGCGACATCATTTCATAAAGACGTTTATTTCAAAGTAAAATAGCACTGTGCCTTTTATTTAACTCTGTGTATATGTATATTATTTATTTATTGTATTTTTGCTGAATACATTTGATATTGTGAAATAAAATTTTTTGATTATTCTATATTCTATAAATCTTGCCATAACTTTTGCTAATTTGAATAAACGCGTTACGGACCTTTGCGATCCTTGTAGACTCATGTACTTACACGCCGACCGAGCGTTGTGTGTGTGAGTGTGCCGCGGAACGGCTGCTCGAACGTTGTCGCGCCGTGCATGCGTACATAACCTCTCTGACACACTCACACACCGCTAGATCGACATATACGTACCCGAAGATTGCATGGGTCCACGAAATGTGATACCATTTCTCGATAATGCACAGTTGGGGCTTGTACGTAGTCCCAACCGCTAGCTAAAAGATCAATCTATTGTAGATGTATCCCAAAGTGGCTCACTTTTGCGTTCTCGAGGCGTCATTTGCATTATTTGGCAGCATGTAGCGGACCGTGGGCGGCGCTACAGTGCTGGAGCTGTCGAGTTACGCATGTTCATACAGCTGCATGTTGCCTATTATGGTCTATAGCCCTATATGGGGCCCCCGTATGGTTCCTGTCGCTCGAGGCCAGCCGGCATAGCCAAGTTCTCCTTGAGAGAGTGCGGCGCCGGCTGGCACTCCGGACCATACGGGGGTACCGTACCATCTCCGGTGAGGTGGCGGGACTCCTGGCCGGGATTCCTCCCTTCCATTTGGAGGCGGAGGAGTGGGTGTCGAATTGCGGTGTCGCCTGCTCCTTCCGTCGTCCACCAGGGGAGGAACTCTCGGCCAGGGAGATGGAGGAGGTCGGTGCTGCAAGGCGCCAGGCCCGGATGAACACCTTGGCGCGGTGGAGGCAGTTTCTTGCCTCTTCATCGCGCCCAGTAGTTCGGGCACTCCCGCCCATCTTTGAAAGATGGTGCAGGGGTAAGTTCATCTTGACCTTCCGCCTCACGCAGGTGCTCACCGGGCATGGTTGCTTTGGTGAGTTCCTGCACCGGATAGGACGGGAGCCAACTGCGCAGTGTCACCACTGCGGCGAGGAGGAGGACACGGCGCGGTGCGGCATACCATAGAGCAGTGATGGGCAGCTATGACTGCGGCAGTCAAGAAGCTGCCCCCACCAACTACTCTTTCGTACGAGGAGGGAAACGAAGAGCGCGGGGCACCGCTCCGCGGCGAAGGTGCGCGCTGCACGAAAGAGTAGTTGGTGGGGGAAGCCAGCACCTCAGGGGCCCCTACCGTGCCGTTCGCTGCCATAGAGGAATGCCCTGCGTGGGCAGGTCCGCGCCGTATCCTGAGATCTGCAGTGGGGGGGGGGGGGGGGGGGACCTCTCGCTGGCGGTCATGTTCGAACACCTGATCGCCAGCGAGAGGTCGTGGAAGGCGATGGTCTCCTTCTCCGACACTGTTATCTCGGAGAAGGAGGCCGCCGAGAGAGCTCGGGAAAGGGACCCGGGCTCGGGGAGAAGGGAGTGGGCGCGGGGACGACCTTCGCGCCGAAGAGCCCCTCCTGTATGGCGCAGGAGGGGTGCAGTTGTGGATGGGAGGGTGCGGGGGGTGTCCCCGAGCCAACTTGTGCCCCCATGAGGGGGGGGGGGCGGCGTTGGGGTCGCCGCGGGGGAATTCTCCGCGACGGGGTAGCCACCCCTCCTCGGAGAGGGAAATAGATGAGAGGGGTTCGTTGCGCGGTGTTCCCTCGCGGTGTTTGTTGCCTGGAACGCGGGCGGAGAGGGGAGGAGGCATCGGGGGGTGAGCTGACCCCGGTTCCCCCGGGGGGGAATTTAGTTTCCCCTCCGGGATGGGTCGACATCCCCGAGGTATCTCGGTACGCGGGATGCCGGCCCGTCCCCCTCGACGAGCAACGAGCTCTGGGGGGTCGTGGGATGGATGGGGTGGGGAGGGTCGGGGCGTGCCGGATCGCGCCTTCGACGACCCTTCCCTACCGGTGTCGGCTTCTTCCTGCCCCGGCCGGAGCGGGGACCTTTGGGTCACCCAGACGGGGCAGAGCACGGAGACACCGGGGGCCGTGGGTGGACAGAGCAGGGGGCTCGGGAAGCCCATTTCGACGGCCCCAGGGGTGGGGATACCGGGCGGGTCCCTCCGCCCGGGGTCACATGGAGTAGATAGGAGGGGAGGCTAACCCCCCCCCCCCCCGGATTTTGATAGCTGGGAAGTGTCCTGTTGAGTACTCGCGTGATCCAGGCACTTCCCATTTAGCTTAGGCGGGTGTGGGGTTTTAGTGAGTAGCCACTGGGGACGGGCGCGCCTTCGGCGCCCCCCTCCCCGGTGGTAGTTCCACATAACCTCGGTTTCCTCCCCGGGGGCTGAGGTATGCGTAATGCATTTCCTCACAAAAAAAAAAAAGAAAACAGGGCCCAAGGATACGGGCAGTGACATGGCTGCCCGCAAATAAACGGCCAACCATCGTCATCCGAGGAGGGACAGCGATGACCCAACCACTACCACGGGAAGCCCCCACGCCGACACCCGTCCCCACCCCGAAGCCGACACCAGAATATGCCTGGAGCGGCAAAACGGGGCAGACACTGCTCCCGTTACCCTATCTAGGGGGTAACGCGCCGGGCACCACCACGTGGCACACCCTGCCGACCGGGCAAAAAATAGAAGTGCCGTGGAGGTATGTTCGCACAGGGGGTTACTGCGTCACCACAAATGCGGAGCGGTGGCGCATCCTGTTCGCAAAAACAGGACAAGCACGGCAGTTCATACACCGCGTACCCGCCCCGGCCACCCCTCAGCCCTGGGAAACGCCCCTTGGAGAATAAGATAGGGTAAAATATAGGTTAAGATAGGTTAAGAAGTAGCATAAATAGCATAGTTTTTTTTGTTTTCTTTCTGTATTATGATTATAGTTTTGTGTATACACCCAGTATGACATGTATTTTTTTTATTATTTATTTTAATAAAAATCGAGTTTCGCTGCCGCCGTTCCCGAAGAAGGAGGGGGGTGTAACAGACCTGTAACAAACAGGCCTGTTACTAACGCGTCGCGTAGAAAACCCTACCGAACAAGACCGACGCCGACCAAACGCCAGTATCAGGAACCGTCCGCCACGTGGCTATGATACCCGCAGGTGAAAGTGTGTTCGGCACACCTTCGGGAATCGGCCGCTAGGTGGCCAACACCGCGACTACCGATTCTAGCTGACGAAATTGTCCGGCAGCGGGAATAGAGCGACCGACCGACGCTACGAACGATACACGAAGGTGAGTATCCCAACCCTCCCCGTCTTTCGATCGTTGTGCCGACGATCGTTATCCTTACAGCGTTCAATCGTTGTGCCGACGATTTTTCTCGCTCTTTCCTCTCTCTCTCTAACCTTCGACCGTTGTGCCGACGATCTCCCTCCCTCCCCCCCCCCCCCCCCCCTCTCTCTCTCTCTCTCTCTCTCTCTCTCTCTCTCTCTCTCTCTCTCTCTCTCTCTCTCTCTCTCTCTCGCCTTTTCTCGCTCTTTTTTTCCCGCGGTCGGTTGTTGTGCCGACGATCCTCCGCTCGTCCGCAGCCGAATGTCGGGCCGACGCACAGAGTGGTATTTGGGCTGAAAACCTGGCCAAACATATTTTCTTGTTTTTCCTACGCGATACAGTTAGTTTATGAATAAAAAAGTCATTTCTAACTACATACTAGTAATAATAAGTATATTTATGGGGTCCATATGTAACAGCTACGAATAAAAAAAAACTTTTTCACTGCAATAGAAAATTGTATTTGTTATAAAAAAAAACCATAAAAACACTAAGAACATATAATAAAAATATACAAAAATTACATTTTATCTACATATTCTTCGTCACAATCATTTAAATCATCAAATTAGATATACAGGGTGTCCCAAAAGTACTTCAACTCCGGGAAATGGGAAGTTCCTTGGGTCATTTGAAGCGACATTTTCCTTAACAAAAATGGCGTCCGCGGCTTTGCTTAGGAGTTATTAACGACAAACACGGACCAACCAGAGCGCGCCTAGTCGCTCGGTGGCACGGTCGGCGCGGCGAACCGGGGGGAGGAGAGTGTTGTCGGTACGCCGCGATGTCGTAACAAACAACAGTTTCTGTATTATGTCCCCGATTTCGATGAGCTTTGGATATGTTGTAAAGACCATGATTCTGAACAACATTTCCCTTTAGACTGCTTGCCTCGCGGCTTTAGTTTACGAGATGATCGTGAAGAACTTTACTTGTCAATTCATATCGGTATTCATGATAGCGGATACGGCTTGCTAATATCTCCGAAAGTAAAGCCGACCGCCAATTATTTCAAACGTCGAGTTTTATAACATATTTCAAGGTCATTGAAATCGGTGAGGATCCACATCATTTTTACCCGACTTACGGCAACTTTACCCGAACGAGAGAAGAAGCAGCAACTGATTGCATTAAAAACTCACTTATTCAGCCGTAAATCCATTTGCTGCTTCGAAATGTGTGTCAATGTCACTGGATCACTCGGTGACGAACTGCACAGATGTCTTCAGGTGTACGACAGTACCGAAAGCTAAGGGTTGTACGGTCAGGTCAACGAACTGCACAGCTGATGGTAGATAGCAGGTATACGACAGCCCGGGGGATGTGCGGTGATGTCAACGATCCGGACTTTTCACTTTTACTTTCACAGAGATGCCATGAAATTTTTCCTCACTCACGATCACTGTTCAGATTTACAATATCACTTGTATTGCAGCACAAATCACAGTAATGAGGTAATGCGATCAGTAGACTGCGAATGTCATGCATTTGTAGCAAAAATGAGTAAGTGCATTTTAAAACAGTAGACAGATTAAAATAATTTAAAAACACCAATGTATTATTTTCAACTTGATCAAATGATTAAAGTAAAAGTCAACTATCCGTCTGGCATCTGTCCCTTGCAATAGCAGCAGCCAACTTTCATTTTGCATAAAAATCCGCAGTCTAGTGACTAGGTTAAATATTACTACTAAAAACACACATTTTAGCAACCGCGAACTTAGAATTGACAAGTCTTTGGAGATGTTCTCTCTACCGCGGCTCGAACGACTGATTTTATCCAAGATTTTTCTGAAAAGTTTAGGGAGGACATTATGCGTGTCGAAAATGCACACTGTAGCACGCTCGTCGATGGATTACTGTTCGAAAAGGTCGTCCGTCCTGTCACCCAGCAAGAGGTAGAAACGTCAGGTCCCCGTGGCGTTTTAGGGTCCGTATTGCCCTATGCCTCCCTTAAGAAACTTTCTAAAAGAAAGATGGACGACCTTTTCGAACAGTAACCCATCGATTCTGCGTACCAATCTGCAGGAAAACCGAAACATGTGATTGCCAGAAACTCTAGTCTTACAGCGGTCCCTCTCGTATCCTTTCTTTTCGTCTGTCCACACCGTCCGCATATCGATAGATTTTCAATTACAAGTTTTTACAAATATCTCGTAAACTAAAGACGCGAGGCAAAAATTCTAAAGGGAAATGTTGTTCAGAATCATGGTCTTTACAACATATCCAAAGCTCATCGAAATCGGGGACATAATCGAGAAACTGTTGTTTGTTACGACATCGCGGCGTACCGACAACACTCTCCTCCCCCCGGCTCGCCGCGCTGACCGTGCCACCGAGCGACTAGGCGCGCTCTGGTTGGTCCGTGTTTTTCGTTAATAACTCCTAAACAAAGCCGCGGACGGCATTTTTGTTAAATAATAAATAATTTATATTGTGACGTGGCAAGTTTAGCCGACGTCCCTCGACCCCGAAAAAGAGAGGCCGTGCCGCCCTCTGGCAGTGCCGATACGAAACGGCCGTTTGCGAACGCTCTCCCTGGGCATGCCGATTTCCCAGGGGCGAGTAATCACGCGTTTTGAGCGTCGCGAACATTGCAGGACCGAAACCGGGCTCCAGGGGAGCCCAGCCCCTATTTCTATCCGTACGAGACGCTATCGGAACTGGCTGCGGAAGGAGATTCGTGCCGAGACACCTGAGGAAGGACCGAACCCGGGTCAACAAACCCGGAGGCACCGACGAGGGAACGTGGACACGAGACGAGCATCTTCTCGACCCCGTCGCTGCCTCGCCCGGCAAGAAGGTGTCCACGACCGGAGCGGCCAGGACCCTCCTCTACTCGAGCCGTCGCCGCCACCACCTGAAAAGCGGCGAACGAAAAGGCGATTTTCCGCGAGCCAGGGATCCCGCGCGGCAGGATGCGATCCTGCGAAGCGATACCGCGTGATAGGCCCGAAAGTCGCGGACGGGAGAAATGGGGTAGGGAGTAGAGGGTCGCCTCGCTTCTGCGTTACCGAGCCTGCCGAAAGTAGGCCACTGGATCGTTGGCCGTAACGCGAATTAGCCGCTATACGATTGCATCATTAACTAAGTATCTTGCGCGTTGCCGAGAATAGTGGGACGAGTAAAGGACGAGAGCCCACCACCTGCTGCCGTCCTTCGTTGCCGTTGGTAAGTGCCAGTCAGGCTTCCCTTAATTATTGTAATTAAGAAATAATTTCGTTTTGGCTCGGTAACGTTTTCGCGAGGTTCTTGTTCGCGTCGCGCAACGACGAAAGCGTCTCCTTGCCGCGTGTTCGGCCATTGTATCGTAAAAGGACGAACGGTCGTCAATCGGTTAACGTGCGAGCCGGTTGGTAACGCGAGGTCGCGGACTCGCGGGGGGCCGTATCGTTGCCGATTTCGTGAATAAATTATACACCATCTTCGAGACGTTCCCTGGTGTGACGTCGCAACGATCCGTATCGTGTCCGACGGCAAAGTTCGAACGACTTAGACAATAGAGCGCGTATTCCATCGGAATCCGCTAATTGTTCCGCGCTGAGAGCGGATTTTAACACGGCGAAAATCTCGTGAATTGCCGGGTTCGACGCGAGCGAAAGACGAAAGCGCGAGCGACCGAAAATCCGTCGTATATCGTCGCGCCGGCTTGTAATTCACCGCTGCCGGCTCTCACCGGCAGCCATGTCGTGTCCATCGGACAAATAAATTGTTCAAGCCTATTCTTTCGTTAATTATTTCCGTAGAGAAACCTTTCCGCCGCGGGAAATGCTCCGTACTTGACCCGCGTAGAATCCTGAGCCCGTCCTAGAGCTATCCAGAATATCGTGCGGTTCTCGCAGTTTCGGAGAGTTCGTTCGCGCCTCGTGCTGTTATCGCGCAATTTGCGTGACACTGCCGAGTGTCTGGCGCCCGAAAGCAGATTCCAAATACGGCTCCTTTCGTGAAAAATCCGAATCTGCGAGATACCTTTTGTCCCTGGTGGACCACGTATCGCGCGGCCGAGCGTGGCCCGGCGTTTCGCCCGTAAATACCCGGAGTCGCAGGCGTCCCGTCCTTCCGACGGCAACGAAAAATTAGGCGACGTAACAATACATATATATAAATGAATATATATATAAATAATTAGGCACATATAAATAATTTATATATATATAAATAATTTAATATATATCAACCAAACATCAAATTTAAGACGGACCAAAAGGTATTAAATTTTCAATAGCTATTAAAAATTCACAATCACAAATTATCAGGATTATCTGTATGGAGCTAGGAAAAATTATTTTATAATAAATTTTTTTATTTAAATAATTTGTATTGTCATCCTGTTCTGTGCTATGTTTAAAGTTTCAAGTCTCTAGCTCATCGGGAAGTTAGTTTAAGCCAGTTAATACAAGCATGGTAATATATATATCTTTATTGATCCCCTAAGGGTTACAATTCCTTACAATCTCCTCCTTCCTCAACTTAACCTTACGCTTAACTTATCCTACTTCCTTACACCTATGTCCTTATATCTAAAACTATTTACATCCTTATCCTAGTCTCCGCCGCATCCCCTTCCCCCCCGGCCCTGCCTACACGCGCACACACACACCCCCCTTCCCTATCCGCGTGGACCCCCTCTTCCGGTCGATCCTCTTTCGCTCCATTCTTGTTCACTTTTCCTTCTTCTCCACTTCTCCCACACCTCCTTCATCTCCACTCATCCACCATCCTCAGCTATTCTTCCCCTTCTCCCCCATCCCCTAGCACTTCCCTTGTCATTCCCTGCCAGCCCTTTTCCTCTTCCGCCCTCATACATACCTCCCATACATGCTCCCACGATTCCTTTTCCCATCCACACACCCTGCACCTTCTCGCTTCCTCGTCCATCCAGTACAACCCCCCTCTCATCTCATTCCCCATTCTGTATCTCACTACCCTCTTCCAACTACTTTCTCCCCATCTGTTAGATGCGTTCAAACGGTCTATTCGAATGCCAAGTACCGTCAACACCCCCCTCGTCGTCTCGACCCGCGAAGACGCCACGAAGCGAGCTCCCGTGTATGAACGTGGTGGGGCATCCATCCACACATGTAAATAGGCCCCCTGCCGGGTTAGAATTCGATTCCGTCGTAATCTCCTCTATGAACACACGCGATTCTATTAAGTTTTTCGAAAGCGATATTGTAAACGGTCAACTCCCCTGCGAGAAGCCAGTGCGGGTGATTGCAGTCTCCTCTGAGAGAAAAAGTAACTCCCACACAGTTTACAATAGTTTATTGTTGTTTGTAAATTATACATATACATCTTCGATCGGACAATCTCGACTTCGGTGCGAACGTGTCCAGTGCCGTTCGATACGCATGCGTTTTTCAAAATTGTACGTTGCAACCCATTAAATTCAATCGTGAAAGCCGCAGAAACCCGGTTTTGTGAAAGCCAGGTGCATTTGAACAGTTTAATTAAACCCTGATTCCGGTCATATCCGATCGTCATTTTCCTCCACCAAATCCCGGCATTTCTAGTTCCCGACTCCTCCATAAAGTAACGGGTCGGTGCAACACCATCCCTTCCCCAAATATCCCGGCACCCACTCGCCCTTCGCCCTCCCATACCAACTGTTAAACCTTGACCCTCTTATTCTTTCCTATCTCTCCTCTCTCTGTCTGTTCTTTTCCCTCTTTACAATATCCTCACTCACCGACTCTCCCCCACTTTCCATAATTTTAAACACCTCCTCCTCTGTCCATCCCTTCTCCTCCCAGAAATTCGCTCTCTCCTTCTCCCACCCGTCTATTGCCCCCCCCCTTCTGAACCTTTCCCTTATCTCCTCCCAACACCTTCTTGCCAACTCCCTCCCTTCCCTCTCCCAACTTTTTCTCGAACCCCCACGCCCTTAATCCTGCCCTTCCCCTCAACAGCTCCCTTTGTGACTCCTCCATCACCAAGTACCCAGGCGTGTACCTCTCTACCCCTTTTTTTCAGACGATTTTTCCCACTTTATTAAGTCCTCTACACTTATGTAGATCAACCAGTCACAAAAAACACAAACATTATGTACATTTAAACCGCAAAACACATAAAACACAAATCGACTTACTCCTACTAACCTTATAAGCTAATATCCTAAACCTAGTAAAAATCAACACGCAAAATATATCCCCACCACCCTTATTACACTACAACGCACTTATGTCGCAAAACTAGTAAAAAACCCGTCTAGTGCACTTACAATCGGTAGCCCCTAGCGGCTAGTGGCTTCCGCTTGTACTTGCACTATCTTTTTTATCTCTAAAACCTAAACGGCTTGTCCGATTCTTGCGAGAACGGTTTCGCCAGCTCGGCAGAACCCTCCGCTTTCTTTTTTCCCGCAACCTTTTTTTCCTCAGGCCCTTTCCCTTTCCACTATCCCGAAAAAACTAAAACCTTCACTGTTTCTACACTATTGCCCTATCACTAACTTTCGAAACCTTGTGCACACTCCAAGTGACCTAACCGTTCTCGTACCTCTCTACCCCTAATACCCATTTTAGGTACCTCTCCTGCATCCTTTCCACCCCATCTCTCTCCTTCCACCCCCATATCTCCACGCCGAAACTCATCACTAGCGATACGAGCTTGTCGAATAGCCATATTCTTCTTCCCCAGTCGTTTCCAAATTTCCTCTTTCCGATTCCCCATACCTGCTCCATTACCGCCGCCCCTTTCCTTACCCTATCCTCCACCTGCTTTTTCTGTCCCCCTCTCTGGTTAAAACGTACCCCAAATATTTATATTCCCCCACCTCCTCAATCACCTCCCCCTTCCACCTCCAACTCACCTTCTTCCATCTCCCCCCTCCTCTCCTGCATGTCATCACCATCAAATTTATCTGCATTGAGTTGGAGTTTTTTCCCCTCCAAGTACCTCTCCAGCACCGCAATCATTCCCGTCATTCCCTCTTCCTCCTCCGCTAGCATCGCGACGACGTCCGCGTATGCTAGCGAATATACCTATTTTTCTCCTAACCTTACCCCTCCCGAGCCACCCCTCTCCAGTGCTTCGTTAATGTCCGCCAGCAGTATTGTGAACATCAACGGGCTCAATGGGCACCCCTGCCTGACTCCCCTTGCCGTCCAAAAGTCTTCCCCTTCCTCCTCCCCCACTCTCACCCTGCTTTTCGTTTCGCTGAGCAGCCCCTCACTTCTCCTAACCAGCCCTTCCCTCACCTCCCTTTCCCTCATCGTTCTCACCAAAATTTCTCTATCCACCGAGTCAAACGCCGCTTTTAGGTCAACAAAAAAGATCACCATTTTCCTGTGTCTCCTTCTCACTTGTCTGTTTATCAGATAATTTACCATGTAGATGTTATATATACACCCCATTCCCCTCCTAAAGCCCGTTTGACTCGGTGGTAGTATCCCCTTCGCTTCTACGTCTTCCCTTAACCTTTCAGCTAATGCTGCTGCGTACACTTTGTACGCAGTTTGCATTAGCGTTACCCCCCTGTAATTCCCTACTACCCTGTTGTCCCCCTTCTTTGCAATTGGAATAATGATCCCCTCCGTCCAATCAGCCAACCAACCCTCGCCCCTCCATACCCTGTTGCATATCCTCCAGAGCCACCCCTCCACCTCACTCCCTCTATATCTCCATACCTCGTTCTGAATCCCATCTCCCCCTGCCGCTTTCCCCTCCTTCAATCCCTTTACCACCCTGTAGACCTCTCTCTTCCCTAAGTCCATCTCTCCATCCTCTCCCCTTCTGCTTACACCTCCTTTCCTGACCCTCCATTCCACACCTCCCAAAAGTACCTTGAAGTGCTCATCTCACTCCTTCATCCTTATCCTTTCATCCACTCTCGATCTCTTTCCCTTTTCCCTGCTCACAATCTCCCAAACCTTGTTTTCCGTCTTTACCCCTTCCAACTCCCTTTCTCATCTTTCCCTCTCTTTTTTCTTCTTCTCCTCACATACTGCCTTGTACTCTCTCGTCTTTCTCTTGTACTCCCCACCCTCTCCTCCCCGTTTTCTCCATCTCCTCTGCTCTTCCCTCACTTTCTTTTTCTCGTCTCTGCATTCCTCGTCCCACCACCCTTTTCTCCTCCCTTTCTCCTTCTTCCCCATCTCCCCTGTCACCTCTTTAATTTTCTCCTTCAGCCCTTTCCAGTCTCCTTTCACTCCCACCTCTCCTTCCTTCCCTTTCCCGAACCTTTCCCTGAATTCCTTCCTATCTTCCTCCGTCCAGCACCTTATAGCCTTCCCCTTCCCCCCTTTTTCGTCCTTCTTCTCTCTCCTCCTTCCCCTTTTAACCAAACCGTCAGCGGGGCGTGGTCCGAATCAATCCTTTCCCCAACCTCCATTTTTTCTACCCCTTCTCTTGTCTCCTCATTTCCTATCACATAGTCAATGCCCGAGTCCCCCTCTCTCCTATGTAGGTCCACTCCCCTTCCTCGTCCCCTCTCACATTTCCATTCAAGATCCCCCACCCCCTCTCTCCTAGATATTCGCATAACCTCCTCCCCTCCGCATTTATCTTCTCGTCCTTGGAATTCCTGTTTCCCTTCCCCCTCTCTTCTCTTCCTCTTCCACCTCCCCTCCATCCCTACCTGTTCTCGCATTAAAATCCCCCCTATTAGCACCCTATCTCCTCCCTCCCACCCCTCCACCCATTTCCCCAACTCTTCCAGCTTCCTTCCCAAATCTCTGTTTACGTACACCCCTACTACCCTCCACCATCCTCCTTCTACTTTCACTCTCCTTGTCAAAATTCCCTCCTTCTCGTCCGTTTCTTCTCCCTCCATCTCTATATCTTTTCTCACCCCCATTATCATACCCCCTATTGCCCTCTTTCTTCTCCTCCCTCCTTGCCCATTGTACTTCCCAAACATACCCCCTTGGCAGTCTATCCCTTACCCTGTGCCATCTTTTCTCTTCCACCCATGTCTCCATTAATATTAAAATGTCCCATACCGCCAGCTCTTTCCAGAAGTCCTCGTCCTTATTCCTCATCCCCGCCACATTCCAAAATCCTATTTTATATCTTGTGTTCTTCCCCCCCCCCCCACCTCCCCCCCTGATCCCCTCTTAGTCGTTTCCCTACTCCGGCATCCACTTTTCTTCTATCTCATCCCATCTCTTTATTTTCCCGTTTACCCACATTTTCATGTACCCAATCTGTACTGACTTTCCTTTCCTTCTCTCTTCCTCTGTTAAATCATCTTGTATCCTTTCTTTCCTCCTTCTTAGCCTGCTCTTTTCCCCCATTACTTTCCTTTCCTGCTCCCCGTCGGCCAACTTCACTAACGCCATTCCAACCCCTCCCTTCCCCTTCTTCCCTATCTGCTTTATCTCCTTTATTCTCTCCACCTTGACTCCCATTCTCTCCCACACTTTCCTCACCTCCTCCTTCACCTCTTTCCCCTCCATCTGCAGCCCTCTTATTATTACATTATTTCTTCTTTCTTCCCTCCCCTTCCTATCCTGCGCGACCTCAAGTCTTCTTAACCTTCTCCTATATTCTCCTGATTCACCTGATTCTTCCCCACCTGGTCCACCCTCCGCCTCCTTCTTTACCTTTTCCCTTTCCCTCTTCTCCAATTCCCTTATCCTGCCGTCCGTCCTTTCCACTTTTCCTTCCAGGCCTTCCACCCTCTTCTCTATCTTTTCCCTCCTTGCATTTTCCTCCCTTCTCTCCACCTCCCATTTCTCTCTCTCCTTCCTCCACTCAGGGGCACAGGGGGACTTGTCAACCCGCACGAAATTTATGGGAAATGTCCGCGGACAAACTGTCCGTGGACACCCCAGTATAAATCGGCCCTTATCGGACTACCGTCTCATTTATTTGTCCTCGCACCACGTCCTTCCCGACCGATTGCTTCCTCACCGGTAAAGCGAACCCCGGCGCGACGAGCTATCTCCCTCGAGGAGGCACCCGGGTAACAGAACTGTTACAGGTGAAATACCATGTATATTGTTTATTGTGCGGTATAGTGATTAAGGTTTTGATTTTTGTGAAAAGTAAACTGATTTGAATGCGAAAAGCTGGTAATAAATGTGAAAATTGCTAAATTAAAAAAAGGTCTACGTCCTATCTACCGTGATCCAAACGTGGTGTCCAAAAATTGACGAATCGGTTGGCTATAGTCAGGAGGAGCACCATCATACATGAAAAAGACAGAATGACGCCTATGTCGTGGTATAACTCGCTGCAGTTTATTTAAGAAACGAGACCATAGAAAGTGCAAATACACAGTCTGTCCCATTTCCGATTAGACTGCTCAAAAATAAAAAAGAAGACGCTCTACCGAGTCAATACAGCGTTGAAACCGATCATAAAACTTGTCGAAGCATGTCTGATACTCGGGGGCCGGAATAGCTTTCAGGATGTCGGTCGAAGCCTTCTGGATGGTAGGAATCGTACTGTATGGTAAGTGTTCCCTTTCAACGCTAATTTGAGTTTAGGAAGTAGCCAGAAGTCGCACGGCGCTAGATCAGGCGAGTACGGCGGGTGGTCGAGCGTTATGATGCTTTTTTTGGCCAAAAACTCGCGTACAATTAGGGCTTTGTGCGACGGCGCATTACACAGCGATTTTTCGACAGACTGACACAGTGGACGGTTAGTTATAATGTCGTAACTATTGACAGAACAATTGAAATGCTACGAAATATGGTGTGAAGATAGATGAAAGATGTGTCTACAAAATTCAATAGATGAATCAATAGATGGCGCTGCAATCGGCTGTTAATTTCGACCAGTCTCATCGGAAATTGGACAGACTGTGTATGTTGCACTTGTCATCCGTGTAGGCAAATAAATGGGGCCAATAATATAATTTCCAATCATTGCTGTTCTAATGTGTGTAGCACACAACGACAGAAACTTTGTCGAACAGCATAATCGTTTGGTGTATTGTGTGGATAAAGTGCTTGAACACGCTCAATTTTATGTCATAAACCTTATTTTCGAATTATTATTCGTCGTACTGTCTCATGACTGATTCCCACTTGTCGAACTATACTGTGTAACTCACAAAGTCGGATCCACTGTGATCGTACCCTAAAGGTATATTCATACTGCGCTGCTAGACAGAAGACGCTAGACACAGACGTTTCTGACCCAATTTTTGTGTTCATATTGGTTTTTGGGCGTATTTGGCTACTTGAGAGGGTTCGGAAGAAAGGCACAGCGTGACGTCTGCTACCTTACCATCGGGGTCCCCAGAACCGTCACTCCCCTCTACACTGCAGGAGATACCTATGCTAGAGCCTGCAAGACATTTCAAAACGTCTGCGTGTCTTCTCTAGGCGACCCCAGTTTGTAAGACAGCGTAAGACATTGGCTATATTATTTCTTAAAAAGCTATTAACTAGAACTTTTCGGAGTTCGTCGCGGTAAAATAGGTGGGGAATACGTTGTTAAGGAATTTATAAACATTATAAGAAAGAAAATAACAATTTATTACTACTATGATAATGAAAAAAAACCACGCGCGGTAGAAGTGAAACTTCTTGCAGTCTTGGAAATGGTAAACAATAATGAAGCGACAACAATCTCAGGAACAACTAATACAAAAAAAAATAATGAAGCGACAATACATACAAGATACAACGGTTTATAATATCGGTATAGTAACGGTTTATAATATCCTAGCCCGCTGCTGTTCAGCTATCGCTTGTACAGGCAGCGTACTGGGTTATTGGCTGACGGATTGTGACAACGATCGACAGCAGATTATATTGAGATTACGTAAAATGCACTTAGGTATTGTGACGTGGCATTTTTGCCAGCGTCCCTCCGAACCGGGAATCGGAAGACCGGGTCGCCCTCTGGCAGCGACATACGATCGAGACCGGTGCGAGCGCTCTCCCTGGGCACGTGCGAGACCCAGGGAACGCAAAACTCATATTTTTGAGCGTCGCGCCAAATTGCGCGACACGATCTTGCAGGACCGTAATCGGACGCAGACTCCAGTAAGAAAATATCAAGAGGACTGGCTCCGGAAAACGACAAAATAAGGATCAATAGGAGATCGACGCGGCCCAAGAACAAACAGTCTGGAAGCGCCGACAAGGGATGAGGACGACTCCAGGAAAATCGTCCTCACCCGATCGCCGCATCGTCCGGAAGTACGCCTGGCCAGCGGCCGGATTGGCCGACGCCGATCGTCGATGCGGGAAGCAGCCAATCATCGAGGGCTGCTAGCGAAGAACCCGCGAATCACCGGAAGCCAGGGCCCGTCGCGTAGCGTCCGAAACTCGGCTAGCGATAGAAAAATAGCCACCGCACGGGAAGCCATTGCTTCGATATCGGTAGACGAAAAAGTACGACTTTGTAATCGCGGTATAAATTAGTATTTTTGCGACCGCTGCCAAATACGAGGGAGAAGTCGAGAAAGCTGCCGTAGAGCTGCCGCTGCTCAACTGCTGCCGTTGGTAAGCGCCTATCAGGCTTATTTATCGAATTTCTGAATTTTGCGTGTGTGGCTCGTGTAGCGTTTTGGCGTAAATTCGACCGACGAACGAAGCTGTATTAGAGTCGCGTATTAGACCGGAATTCGGCGCCGTAAATTCCCCGCGTAGGGTACGAGCGCGTTCGAATCAAGAGCTGCCGAATTCGATGCGAAGGAAAGAGAAACGTCCTCGGAGGACAAAGCGCGTGCGAATAACAACCGTCGCGAAAACATCTGTGACGCGCCGGCGATCAACTTTACGTGCTGCCGAGCTTCTCGGCAGCTCTGTCCATCCGGTTGAATAAACGAATTGAATCGCCGAAATTAACGCTTTCGATTATTGCGAGGAACCTTCCTGCCGCGAGGAATGCCTCCTGTCTCCCGTGCCTCTCCTGGACCCTTGTAGAGTCATCTCCGGCTGATCGCGGTCATCTTAGACTCGTAGTTTTACGGCGTCAAATCAATTCGTATTTCGAAATTTCCTACGACACGTGGAAGTGTCTGGCGCCCGATAATTCGCGTCCGTTGCCGGAAACCGCGAGTCTACGATCGCCTTTTTGTCCCGGGTGGACCACACGTCGTGCGACTCACGGCTGCCGAGCGACGTGACAGTATACATATAGGTTCAATCACACGTTGTAGAAAATGTACAATCAAGAAATACTATACTATATGTATGTATGTATTCTTCTCGATATTCCTCTACTTTCAGGGAAATTGCTGCTAAGAGACGACGAATATCATGGTGTGTTTTCTTTCGTCTTTTCGTGGAACGGTGGTCATAAAGTAATTCACTCGTTACAGAAACTAATTTTTACGCTAGCTTCAATTTTAGAGTTGACCAGCATCTGGCTTTACCTGTCAGAATATTCTTAATTTGGGGTGCTTCAAAAGTTACGGTCAGATAAGGCCATAAAAGGACGTGGGGTCCGACGATTCAGCTAATTGTAAGACACCGAATGATCGACCGCTATTCACTGGCAGACTTGGAAAAACCAATGCCCATTGTACTATGGATGGTATTAACCTTTCCTGTACACTTGGAGTTTACGACACCCCAACAACAGTGTAGGTAAAATAAATGACATTGCGGGTCCTTTCTCTTTTTCCTACGCGAAAGTTGTAATTTTAGGACAGGTGCAGTCGACTCTTATTTCAGAATATCTCAACTTTAGACTCTAAAGAGAATATTCAACAATTTCATGGACCCCAAGTAATAAATAGTTCAAATCTGACAGCCGTTTGTAGTTATTGGGATGTTTCACACCCGATGTGTACTGTATGAAATTTTTATACGGTGTGTACAGAGTTAATCAGGTTGCAAAGTAATGTAGTCGGCGAAATGACATTATTGGTTCCCCTAAAATGTACATTTTATTATTTTCCTCTGTGTCCGAAATAATTTTTGATATCATATACATATATTTTTATAACAGTTCTAAGTATCCAATATTTGCAATTTTCGAGGATCCGCGAATTAAAGTTAACGAAATTTCGAAGAGGAAGAATCGTAGAATACGACCATATTTTTTCAAATTTTTTTCATACTTGAACCGGTGGTTCATGATGTTGTAGAGGAGATATACCGATAGTTTACCTAAGGAGCTGTGGAGCCTCTAACCCAAACCTCTTTTTTGTGCCATGCACGGCAGGGAACTGTCAACGCGCAGGGAACTGTCTCGAAAGGTTCAAGATATATGGCCCGAAATACACGAGTCAAAACTTTCCAAGGGAACTGCAAGACGTAAGACATGTATGAATATAAGATACAAAACCAGGATAACCGAGATTTTTGTCTAGGAGACAAAACTTGAGTATGAATATACCTTAAGACGGTACACACAGTTAGTATCGTAATCGAGTAATAGTGAGCCGTGTTCGTACGCCGTTGGCGTATCTGAATTTCCAAATCGTTAACCGTATCGTGTCCGTAGTTGTATCGTGACTCGTAATCGTAACCGTATCGTAATTCGTGATCTCGTTCATCTCGACAAGAACTTCGTCGCCTCAAGGGTTTCATTATTATCCTGTCGCCCTTTTATCGGTGCCTAACGCCTGCTAATTTCCAGCAGACGCTAACCGTTTTCGCGGACATACTGCGATCATCATAACATTTTCGTTACTCACGCACGCACACACAGTCATCTGCGCGGGGTCGACGTACTCAGGAGAGCCCGCAGACGTCCGCGTCTCGTGTTATGGTGACGGTTTGCTTTTGCTTTCACGTTTTTTCAGAAATCGGATGCGTCCGCGGCTTCTCTGGCTGTTAGAGTCTATCTCCTACATAAATGATTAAATAAATACTTGAACAATAATCTATGATAAGTTCGTTTATTGTATCATTATTTTGCATTAAGAATAATTACAAATGTATAAACATTAATTATTTATGAGACATATTCGAAGTGTTTACAGAAGTTACCGCCTAAGCTCAAACCAATAAGATAAATAAGTATACCAATAAATTAAAAATGAATTCCAAATGTAACCCTTTAAACTGATAATCAGATAATACATAGTAATAAAATAGATGAATAAAAGATGAATAAAAATATCACTTATATTTTATTATAATTAAAAACGTTACGATTGATTTAATCGTTTTTAGAACTATAATTTCAACAGAAGTTTTAAGAACAAGGAAAATTATGCAGAAAAGGATATTTAATAAATTACTTCATTAAAGAAGGATATACAATGACGAGAACTGATCTAAAGTATTAGAATGAAACTTACAAGAGTATGTATGTATGATTTTCATTAGAATACGGGTGAATTCAAGTTTGGGCTGCTGGGAGTCGAAACAGGTGTCGATGGAGTACCTGGCGGTGATGCTTCCAACGGACATACCAAGTTACCATAGTCCACTTCATTTTTGCTTTTTTTACGTTTTAGTGTGAACTGAGATTTTTTTGGTACCTAAATTATATATTAACAAAATGCATTGTGATTGCTGTAGTGTTGTGTTGAAATTCAAATGAAACGTTACATACCTTCAAACGAGCAGTCAGCGTCAGTGGTACAAACCCTAAAGTATTTTCAATTTCTCTCTTTCTTTGTACAACTTCTCTGCCAAGAATTTGATTAAAGTGTGTAGTTAAATGTCTGCGAAGAAGTGTTTTCCCAGGAGATATACTAAGTAATGCAGCCAATAATTCAGAAGTAAATCTTCCCTCGTACACCATCAAACCTCCATGTACCCCAGATCCTCTCATATTAGGAGCATATTCTGCCAGATCTACAACTCTAAGCCACTCCATCACTCGATGATTAGTCCAAAGATGCACATTACCACCATCGGCGCTATTACCATTTGTAGACCTTCTTTCAAGGTTATCGAACTCAAAATATAATTCTCGCAAGACCTTGAAAAAAAAAACAAAAATTACCAATATGTTATTATATTTTTAACATCCGTCAATATGCTATGCTTCGTAAAATATTTTTCTATACTTTATCAATTATGGTTACAATTATAATAAATAATGTCGTGACAATAACAGAGACAAATAAAATTTAAATTAAGCAGTAATACTAATTCTTAATTTTTGACTTTACTTCAATCACACATATATTCATATAACAATCTTTTTAAATCCTATGTATTAATAAGTTATACGATTTATACATATGTATACATAGAATGTCTCACCAAAGTGTACTGTCAAAGACAAACTTTTTTGAAATTGCGAAAAGATTTTTAAGTGGAAATTAATTGATATAAAAAGGGTGAACTGTTCAGAAAGGAGACTTTTGTTCTTTATGCTATCAATTTAGGACAATTAAAGATTTTTAAATTAGAGTAAAAATATGTATTTTTTCCTAGATTCGAAGAAGGTAGTATATTTCAAAACTGTACAAAATGCTTAGATTACTTCGCTTTTATTTTCCGTAACTCTCCCGTGACGCATTCCTTTTTCAAACGATGACTTCAAATTCTTTAAGTTGATCGACGCAAACGTCTCGCGTGTGATTTCGGCTCGCTTGATAGCTCTATCGCTTGATCACATTGCATGTACGTTCCGCTATGGTATTTATAACACTTTTGTGCGCTTCTCGATACTTGAAGCAATAGTAATTACTTGTAAACACATTTGTATCGCATATTTCAATTCTCAGCTAATGTATGTTTTTCAATTCTCACTATTCCATGCACCATAACAAAATGATGTTCATTCATAATGCTGAAGTACTTTAACAAAGACAAATTCACCTGTCTATTATTCTAAATGTAGAGTTGATTTTGAATTATATTGCGCGTACAATTTTACGAAGGAAATAAAACAAATGAAAACCTGTATACTATAATATAATCAATTGGTATAGTTTTTAAAAATATACGTCATATAAGAAATACCTGAATGCCTCGTCTTAAGCTTGCAGCATGTAATTGCGCATTCACTCCAAGATTTAATAAATCTTCAGTAGTCAATCGGTGTAACATTCTACCGTCAATTTTACCATTTTGAAAAGCCTCTTTATGTTGTGGTAAACCTATATCATCAAGCCATCGTAGAACTGCAGCATTATCCATCTATAATTAAATAGATATCTACAATTTTTACGCTTTATGACAGTTGATTTAATAGCTTTAATAAAAATATAAAAATTAAATCATCGACGATAAATAACTAAAATAACAAATCAAATAAGTAATTACAACTGAATAATGATTACCTTATCAGATCCAAGAAAATCAGCTCCATCAGACTTTTCTGACTCTATCGCATACAATAATTTCTTCTTATGAAGAACGTTCCTAATTTCTAATTCCTTTTCGATTTGTTGTGAAGAACATTTAAGTAATTTTGTTCCAGTGGCGCCCCACCGTCTTAATTCACCTGCATAGCATTCTAATCCTAAATTTGTTAGCCATCCTCCAATTTCTTCCACTGATAGTTCTGTCAGAGGCTTCTGTGTAACCACTTCCAGCCGACAATTCGAACTTTCTATAATAACATTTTTATCTTCTTCGGCTAAAGTAGATGTACAAAAATGCCAATTAAAAAATGGTACGATGGAATTAAGCAGTTTTCTTACAATAGTTGGTTCACATAATTGCAGAGTACAGTATTAAAGGGAAATAACGTTAATGGCAGATCGATATTGTTTGCTAATATTTGATAATCTCATCAATTCGAGCGATTATTAAATATGACGTTCTATAATCTAACAACAAGTGAAATACACATTTCTATCTAAGTGAGAAATGCATACAAAATTTCCATGCAATAAAAATGAAGCAAACTTATAAAACGATAAGCTTGGCCAGATAAGGTAGCCAAAATCGCCCTTCAGCCGACTTGAACCAAAAACTGCGTGTACGATAGCTCGATCCATGTAGAAAAAGTCTCTAAAAGTTGTGGACGTAGAGTGGTCCTCATATTTCAACATTACATTTTTTTGGTCTCACCCACGGACGTTAAAGACAGTGCATGATTCTGAGGGGGTGAAGCAAAAAACGGAAGGGGTATCACTTGTCGGCCATCTTGTGTGGTTAAAACTGTGGTGCGCTCTATATCTACACCACGGAATAATTGCCAAGACATTGTAAAACTTTATGATACTTTCTGGCATATGCATGTGTCAGAATACTTCTCGCGCGGAATAGGGAAAATCAACATATGAGATAACTTTTGATACACGGGTAAAAACAAAAAATTTTAACAACACATATCTGCTATTATAATTCATAGAACACACATTCAAATTCTCAAGAAAATAGATTAGTATTTAATAACAAAAATTGCAAAATAAAAAGTCAATAAATTTTTTTAAACAAAAAATCTTTCAAAATTTTTTTTATACATTCGAATTGTAATTTAAAACCACGCATTGTAACAACAACAAAATTTTTCTACACCATCTAGTTCTCGGGATATTTAAAAAATGTACTTTTGATCTCCAACTTTGAAAAAAAGACTCGCACAAATTTTATCAACATCGGTGTGTCTAGGCCCTAGGGTCGGTATGTTCCACCTTATCAGATGCTGCACCATGCATTATGTTTACTGGTAAATAGTAAGTAATTTGAAGATTTTGTAAACAGGGTGAGGTACCTAAGATTTCCAACGAAACTGTCTCCGTTGTTTCTAGTTATACGAAAAACTGTTTCAAGAAGAAAACGTTTTGTTCTGTGGGGGAATTATTGACAGGATATGTCTTAATTATAAACAGATATCTAAGGACGACCCGACGATGTAGCCGGACACTTAACCGTTGCGCCAACCGACGCTATTGAAAAAAAAACATTGAAAACATTTGAATATAACTTTTGTGTGAATTTCTGTTTATCGTGCTAATGTTTGTATCTTTTACCATCTGCAAAATGTTTCTCTGAACATAGAAACGACAAAATAGTACAAAATAAAATAAAAAAAATTGAGGATAATGCTTTCGACAATATCTTAATGCTGAATTAACACTATATAGAAAGTGTCATTTTTGGTTTACAATATGAAATCTCTATTTTTTCGTGTTTTCACTTTCCATAATCAGAATTTAGAACTGAAAAATTTGAATAAATTCCTCAATATGTGATTCGATACCTTAACCCATTTACTTCATAGGAAAAAATGAAAAATAATGTTCCTGTCAATCTTTTTTATTATGCCATGCTGAAAAAATTTCAACAAGTAAAAAGCTACTTCGTTTTTCAATAAGTTCTACGTATTGTTACGTATATACGTCTTCTTGATAATGACAACAACAAACTAACTGTTTTACACTGAACAGTAGAGCGGATATATACGCTAATGCTGTAAGTGGGTTAAATGTGTCAGGATTTATCAGATTTTTTAGAAGTGTTTAAATGGGGAAATATCACTTGAGGCAAAAATTGATTTTTCGTTTCTTCCCCCTGTAACTACCCTCGCAAGTGAGGTGTAGGACTGAAGCATGTTGAACATTGTTTTGTCTTGGTAAGCTATCGAATCAGCCATTTTCTGTTTAAATCGGCTGTGGGGCGATTTTGACCCTCTTATCCTGCTAGGCTCTTCGATCGATTGGTGAATCATTAGCGTAAAGTCGATGTTTAGTTATTGGCCATGACTGACTGTCACGTAAAAGGAACGAATAAAAATTGCATTTTTGTAAAATGTTTGATAATGCATGCCTAGACAAAAATTAATTGCAACCTAGAGTAGGCGCAGACAGGCATCTCGCGGAGGCTCCTCTAATGACCAATGGTACCGTTGTTTGTGTTCCAGAAGCTAAATTGGGAACCTTACCGAACACTACGCCTTTCTTCGAAGAACTCGGGGGCCTAGGGAGACTACTATATTGGCTGGTATGCCTTCCGAATTTCTCTCCCTGCAATAAATATTCTCTCTAAGTTCATTATACAGGGTGTCCCAAAATGTCTTCAACTCCCGGAAATGGGAGGTTCCGAGGTCATTTCAAGCGCCGTTTTCCTTTTGCAAAATGTTGTCCGAGGCTTCGTTTGGGAGTTATTAACGAAAATACGGACCAATCAAAGCGCGAGCAAGACGCTTGCTGGCACGTTCAGCGCGGCGAGCCGGCAGGCGGTTGGCTGAACATGCCAACGAGCGTCTAGGTCGCGCTCTGATTGGTCCGTGTTTTTCGTTAATAACTCCTAAACAAAGCCGCGGACAACATTTTGCAAAAGGAAAATGGCGCTTGAAATGACCTCAGGAACCTCCCATTACCGGGAGTTGAAGACATTTTGGGACACCAGGTAGTGATCATTCTATGACAATTTATGACAATCCTTACTCATGGTCAGTGGAGTATTCTAGTCTACACATGCAAGTACAGCGTGCAATTACTTTAAACGATGTTTCTAGTATCAAGATTTCACATTTGTTCAATTTTGAAAAAATGCATTTATATGCATTCAGCTATTTATGGTTTTAACATAAACGAATATCAAACGTTGATTGCGAATCAAAGAATGACATACTCTGGGTGTATCGTGCCGGAAAATTCAATCGTGTTTTTCTGTAAATTATATTTTCCAAATTGGTTGATCAGATATTTCAAAGTTTATGCAACCGACTAACTCAAAATGTGCTCTGTACTTTTGTTCTACTAGTCATGATAGTCGGAACCATAATTTACACAGAATAATTTTATGTTCTAATTCAATTAACTCAATAGTCCACGAAACATTAAAAAAGTGTGAGAAATCGATGTACCACATTTAAAGTTGTTGATATCTTTTTCATCGAGATACAAACTCTATGCCCATTTGTAGTAAATATGAAACTAATCTCATTTTTAGCAGTTGTTTCAAAAATAGAATGCACATAATTTGTCAATATATTGCTGAAACAGAAACCAAATTTTTATAAAAGTCTTATAATGAAAAGATCTTGTGTAAGACGTTCGCGACACCTGTGAGCGATTAGAATAAGATTGGTGTATGGTCCCTTCCGGACAAAATGCGTTGTTCATTCCGTTCTGAGTGTGTGTGCGATCAAGACGTGTAATATAACGAAATACGATTTCCATGGTTAATAGTTTGTAGTTTATTAAAATATATATTTAGTATCTTTACTTTGCAAAACCATCTTTCATCTTGTAATTTTAAAATAAAGAAAGTCCAACAGTAAACGTAAAGTACTTACGCATCATGCTTTAGACTAGAATACCCCTTTAAATGTATGCAATTTGCAATTTACACAAGCAGATCAGATGAAACTGACACAGAAATTATAATTTTAAAAATGAATTGTTTTACTATGCATTTTGCGACATCAAGAATCAATATAAAACTATAATCATCATTAAGAAATTGCGAATCTTTATACTCTTGTAATAATCGATATTTTTCAAAAATAGTGAAATACAACAATTTTATTCAGATATTGAACAATAAAAATTCTATAATTGAATTCTATTTTCTTTAAATTCCTGTACAAAAAATATAAATTTACATAAACATCCGCAGTCTATTTATAATATTGTCTCTGTTTTTTGTATGTACATGTATCTACAAGATGTCCCGTAACTGGTGGTATTACAAGCGAGCAGAGGAACATTCTAGGTAAAAAACTGAATCGAAAATGTTAAACAAAATTTATTCGTGTGAGACTCCTTTGCTTTCTCATATAATTTTGCATAACATACTTACAGCTGAGGGAAGAAACATGGAAAAAATCGATTCCTATTTTATTAACTACGATAAACTTTATAAAAACATCTAAAAAAATTCAAAACATGGCTTTCAACAATATTTCATTACTGAATCTACGTATACAGGGTGGGCACCAGATATTGCCACCTTGATTTACGTAATTATTAGTATTCACAGCGAAAAACGTTTCGATGGAAGTTCAATGGCTTCAAGTGATGAACATACTGGTATTATTAGTCTTTTTGTAAGTGGACGCGTCAAGGACTTATGTAGATCAAGTTTGATATTTTAAGTTGAACCATATATTTTTAATTAGAATAACTCCTAAACTAATTATAGGGTTAATGTATGTGTGTATAACTATAGGGTTAATGATATGTGTGTATCGTATGTATGTACGTGTGTACATACATAAAACAAATAACAGATGAATTATAAATTTACAATTGACAACGATTTGAAAAAGAAGGCAGATCAGATCGAAACGAACGCGCTCGCGATAAACACGTCTGTCAAATTTATTAATAAATACGGCTTATTCCTTACAAATATCAAACTATAGGGTTAATGTATGTGTGTATAACTATAGGGTTAATGATATGTATGTATCGTATGTATGTACGTGTGTACATACATAAAACAAATAACAGATGAATTATAAATTTACAATTGACAACGATTTGAAAAAGAAGGCAGATCAGATCGAAACGAACGCGCTCGCGATAAACACGTCTGTCAAATTTATTAATAAATACGGCTTATTCCTTACAAATAGATCTTTATAAGTCCTTGACACGTCCACCTAAAAAAAACTAATGATACCAGTATCTTCATCTGTTGAAGCCATTTAATTTCCATCGAAATATTTCTCGCTGTGAATAATAATAATGACGTGAATCAAGGTGATAATATGTGGTGCCCCACCTTGTATAAAAGCTGGTATGTATCTCTAAAACTTCGATAAGCAGTATGCACTTTTTCCAATTTCTTGGAGAAATAATTTCATAGGTTGTTACGCTAAGTAGCATGGATGGCAACCCTGACTGTGAGGGAGAGGGAGAGAGACAGAGACAGAGACAGAGACAGAGACAGAGAGAGAGAGAGAGAGAGAGAGAGAGAGAGAGAGAGAGACTGCGTGCGTATGTAACAAAAGAAGAATGTGAGAGAGAGCTCGTAAGAAAGTAAAAAGTATAACATGTGCATGTGCCATCTAACAAAAGTATAATATCGGTATTTAATAGTATTTATATGTGCCATCACGGTGAACTGAGTTAGTACAAACAAAGTGTTATCTCTGTTACCGAGTAAGTAAAATATTCGATTTAACCAGCCGCGCACGTTTCTTTTTTTTTCATACCACACCCCAACAGAATTGTTGAAGATTTTCAATTTGTACAAGCATGTTTGACTATCCGGAGAATCCCGGAAAAATACACATTAATAATCGTAATGTGACACAACTACCATAATAATACAAATGTGGTATAGTGTTTTTTCTCTCTCTCTCTCTCGATAAATGTCCAAAACACAGGTCCATCCAGAGACATTTATCGGGAAGAAAATACTATTCTTTGATCCACTGCCGAACGTAGAAAAGGACAGCGAAGCTCAAGGGCCTCGGTCGCCGAGTAGTATAACACATGGTCCGATTTTCGAAGGCTAAGCCCCCTTTACCTGGCTGTGCGGCTTGCTCCCCGTGGCGGCCTTAGCTATTCATGGCGCATTAGGGCGACACTCATATCAGTAGATTTTCACATTGTTAATACGTTTTTTTGTGAGTGATATCCTCTGCAAGCACTATGTCGCAGTATAATTTTGGACAATAGATGTAGAAAGTAGATTTGGAAAATAAATTCAGAAGATAAGTTGTGAAAATAGTTTTTAATTGTATTCAAAATTCACATTGTAGTCAAAATTTTATTCACAACTGGGATAACTAGTTTGCGTGTGCGATGCGAACAGCTATGTCCAATCTTCCCGTAGATATAGATCTTACCAAATCAAGATATCCCGAATGTTAATAAAAGGGTATAGCCGGATAAGCATGGGCCAGCGGGCCCCGCTCCGATTTTCCTGATTCTTGTCGTTTTATGTCTAAAAAAACATGGTGTAAAATTTCAAATGTCTACCCCACCGATAGGGGTGATATTGGGGTAAATTCCTCCGCACTTAAATGCAATTTACTCTAAAACGAGAAAATATACAGGGTGTCCCAAAAGTACTTCAACTCCGGGAAATGGGAGGTTCCTTGGGTCATTTGAAGCGACATTTTCCTTAACAAAAATGGCGTCCGCGGCTTTGTTTAGGAGTTATTAACGAAAAACACGGACCAACCAGAGCGCGCCTAGTCGCTCGGTGGCACGGTCAGCGCGGCGAGCCGGGGGGAGGAGCGTGTTGTCGGTACGCCGCGATGTCGTAACAAAGAACAGTTTCTCGATTATGTCCCCGGATTTCGATGAGCTTTGGATATGTTGTAAAGACCATGATTCTGAACAACATTTCCCTTTAGACTTTTTGCCTCGCGTCTTTAGTATACGAGATAACTTAAATCCATTTGCTGCTTCGAAATGTGTGTCACTGTCACTGGGTCATTCGGTCACCCAGTGACGAACTGCACAGATGTCTTCAGGTGTACGACAGTACCGAAAGCTAAGGGTTGTACGGTCAGGTCAACGAACTGTACAGCTGATGGTAGATAGCAGGTATACGACAATCACATGTTTCGGTTTTCCTCCAGATTTGTACACAGAGTCGATGGGTTACTGTTCGAAAACGTCGTCCGTCTTTCTTTTAGAAAGTTTCTTAAGGGAGGCATAGGACAATAGGGACCCTAAAACACCACGCCGACCTGACATTTCTACCTCTTGCTGGGTGAAAGGACGGACGACCTTTTCGAACAGTAACCCATCGACTCTGCGTACAAATCTGCAGGAAAACCGAAACATGTGATTGTCGTATACCTGCTATCTACCATCAGCTGTACAGTTCGTTGACTTGACCGTACAACGCTTAGCTTTCGGTACTGTTTTTACAAATATCTCGTAAACTAAAGACGCGAGGCAAAAAATCTAAAGGGAAATGTTGTTCAGAATCGTGGTCTTTACAACATATCCAAAGCTCATCGAAATCGGGACATAATCGAGAACCTGTTGGTTGTTACGACATCGCGGCAAGACAACAGTCTCCTCCCCCCGGCTCGCCGCGCTGACCAGGGTTGCCATATGCGGGTCCCGCCAGGCCCCTTATGTTTTCGTCTCTCGCCTAGATGCTCCGTAAAGCCTGCCTTTGCTTCCCCCACTCTTCCGCCTGTGGAGCAGGTAGGGAAACTAACGGGCGTCCTTTTGTTCCGCGCGACGCCACGGATGGCTTGGCTTGTATAAGCGTACGGGTTTTCCTGCGACACTCGGTAGCATGCTCCACGCGGTACGCGGCAGCGGTAGTGGTAAGAGAGGGGGAAGCGAAGGCAGGCTTTACGGAGCATCTAGGCGAGAGACGGAAACGTAAGGGGCCTGGCGGGACCCGCATATGGCAACCCTGGCGCTGACCGTGCCACCGAGCGACTAGGCGCGCTCTGGTTGGTCTGTGTTTTTCGTTAATAACTCCTAAACAAAACTGCGGACGCCATTTTTGTTAAGGAAAATGTCGCTTCAAATGACCCAAGGAACCTCCCATTTCCCGGAGTTGAAGTACTTTTGGGACACCCTGTATATATAATATTGTATAATATAATTATTCTATAGATTAAAATGTTTTACATGTTTCTAATTTTGCGGAAATATAAATCTAGTTTTTATTATATGGGCGTAAATAATAAAAACTAGATTTATATTTACGCAATATTAGAAACATGTAAAACATTTTAATCGATATGATAATTACAAATTAATAATTATGTTTGTTTTATAGAATGTTGAAGTGCAAACAATACAAATCGTTTAGTTTATAAATACATATAAAAAAAAGAAAAAAACAAGAAAAGAAAGTTGAGTTGAGGAGGATTCGAACTCGTGCCCTCCGGAGCATCGAGCAGAACCTCTAACACCGTGACCATACAACATACTTGTGAGAAGCTTCTTCTTTCTGTTACTTGACAGCAACAAACTAGCTTTACACGTATTTTTCTTCTTGAATGTAAGCTATTTCCTAAAATATAATTGTTTAGACTTCCAACTGTAATCATATATTAGAAGATTTAGTCGCATTTTTACATGTATCAGCTTTTCCGTACACGCGCCGACTTCCCGTTCGCTCCCGTCACTAGCCACCGCAAGGGAACTCGGTCGCTGCGCCGTTACTGATCAAACCGAGCGTTCGCCGGCATACTTTATTTTTTTTGACACTGTTCCACCAAACAGAGACTTCTGAGATTTTTATACAAAATAGGTTAGCATCATAGCAATGTTTTAGAATTTTTTGGTAGGAGTTAACGCAGGGGAAGATAGTTTAAAACATTCCCAAAAAATTAATTTTTTGTTTGCCGTTTATCCCATGTCGATATATTTTCTCGTTTTAGAGTAAATTGCATTTAAGTGCGGGAGAATTTACCCCAATATCACCCCTATCGGTGGTGGTAGACATTTAAAATTTTACACAATGTTTTTTTAGACATAAAACGATGTTTTAAGACAGGAATCAGAAAAATCGGAGCGAGGGCCGCTGGCCCAAGCTTATCCGGCTATACCCTTGGACAATAGAGCTCTGGCCCGAAATTATCGTGCGCCATGGTAGAATAGGCCTACAGAGCAGTGTCTCCAGGTCGAGAAAATCGAGGGGAATACAGGTACCCCCTCTCTGATGGCCAGAGTCGTAATATGTGACACGTTGCGCGTGCGCGACGGGGATTGAGTGGGACGTGGTGCTGGAATGGGATAGTGGAAGGGGAAAAGTAGGGGAGTAAATGAGACCCGATTCGGTCTCATCTGGCGACACTACTACAGAGCATACCATTGAAAAAAAAAACCGCATTAACAATAGTACCTCATGGGTGATGTGGAAATCTATTGATACGGGTGTCGCCCTAATGCGCCACGAATTGCTCCTATGATAAGCGCGCCTGAGGTGTTCCGAGCACTGGGGCCGCCACGGGGAGCGAGACTCTGCTAGCCGCTGATCGAGAAGAAGACGAGGATATTAAGCACACAAATCTACTGAACGCACGGTTGACGGGCGGTACGACTCTCAGATTAGAAACATCATACAAAAGCCCGACCGTACTTACCGAAGACCTAGAGAAAAATTGTTTTCGAAAAATACCACGCCTTAAATCACGGCGCTTTCCGACCAACCAAACGCATCATAAGCGGGTGATACTTCTGGCCCACCATGAAAAAGGACATACAAATATGGTGCAAAAAGTTGCCTAGAATGCCAAAAGAAGAAAGTAACCAGACACACCCGCTCACTGATCCAAAATTTCGAGCAACCCAGAAAACGCTTCAAAAACATCCACATCGATCTAGTCAAAATGACGCCGTCAAACGGGAACGTCTACCTTCTAGCTACCGTAGACCGCTCCACCAGATGGCCTGAAGCTACCCCTCTCATATAGATACCATGACAGAAACAGTTGCAGAAGCAATAATGAAAGATTGGATTGGGCGATACGGCTCCCGGAAACCATAACCAGCGACCGCGGTGTATAATTCAAATCAATACTTTTTAGAAGATTATGCTGGGAGAACGTTTTCACAGACAAATTAAAACGGCCGTCAAGTGCAGTGAGGACAAGAACTCATGGGCAACAAACCTACCAATCACAATGCTGACCCTCAGAAGCACATCGAGATACGACGATGGCCTGCAGAAATGGTCTACGGAGAGATCTTATCCCTACCGGTCGACTTCATTTTTGCAGACAACGACAAAGAAATAGAAACTTTAAACTTCATCCGAAGACTCAGGGAAATAATGAAAAACCTAAGACCAATAGGTACAAGAAAACAAGAAGTAGGGCCTCTGTAGCGACGGCACTGGACACAAGACGAGTCGATGTCACAGCTGCCGTCTCTTAGGCCTTAGGCGATCGTCGCGTATCCCCGAACGTGCCAGTTTACTGCGATCCTTCGAGCACGTGCGAACGAACACAATTGTACCGAGCGACACATCATATTTAAATAAAACTACAAGTTATTTTCGTACGTAGTTAAAGCGGATTAATATACATCCTAAATTCCTCGCTAAAGATGACCCGACCTGGCAGACCCACAATTTGTCGGCCAGATTTGAAGCAGCCGTAGTTAAGAGTCCGAGCAGCCAAAGGTTGCCCAAAAGGAGGGAGTACTCTCTCCCATTTTGGTAACCTTGGTAATAGACGGGCTGCCGAGTCGGCTCTTCGGGAAAGGTTTCATAAGGGGTGTCCCAACCTATGACATAAGTATATGTTGTGATAACCGAACAGCTCTTATTGTTACATCGTTAAAAACGCGATGACGAGGTCAAAACTGATACGGGTCTGCATCAGTGTCGCCAGATGAGGCCGAATCGAGCCTCATTTACTCCCCTACTTTTCCCCTTCTAGTATCCCATTCCAGCTCCACGTCCCACTCAATCCCCGTCGCGCACGCGCAACGTGTAACATAATACGACTCTGGCCATCAGAGAGGGGGTACCTGTATTCCCCTCGATTTTCTCGACCTGGCGACACTGGTCTGCATTGACATTTCGACAGAGCCGAATACTACGCGTCAAGATACTGAAGGCGAGTAAACTAGGCATGGAAAGGATTCTATAAGCCTACACCCAGGATGATCCCATTCTTTCGTTAGACCTACCAAAGGATCTGAAATGGATAATGAGAATGGAAACGTTCGTGGATTGAACAGCTTCGCCACGGCTCTGAACCTAACCCAAACCACCAAATGGCAAATGGTAAATAAAGTTGTAAGACTCGGCATCAATTGAATCTGCGACACTTGGTCTACGTCCTGAGACTTCGAACTCGATTTCGACGTGTAGCGTCGTTCTAAACGTCAAGGCTTGATATTTTTACTGTCACTTTCAATGTAGCTCGTACCAAAGGTATTACACTACTTGACATTCTGTGTCCATTTCGTTGACTTGTTGTTTCGACTATCAGAGTTTTAGTGCGAAATCGATTTAAATGTGCAATGAATTGGTTGAAAGAAAGTGACATTTGCTGTAGTAGTATACGTATATATAAAGAAAGTGCTTAACATATTTCAATACATCTAAATGAACTTACATTTAAGACGGGGCTTGTACTGCGAAGTACAAGATTTTCATGTTCTAAACTGGCGTGTCTGAGCTTCATTTCTGATATAGAGCTTAGTAATTCCAACTTTTGCGTTTCCAGAGCACTTCGTGAAAGCATTTCCTTTAAAAATAAAAATATGTATAAATAGTCTAAAGACAGATGTGAAATGAAGTAGAAACAAAATATAGTAGGAACCCGTATACTCGCTTGAAATATCTGTAGGTTGCCGCGGAATAAAGTCCTAAAATATTGGAAAATAAAAAACTTAGTAGCACGTCGCATCCATAGTAGGGGAGGGTAAAAAAAATAGAAACCTCTTATGTCGATGTTTTGCCATGAAAAACTAATGCAGAATTAAAGTTTTTACATATCATGTATTCTACATGTACAGTGGGTGTACAAAGTATTCGTACACCTTTTAAAACCGAATAACTTTTTCAAAATTCGACCTAACAGCTTGAGTTTTTTTGAGACGTTAGAATGATTAGTTTACTAGCTAATGTGTAAATAATTTTATTATTCATTCGAGTGTCGCCCTAATGTACCACGAATAGCTCCTATGACGAAAAGCTCCGAGCTCTAGGGCCGCCACGGGGAGCGAGACCCGCAGCCGGGTCGAGGGAGCGTAGCCTTCGAAAATCGGCCGTCGCGAGGCCTGAATTAAATTATAATGGTTACGAGGCCAACTAACAATCCTAGCGACTCCCTGATCTCGCATAAGGTTCGTTCGTGACATAGTCCAAACAAAGATTTCTCCAAACTAATGGCTCCCTAACTTTCCATCAGGTTCGTCCGCAAACCAAAACCGAACCCAAACCGGAAGTGTAGAATCATTCTATGACGATTATGACATATACAGTGTACCCAGGAACTGTGTCCACTTGAATATCTTGGTTATTTCAAACAATACTAAAAAATGTTACTCACAGAAGTTGTAGGGTTTAAAAAACTACATAATATGGTATAAATGATATTCTTGCACCTGGAGGGGCTGGTAGAGAAGATATAGAGGTCACCTTTGTTTTTTTTAATGAATGTTCAATTTTTTATGGTCGATTTCAATAGATTGGCGTATTCTGAGTATAAACCCAGATAGCACACGACGTCTTAAATACGTCCATTTTATGTCAATTTTAGGTCTGAAAGTCTTACGTCCTGAAAATACGTCTTTTTCGGGACGTCGTTTTAACGTCTGAAATAAGACGTCTTATTTCAGACGACTTAAAGACGATTTTTTCGGAATGTCGTTTGGACGTCTGAAATAAGATGTCTTGGAGACGTCTTTTTCGAGACCTTTTAAAGACATCTTATGTGATTACGACTTAAAGGCGACTTTTTCGGGACGTCGTTTGAACGTCTCACATGAGATGTCTTTTTCAAGGCTAATAAATCACTTGAATTGTTTGGAGATGTTATGAACGTGAACACGAGACGACCATCTTCTCGACCCCGTCGCTGCCTCGCCCGGAAAGAAGGTATCCACGACCGGAGCGGCCAGGCCCTTCCTTCATACGAGCTGTCGCCGCCAACCACCTGAGAATCGGCGAACGTGATCGCGATTTTCTGTGAGCCAGGGAGCCCCGCGCGACAGGATGCGATCCTGCAGATGGATATCGCGTGATAGACCCGAGCGTCACGGCGGGAGAAATAGGGTAGGGAGTAGAGGGACGCCTCGCTTCCGTGTTACCGGGCCATCCGAAAGTAGGCCACTGGATCGTTCGCCGCGAAAAGTAATAGACATGAACGATTGCTAAAAACCGAGAAAGTAATTTGTGCGTTGCCAATACCGAGGGACGAAAGGGAGACGAGTGCCGAACACCTGCCGTCGCCCATAGTTGCCGTTGGTAAGCGCCAGTCAGGCTTCCTTAATTAATATCGTAATTAAGTGATCTTTTCGTGTTTGTGAGGTCCGTGTTCGCGTCGCGAAACGACGAAACCGTCTCCTTGACGCGTGTGCGGCCATATTACCGAAAAAGGACGAACGGTCGTCGGTCGGCTAACGTGTGTGCCGGGTTGGTAACGCGAATCCGGCCGGACAGCGGGGGCCGCGTGCCCGTCGTAAGGCGGTAGCACAACACCAGTATTAACGCGGAGTCGCGGATTCGCGGGGGGCCGCACAGTGGGGACATTTGACGAAACTCGATTCAAAATCAAAGAACTTTCGATAGAAATGAGGTAGAGCGATGAATTTTTTTTTAAATTGAAGCTGAAACTTTGTAGAATATGGGAAAATAGGGAGATTATGGTACAAACGTTTTTTAACCTTGATAAAATTCGTTAAACTTGTACAATTTCAAGAAAATTGTGGTTTTTCAATCACCACGCGCGGAAAAAATTTTTTTAATACATGCTAAACATCATTTCCCGTAGATTTTTCCACGCTGATTTCAAATCTGGTTTCAAAATTTGTCTACGACATCACGATTTTGAAAAAAATTTTTTTTTTTACAAACAAATAATGCAATCATTTTTTCGTAGAAATGATTTAATAACACATTAGTTTGCAGGTATATCGTATTTTCATATATGGAACACAATAAAAATAATAATAATTAAGTATTTTAACGTTTTGAGTAACTTACGAAACATGAAGAAATTAATTATTATTATTTTTACTGTGTTCCATTTATGAAAATACGATATACCTGCAAACTAATGTGTTATTAAATCATTTCTACGAAAAAATGATTGCATTATTTGTTTGTCAAAAAAAAAAAATTTGTTCCAAATCGTGATGTCGTAGACAAATTTTGAAACCAGATTTGAAATCAGCGTGAAAAAATCTACGGAAAATGATGTTTAGCATGTATTAAAAAAAATTTTTCCGCGCGTGGTGATTGAAAAACCACAATTTTCTTGAAATTGTACAAGTTTAACGAATTTTATAAAGGTTAAAAAACGTTTGTACCATAATCTCCCTATTTTTCCCATATTCTGCAACGTTGCAGCTTTAATTTTAAAAAAATTTCATCGCTCTACCTCATTTCTGTCGAAAGTTCTTTGATTTTGAATCGAGTTTGGTCAAATGTCCCCACTATGGGCCGTATCGTTGCCGATTTCGCGAGTAATTATACGCCATCGTCGAGACATTCCCCGGTGTGACGAAGCAACGGTCTGTATCGCATGCGACGGCAAACTTCGAACGACTTAGACATTGTATCGCGTATTCCATCAGAATCCGACGGTTGTTCCGCACAGAAAGGGGGTTGTAACACGTAGACGATCTCGTGAACTGCCGGATTCGACGCGAGCGAGCGAAGATAGCGCGAGCCACCGAAAATCCGTCGCCAAAGTATCGCGAACGCGCGAGCTTGTAAATTGCCGCTGCCGGCTCTCATCGGCAGCCATGTCGTGTTCACCGGACAAATAAACCATGTTCAAGCCCATTCTATCGTCCGATTATTTCCACTGAGAAACCTTTCCGCCGCGGGAAATGCTCCGTGCTTAACCCGCGTAGAATCCTGAGCCCATCCTCGAGCCATCCAGAATATCGCGTGGTTCTCGCAGCTTTGGAGCGTTCTTTCGCGCCCCGTACCGTTATCGCGCAATTTGCGATACACTGCCGAGTGTCTGCCGCCCGAAAGTGAATTCCCTTAGCGGTTGCCTTCGTGAAAACCCGAATCTGCGAGATACCTTCCGTCCCGGGAGGACCACATATCGTGCGGCCGAGCGTGGTCCAGCGTTTAGCCCGTAAATACCCGGTGTCGCACGCGTTCCGTCTTTCCGACGGCAACGGGAAAAACCGGCGACGTGACAGGGGATAGGGAGAGGGAGAGACGGAGAGTGAGGGAGGGAGAGAGGGAAAGGGAGAGATGGAGGGAAGGAGAGAGCATTCTTTGAAATGGCCACTGTGAGTCGATTCTGTAGATTGCATGTTTATCTGCAATAACAACCTTTTCAGGTATATCCCCAGTGGTCGGGCGCAAACCGCCCGGAGGGCCTGGTTGTACAAAATATATGTAAAGACCTTCAAAGTAAGATTCTACAATTTTGAATCGATGGACATTTGTAGTAAAAAGTATGAAAAATCTTCGTTGTTGGCTCTGAAATTTAATATCACACGAATGAAGAATGGAAAAAGGATATTATCAATTCATTGTAATCTGTACAGGATAAATCGGAAATAAGTCGTAATACATAGAAAAAAGACACGCATTGCTCTACATTAAAAGAGTAAGTAAAAATTTTGAAATTTAAACCATTTCTCTTTCCGCAGCTTCGTTTTTGACGACATTGACAAAACTTGGAAGTTTTACATAGTTGACTAGTAGAATCATGAATTTTTAGATTTGAATCTTTCGAAAACGATGTCGTGAACACAAAAATGTAATTGCAAAATTTTTAATTATTTTTCTATGCAGAATCCTCTCTATTTTATTGTTAGTTATGCTACGATTTCTGACCTATCCTGTAGTGACAATATTTAACTGACGATGGAACTTCTACAATATCGCTCGTCAGAGAATGCTTTCATTGTGGCACATAGTTCTTCATCCTTTTCACTTCTTATCCACGTGGCAAGTATAATAGAATTCTTTGCAAAGTAGAATACATTTCAAAATTTTTACCGTGAATTCCAGTTTCGCACGTACCTTTTGTTACAAATGTCCACTGATCCAAAGCCGTTTAATAGCACTGGGAAATCGATAACACTGTCCAACACGAATTTTGATCTGTAATATCCACCTGGTGATCCTCGTAGAGCTTCTCGTCCGAAACACGAATCTAAAAGTCAAATTGCCCCATCACCCTCAGTTTTTGAAAAGCATGAGTCTCCACAAAACCGGGCCATTTTTCGGAAAATTAGGTATTGTGTGAAATTTAAAAACGCTAAAAAGCTAGATCGAGGCTCAAAAGATAAAAAGATCAGCAGACTTTCCGGAAAAAAATGGTATATGCAATTATTAAATTATGTTGTTCTGAATGGTTTTTGACCGGACAATGAATACATTTTTAACGCAATACTTTCGTATTTTTATGAAAATTTCTTTTCTTACAAGAGAGCATATTCAAGTTACACAAGCCAATTTTTATGAAACTTGTGCGAGACAACTTCTTATAATTAGAAAAACATTCAATACATATCTTAATTTGTGGACAATTTATTTTGTTTGCAACAGATAGTCAAAGTTTGATTAAATTGTGGGAATTCGAATGGAGAACTTACTCACATAAGAAAAAAGTCGTTTGTTTAAACAATATCTAAAGAATTTGAATTTTTTTGTAATTTCTGTTACTAGTTTTAATAAAAATTGGACCTGTGATCTATGAATCAAAATATAGGATTTTATCGTTTCTTATCATTTAATAATAATTATTAAATTCATAACCATTTCCCATCTCGTGCGAAAGAAAGTGTTTAAGCTTGTTTTATAGACGATAACATAATCTTTTACATGTCGAAGTATAATACAATATATGTATACTATACAGGGTGTCCCAAAATGTCTTCAACATCGGGAAATGGGAGGTTCCTGGGGTCATTTCAAGCGCCATTTTCCTTTTGCAAAATGTTGTCCGAAGCTTCGTTTGGGAGTTATTAACGAAAAACACGGACCAATGAGAGCGCTCCCTGTCGCTCGGTGGCACGGTCAGCGCGGCGAGCCGGGGGGGGGGGGGGGAGATAGTGTTGTCGGTACGCCGCGATGTAGTAAGAAGTAGCAGTTTCTCGATTATGTCCCGATTTCGATGAGCTTTGGATATGTTGTTAAGACAATGATTCTGAACAACATTTCCCTTTAGACTTTTTGCCTCGCGTCTTTGGTTTACGAGATATTTGTAAAAACTTGTAATTGAAAATGCTTCGAAATGTGTGTCACTGTCACTGGGTCATTCGGTGACGAACTGCACAGATGTCTTCAGGTGTACGACAGTACCGAAAGCTAAGGGTTGTACGGTCAGGTCAACGAACTGTACAGCGGATGGTAGATAGCAGGTATACGACAATCACATGTTTCGGTTTTCCTGCAGATTTGTACGCAGAGTCGATGGGTTACTGTTCGAAAACGTCGTCCGTCTTTCTTTTAGAAAGTTTCTTAAGGGAGGCATAGGACAATGGGGACCCTAAACCGCCACGCCGACCTGACATTTCTACCCCTTGCTGGGTGAAAGGACGGACGACGTTTTCGAACAGTATCCCATCGACTCTGCGTACAAATCTGCAGGAAAACCGAAACATGTGATTGTCGTATACCTGCTATCTACCATCAGCTGTACAGTTCGTTGACATGACCGTACAACCCTTAGCTTTCGGTACTGTTTTTACAAATATCTCGTAAACTAAAGCCTCGAGGCAAAAAGTCTAAAGGGAAATGTTGTTCAGAATCATTGTCTTAACAACATATCCAAAGCTCATCGAAATCGGGACACAATCGAGAAACTGCTACTTCTTACTACATCGCGGCGTACCGACAGCACTATCTTCCCCCCCGGCTCGCCGCGCTGACCGTGCCACCGAGCGACAGGGAGCGCTCTCATTGGTCCGTGTTTTTTGTTAATAACTCCCAAACGAAGCCTCGGACAACATTTTGCAAAAGGAAAATGGCGCTTGAAATGATCCCAAGAACCTCCCATTTCCCGATGTTGAAGACATTTTGGGACACTCTGTATACAGGGTGTATAACAAGTATTTCAACTCCGGGAAATGGGAGGTTCCTGAGGTCATTTCAAGCGCCATTTTCTAGACCCGCGATGTCTGGCTTCGTGTGGCGCGCCGGGTTTCTACTTGGAATAGCGTAGTGGAGGACAAGAGAAGGAGTAGACATTGAACGTACGGAATTAAAAACTCACCGATGCAGCCGTAAACCCACATGCTTCTTCGAAATGTGTGTCACTGGTCCACTCGGTGACGAACTGCATACCTGGCTTCAGGTATACGGCATTGTCCCGAACGGTAAGGGACGTACGGTCAGGTGAACGAACTGCACAGCTGGTGGTAAAACGACAACCTAAGGGATGCGCAGTCAAGTACACGATTCGGGCTTTCACCTTCACTATCCAACCGATAAATAAATCGTATATTTCACACAGATGCCATGAAATTTTTACACACTCACGACCACTGTTCACATTTGTCAACACATAGCTATGCACTATGCACTAATAGCATTTGCAATATCTTTTGGATTGCAGCACAAATGACAATAAACGTCCTTTTACCCAGAAACAGGTAGAAATACAGGTGCGCATAGCGGGTATACGGTGCTGTCCCTCCCGTTCGTTGTCCATAAATTAGTCCTGTGGTCAGGCCCGGAACTGCAGCACTGGTGGTAGGTGTCAGGTACGCGATCGCAGTAAAATCCAAGGGGCACTCTCCACAACGAAGGGTTGCACGGCAAGTGCGTCCAGGCCAACGCACCCGACATTGGAGTAAGTCAGTGGACTGCTGCACGGTTCCTACGTTGTTGGAAAGTTCCATGCCGATTCTGCATTAAATTGTGTTGGCCCTGAAAAGGGCCGATTGAAATGAAACAGAATTGTTTCTACGTTAAAGTTTGGTGGCCCTGAAAAGGGCCGATTGAAATGAAACAGAATTGTTTCTACGTTAAATTTTGGTGGCGCTGAAAAGGGCCGATTGTTATCACAGCAAATGCTCCACATAGCCTCCACGTTGCTCCACGCAGAGCTGTGCCCGCTTGACAACTTGGTCTGCAACACGTTCCAAGGTCGCCGTGGTGATGTTGGCTGTGGCACCGTGGACCCGTGCTGTCATCTCTTCGGCTGTGTCGACCGGCTGACGGTACACCTCATTCTGAAATAATTATTATCACACCAATACAAAATTTAAATGATAACGTATGCAATAATAAATAAAAAATACCAGCAAAATTGAAATTACCTTCAGGTAGCCCCACAAGAAGAAATCCAACGGATTGAGATCCGGTGACCGTGGGGGCCACGGGACAGGCCCGCCGCGGCCGATCCACCTTTCATGAAAGGTTTCATCCATATAGGCGCGAACGTTTGCGGCGTAATGCGCTGGAGCGCCATCCATTTGATAGAACATGTTCTGTCGGATTTCATAAGGAACATCGTCCTTGAGATCCGGCAGAACATGCTCTAAAAAGGATTGGAAACCGGCACCGTCCAACCTATCAGGTAGGATGTACGGGCCGATTATGTGTACCCCACAAATTCCGGCCCATAAATTGACGGTTCAGCGGACCTGTGCTCCGCGTTGCTGAAGCGACAACCGATTCTCGGCGCTCCACATATGCAAATTGTGGCCGTTGAAGCACCCTTCTCTCGTGAAGAGTCATTCGTCGGTCCACTACATGCATCGGACGAACGCTGGATTCCGCGCTACTTCATCCAGGAGCCACCTGCAATAATCCAGCCGCTGGTTATAGTCTGCGGGGTTCAAATGTTGCACCCGCACATATTTGTACGGGTGCAACATTTGGTCCTTCAAAATGCGGTGTACTGTCATCCGGTGCACACTAAAACAAAAAACATGAAAATGCATTATTATTTATTATTAGATAACATTTACTTTTATTTCAAGTAGTGATTTTTGTATTGTTACTTACTCTAAGCGGCGACTGATGTCTCGTACACTCACGCTGCCATCCTCCACAACATTGAGGATATTGGAGATGTTCGTCTCCGACCTCGATGTCCTCGGTCTTCCAATTCGCGATACCTCGTGCGAAAACGTGCCAATGGAACTTAAACGGTTCGCTATTTGTCTCGAGAAATGAGCTGACGGGATTTCCAATGTTGGATGCTCCACCGTAAGTCGCCTAACGGTTTCCGTCGCGTTACCATTGCATTCGGCATACACCCAATGCATGGTGTACAACTCTTGAGACGAATACATCACGACGAGGTTGCCGACTGACTGCAGTTTTCCGAAGAAGCTTCGACCACCCTCAAATAACCCCACCACGAAGCATGACTGAGCTGGAGGAAAAGTTCAAAACACAACACGTGTTTTGCAGACGTAGAAAGTAAGAATCTACGTGAATTGTCACTCTTGCCTTTCCTCCAGGACAGAAAACAGAGATCCACGTCGCGATGGGGGTTATGCCATAAATCGAAACTGGGCAGTTACAAAAAGGTCTCCACAGAGTACGGGGACGGAAAGATTTCCTTTCGCACGTGTCGAGTTTGGGCACCTCTTTCTAAGTTGTGCAATTAGGCCATAAAAAACTTCCGGCGGGCGCCGCTTGACCCTTGCCGAGGCAGTCACGGTTCAGGAGAAGATTTGGCGCCCGCCGGAAGTTTTTTATGGCCTAATTGCACAGCTTAGAAAGAGGTCCCCGTACTCTGTGGACACCTTCGTGTAACTGCCCAGTTTCGATTTATGGCATAACCCCCATGGAGACGTGGATCTCTGTTTTCTGTTCTGGAGGAAAGGCAAGAGTGACAATGCACGCAGATTCTTACTTTCTACGTCTGCAAAACACGTGTTGTGTTTTGAACTTTTCCGCCAGCTCAGTCATGCTTCGTGGTGGGGTTATTTGAGGGTGGTCCAAGCTTCTTCGGAAAACTGCAGTCAGTCTGCAACCTCGTCGTGATGTATTCGTCTCAAGAGTTGTAAACCATGCATTGGGTGTATGCCCAATGCAATGGTAACGCGACGGAAACCGTTAGGCGACTTACGGTGGAGCATCCAACATTGGAAATCCCGTCAGCTCATTTCTCGAGACAAATAGCGAACCGTTTAAGTTCCATTGGCACGTTTTCGCACGAGGTATCGCGAATTGGAAGACCGAGGACATCGAGGTCGGAGACGAACATCTCCAATATCCTCAATGTTGTGGAGGATGGCAGCGTGAGTGTACGAGACATCAGTCGCCGCTTAGAGTAAGTAACAATACAAAAATCACTACTTGAAATAAAAGTAAATGTTATCTAATAATAAATAATAATGCATTTTCATGTTTTTTGTTTTAGTGTGCACCGGATGACACTACACCGCATTTTGAAGGACCAAATGTTGCACCCGTACAAATATGTGCGGGTGCAACATTTGAACCCCGCAGACTATAACCAGCGGCTGGATTATTGCAGTGGCTCCTGGATGAAGTAGCGCGGAATCCGGCGTTCGTCCGATGCATGTAGTGGACCGACGAATGACTCTTCACGAGAGAAGGGTGCTTCAACGGCCACAATTTGCATATGTGGAGCGCCGAGAATCGGTTGTCGCTTCAGCAACGCGGAGCACAGGTCCGCTGAACCGTCAATTTATGGGCCGGAATTTGTGGGGTACACATAATCGGCCCGTACATCCTACCTGATAGGTTGGACGGTGCCGGTTTCCAATCCTTTTTAGAGCATGTTCTGCCGGATCTCATGGACGATGTTCCTTATGAAATCCGACAGAACATGTTCTATCAAATGGATGGCGCTCCAGCGCATTACGCCGCAAACGTTCGCGCCTATATGGATGAAACCTTTCATGAAAGGTGGATCGGCCGCGGCGGGCCTGTCCCGTGGCCCCCACGGTCACCGGATCTCAATCCGTTGGATTTCTTCTTGTGGGGCTACCTGAAGGTAATTTCAATTTTGCTGGTATTTTTTATTTATTATTGCATACGTTATCATTTAAATTTTGTATTGGTGTGATAATAATTATTTCAGAATGAGGTGTACCGTCAGCCGGTCGACACAGCCGAAGAGATGACAGCACGGGTCCACGGTGCCACAGCCAACATCACCACGGCGACCTTGGAACGTGTTGCAGACCAAGTTGTCAAGCGGGCACAGCTCTGCGTGGAGCAACGTGGAGGCTATGTGGAGCATTTGCTGTGATAACAATCGGCCCTTTTCAGCGCCACCAAAATTTAACGTAGAAACAATTCTGTTTCATTTCAATCGGCCCTTTTCAGGGCCACCAAACTTTAACGTAGAAACAATTCTGTTTCATTTCAATCGGCCCTTTTCAGGGCCAACACAATTTAATGCAGAATCGGCATGGAACTTTCCAACAACGTAGGAACCGTGCAGCAGTCCACTGACTTACTCCAATGTCGGGTGCGTTGACCTGGACGCACTTGCCGTGCAACCCTTCGTTGTGGAGAGTGCCCCTTGGATTTTACTGCGATCGCGTACCTGACACCTACCACCAGTGCTGCAGTTCCGGGCCTGACCACAGGACTAATTTATGGACAACGAACGGGAGGGACAACACCGTATACCCGCTATGCGCACACCTGGATTTCTACCTGTTTCTGGATAAAAGGACGTTTATTGTAATTTGTGCTGCAATGCAAAAGATATTGCAAATGCTATTAGTGCATAGTGCATAGCTATGTGTTGACAAATGTGAACAGTGATCGTGAGTGTATAAAAATTTCATGGCATCCGTGTGAAACGTACGATTTATTTATCGGTTGGAAAGTGAAGGTAGAAGCCCGGATCGTTTACTTGACCGCGCATCCCTTAGGTTGTCGTTTTACCACCAGCTGTGCAGTTCGTTGACCTGACGATACGTTCCTTACCGTTCGGGACAATGCCGTATACCTGAAGCCAGGTATGCAGTTCGTCACCGAGTGGACCAGTGACACATATTTCGAAGCAGCAAGTGGATTTACGGTTGCATCGGTGAGTTTTTATTTCCGTACGTTCAATGTCTACACTTCATTTCACGAGAGAACCGTACCATTTCGCGCAGCTTGAGTGACGTAGACGGCGCAGCGAGCCACACAACTCCCACTCCACCACCCACTCCCCACTGTCTCGACCAATCAGGGCGAAGATGCGCAGCGACGAACGAAAACTGGTCTTCTCGCGGTACGGTTCTCTCGTGGGGTATAGTGTATTCCTTCTCTTGTCCTTTGCTACGCTATTCCAAGTAGAAACCCGGCGCGCCACACGAAGCCAGCCATCGCGGGTCTAGCTCGCGCTCTGATTGGTCCGTGTTTTTCGTTAATAACTCCCAAACGAAGCCTCGGACAACATTTTGCAAATAGAAAATGGCTCTTGAAATGACTTCAGAAACCTCCCATTTCCCGGAGTTGAAGTACTTTTGGGACACCCTGTATTATATAATATAATACTGTGTTCGACGTCGTTAGTTGTTTTTCAACAGTTCCAACAGATGCGCCAGGTACTACATAATGCGATAGAATACTAATCATCGTAAAGGACGCAGACTTCCCTAATCAATACCGCATATGAGAGTTTATGGTCGTAAAACGTGGGTAAAATAATATGTATTTATGGAGATATTGACAATATTAATGGAGTTGATTTGTGCATTTGTAAAGATGTATTGTATTGTGTGTATATATATATATATATACAGGGTGTCCCAAAAGTACTTTAACTCCGGGAAATGGGAGGTTCCTGGGGTCATTTGAAGCGACATTTTCGTTAACAAAAATGGCGTCCGCGGCTTTGTTTAAGAGTTATTAACGAAAAACACGGACCAACCAGAGCGCGCCTAGTCGTTCGGTGGCACGGTCAGCGCGGCGAGCCGGGGGGAGGAGAGTGTTGTCGGTACGCCGCGATGTCGTAACAAACAGCAGTTACTCGATTATGTCCCCGATTTCGATGAGCTTTGGATATGTTGTAAATACCATGATTCTGAACAACATTTCCCTTTAGACTTTTTGCCTCGCGGCTTTAGTTTACGAGATGATTGTGAAGAACTTTACTTGTGAATTCATATCGGTATTCATGATAGCGGATACGGCTTGCTAATATCTCCGAAAGTAAAGCCGAACGCCAACTATTTCAAACATCGATTTTTATAACATATTTCAAGGTCATTGAAATCGGTAAGGATCCACATCATCTTTACCCGACTTACGGCAACTTTACCCGAACGAGAGAAGAAGCAGAAACTGATTGCATTAAAACCTCACTTATTCAGCCTTAAATCCATTTGCTGCTTCGAAATGCGTGTCACTGTCACTGGGTCATTCGGTGACGAACTACACAGATGTTTTCAAGTGTACGACAGTACCGAAAGCTAAGGATTGTACAGAACCGTTGTACAAAAGGTTGTACGCAATGGTTGTAAATTTTTCCACACTCACGATCACACATTTGCAATATCACTTGTATTGCAGCACAAATCACAGATTAAATAAGAGATTAAAATAATTTAAAAACACCAATGTATTATTTTCAACTTGATCAAATGAAAGTAAAAGTAAAAGTCAACTATCCGTCTGGCATCTGTCCCTTGCAATAGCAGCAGACAACTTTCATTTTGCATAAAAATCCGCAGTCTAGTGACTAGTTTAAATATTACTACTAAAAACACACATTTCAGCAACCGTGAACTTAGAATTGACAAGTCTTTGGAGATGTTCTCTCTACCGCGGCTCGAACGACACTGATTTTACCCAAGATTTTTCTGAGAAGTTTAGGGAGGACATTATGCGTGTTGAAAATGCACACTGTAGCATGCTTACGAAAATGACGGTGTGGACAGACGAAAAAAAAAAAGGATACGAGAGGGTCCGCTGTAAGACTAGAGTTTCTGGCAATCACATGTTTCGGTTTTCCTGCAGATTGGTACGCAGAGTCGATGGGTTACTGTTCGAAAAGGTCGTCCGTCCTTTCACCCAGCAAGAGGTGGAAGCGTCAGGTCCGCGTGGCGTTTTAGGGTCCCTATTGTCCTATGCCTCCCTTAAGAAACTTTCTAAAAGAAAGACGGACGACGTTTTCGAACAGTAACCCATCGACTCTGCGTACAAATCTGCAGGAAAACCGAAACATGTGATTGCCAGAAACTCTAGTCTTACAGCGGTCCCTCTCGTATCCTTTTTTTTCGTCTGTCCACGCCGTCGTTTTCGTAAGTGTGCTACAATGTGCATTTTCGACACGCATAATGTCCTCCCTAAACTATTCAGAAAAGTCTTGGGTAAAATCAGTGTCGTTCGAGCCGCGGTAGAGAGAACATCTCTAAAGACTTGTCAATTCTAAGTTCACGGTTGCTGAAATGTGTGTTTTTAGTAGTAATATTTAAACTAGTCACTAGACTGCGGATTTTTATGCAAAATGAAAGTTGTCTGCTGCTATTGCAAGGGACAGATGCCAGACGGATAGTTGACTTTTACTTTTACTTTCATTTGATCAAGTTGAAAATAATACATTGGTGTTTTTAAATTATTTTAATCTCTCTACTGTTTTAAAATGCACTTACTCATTTTTGCTACAAATGCATGACATCCGCAGTCTACTGATCGCATTACCTCATTACTGTGATTTGTGCTGCAATACAAGTGATATTGTAAATCTGAACAGTGATCGTGAGTGAGGAAAAATTTCATGGCATCTGTGTGAAAGTGAAAGTGAAAAGTCCGGATCGTTGACATCACCACACATCCCCCGGGCTGTCGTATACCTGCTATCTACCATCAGCTGTGCAGTTCGTTGACCTGACCGTACAACCCTTAGCTTTCGGTACTGTCGTACACCTGAAGACATCTGTGCAGTTCGTCACTTTGTGACCCAGTGACAGTGACACACATTTCGAAGCAGCAAATGGATTTACGGCTGAATAAGTAAGTTTTTAATGCAATCAGTTTCTGCTTCTTCTCTCGTTCGGGTAAAGTTGCCATAAGTCGGGTAAAGATTATGTGGATCCTCGCCGATTTCAATGACTTTCAAATAAGTTTGACATGGTTATACAACAATGGTTATTCAATCGTGGTCTTGACAACATATCCAAAGCTCATCGAAATCGGAGTGGAGATAGTAGTATGAACATCGATAGATTTTCAATTACAAGTTTTTACAAATATCTCGTAAACTAAAGCCGCGAGGCAAAAAGTCTAAAGGGAAATGTTGTTCAGAATCATGGTATTTACAACATATCCAAAGCTCATCGAAATCGGGGACATAATCGAGTAACTGCTGTTTGTTACGACATCGCGGCGTACCGACAACACTTTCCTCCCCCCGGCTCGCCGCGCTGACCGTGCCGCCGAGCGACTAGGGGTGCTCTGGTTGGTCCGTGTTTTTCGTTAATAACTCCTAAACAAAGCCGCGGACGCCATTTTTGTTAAGGAAAATGTCGCTTCAAATGACCCCAGGAACCTCCCATTTCCCGGAGTTGAAGTACTTTTCCCTTTGCGGGTTATAAAGGAGCCCCGTTACCTTTACAGTATAATTTTTTAGATTTCTTTTCACGCTCTCATCCTTCCATGCTTCCATCCTTTTTCCCTTTTCTCCCCTCATTCACACTCTCCCACCATCTGCCCTTTCTCTCTTTATCTAACTTTGCCATCCACCCCTCTCCCTCCCCGTCTTCAGCTAATATCTTTTTTAATTTCCCCTGTATTTCTTCCTCTATTCCCTCTTCTTCCCTGCATCTCTCCAACACGTGCTCTCAAGTTTCTGCTTCGCTTCCACATCTTCTGCACTTCCTATCATCTTCGTCCTCCCAGTATCTCCCTCCTCTCATTTCGTTTCCTAATCTATATCTCGCCACTCTACTCCACTTCTCTTCCTTCCATCTTCTCTTTAGGTATTCTGGTGTATTCTCCACCCTAGTCTCCCTATACCATTTGTTATACCTCGACTCTATGGCCTTTCTCCAATTCTCGTCTCTCTGCATTCCCTTCTCTCTGTTTTGTATCGTGTTCCACTCGTCTTCTCTCTCTTCCTTGTCCCCCTCTTCTAGTTTCCTTCTATTCCCTCTTTCCTCTATATATTTCTTTCTTCCTTCCTCCCATTTTGAAAGCTTCTTCCCTTCCCTTGCTCTATTTTCTATCTCTTTCAGGCACTCTCTCGCCCATTCACTTCCCCACCCTTCTCTTAACCTTTCCTCGAATTTCCATGCCCTCCTTGCACTCCTCGCTATCAACTTCTCCCTCTTCGTTTCCTCTCTCACCATATATCCCTGTGTCGTCCACTCCACTCCTAGCACCCATCTCATACAGCGTTCTTGCATTGATTCCACTTTCCTTCTTTCTTCCCATCCCCATACTTCCACACCATATCCTATCACCGCCCATATCAGAACGTCGAAAAACCATTCCCTTCTTCTATAGTTGTCTTTAAAATACCTGTTTCCTATACCCCACACGTTCCTCATCACAGTTCCTCCCTTCCTTGTTCTATCCGCTATCTGTCCATCTTGATCCCCGTTCTTCTTATATACGTACCCTAGGTACTTTATTTCCTGTACCTCCTCTACTTCCCCATCTCCATATCTTTTTTCCCTTCTTCTCCGCTCAAACCTCATCACTTTCGTCTTTTCTCTATTCACCTCCAGCTCTTTCTCTCTTACGTATTGCCTAAACTCCTCCATCATCAGTGTCATTCCGTTCTCCTCTTTGGCCAGCAGCACTAAGTCGTCAGCATACTGCAGTGACTGCAATTTTTCCCCCCTTATCTCCACTCCACCTTTCCCTCTCTTTCTCATCCTTGTCTCACCCCCCTCCCTACCCAAAATTTTTCTCGCATCTCTCCTCCAATTTTGACCCTTGCGATTGTTTCCCCATATACCTCCTCTATTCTCTCCTTTAACCCCTCGCTTACCCCTCTTTCTCTTAACGCTTTCCATAAATTCTTTCTGTTTACACTGTCGAATGCTGCCTTCAGGTCTACAAAAGAGCGAAACATCTTCTCTTTCTTTCTCGCCAGCTCTCTATTTATTAGGTACGTAAAACATAGATGTTGTCCATCGTTCCTCTTTCCTTCCTAAATCCTGTCCGGTTCTCCGGTATCATCTTCTTCTCTTCCACCTCCCTTTCCAATCTCTCCTCTAGAACCATTGTACATATCTTGTACATTGTGTTGAGCAATGTCAGCTCCCCTGTAACATTCTACCGATCTTCCGTCTCCTTTCTTTCTTATCGGTATTATTACCCCTACCTTCCATTCTTCTGGCCATCCTTCTCCCTTCCATACCTTAATGCATATTTCCCATACCTCCCTCCTTAACTTCTCTCCTCAATATTTCCACACCTCATTCAGAATTCCATCTTCTCCTGCCGCTTTCCCCTTTTTCAATCTATTGATCACTTCCCCTATCTCTTCCATCTGTATCTCTTCTTCATTCTCTTCGCTTTTCCTTCTTATTCCTCCTCCTCTTATTTTCCCTTCCACCCCCCCCCCCCTATCAATCCCATAAAATATTCCTTCCATTCTTCCATTTTTATCTCCTTTTCTATTCCCTTTCCCCTGCCCCTCATTTTTCTTAGGAAATCCCACACTTTTCCTTCTGTATTTGCTTTCCCCGCTTCTTGTATTATCCTATCTTTTTCCTGCTCTTTTTTCCCGTCACATAACTTCTTGTACTCGTTCTTCTTTATTCTATACTCCTCTCCTTCTACTTTCCCTACTTTCCATTTCCTTAGCGTTTTTCTCAACTCTCTCTTTCTTCCCTTGCACTCCTTGTCCCACCACCCTCTCCTTTTCTTCCCTTTCGTGGTCTCGTCGTTTTTTATTTTTTCTCTTATATCTCCTTGATTTTCCTTTCTAAGTCTCCTAACCTCTCTCCTATTCCATCTCCTGTTACCTCTATTTCATCTGTTTGTCTTCTAAATTTTTCTTTTACTTCCCCCTCCCATTCCATTCTCAAAACCACCTTCTCATTCTTCTTTCTTTCTTTCTCGGTATCTCCTTTCCATCCTTTTTTCATCGTTACTACTACCGGTGGGTGGTCTGATTCCACCCTGTCTTCCACCTTGTTTTCTCATCTCCTATCACATAATCTATCACTGATCTTCCCCTCTGCCCTATGAATGTATATTCTCCTTTTTCATCTCCTTCTATCCCACCATTCATTATTTCCAGCCCCATCTCGCCTAACGCTCCTATTAGTTTTCTTCTGTGTTACTTTTCCCCCTTCTTCGCCCGTTCTGGCATTAAAGTCTCCTCCGACTATTATCTTTTCCTCCTCCCCTTTGTCCCATCAGTCCCTCAGTGCTTTCATCTTGCTACCCATATCCTTATTAATATAAATCCCTATCATCCTGCATTCTTCCTTCTCTATCTTTACCCTTCCCTCTATTATCCCTTCTGTTTCTTTTGTTTTTCCTTCCTCCTCTTTTTTGCCTACCATTTCATTTCTTATCCCTAACAACATTCCTCCCTTTGCTCTTCCCACTTTCTTGTCTCTAATTGCTCACTGCTTTTTCCATTGGTATCCTTGTGGTAATTTTTTCTCTATCTTTTCCCACATTTTTTCTTTTACCCACGTTTCCATCAGCACCATTGCATCCCATCTTTCAAGATCTTCCCAAAACCCTTCGTCTTTTCCTATCATTCCTGCAACATTCCAGAATCCAATTTAAGTCTTTTCCTTTTCCCTTCCTTTTGACTTTTCTCCTCCTCTTCTCGTCTTTTCCTTTTTCTTGTCTCTTCCATCTACTTTACCCTTTCCATCCCCCTCTCTCCCCATTCGTTTCCCTCCCCGTCTCCCATATCCATACTTTCATATATCCTACTCTAAGTACCTTTCCCCTTCCCCCCTCTCTCTCGATTATCTGTCTCAGCCTCCATTGAACATTTCTTTCTTCCCATGTCAAGTCATCAGCTATCCTTTCTTTTCTTCCTGCCAATTTCTTCCTTTCTGCCATTATCTTTCTTTTCTGTTCCATCGTCGCTATTTTTACCACTGCCCACTCCCCCCCTCCTAACTTCCCCCCTACTCTCCTTCTTATCGCTGCTTGCCCTTCCGCCTTTATCTCTCTTCACTCTTAACCTCACTTTCACTTGTGTCCTTTGTGTCTTCCTCTGTCCCTCTTTCTGGACCACTCTCTCCCTCTTTACTTGCAGCCTCCCCTCTGTATCTCCTCCTCCCGTCTAGCTGTCTTGCTTCTCTCTCCTTACTCTTCTATCACGCTAATCTTTTCTATTTCTCTTCACTCAAATGCTATGTACTTTCACTATATGACCGGAAACGGAACTCCATTTGTAAAGATATATTATACATACAGAGATATACACTGAAATTAAATGGTGTGAACTCCATCGACTGAAATACTAATGACTCTTGAGATACCGTTGACTTCATCACCGAGTGTATACATGTAAAACTGATGGAACTTTAAAGGGCTTAGTTGGATCAATCGGAGGAGTAACAAGTGTCGTTACATCGACTTCAACGCCTTATGAACCGTTCGGTAGCATACCACGAAAGAGCACTACTTGCGTAGTTACAATCCTAAAGCTTGTAAGGATAATTACAGGGAATGGTTTTCCCTCCCTTTCTCCTTTGGATTTCATCGAAAAATTCTAAGAAAAATCCGACAGCCGTTGGCTAACAAATTGTATGTTAGAGAATTTTTTTCTAATTTTTTCGTTGCAATCTGTAAATGTGAAAAACGAAAAACGTAACATTTGAAAGAATTACTGAATTTTTATAGCTCATTTTAATATTAATTCAGGAACGAGATACTGCCTTAAGAATTTCTTCCAAATATTACACAGGATGCGCTGCAGTTAAAATAAAAACCAATTTTACCGACGTTTATTAAGCGGGAAACTAAATGAAAAACAATTGACGACATCTAACGCGGTATTATAGTTCAACATATTATAAAATATTATGTTATCATCCATAAAGCAAGCCCGATCGCTTCTCTTTGCACGAGATAAGAAAATATTATTAATTTAATCATTATTATTATTAAGTAACAAAACAAAGAAAATCCAAACCACGAATCTCGGCTGAAGTCTACCTCCTGGGACCAAAAATGCCTGATAAAAATTATGATAACATACTATATATTTTAATACTTTATTGACTAATATATTATACAGGGTGTCCCAAAAATGTTGTACTTCCTTAAAATGATAATTCCTGAAATCATTGAAGTAACTTTTTCCTTTGCGTAAATATTCTCCGTGGCTTTGCTAAGGAGTTATTAATGAAAAACAGGGACCTATCAGGGTTAGGTAGTGGGAATAACTTTTTCACAGATATCGTGTACCGCCTGTTCACTTACATCGCGACTTTACGTACCATTATATTCCGGGAAATCTATTCTATCTTTAGAGCCTTCATATAACCATCTAAAATTTTTAATTTTCACACCATACCTTATTTTTAAAAAATGGCCTGAATTTTATAAAAATTTTAAAAAGCTGAGGGTCATGGAGCAATTTGATATTCAGGTACATGATTCGGATGGGAAGCTCTATATGGATCACCCAGTAGATACTGCAAATCATAAAAACAATTTGAAACGTCCAGCTGGATATGAGGATCAAAATTGCCCCCAAACCTGTTTTAATCGAACATAGCCTATCAAGAACAAAATACATACTGCCAAGTTTCAACTCTATACATTACATCGTCTGCAAGGGTAGTTACAGGAAAAATAAAAAAAAACCATTTGTATAATCGATTTCGATGAAACTTTTTGCATGCATATAACTTACTTAAATCTACAAAATGCATATTTAAAATTTTTAAGAAGTTAAAAATCATAACCACTACTGTTTTGTTTTAAATTTTCGACCAATGTTAATTTTTAATTAATTTTTTCTATAAATTACCTAGTAAGTAAATTAATTCTTCTAACATCTCAAAAAAAACTCAAGCTGTTTGAACTAATTTTATAAAAGTTATTCGTTTTTGAAGGATGGCCGGACACTTTTGCGGCTGACTGTGCGTGCTGCCAAGTTTTGTTGATGAATAATGCAATGAATTAACAAGAGATTTGTTAAATTATATTTTTTTTCAATAGGAAAGAAATTTCTTTCAGATCCAGTCATTGGATCCAAACCATTTTTTTTGTATCAGTATTATCACCCAATCACCCAATGTATTTTTCTGTCTCACGTTCGAGGGGCTCTAGAGCCCCCTTACCACTCCGTGTCACATCCTACCGTATCCACCAAAACTAATATTGTGGAACTTATATTCTACAACGGCGCTGTTACCACAGACGAGTGCTGTTACTGATAGAATTTGATATCTCATCTCATGTTGGGAATTCTATAAATGATGTATGACACAAAAGAATGTTGTGTTCTTTTAATTCCGTTACACCTGTCACGCGAGTACATAGAAGGAGACCAGAGTTGCGCATTATTTAGATAAAAAATTATTTAAATAACGATTCGAATAAAAAATGTATCTTTATTCGACGAGTATCGAATAAATAATTTTATTCGACGAGAATTTATCAGACGAATTAGATAATTTTTTTTATTCGAAGCAGTTCTATTCGATCTTCGAATAATTTTTTCATCTTTTATCTGTATCTTTTATTGGTAGGCATCGAATAACTCTTCGAAGAACTTTTTCCAGCTCGAATAAACGGCGCACAGTGGTCTGGATTGGAAAATCGTGTGCCTTTCTGCACAAAAACGAACTTTCTCGTATCGATATTTAATATATAAACATTGCTTCCCAAATGTCCACAGACCTCGCAAATGAAGAAAATAGTACAATTTAATAAATATAATAGTTGTAATAAACATTGAAAATAGGACCTTTTAAGAGGAGTATTTTTCATGAGAAAAATTGCTTCTCTTTGATGCGGTGCCCTGACGTTCCTATTTAATATTATCTCTCGCTTTTTTTTATATTGAAGAGCACACTTTTGTGATAAAAATCATCTTTCTATTATCTATTAATGTAAATACTCTATTTAATTAAGAATGCTCAATGCCGTAAGAAAAATTTGTGAAGTCCTTTCTATTTAAGATGGTATATCTTTAAAGTTTAGCCGAGTTTAGCTTTCTAACAAATTGGAATATTTTTAGTACACCTTCCTCTAAATAATCATGAAAAAATTAATTCCCCCCCTCTCCCCCCGCTCAAATTATTATTGTTTAAAGCTATTAAAGTTGGATGCGGTATCGCATCAATTGCTGAAACTCAACGGTCGTTGAATATGAATCTGTTAAAATAAAAAAAAAAATGACTGCGCAAATCCACGAGCGTCATTTGTTTATGGCCTGGCAATATTGCATTTGTCACATCAGCTCAGTAAGCGTTCTATAGCTACGTGTGTCGTTTCAGTGTCCTTCTATTGTGAATTATTTGTGATTGTTTAGTTATTGTTTTAGTATTGTTGTGTTTTATTTATTTGTTAGTTAGTTGTTGGTTTTTGTTTGTTACTTATATAATTTCAGTGCCCTAAATTAGTTATATCTCGCAAAAGGCGTTTATCGGGAATTATTGGGGCGCGAGATATCTCGTCCGTGGTAGCGAAAGGGTTAAATAGGTTTTAGGTTCCCATTAACATTAAACTTCCTATTTACTTTCAACTTCTATTTGGTAAGTATGGAAAGCTTCAAGATTCATTCCGTGGATTACTTTTTATATGTAGCATTTCTTTCTTTGCTATTCAGGTATTATTCATTTAATACAAATGGAAGATTTTCGTACAAATCGAGATTTATTCTTTGCATTACGAAGTGCGAACAGAGATATGAATGATTATTCATTTCTGTATGATAAAATACGCGAGAAAATTCATATCGCACCTCAAAATTTGAAACAATTCAAAACGAAATTAAAAAACTTTTCTTTCCAATTAAAGAAAAGGTGGGTTGATGCTAGATATACGGAGAACAGGTTCCTAAAGTGGTATAATAATTGGTTGGAAAACAATTTTATATATACCGGTACAATCTCACAAGATATGCCTTCAGGAAGTACCACAATTAAATCAACATCCACCATATCCATTTATAAGGGAAGAAAACTATTCTCTGACTGCAGCAGAAGGGAAAAAGCAAGGAGGACTAGGTCTCTAGTCGACAATTTTTCATTAAATGAATTGTTATATGCTACAAGAATGAGTCTTAGGAAACATGGTATGCACCAAAAAGCAGAGGCTCTTCGTCGTTTAGAAGATAATGGAGATGAGAGAAAAATATATACTGCGAAACAAAAACAGTTTACAACAGAACAGGCCTTGAGCATGTTTACAATGGCAGACTTGTCCAAGTTTCAATATATAACTATGCGAAATGAAGGTATAAAATATAACATTAACCACTGGCCATCATATTATAAGTTACTTAAAGAAAAAAATAATTTTTATCCCCCAAAAAATAAAATAAAGATATCAGAAACACACGCCGAAGTAGATTTACAAAGTTTATTAGACCACACAGTCTCAAGAATAATAAAAAGTTTAGACATAGTAATAGATAATACAGAATTGACACTAGTATGCAAATGGGGATGTGATGGTGCATCAGGTTTACCACGGTATAAACAGATTGAAAATGAATGCTGTGATATAGAGGACGAAGCGATTTTTATTTCTAGTTTAGTACCATTAAGAATCCAAAACAAATTGAACTCCGATATTATTATATGGCAAAATTCAACACCTTCCTCACCGTGGTTCTGCCGACCGTTTCGATTCCGGTATGTTAAAGAAAATAAAGATATTATTATAGAAGAAATTAACAGTGTTGAAGCAAAAATTAAAAATTTGGTGCCATATAATGTAAACAACGCCAAAATATATTATATTATGATGCTCACCATGGTCGACAATAAAGTTTGTAATGCTATAACAAATACATCCTCTGCGATGAGATGTTATATTTGTCAAGCGAAACCAACTGAGATGAACGATTTGAACCGAATAACATCCAATGTTTGCAATCGGAAGAATTACGCGTTTGGAATTTCGTCCCTGCATGCGTGGATTCGTTGTTTCGAATGCTTAATACACATATCGTACAACTTACCGTTTAAAAAGTGGACTGCAAATACTGAAGATTTAAAAAGGAAACGAGAGCAAAGAAAAAAAGAGATACAAGACCAATTCAAAAAAAAAATGGGGTTGTACGTTGATTATGTCAAGCAAGGTTGGGGGTCATCGAACGATGGCAATACAGCCCGAAAGTTTTTCTCCAACGCTGAAATATCAGCCGATATCACGGGAATTGATATAATGTTAATTAAAAGGTTCCACGTTATACTTCAGGTAATTCCTTTTCAACACATTAGGAAATTTTTAATAGTATGTACAAAATATGGCGAAAAATTTTACAATTCATTGAGGTCGATGTTATATGTATATATCCATTTTTTATAATAGGTAATTTCATCGCACTACAAAATAGACATCGTAAAATTTCAAAAATATACACACGATACGGCAGAATATTATATACAAAATTATCGATGGTATTACATGCCAGCGTCAATACACAAACTACTAATACATGGGGCGGATATCATACAAAATGCGTTGTTGCCAATAGGGCAACTTTCAGAGGAGGCCCAGGAAACGCGGCACAAGGACTTTAAACGCATAAGATGTAGAAACACAAGGAAAAATTCACGATTATGCACAAATGAAGACATATTAAATCGATTACTCTTAACATCGGATCCATACATATCCAGTGTTAGGATAAAATCATATTGTAAAAAAGTTAGGCAATTAGAAGCAGAAGCTTTAGAGTTAATAAATAATTAACATAAAAAGTGTAATAATAGTAACAGTAATTAACCTATCCATAGCCTGACATTTCCACATTATCCAGTTCAAGTTTCATGCCAATACCTTTTACGATTTAAAAGTTACACGAACATGGGGTTCACGAGTTTTCAATAAAAAAATTATAATCATTATAAATTATTATAAAAAATATCTGACACGCTTGTGATGCGTTTTTACCTCTACGGTAATTTTTGTATATGTTGATTGCAACAAGATTTCTCGAATTTATATTTTACGTATTCCATAAAACGTTATATGTGTGAAACATAAATACAGGGTGTCCCAAAATGTCTTAAGAATCTCGAAATGGGAGGTTCCTGAGGTCATTTCAAGCGCCATTTTCCTTTTGAAAAATGTTGTCCGAGGCTTCGTTTGGGAGTTATTAACGAAAAACACGGACCAACCAGAGCGCGCCTAGTCGCTCGGTGGCACGGTCAGCGCGGCGAGCCGGGGGGAGGAGAGTGTTGTCGGTACGCCGCGATGTAACAGACAACTAACAGTTTCTCGATTATGTCCCGATTTCGATGAGCTTTGGATATGTTGTAAAGACCACGATTCTGAACAACATTTCCGTTTAGACTTTTTGCCTCGCGTCTTTAGTTTACGAGATATTTGTAAAACTAGTACCGAAAGCTAAGGGTTGTACGGTCAGGTCAACGAACTGTACAGCTGATGGTAGATAGCAGGAATACGACAATCACATGTTTCGGTTTTCCTGCAGATTTGTACGCAGAGTCGATGAGTTACTGTTCGAAAAGGTCGTCCGTCCTTTCACCCAGCAAGAGGTAGAAATGTCAGGTCGGCGTGGCGTTTTAGGGTCCCTATTGTCCTATGCCTCCCTTAAGAAACTTTCTAAAAGAAAAACGGACGCAGAGTCGATGGGTTACTGTTCGAAAACGTCGTCCGTTTTTCTTTTAGAAAGTTTCTTAAGGGAGGCATAGGACAATAGGGACCCTAAAATATATATATATATATATATATATACAGGGTGTTAGAAAAGTCTGGAAACGGTCGAATATCTCAAAAACAAAAGCATTTTAGACAAAAATGGTTGAGACATCTATTTATGGTTTCGCAAGAGCTATTAGGTGGTGCCATTGGTTTGACCTTGAAGAGTCATTTGAAGGTCACTTGAAGGTCACCTCAATTTTTTTAAATGGCACCCCCTATTTTTTATTACATATTCTTGTAGCTGATTTCAAGTGCTTTCCAAAACACTATAATAAAATGTTTTTTCATTAATTATTTTTCCAGTTATAAGGCTTCAAATGTACAATACCGCCGGCATTAGCGGTGACCGAGATGTACCACGTGGAGGTTGCACGGTCGGATTTACATCTCTTGTGTGTGCGTGTTTGTGTGTGTGCGTGCGTGTGCGTGTGTAAACAGGTTTTTACTCAATTAAATGTTCAAATTGTCTTCCGTCTGCTGCTTGACAATGACCTAATCGTTGATAAAATTCATTTAAAACGTTTCGTCTCATTTCTGGTGAGATAAGATTTACTTGCTGCAGTATGCGTTCCCTAAGGTCTGCCAAATTAGCAGGTTTCGTTACGTATACATTGTTTTTAACATACCCCCATAAAAAGTAATCCAATGGAGAAAGATCTGGTGATCTAGAGGGCCACACACACACACACACACACGCACGCACGCACGCACGCACGCACGCACGGTATTGTACCTTTGAAGCCTTATTTATATTACCGAGACGATCTCAGGGGCGCCGGAGCGCCTCGACACTACCCTGAAGAACAGACGAATCGCGCCGTTGTCGAATTTTCTAGAAGGCTCCGGAGTCGAGAACCTTCCAGAATCCCTAGTAACGCGTTGTTGATAAGGTTAGCAACGAACTAGTATAAATATCGGCAAAGTATCGCGGAGCGGGCACTTTCGCTGCGCCTGTGGGAGAGGACGAGGTAAGACCACGGCCGCCCATAGGTTGGGAGAGTACGAAGCAATGCTATCGGACGCCCAGCAGCCCAGGAGAGGACAGGGGTTGCACCTGGACGCCTCTCCGGGAGAGGACGGCCATGAAGGCCGGCCGCCCGCCGAGAGGAGAGTACAGGGTAGCTTCCTGGCCGCCTGAGAGTAGGATCACCCGGGTCCTCTGAACGTTTCGGAGAGGACGACCATGAAGACCGGCCGCCGAACGAACAGAGGTTTCCGGGCGAATCCGAGTCGTCAGTAGAGAGTAGGAACCCTGGTTCCTCTGTACGTGTCGGAGAAGACGGCCATGAAGGCCGGCCGCCGAACAAGCAGAGGTTTCCAGGCGAATTCGAGTCATCGTGTGAGAATAGGGCCCTTGATTCCTCTGTACGTTTCGGAGAGGACGGCCATGGAGGCCGGCCGCCGAACGGACAGGAGAATTAGGGAAATTCTGAGTCTTCGCCGATTCCCCAGAAGGAGAGTACGGTTGAAATAAACCGGACGCCTGATGGTGGAATCGTGTAATATTTAAAATTTAGAGTCATTCTATTATTTCGTTGTTAACCTTTTGTAACGATCACGCTTGACGCGAGACAAATCCCCTCCCGAACGCCGTACGCGAGCGATCACAAACGCGGTAGTTCCCGCGGCGGCCGCTAGGTGGCGACCGCGACGACGCGGATACCCGCAAGTGAAAGTGCACCGGCCCGGCATATATACGGCCGGCCGGACACTGGAAAGGGGTTCTGAAACTGACAGCCGAAACACGCATAGCGTGCAAAGCCAAAGTATCGAACGCCTCCAACAACACCTCTCCCAAGGCCCGAGTCTTATACAAGACCGGGAGACCCTCCGCCGAGATACGCGAGTATCCAAAAGCCCCAGCTGTATACACAGCGGGGTCCTTCCCAAAACCGTGACGCGAAAGCATCCGGAACCCTACCGCCCGAGTTGCACACGCCACCGGGGTTCCTCACCGCTCAGCCGCGTAAGCTGCGAGCAGTCCTGATCCGCACCCAATGGAGCACGACTCCGTCAACCGCACTAGAGGAACCGCGCCGACCGTAGACTAATAAGCCGATAACTCCGTAGATGTATAAGACGCTAGTCGCCCGTAGATTAATAAGCCGATAACTCCGTAGATGTATAAGACGCTAGTCGCCCGTAGATTAATAAGCCGATAAATCCGTAGATGTAGAAGACAATAGTCGACCGTAGATTAATAAGCCAACAGACCCGTAGATTAGTACGCCGATGAATCCGTAGATGTGTAAGATAATATTTAACCGTAAAACTAGTAGATACCTAAGCCGCCGCGAATTATAAATCAAGCCGTTACGACGAAATAAAAGCCGCGAGTTACCAGATCCAGGCGTATTTATTCGTGTCCCGAAGAATCCTGCACCGCCGGCTGAGTCGGCACTCTCCCAACCGGCAATCGTTACACTTTATCCAAAATAATCTTTGTACAAAGAACAAATTACCCAATACTTGTTAATCCAATTCCGAAAATATATCCTGTGTTCCCAGATATCCTTGATTATTTTCCGAAAACCACATCCACCGAATCCTTTGCGTTACACATTTTATTATAGTGTTTTGGAAAGCTCTTGAAATCAGCTACAAGAATATGTAATAAAACGGGGTGCTGTTTAAAAAAATTGAGGTGACCTTCACGTGACCTTCAAATGACTCTTCAAGGTCAAACCAATGGCACCACCTAATAGCTCTTGCGAAACCATAAATACATGTCTGAACCATTTTTCTCTAAAATGCTTTTGTTTTTGAGATATTCGATCGTTGCTAGACTTTTCTAACACCCTGTATATATATACACACATACATACCCCCCCTCATATACACATATAAATATAAATGCATATGTACACCTATACATACACACATGTATATATCTGCACCCCGCTGTCCCCTCTTCCCCATTTCCCCGTGACCCCCTCTTCCGGTCGATCTTCTCTCCCTTCCATCTTGACCCTTCATTGCCTCACAACCCAACTCCAGCATTCACTCTTTCCCTCCATTCTTCCACCTTCCTCAACCAATCCTCCCCTTCCCCCTCCACCCCTAATACCATCCTCACCATCTCCTGCCATCCCCTTTCTTCTTCCCCTTTCATGCATACATCCCACACGTGTTCCCACGTTTCCCTCTCCCATCCACATACTCTGCACACTCTCTCCTCCTCCCCTGCCCAATACTTCCCCCCTCTCATACCATTTCCCAGTCTAAATTCAGCTACCCTCTGCCATCTACTCTCTCCCCACCCTTTCCCTAGGTATTTAGGCAGCCCTTCTCCTTTCACCATCTCGTACCATCTGTTATACCTTGTCTCCCTTATCCTGACCCATCTCTCATTCCTCTGACTTTCCTTCTCCCTTTTCACAATCTTCCCGCTCACTTCCTCCCTCCTCTCCTCCAACATTTCTTCCACTTCCTCTGCTGTCCATCCCCTCGCCTCCCAAAAGTCCCTTCTTTCCTTCTCCCAACCATCCACCTTTCCCCCCTCGTCCTAACCTCCTCCCAGCATAATCTTGCCCACTCCCCCCCTTGCCCTCACTCAACTTCTTTTCAAACCCCCACGCCCTCAGTCCCGCTTTCCCCCTCAGCAGCTCCCTCTGCAACTCTTCTCTGACCATGTACCCCGGCGTACACCTGTCCACCCCCAGCACCCACCTCAGATACCTTTCCTGCATCCTTTCAAGCTCTTCCCTCTCCTTCCAGCCCCAAATTTCCACCCCGTAACTCACTACCGTCCATACCAACCTATCAAATAGCCACACCCTCTTTCCCCAGTCATTCCCGAATTTCCTTTTCCCGATCCCCCACACCTGCCTCATTACCGCCGCCCCTTCCTCATCCTGTCCTCCACCTGTCTTTTCTGTCCCCCGTCCCTCGTTACTACATACCCTAGGTACCTGTATTGTTTCACCTCCTCTAACACCTTTCCCTTCCACCTCCACGTCATCCTTTTCCACCTCCCTCCACCCCTTCTGCACCTCATCACCTTCGACTTATCCACGTTCAGGCACAGTCTTCTCTCCTCCAGATACCTTTCTAGCACCCCTATCATCCCCCTCATTCCTTCTTCCTCCTCCACCATCAGGACCACATCATCCGCGTACGCTAACGCCACTATTTTCTTTCCCCCCACCCTGACCCCTACCCACCCACTCTTCTCCAGAACTTCATCCAAATCCGCCATCATCAGAGTGAATAACAGCGGACTTAGCGGACCCCTGTCTCACCCCCCTTACCGTCCAAAATCTTTTCCCCTCCTCGTCCCCTACTCTCACCTTACATCTCGTCTCTCCTAACAATTCTCTGCATCTCTCCACTAGCCCTTCCCTTACCCCCGTCTTCCTCATTGCCTTTACCAACACCTCTCTGTCCACCGAATCGAACGCCGCCTTAAGGTCCACGAAAAACACTATCATCCTCCTGTTCTTTTTCCTCACCTGTCTATTTATTAGATAGTTTAAAACATATATATTGTCCATGCAACCCACCCCTTTCCTAAATCCCGTCTGACTCGCTGGCAGTAACCCCTTTTCCTCCACTTCCTCTCTTATCCTCTCCGCCAAATTGCTGCGTATACTTTGTACGCCGTCTGCAACAACGTTACCCCTCTGTAATTTTCCACTTTCCTGCTGTCCCCTTTCTTTGCGATTGGTATTACTACCCCCTCCGTCCAATCCTCCACCCACCCCTCCCCTCTCCATACCCTGTTACACACTCTCCCCAACCATTCCTCCACCTCGTGCCCTCCATACTTCCAGACCTCGTTCTTAATCTCGCCCCCCCCCCCGCTGCCTTCTTTTCCTTCAATCCCTTGACCACCTTTAACACCTCCCACATCTCAGTCTCTTTCTCCCCATCCTCCCTCCTTCTGCTCTCTACACCCCTCCAAACCCTCCCCTCTACTCCCCCCAATAGCCCTTTGAAATATTCATCCCACTCTTCCATTCTTATTCTTTCATCTACTCTGACTCTCTTTCTCCTTTCCCTGTTCACCACCTTCCACACCTGCTTCTCCGTTTTCACCCCCTCAAGCTCCCTTACCCATTCTTCCCTCTCTTTCTTCTTCTTCCCTTCGCACAGTACTTTGTATGCCCTCTTCTTTTCCCTGTCCACTTCTACCTCCCCTCCCCACCTTCTCCATTTCCTCATTTCTTCTCTCACTTTCCACTTTTCAACTTTGCACTCCTCGTCCCACCACCCTCTCCTCCTCCTTTCTACCTCTTTCCCCCTCCCCCCTAACACCTCCCTTATCCTATCCTTCAACCCTTTCCAGTCCTCCTCCACTCCCTTGTCCCCGCTTTTCCTCCTCCCAAACTCTCTAAATTCCTTTACCCCATTCTCTGACCAATTACCTACCCCCATCCCGTTACTTCTGCCATCCTTTCTTCCTCTTCCGCACCCTGCCCCCTTTATCCATACCCATAGTGGCGCGTGGTCCGTGTCTACTCTTTCCCCAACCTCCATTTTTTCTACCTCCTCTCTTGTTTCCTCGTTTCCTAATATATAGTCTATTACCGAAGTCCCTCTTCCCCCCGCGTACGTTCACTCCCCCTCCTCATCCCCCTTCATATTTCCATTCAAAATACTCCACCCCCTCTCTCCCAAGAACCTACATAGCCTCCTCCCTTCCCCATTAACTTTCCCATCTTTTGAATTCCTGCTCCCCCTTCCCCCTCCCTCTTCTTCCTCCTCCACCACTACTCCCCCCTCCATTCCCGTTCTTGCGTTGAAATCCCCCCCTATTATCACCTTTGTTCCTTCCTCCCTCCCCTCTATCCAGTCCCCTAGCTCCTCGAATTTCTTATCCCAGTCCCTATTTACATATACCCCTACCACCCTCCACCAACCTTCCCCTAACTTCATCCTCATCGTCATAATCCCCTCTTTCCCTCCTGCGCCTCTACTTTCAGTCACAGTCTCTATCTCTCTTCTCACTCCCATGATCATACCCCCTATCGCCCTGCCTTTCTTACCCTCCCTCCTTGCCCATTGTGTCTCCCATGTGTACCCCCGGCAATTTTTCTCTAATCCTGCTCCATCCCTTCTCTTCCACCCATGTCTCCATCAAAACTATTACATTCCACTCTTCCAGCCCTTTCCAGAACTCCTCATCTTTATTCCCCAAACCTGCGACGTTCCAATACATTAACTTGTACCCTGACTTCCTCCCCTTTCCCCCCCTCTCTCCAGCTCTTCTCCCTTTCTCCTCTCCTCGTTTCCCTGCACCCTGCACCAATCTTCCTCTATCTCGTCCCATCTCCTCATCTTTCCATTCACCCACATCTTCAAGTACCCTACCTGTACTTTCTTCCCTTCCCTTCTCTCTTTTTCCGCCTCCCTTTCAATCTTCCTTCTCGTCCTCCTTTCCTCCTCCGTTAGGTCATCATCCAATCTTTCCCTCCTTCCTGTTAGGGTTCTTTTCCTTTCCATCACTTTCCTTTTCTCTTCCCTATTCCACATTTTCACCAGGACCATCCCCCTCCCGTTCGTACCTACCTTCCCTATCTTCTCTACCTCTTTTATCCCCTCCTCCTTCGCCCCCAAAGCCTTCCATATCTTCCTTACCTCCTCTCTTATCTCCTTTCCCTCTACCTGAATCCTTCTTATAATAATATTATTCCTTTTCTCCTCTCTTTCTCTCTTATCCTGCGTGACCTCTAATCTCCTTAACCTCCTCCTCTTTTCCTCGATTAGCTCTCCTCCTGTCCCTCCATCCCTGCCTTCTTTCCCTCCCTCCGTCTTCTCCCTCGTCACTTCTTCTAACTTCCCCTCTGCCCCCCTTACCCTTCCTTCTAATTTCTCCAACCAATTCTCTAACTTTTCCCTTTTCCTCTCCTCCTCCCTCCTCTCTTCCCTCCACTTCTCCCTTTCCACCCTCCACTCCTCTATCCACCTCTTCCCTTCCTCCCTTTCGCTTCTCATCTCTTCCCTCAACTCCCGTATTTCCCCTATAAATCCTTTGATCATTTCCTCCATTCCCATATTGCCTCCTCCCTCCTCCTTCCTATCCTCTTTTGGCGACCTTTTCGTCATATCGCTCCTTTTGAAGAAAACGCTTTCCCCCTTCTCCCCTTCCTCTACCTCCTCTATTCCTCTTTTCTTCCCCAAGCTCTCCACACTCTCCGAACTGAACCACCGTTCAAGTCTGTCCTCTCTCCCCACCACCCCCACTCTGCCCTTCCCTGTCATTCCAACTCCCCTCCCCCTCCCCTTGACCTCCTCCACGCTCTCCATACTCTCGCCTTATCTTCTTTCCTATTGCCCCTCTTGTTTCTTTCAAATACTCCCGCCTGACCACCTATGAATTACCCCCACTAGGTTGCGCCACCTGCTACTCCTTCTCACTCTTCCCGCCTACTACACTCCGCTCCTCGCCGACCTAACCTGTTTCCACCGCTCACTTCACCCTTCTCTTACTCGCTACTCCCTCCCTCTCGCCCTATTCCCTTAGCTTCCGCCTACACCTACACCTCACGCACCCCTTTATCCACCACTCACGCTCCTCTCACACCTTGCACTCTCTACTTTCTCACTCTGAAAATCTCACAGCTCTCTATACACTTCTGCCTCACTACCAACCAGTAAAGGAAGTCCCTATATCTATGTATTTAAAGGTGGGATTTCCTAGGTGCGTTTTGCGATCCATACTCCATTCGTCGTAACTCCCTTGGACGCACAAGTTTGCGTTGCTACGATGCGATTTGGTATATCTTTCCTTTTTTTCACTTTAGAAGAAAGAGGCAAGAGCATCGACCAAACTCAAACACGTGCATCGATCGATTTTCTGTAGCTGTTGGACGCACACGTTTAGATTTGTTTCTTCGCTTCGAGATCTCTAAATGTTGCACCAGATGCAGACACACGCGATTTTTGACCCACTGCCTCCGAAGCAGTCGAGACGCAGAGCCAAGCGTTTTTCAAACCACTGCGTACTTTTCGGACAACTGTTTCGGATTTTGTTTAAATTAAAATATGTTGTAATGTGTAATGGCATATACAATTTTTCGAAGTCTTAAACATTGTTGGTTTTACAAACGTGTAAAATAAATTGTCAACATTTTTTACATTAAATTATAATGGCTGAACTAAAAAACCGATGAAATTAAATTTTACTATAACTACCTTTACAAAACAATTTCAATTATGGTTGTTGTTAAGGGTGCGCAGGAGCCAGACAGAATTTAGAATTGAATTCAGCGACAGATGCGGAGAAACTAAGAAGCTCATGGACAAGGATAGAGAGATCCTAGTCTCTCCTACAGAGCTGTGACAGAGAGGGAGTCTGTCACTCGCAGGAGAGACAAAGACAGAAAGATAACCAAGCGGCTTATTTTTCGATGAATTTCCTGAACTTTACAACAATTTTCTGAAGCGAAGAAGCAATATTTTCTCACGATTTTTATGTAGAAATATTCGTTGTTATATTCTAAATCTCAACACAGAGCCCTTTTTTGGAAAAAGTGTACAAAAAAAAATTTCTTCTATAAAAACGTACACTTTTTTTTTTTATAAAATTTCAAGAGCCCAATTGCAAAAAAGGGCTCTGTGTTGAGATTTAGAATAGAACAAAGAATATTTCTACACAAAAATAGTGAGAAAATATTGCTTCTTCGCTTCAGAAAATTGTTGAAAAGTTCAGGAAATTCATCGAAAAATCAAGCCTCGTGGTTACTCTGTCTTTGTCTCTCCTGTGAGTGACATATCTCCCTCTCTGTCTCAGCTCTGTTGGAGGGACAAGGATGTCGCACAAAGTTATGAAATACATAGAATGACAACCTCTACGCCGATAGAGTCACCAGATTGGCTCCTGCGCACCCTTAAGCATAGAAACATTTTTGTTTTTTGAATTATCATCGTGATAGACTATTTTTAAAAAATAATTTATGAATTAGCATGGAAATGTGATTTTGTAGTGCAAAAGTATACCAAACGTGGAATCGAGGGTCAAAAATCGCGTACATCTGCATCTGGTGCAACATTTAGAGATCTCGAAGCGAAGAAACAAACCCAAACGTGTGCGTCGAACAGCTACAGAAAATCGATCGATGCACGTGTTTAAGTTTAGTCGATGCTCTTGCCTCTTTCTTCTAAAGTAAAACAAACGACTAGATGCAACCGCTCGCGTTCTGATGAAGTATGACCAATGGAGTATAAGAGGCGCTGGGATCGCAAAATGCACCTAGGAAATCCCACCTTGATATAACTAAAACTCGTCTATCGTTGCTAACATAGACTATATATACTTATAGACACGGCGTAGATAATTTTCCGTGTCCGAAAGATGAAATCAGCTGAAAGACACTGTGACGTCACATTTTCAAAAGATGTCAGCGAATGCGCCATGTACACAGTACATGGAAAGAAATTATCTTAAGACTTATCTTGTGACGTCACAGTGTCCCATCATCTTTCGGACACTGAATTCTCGATTTTCCTATACACATACTATACCTATGCCGGGTCTATTAGTATATATGGTCTAAGGTTGCTAACGCGTGGACACTAGGGTGAACCTTAGCTCTATCTTGTGAAAGTTTTTTGCGAGTTTTTTTTCACGCCCCCCCCCCCCCAAAAAAAATTATGCTATTGGGTAAGAAAATAATTCCTGCAAAAGATGAAGTTGATCGGATAAGGGGAAGGCGTGGCCTCATCGAGCGCAAAGGTCAAAAGTAAACCTTATTTTTCGACCAAAAAATTTTGGGCACGAACCCAAATATTGTTCAATTTCATGAAAAAATGATATATCCAAAATTTTAGATCAATCGAACGTCGGGAAGGCGTGCCTAATCGAGCGCGAGGTTTTGAAATAGAAGTAACTGCGCGCTCAATGTAAAGAGTATACTGCGGTATACTGTATTCGCGCTCGATTAGGCACGCCTTCCCGACGTCCGATTGATCTAAACTTTTGGATAAAGCATTTTTTCATGACATGGAACAATATTGGGGGAGGCGTGCCCAAAATTTTTTGGTTGAAAAATAAGGTCCACCCTAGTGGACACTAGTAGGCATGTGCGGGCCGCCCGATATTCGGGCTCGGGTCGGGTCGCAGACAGTCGGGCGGGCTCGATTCGGGCGCCCGATACTTCATGACACATCGGGCAACCGGAGCGTTTCGGGCAACCCGAGCGTTTCGGGCTACCCGAGAGTTTCGGGCTACCCGAGATTTTCGGGCCGCCCGAGACAGTGACTCAACTTCGTCGGGCGGGTTCGGAAAGAATCGGACAAGTTCGGGCGAGCGAGTTATCGCAATACCCGAGACTCATAGAGAACTTTATATACTTGGTTTCTTTTTATAATTACAGTAGGTGTATTTGGGGAACATGTGCATAATCTATATTTATATTAAATTTTGAAATAACGCACGTACATGTGAAAAATTTAAAAGACAATATTTCTGGCATTCTGACGAATTTGTTCATACAAATAAAGATTATGCACATGTTACCCAAATACACCTACTGTAATTATAAAAAGAAACCAAGTATATAACGTTCTCTATGAGTCTCGGGTATCGCGATAACTCGCTCGCCCGAACTTGTCCGATTCTTTCCGAACCCGCCCGACGAAGTCGAGTCACTGTCTCGGGCAGCCCGAAACTCTCGAGCGCCACAGTGGTCGATTTACTCCGAAACGTGGCCAAAAATAAAAAAAATGAATCTTCAAATCAAGAGTTTTGTATACGTGGGTTGGCTACCCTGATAGTTGGGCTATTGGATGGTTAATGGGAAAAGGGCCTGACTTTTCCACCTGAGTGATAAATTCAGTCTGAAAGTGACCATCGTTCAGGTAGCAGCTACGCACAGTAAATTGGCGAGTGAGAAAAGTGTCCAGAAGTCAATATATTTGTGATATATCCTAATAATTGTTATTCTGCAAAATGGAGGGTGTCCCTGGAGGTAAGTAAATCATGTTTATACATTATATAAAATGCAAGTAACAATGGATAATGTAGTATATAAGATATAACAAAATTTCATACGAAAATTTTAGAAACCTTGGGAAATAGTTATGATTTTAATCGATTTTAAACATGTGACTTGTACACACCTTTAGTTTGTACTATCACCTAGTAGAATCAACAAACATTGGCTGCCCCAAACTGCCACCGCGGTTGTTATGGCAATTTTTGTAATGTACTGCATGGGCCGGAAGCCCGTTTTTTGTGATCTAAAGCTATCGTAGCCTTATTTCAAGGTTTAAAGTAATATTATTAGAGTTCGTTGAATTCGTCTCGGTACCAGTTACAATATTATGAAGTAAAAAATATATGTTAATGTTTAAAAAATGGAATTGACTTTTTTTTTATAAAAAAACATTTTTTGTTTAAATTTTTTCTATTGAAATTTGGAGAAAAGTGAATACCGACCAACTTTTATTCGAAACATGTTTTATATAAAAGAAGAAAATACCAGTATCGCGCTTGTTCCTTCGCTCGGAGGGTTTTACGACAGTCGTATTTCTATTGTGTATACTTAGCTAATTTAAGTGACCGTACTTCTTGGGGCATCCTTTGCATTGGAAAAACCTAAAATGTAACGGTATTTCTGACGATTTCGGTAGAGCATCGGTTATACCGAAACCGGTATTTTTACGATTTCAAGCATTTGCTGCTGGTATCTTTGTAATTTCAGCTTCGACGTTTTCTGTTTCTGTATCCATCTTTCTTATGCACAGCAGTCTACATTATGCATGCTTTTCTGTTTCAGCTTCCAATGTCCGAGTTGTAGAAATTTCTAGGAAGGAACTTTTTGTTTTAATAAAGGATCGTTTACACGATGAGATGACAGTAATATTTTCAGTTATTGAAGAATTACTATCGACGAAATTTAGAAGTTCATATCAATTGACGGACCATAAAAAAGGAACGCTTCGAAATTTGGTATATATGTTCAGGAAAAAGTGGTTGAAAGCTTCTAGGACTGAGGCAAGATTATACCAACAGTGCAACCAATGGCTGAACGGTTCCTTGACATTTGAACAAATGTCAAATACAGAACTCGATGAAGAGACAAGTAGTAGTCGAGGTCGTCCTTCTATGAATTTTTCGACATTGAGCGAAAGATCTAAAAGAAGGAAGACGGAAGATATTCGTTACAATTACAGTGTAGAGGAATTAAGTTACGCTACACGTATGATAGTATCAAATGTTACGTTAGGGGGCCCAAGTACCGCATTGGAATATAGCCAATCCATGAAGGAGAGACGAGAACAGCCATTATCTGTTGAAGAGGCACTTTCTCTTATAGTGGATCTACAATTATCACGAAATCAATACGAGGGATTGCGTGCTATTAGTATCGCACATAACTGCAATTTGTTTCCATCGTATTCAGCTGTACTGGAGGCAAAACGTAAATGTTATCCAGATCCAAGTGCACTTGTAATTACAGAAAGCAGTGCAGAAGTGGAACTACAAGCATTGCTAGACCACACAGCAAAACAAATTATTCGGACGCAACTAGATGAAATAGAAAAACTGGATGAGAAAGATCTAGGAAATATGGCGCTAATTTGCAAATGGGGCTGTGATGGGAGCAGTGGCCATAGCGTATACAAACAGAAATTTACAGATGATGATGGACAGAAAACCGATGAATATGTATTTTTGACATCGCTTGTCCCTCTACAATTAGTTTCAGAAAATGAGAAAAAAGTGGTATGGAAAAATCCTACACCCTCATCTCCCAGATATTGTAGGCCTATACGGTTACAATTTTTACAGGAGAGTACAGAATGTACTATACAGGAAATTAATCGCATTAAGAGGCAAGAGGAACAACTTATTCCTTTGCAACTAATTATAGATGGAAAAGAAACGAACATTTTTTACAAATTGGCATGCACAATGGTAGATGGGAAAGTGTGCAACGCAGCTACGTCAACTACGTCTACACAACGTTGCCATTTGTGCAATGCAACGTCCAAGGACTTCAATCTCATTGATGATATGCTGCAAAAACAAATTAATGAGGACCACTTAAGCTTTGGGCTTTCGACCTTACATGCGTGGATTAGATTTTTCGAATGTTGTCTACACATTTCATATAGACTAAATATTAAAAAGTGGCAAGCTCGCTCTGCAGCAGAAAAAATGTCAATTGCCGAACGAAAAAAAATAATTCAGGAAGGTTTCCGCATCGAACTGGGTCTTATCGTGGATCGTCCCAAACAAACATTCGGCAGCTCCAATGATGGAAACACAGCACGACGTTTTTTTGAAAACGCTGATATTTCTGCAAAGATTACAGGAATTGATTTAAAATTAATAAAACGGTTTTATGTAATAATGCAAGTTATTTGCAGTGGGTTCGAGATAGACGTCGAAAAATTCAAACACTATGCAGTAGAAACGGCAAAATTATTTGTGCAATTATACCCATGGTATTACATGCCCACATCCATTCATAAGATATTAATTCATGGATCAGAAGTAATATCGGCAGCACTATTGCCGATCGGCCAAATGTCGGAAGAGGCTCAGGAAGCATCGAACAAATATGTACGAAGATTCCGACAAAACTTTGCACGGAAGAGTTGTCGGACAAAAAATTTAGAAGACGTTTTCTGCCGACTACATCTTGCATCTGATCAATTATTAATTCCTAACATGAATTTGGCAACAGAAAATGTAACAGATGACTATTCTGATTATTCAGATGGTGAATAAATAATTTGATACATTCATAATTACAATGCTTCCTAATTTATAACCTTCCATTCTTCAAAACACATATTTAAAACAAGAATTTCTTCTTCTATAATTTAATAATTAGCCGGCTACTTGTGTTCTTTATATAATTTGATATTAGATTCATATTTAACAAGACAAAAAATCTTGAGGTATCAAGTTTCACCTGTATTTAATACTTTCTTACTACGTACATCCGCCATATTGGTTCCGCCATTTTGTTTTCTGTTCTTTTAACTTCAGATTCATAATTAACGACTTCAGGAACCCCAAAATACCAAGTTTTGTCCCATTCTGACAGTTTTCATAGGTCCAATCTCCATTTTACAGCCGCCATTTTACTTTTTTTGCGATTTTGATTTTAGATTCGTAATCAGCGACCTCGGAAACCCCGAGATACCTAGTTTCGTATAAATCAAAGAAAGTTTTGATTTTTGGCCACGTTTTGGAGTAAATCGACCACTGTGTCGAGCGGCCCGAAACTCTCGGGTAGCCCGAAACTCTCGAGCTGCCCGATGTGTCATGAAGTATCGGGCGCCCGAATCGAGCCCGCCCGACAGTCTGCGACCCGATCTGACGATTCGGACGCCCGAAAATCGGGCGGCCCGCACATGCCTAGTGGACACACTTCGCTCGAGATCAGTAACGCAACCATACGCACGATAGGTGTCGCTGCTTGGTACAAGTCGGTATCGATATAAATCCTAACACCCTCTCTATCGACGCAGGCTTGGTTTACGCGGTAAATTACATTGTGCACTCTTATTCTAATTTTAACATCTTTACCGCTCTGTCGTGTTTTACCTTCGGTAACGCCGGTAAATACATCCGCAAGCATTGATTCGGTTCTTACATAAATTATTTTCATTTCGCCTTTCTCCAGTAATTCTCGCGTATAGTGGTATTTAATATCAATATGCTTGCTTCTCTTGTGAAAAACAGCGTTTTTTGCAAGCTCTATCGCGCTTTGATTATCACAGAATACGCATACCGGATTTTTTACAATATTTTGACAACGCATATGATTTAATAGTCTTTTTATATACACAACTTCTTTTGATACTTGTGCTAGGGCCACATATTCCGCTTCCATCATTGATAATGCAGTCGTATGTTGTTTCTGGGATTTCCAGCTGATCGCCCCTCCGGCCAGTATCAGTAGGCTCCCAGAATACGATCTTCGATCTTCTACATCTCCGCCCCAATCCGAATCCGAATAGGCGGTTAGTTTGGACCCCGTTTTCTCGTACTATATTCCATAATTTATTGTTCCTTTAAGGTATCGTAAAACCCTTTTCGCTAATATCCAGTGACCTTCTCCTGGATAGGAACAAAATCTGCTTAAGACGTTTGCAGCGTATATTATATCTGGTCTCGTTGCGTTTGCAAGGTAGAGTAGACTACCCACAAGCTCCCTATAGGAGCAATTTATCATTTGTTGTTTTTCCTCTTGTGTTTTCGGTGCTAATTCTTGCGTAATTTTCGTATTTGATTCGATCGGTGTGGACACCGTTTTTGCTAGAGTCATATTAAATTTTTCCAACAGTTCTAGCACGTATTTTTGTTGAGGCAGTTTGATACTGTCTGTTTTCCCTCTCTTTCAACGCGTATCCCCAAAATGTCGGTAATTTGTCCCAGGTCTTGGATTTCAAACTCTGATTGCAACTTTTGTTTCACAATGCGTAATTCTTTTATGTCCTTTGAGGCTATTACCATATCGTCTACATATACAGTCATTACGACTCGTTTTTCGTTGTTGCCGAACGTATAGAAACATGGATCCGCATCGTTTCTGTATCCGCCTTGTTTTGTTACGTACTCGTCCAACCGTCTGTACCATTCGCGCCCTGATTGTTTTAGGCCGTATATCGGTTTATGGAGTCTACATACTTTATCGCTGGTTACTCCATGTATGTTGTCTTTTTAACTTTAACTGGCTCCAGAAAGCCAAAAAATGATCGTAGAAACTTGAACAAAAAACCAATAGAAAGAACGTTTCGTTCTCTTCAAGACACTTCCTTTGTTTTATCCATTTAATTAACATTTCGATATACCAGGTGTTTCTGAAAATATGCTTAAAATATGCACAATTTCCATTTTACCTTTAACTCGCTATATCTCGGCGAGAAATGATCGCAATTCCATGATTCGAAAGTCAGATTGAAGCAGAGATTCTGCCGATTCGATTGAGTACCCCATGGACCCGCTGCGACAATTTTTTACCTATGGCAGCTGTGTTTGAAATTAGTGATTCGCATAAAATGAGGCTAATAGCGCGAGTTTGTCACGTCGTCGTTCGGCTGAAGCGTGCGTTTGTATTCTTATCCCCACCTCGCGTCGGCGACGCGCGACGTAAGACGAAAACAACCGAAAAGAGGAAACAAACCGAGGAACGCCGACGCAGTAGGTGAAGCGGTAATTTCTGCGAATAAAAAAAATCGCACAAAAATCAACAACCACACATTTTACAGAAGAAAGACAGCCCTTCCAAATGATATTAACGCGATTCATAAAAAAAAAATTTTCACCCCGTGTGATGTTCCAAAGTTGCACAAAATTTTTGTTAACCGTCAATATTGTCTTCATCTCGCTATAACATTGTAAAAAAACAACATAGCAAAAATGTGAAAGTTTGCATCTGAAACTAGAGGTTTCACGCTTTCAAACCATTGTTTAACGATATCGATACAGCAATTTTGGCCGGAGTTATGATCGTGTAAACTGGTAGCAAGTTTTCGAGTCCGCAGAAGTGATCCCTTAATTCTATTGAGGAATGTAGTTTATTTAAATCGGTGATATTTAGGTGCCCTAAACGTCCATGCCGCCTTTCACCATTTTCACTGTTGTTTACATTCGTTTGAAAGGCACGATCTTCTACAACGTCTATTATGTAGAATGTAGAGGTCGCCTCTTTTCTCCGCTGTCATGGCTGCGGATCCGTCGCGGCGCTTGACTATTGCACGATTTTTATTGAAAATCACTTTGAACCCGTTTTTAGTTACTTGCGCGACTGATATCAAATTATATCTGAGTTCGGGCACAAATATCACGTTGTAGCATATACGAAAATCGAGAAAGACAAAACGCGGAGCTACGAGCTTTGCGAAGCTTCCAGAAGAAAGTTTGTAGACGGCCACGGGAGGAACGACGCGAGGGGGAGCGCGCGAAAAGACGAATTGCGCTTAACAACCCGGTTGTTGATTTTGCGTCCGTGGATAGCAACGAATGGGTATAAATTGCGGGCTCACAGAGGACACGATCCTTTTGCTCTTGCGAGAGAGAGGACGAGGTAAGACCACGGTCGCTCTTGGTTAGCATATTTGGCCCCGGCAGGAGGGTACGGCGGATAATACCTGGACGCCTGCCGGGAGGATCGGAGAGTACAGGAGTCTGTTCCTGGCCGTTCGTTCGACATGGGAGTACGGCGATAATAGCTGGACGCCTGTCGCACGAAACAGGTCAGGGCACCTACTGGACGCCCAGGACTCGGCAGGAGAGTACGGCGATAATACCTGGACGCGTGCCGAGAGTACAGAAGAGTATGGGAGCTTGTTCCCGGCCACTCGTTCGATATGGAGAGTACGGCGATAATACCTGGATGCCTGTCGAACGAGAGAGGACAGGATAACTCCTGGACGCCCGAGATACGGTACAGGAGAGAACGGGAGAGTATTCTTGGTCACCCGTTCGGTTTGAAGAATACGGCAATAATACCTGGACGCCATCCGTACGTTTGTGTGGAGAATATCTCCTGGACGCCTGTTTGTACCACGGAAACTAGCTAGAGTACACGTGTGATTTCGGATATTATTCCGAAAGGCACCAGTGGCCGATCGATACGAAATTTGGACGATGTGATGAAGAACGTGGAAGAACCTCAAATATAAAATTTTAACTTCGGAAATTTGTTAGTTTTTGAGTTTTTTGCGAAAAACTGCAGCTACTACACATTGAATTTTGCCTATACGTGCACGTCCGTGCTGTGCGTATGCATCAGTACTATGCGACCACTCGTCAACTGTTTCTACAGATATATCGCTACAATCGTCGAACGATCTATATACCGCGTGAACTTTCTAAAACATATGATGATGAAGGGATAATCTTCCGAAAAGCCCATACCTCCGACTTTTTTTATACTCTGGATTCTTACGTATTTTGACGTGTTGATTACGAATATGATAGTGAAAATTAGTGCAAATGTTATTTTCATAGCGGAAACCATAAAAACATAGTTTTTTTCCATTTATTTCCGTAAATAATGGTAATTTTGAAAAATACTTCAAATAAAATTTGTAGCTCTCATCGAAATTCACATTGTATGTCGTATTGATTTTTGTCATAGAAACAATAGTTTTTGAGAAAAACGATCTCACTCAGGTCAAACATATATATGTATTGGGTGAGCTTTCAATCTTGAAAGACTACTCCTGGATCTTCGTACGCGTGGTCGGGCCGGCCTGAAGACCGGTCCTCTCCGCCCCCTCCGACGACCTAACCCAGACCTAACCCAGACCTACATTTTTTATCTGAAGTCTTTTTCAAAATTCCCATTATCGACTGAAATAAATGGAAAAAACTATAATTTTTATGGTTTTTTCACGGTTTCCGCTATGAAAATAACATTTGCGCCAATTTTCACTATCATATTCAGGCACCGGTGGCCGATCGAGATGAAAGTTGGTGGGTATTATGAGGAATAGGGAAGCACCTGAGATATGCAATTTTAGCTTTGGCAATTTATGCGTTGAGAAGATACAGGTTCTCAATTAAAAATCTGTCATAATAGGTTTTCGATGCTTTGGACTCCTTATTCAGCAACAATAAGAATGCCTGAGGCATGTATATGCATGTGTGTATTATGAATGATGGTGTAATGCGATCTGTTTATGTTTTTCCCGTTGGAAACGCGATATTTATTATATCTATTGTCGTAATGGGTTTATCAGTCCCAAATGATCCTCTTGAAGCAAAGTGGAATATAGAAAGACTTGTTTTAGAGGTATTAGTGTCACGAGAGAGGTGTATTGTTTGGTGTCAAAGTGTTGGACTACTACCATCCCGGCGAAAATGCCCGAAAGATGGAAAACACGAAATTAAATTGGTACAGAGTTCTTAGAGAAGTAGCATAGCTACTGTGTACATGTGTCGGTAAACGATGGAGATATTGTAAACAGTCCGTACAGCGAACTATGGCAGAAAAAACATGGTTTGAATATCACAACATTTCAATGGAAGATGTTCTAAGAATTACTTATTATTTTGCATATGAATTTAAGTATAAGGATGCGTGCAATGAAATAAAAAGTCTTAGTAGAACTAATATTTCGCCAGAGACAATTGCTGATATGTACTCCTATTGTAGAGAAGTTTGTATGCTAACAATGGATAGAGTTGCCAATAATAATGGACCATTGGTGGACCGGGAAAAATTGTTGAAATTGATGAAATGAAATTCGGTCGTCGAAAATACGAAAGAGGTCGCGTAGTCGAAGGCCGATGGATTTTCGGATGTCTGGAGATGTAAACTAAAGAACTTCGCTTGGAAATCTATCCCGATAATAAAAGAGATCGTGATACGCTAATACGTATTATAAAGAAACATATTGCTCCAGGAACAACAATATATTCTGATTGTTGGAAAGCATATGACTGCCTAAAGGATGAAGGATTTAACCATTTATCGGTTAATCACTCCATGAACTTCGTAGATCCTGAAAGTGGGGCCAATACTCAAGCAATTGAATCTCAATGGAGTCCATGGCGATTACGATTGCAAAGAGGAGGAGTCAGGGGATGAAATCTTGATTATCACCTCTGCGAATATTTGTAGCGGAGGGAAGTTAAAAAGAAAGGGCTTGATCTTTTTGCAGAGATGATTCGATCAATCCCAATAGTGTACCCCGCGGTCGGATATTGAGAAGCACCACCAATACTCAAAAGAGAGAAAACAGAGGTAAGGTCCCGTTAGATTAAATTATGTTTAAGTTGGATTAGGTAAATTTTAGACTGAAAGACTAATCGAAGTTCGTCGGCGAAAAGTTTATTTTAAGAGCGAGCAGAAATGACGTCCATGCTCTGAATTTGATGAAATTTTGGGAATAGGGAGCTTTCAATCGTGAAAGAACACACCTGGATCTTCGTATGAGTGGTCGGGCCGGCCTGATGGCCGACCCTCTCCGCCCACTCCCACAACCTAACCCAGACCAACAACTTTTATCTGAAGTATTTTTCAAAATTCACATTATCGACTAAAATAAATGGAAAAAACTATGATTTTTATGGTTTTTTATGGTTTCCACTATGAAAATAACATTTGCGCCAATTTTCACTATCATATTCGTAATCAGCACGCCAAAATACGTAAGAATCCAGAGTATAAAAAAAATCGAAGCTATGGGCTTTTCGGAAGTTTATCCCTTCATCATCATATGCTTTAAAAAGTTCACGAGGTATATAGATCGTTCGACGATTGTAGCGATATATCTGTAGAAACAGTTGACGAATGATCGCATCACACTGACGCATACGCACAGCACGGACGTGTACGTATAGGTAAAATTCAATGTGTAATAGCTGCAGTTTTTATTTTGTTTTGTTTTGTTTTGTTTTGTTTTGTTTTGTTTTGTTTTGTTTTGCTTTGCTTTGCTTTGCTTTGCTTTGCTTTGCTTTGCTTTGCTTTGCTTTGCTTTGCTTTGCTTTGCTTTGCTTTGCTTTGCTTTGCTTTGCTTTGCTTTGCTTTGCTTTGCTTTGCTTTGCTTTGCTTTGCTTTGCTTTGCTTTGCTTTGCTTTGCTTTGCTTTGCTTTGCTTTGCTTTGCTTTGCTTTGCTTTGCTTTGCTTTGCTTTGCTTTGCTTTGCTTTGCTTTGCTTTGCTTTGCTTTGCTTTGCTTTGCTTTGCTTTGCTTTGCTTTGCTTTGCTTTGCTTTGCTTTGCTTTGCTTTGCTTTGCTTTGCTTTGCTTTGCTTTGCTTTGCTTTGCTTTGCTTTGCTTTGCTTTGTTTTGTTTTGTTTTGTTTTGTTTTGTTTTGTTTTGTTTTGTTTTGTTTTGTTTTGTTTTGTTTTGTTTTGTTTTGTTTTGTTTTGTTTTGTTTTGTTTTGTTTTGTTTTGTTTTGTTTTGTTTTGTTTTGTTTTGTTTTGTTTTGTTTTGTTTTGTTTTGTTTTGTTTTGTTTTGTTTTGTTTTGTTTTGTTTTGTTTTGTTTTGTTAATTAAAAATTCTGAAAAAATTCTGACACATTTTGGATACTAAGCCACATATTACGTATCATTTTCAGATTTTTCCGTTGCAAACTCTGGTTGTAAAACGCAAAAAAAAACACGAAAAAAATCGAAAAAATGCTGATTTTATATAGAAATCGAAAGAGCACTACTCCAGATTTAATTCAGTAATGAGATATTATCATCAGTATTATGCTCAATTTTTTTCAAATCTCTGAGAGTGGTGCGTCATCGTTGAAAAAAATAAAAACCACTTTTTTCGGCGTTTTTCCTAAGTTATACCTATCTCCTCTGAATTAAAAATATATATTATGTTATATTAAACATTCCTACGTTCAGGAAAATATTTTCCAGACTTTAAAAGTTGCGTAGTGCAAAAAACGAAAATAATACTAAGTCGTTATATTCGTATATTTCGAAGATAGTTTCAACATCGCCGGTTGGTGCAGCGGCTCTGGTCTCGGACTGTGGAACCGCTGATAACTTTTTGTCCAGGTTCGAATCCCGCCCGGGTCAATCTTTTTTTTTGTTTATCAAATGTTTTTTCGCTTCCTAACCATGTGTTTGTTGTTAAACCATTGTAAAAACATTTTTTAACTATTTTTAAATAATTTTTCGGAAAAATATTTTTATGGTACTTTCGGACTCTAATCATTTACGGATTGTATTACGTAACATTTTGTGTTCTACTTAACATTTTTTTACATGGAATTGTGCATCGACTTGACTATCAGGTCTTGTATCTTTACTGGGTTCATTATTCAGTAATAAATCCAGTGTATTATCAGGGTCTAGCGACATTGTTGTGTCTGTTTCTGTCAAGTGAAAAGGAAAATATTATTAAGGATATAATAACAACGAGGTTTATGCTTCGGACAACTGTACCCACTGTTGTTTGGAAAAAGTCCTGATGATGGGCATTTTCGATTTCGGACACTTACCTGAGACTGTCGAGCTGTGAACATTGGTTTCATTTAGGTGGTCCAATATTTTTTTGTGTGCACCAGGTTCATAACACTGATAGTAACTTCGATGATGTAAAGAACCTCTTCACAGGATCAGATGAATTATCGCAAGCTGTTTCGTATTTGAAATAATCCGAAATAATGGATGAACACGATAATAATATTAAAATTGTTCAATTGTCTCCTTTCTTAAAGTCTTAAAGTACTCCAAAAATATTTTTCCGAAAAATTATTTAAAACTAGTTAAAAAATGTTTTTACAAAGGTTTAACAACAAACATATAGTTAGGAAGCGGAAAAACATTTAATAAACAAAAAAAAAAAGATTGACCCGGGCGGGATTCGAACCTGGTCCAAAAAGTCATCAGCGGTTCCGCAGTCCGAGACCATAGCCGCTGCACCAACTGTCGCCGTTGAAACTATCTTCGAAATATTCGAATACAACGACTTAGTATTATTTTCGTTTATTGTACCACACAACTTTTAAAGTTTGGATAATATTTTCCTGAACGTAGGAATGTTTAATATAACATAATATATTTTTTTAATTCAGAGAAGATAGGTATAACTTAGGAAAAACGCCGAAAAAAGTGGTTTTTATTTTTTTCAACGATGACGCACCACTCTCAAGGATTTGAAAAAAATTGAGCATAATACTGATGATAATATCTCATTACTGAATTAAATCTGGAGTAGTGCTCTTTCGATTTCTATATGAAATCAGTATTTTTTCGATTTTTTTCGTGTTTTTTGCGTTTTACAACCAGAGTTTGCAACGGAAAAATCTGAAAATGTTACGTACTATGTGGCTTAGTATCCAAAATGTGTCAGAATTTTTTAAGAATTTTTAATTGTCAATAAATAGGGAAAATGGGCCAAAAACTGGTTTTTTGATTTTTCTTAATAACTACCCTTACAGATGAGATATGGGGCTGTAACTTGGCAGATCGGGGTCTTTTTGGGTAGGCTATCGAATAGCCAAAGCTCGATTAAAAACTCGTCGGGGGCGAATTTCACTACCAAACCCGGCTATAGCCTTTCGTATCGATCGGCCACTGTTGCCTTTCGTAAGTACAGCCGTGATTTCTTAAGAAAATTTGTCTGCGCATTATAATTACAACGTTCGAACGCCGAATTTATATCCTTGTACCATCGATCCATGTATCCGTAACCTAATCCTCAATAAACCTTGTCTGTCCAGCAAACTCCTGACGATTTATTACGAACATGGCTACAAATATGGCGCCCAACGAGCAGGCCCTGGACCACGACCTATCCCAACCTGACCTGTCATCATCCATGCTCCAGCTGTCCGATTCCCAGTTCTCCCAGGTCCTGGAAACCATCCAGCGGGTCAAATCCGCAAAAGAAGGAAGCTTCGCAAAATGTACCGCACGTTTCGACGGATATCACAACTACGCGAAAGTCGTTGACTTCGTATCAACCGCCTCCATTTACAAGGACATCGAGCATATCACGGACGAGAACGCGATTCGAGGACTACCTTTGCTCCTCGAAGGGCATGCAGCCACGTGGTGGAGAGGTGTCCAAACCACCGTAACAACGTGGAAAAAAACAACCGATCTCATCCGCGCTACTTTTGCCCCCCGCAAACCCGCATACCAAGTCTACACGGACATATTTCGAGACCCGCAGGATGCCAAGACGGCAACTGATATATTCATTAGCAGAAAAAGGGCAATCCTTGCGGAACTTCCCGTTTTGCCCACAGAAGACGTGCAAGTTGACATACTATACGGACTCCTGCGCTTCCACCCGCGAGACCGAATTTCGCGAAATTCTGTGAAATCCTTCACGGATCTCGTGAAGCGAGCTAGAAGAGTCGAGGCGTTGGAAAGACAGGCCCGAAAATCAGAACAGCCACAACATCGAGGGGACAGACATCTGAAAAGAGGATTCGACCAACGGTGGAAGGAACGACCACGCTGCGAGGTATGCTGCAAATTGGGGCATAACTCCACGGATTGCAGTCATCGGACGTTCGTAGCTCCTGCGAAACCGAGTCACACGGAGAGTCGGACGCTCCAGACGAACACGAGACCAGCTCTGAAATGCTACGGCTGCGGAAAACCAGGGTTTGTACGATCGAAATGCTCGGACTGCAGCAAGACGACCACACCATCAGTACAAGCTGCTTTCTGCTCCGTCGACACCATGGCCCAGCCCACACCGCGACCAACGGTAACGGTCGACATCGCAGGCAAAAAGGGACGCGCCTATCTGGACACCGGAGCGAAATGCTGTGTAAAACTCATAAAATCTCAAAAGATTCCCCAAATACATCTACACATGGACAAGCAAGTAACAGATACGATCCTCTGTCCGACAACAGCGAGATGGAACTCGACGAAAACACCCCAACTACAAACCGCCACCATTATACACGATCAACACCAATATCAACACTCTAATCAACATGATTCTAGCACAAAATATACCAAAAACTGATTTTCTAATCAAAGAAACTAACAGGACCAGCCACTCAATATTTACAAAAAATTTACAACAACGGAAAATAATCTCAGATAAACTTACCGAACCAAGCATACAATTTTACACCTATACTCAAAGAGAATTCAAGCCGAAATCTATTCTCCTAAAAGGAATTAAAGGAGACTTTTCAGTAGAAGATATCAAACAAGAAATTGCTGAGCTTAATACTCCTGACGTAAATATTACAAGCCCCACAAAGTTCACCTACAACAAACAGCAGCCTGACAAATGCCATTACTAGCTTTCCAAAAAAATTAAATAGGAACACCTCCGAAAACCGGAGGTCTTCCAGTGTAAGAAATGTCAGCGATTGGGACATGCCAGTAAAAATTGCAACATGCAATTCCGGTGTGTGAAATGTGCCCAAAACCATGGCCCGGGCAACTGCCCACTAAGTCCTTTAAGGACTGCGCACACTGGAGTCTCCGGCAAGCCGGAGATACCTGACACTGTTTTGCTAGCGCACACAGAGTTTCTGGAGTCGGAAGGTCAATTAAGAGGGTTCGAGATGCTCGACGAAGAAACTCACAGCTTGAAGTCTGCTACCCAAACCCTAGGGGTTACTAAAATCCGAGATGCCTTTGCTAGAGCCTGACAAGTTCTAAGCAAGTATTCTTCACGACTAGTTTTTCTGTCGGGCAAGTGGCTTGTTTATTTTAAATAGCTATTAACTATAACTTTTTAGAGTTCGTCGTGGTAATAGATGGGGAATACGGTGTTAAAAAATATAAACCTTATAACAAACAAAATAATGATTTATTACTATGGTAAAGAAAAAAAAAGAATATCATCTGACATTCTGTGCGGTGAAACAATTTGTCAAACAACTCAACTAAACACGGCGGAGGTTCTGACCAGTGATGCCAGATGAGGTTGAAACCAACCTCATTTCCCCCTCCAGGGTACCCACTTTTATCCCCTTCCACTATCCTATTCCACTACCATGAGCACACTCCAACGTCCCCCACTAAGACCGTAGACTGGTCGCGCAGTCGCGCAACGTGTCACATATTGCTCTGGTCATCAGAGAGGGGGTACTTGTGTTCTCCTCGATTCCTTTTCGATTACCCCTGTCTGGCATCACTGGTTCTGACCGTTCTGGTTCTTTGCCGTCCTGAACTCAACTTTGCGTTGACCGATTTTGATGAAATTTTCAGAATATGTTTAATTGATACAGACCTACGAAACGTGATTTCTACATTTTCAATACAAGCCCACATAAAAAAGTTGTATTTAGTATTTTCTCTACAATTCCGACAAACTGCAATTTTTGAAAAAATTTCTTTTCACATTATGTAGTAAACTACATATAATTACTCTAACTTCTCAAACAAGATCAAATCGTATGGTCCAATATTTAAAAAGTTATGGTCTTTTTAAGTGTCCGAATATTGAAAGAGTGTCCGGAGTCACTGTATCTGATATAATTTTTTATATCATACAATATTTTTAAAACAGTTCCAAGTACCCAATATTTAAAATTTTTGAGGCTGCGTGAATTAAAAAACGGAATTTTTTTTGTGCCATGCACAGCAGGGACTCTCGACCCGCCCTCGAAAAGCCGTGTCCAAATGCGAGCTGAAAACTCGGACCCTACCAAGACCAAGTATCTGTAAGAAAACTTGCCGGATAGCCCTGTGGGCGCGCAAGATTCAAAACAGCATGACTATATTTAAAGCCTGACAGGCAAAACTCCAGTGGGCGCAGTCCTTAAAGCTTCAAGACAACCGAGACAACCTGAAGTGCGCAAATTGTGGACAAATGGGCCATCCGGCTTCGTATAAGGATTGTCCATACATCAAAATGGCTATCAAGGAAAAAAAGACGCAGACATAAAGCGTAATCAAACATTGCACAGCAGATTACAAAAAATAGCAACTCCAGTTTCAAGAGACATCCCATACTCACAAATGGTAAAAAGAACAACCCCCTCAACTTCACAACCGAATCAGAGAATCAACCACCTCCAACACTCAACACCTCCCAGCAGCCATCATTATACCAGCAGCGAAGGCCACAATCAACTTAGACAAGAAGACCTGAATCCATGCAACATTAATAAAAGCTTCAAAAGGGAGATAACCATTCTTTTATCGTCTCAACTAAAAAGCATATCTACTGTGACGTGACAGATTTGCCAACGTCCTCCGAAACCGAATATCGGAAGACCGGGTAACTCTCTAGCAGAATTAATGCGAGATGGGCAGTGGCGAGCGCTCGCCCTGGGCACGAGCGAGATCCATGGGCGAGTACTCACGTTTTTGAGCGTCGCGCCAATTTGCGTGACGCGATTCTGCAGGATCGTAACTGGGCCCGGGGGGGGGGGGCGAAGCACCTTTCCCGCCGAGAAAAAGGAAAAACGAGCGGCGCCGGCGAAACTCCTACCCCGAGGAAGCGAGGGATCAACGCGGCACAGGATGGACAACCTGGAGGCGCCGACGAGGGCATGCGGTGCCGAAACAGGAATCTCAGCTGCCTCGCCGTCGCCTCATCCGAAGAGAAAGCTGGCCAGTTGCCGGATAGGCTCGCGTCAATCACCTCAGAAGGAAGCGACGAATCATCGAATATCGCTGCCGGGGAACCGATGAATCACCGGACGCCAGGGACCGTTGCGCGGGGCTGGGCCCCGACCGAAAATCTATTAGCGATAGGTCGAATCGTACGCGGGGGGGAAGCGCGCGGTAAGGGGAGAATGCTCCGCTTCAGCGTTCCCGAGTCATCGCGTATAAGATCACTTCTTCGTTGGCTCAACCGTGAGATAGTAGCGTAAAACACCTATTCGCAAATTAAAACGTGTGTGACCAAGCTAGCTGCCGGAAACGAGGGATAACGAGAGCCGGGCACACCAGCTGGCCGATTATTACTCGGGGTAAGCTTCTGTGAGATTTCCTTTCGTTAAAGTGATCTTTCTCACGTTGGCTCGGGAAGCGTGTTGTGTCCGCGAACGCGTCGCAGAAACACCGACGCGGTTTCAAGGCTGCCGGTAGTTGCGAAAGAGTAAATTCGCGAACGGCGCGAAGCCGTCGGGTAACGAACGCCCGATTTTCCACCACTTCCATTTTGAACCGACAAAATGTTCGCATCTGGTGCAGTCGCAATCCACACGCAATGGTCCAAAGAGTTCAGCAGGGTCGTGTTTCAGTAAATTTTTGGGCAGGGATACTCGGGAATGATTATATGGCACCTGTGTTTCTCTCAAACCGATTGTCAAGCGTTGAGTATTTGCGGTTTCTACGTCATACGCTCCTGGATCGACTGCGACGTATGGTTCCGAAGCATACGCGTAATCGAATTTTTTTTATGCACGATGGTGCTCCACCGCATTTCGGCAGGTCAGTCCGCGCTTTCTTACAACAAGTTTTTGGAACCCAATGGATCGGTCGTAATTCTGCGCCACACTTATGGCCCGCCCGTTCACCTAACCTGAACCCTTTGGACTTTTATTTCTGGGGAGCTCTGAAACCCATTGTTTATGGGTCAGGCAGGGCTTTAAGGACGGCTCAGGATTTACGAGATCGCATTGAAGAGGCGGTTGCTAGTTTAGAACGAAATCGAGCTGTGCTCTGTAGAGTGCGAGATAATTTTGTGGAGAGACTCCAATCTTGCATTGATAACGGTGGTGGTCACATTGAAGCTGGCAAACAGGCACAACTGCTCAGAGCTATTGGGACCAATGGGTCAGTTCTGTTTGTTCGTAGGCAGCGTCGACGACGATAAAGTGAGAGGCAAGGGGAACTCACTGTTAATCAAGTCACCCCGAAGTGAGAGGCGAGGGGAACTCACTATAATCAAGTCACCCCGAAGGGAACAGAAATCTACCACGTCCACGTCGTTGTTCTTGGGTAGCTCTAAGAGTAGATTAAGCACATTTTTTATCGCGAAAACAAATTTTTCAGGGTCAGTTTTGGGGGGTGATTTTAGCTAATCATGATCAGGATATTCAGAACATGATTTTAAGAACTTTTTATAAGCACCAGATTTATTTTCTGACTTCATGAAAATCGATTTTTTTGAAATTTCAGGCAAAAAAACTTCAAACGAAGATTTCTCTATGAAATATTGATTTCCGGCATATGGTTCCTGTGAGACTTTTCTTCAGTTCGGCGAGTAGAATCGACTAAGCCAATAAAAAATTTTGACCTTGAAAATGACCTTGAAAATTAATTTTGCGGCACCATGTTTATAATGCAATGTTGGCGATCTCGACGAGTTCTATCACCTCCCAAAAGGATGACCAATCATTTTTCCCCACCCTGTACAGTGTGTTACTGGGTACCGCGTGCGGATTAAGTGGCCCAAGTACCGACGACGAGAGAACTGAACCCTCGAGGAAAATAACGAAGCCAAATTGTACCGGTTCCGGAAAGTAGCGGTAAGTCACCAGTGATTCTTCGTTCACGTATTCGAGTGAGCTCAATTCGTTTCGCGGGGGGCACGAGTCGAATTCCGACTCGGTTCCCAAATATTTGCGTGTACCGAGGCGCTTCCCGCCTCGTGCCACAAGCTCGTACCGATCCGACAGTACTGTGAGCCGATTTCAGAGTTTCCCCTATGATAGCACATCAGGAGTTATCCTTGGAGAAACCGCCGGCGTCGTCGAGATAGCCCTTTCGCGAGGATCGTAATCGTCCTTTCGCGGAAATCCATTATCGCGTTAAGTACGCGTGAACTCGTCACATCGCGTTCGTAAAACGTATCGGAATTCTCGGGAACGACCGCGACAGTCACGACCCGTGCGACGACCATCTTCGTACGTCGACAACCGCGCGCTGCGAATTTCCACCTTATCGCAATCCTGTACAAGGGACGCGGGCTCCCGGTTGCGGCCACGTGGCCGCGTTACTGTAATTTCTGACGAAAAATTAAATGACTGAGAGCAAAACCAGAGTACGTTTCTTACGCCTGTGAGATCCTCCCTGCCGTGAGGGCTATCCCTGCTGTTCCCGTGTCCGAAATTCCGACTCCTCGCGCCTTTCTCTCGATCCCGCGCTTCTCGAGGTTCGACTCTCGAGCCAGCTGACTCGCGAGCAAATCGCGAGGACGTTTCGTGCGGTACCCTTCCGGTACCTGGCGCCCGAACTTGCCGATTCACGTCAGCCTCGATCTAATTTCGAGAGGTGCGTTTGTCCCGGGTGGACCGGGTCCGCACGGCCGCGCGCGGCCCGGCCTCAGAGCCTGTAAAACCCCGGAAGTTGCCGATCTTCCCCGTACTCGGTACGACGGAAAAAGGGCAACGTGACAATTTCAAAAATATTTTGAGGTAAAAAATTTTTTTGTTAGTTCATCAATTTTTAGTTATGCATCCTCTTAATTCTGGTAGGATCCAACATTTTCTGCGGTAAATCTATGCGTGTCTTCGAGTTTTAAATAATCTGTTATAGAAAAAAGAAATAAATGCAAGTTGTAGAAATTGCTCCATTGTTATTCAATTCCTGTGAGACTTTTGCTTTTCGTATCTCGTCTTTTATGTGGGCAGCAATTGTGTATGAATCACCCAGGTTCAGTAATGAAATATTTCATCTGTCTCTAGCATTCAGTGAGGTAGCAGATGTTCCGATACCTTTTACGTTAAAGTTATAAATCCATGAAAACTACCTTAGAAATACAAACTTCCCGTGTTTTATTAACTTTTATTGTACATTCATAAAAGTATCTTCCACGGTCACGAGTGTAGGGTGGCGGAGGTCAATTTAGTCATAAAACGATATGGAACATGGAACAATGGACAGTTAGTGTTGTAGACAAAGTATGTTTTCCGTTCTTTAGAATTTTCGTTTTTGGCCTGAGTAACAATTACAATGGCATCGTAAAACCCAGGATTTGCAAAGTATTTTACCTTAAAATATATTTTAAATATTTAAATGTTGGTTCTAAAAGTATTCTACAAAAGTAGCATTGATTATTACATAGTCAGAAATAAAGAAAAAAGAATTAATCAAAACAAAAAAAATGTAGGCATATGACGGGGCGCGAACCTAGTATACATAAGTCGAGTCGAGCGCCTACCGCGCTGACCTAACCGGGATGTTTGAAACAAAGTTAATATTTTCAGATGTTATGCGCTGACGCAGTAGAATCTACTAATCAGGTTAACTTCATTTTATAATTATTTCTGTGAAATGTTCAAGGTTTATCAGTGCCTAATAGACTTAGAGAATAAATACAGGGTGTCCCAAAACGACTGCGTAAGCGGGAAATGGGAGGTTCCTTGGGTCATTTGAAGCGACATTTTCCTTAGCAAAAATGGCGTCCGCGGCTTTGTTTAGGAGTTATTAACGAAAAACACGGTCAGCGCGGCGAGCCGGGGGGAGGAGAGTGTTGTCTTGCCGCGATGTCGTAACAACCAACAGGTTCTCGATTATGTCCCGATTTCGATATAATTTCGGTATAACGTAACAATTTTAATGTTAGCTTAGGTCTTCACGGAAAATGCGCCGAAAAAATCGGTTGTTATTTTTTTTAACTGCGTTTCGGGCGCTACAAAAATCTGAAAAAATTCATGAACGATAACTATAATATAGCAATACCGTAAGAAGGAAAATGTGGTCACTCTTGAACTTCCATGTGAAATCTGCATTTTTTCGATTTTTTTAAGGTTTTTGATTTTTTACAAGCAGGATTTTCAATTTAAAAATCTGAAACGAATTGCAGACTATGTATTTGGGTGCTCGAAATGTGTCAGATTTTTCTCAGAATTTCTGAACATCATTAACTAGGGAAAATAGGCCAAAAACTGATTTTTCGATTTTACCCTATAACTACCCTTCCGATCGAGATATAGGGTTGAAACTTTGCACAGTATGTTTTTTCTTGATGCTCTATCCAATGACCCATTGGCCATGAAATTGGACTCAAGGCCACTTTTGACCATCTTATCCGGCTATACCCTTTGCTAGAATTAAGTACTTACAATTTCGTCGTTGATACAATTAAAATATAATTTTAAAGACTACACCTGCAGTGATTTTTGCATATATTTTACCACGAAAAAAGACGTTTTAACCGCAATCGGAAATGTTGATAAGTATAAGAAAACTGAAGATGCGTAAAGTGTTAATAAAATTAATAATTTTTCTAATAATATGTCCTTGTTAATGGTTTGAACAAGAAAAAGTAATTTATAATTTTATTTTATTTTGTAGGCGCAAGAAACTAATAATTAAGGCGTACAGTAAGTACTAAACAGTTCGAGAAGCTTTCTTTAATTTTACAGAGGTGCGTGCCCACGAGGGAAAGCCAAAAGCAATGAGACAAAAGCAAGAACAGCACAAACAAACAAAACTAACACCTCGTAGCGAACAAGACTCAACCAACTCAACGCATGCGCGTTAACATAATGTCCAACTTACATACCCCGTGAAGGATTGAACACGTATAAATATGGTTAATCACAACATATTTTACTTGTATTCATGTTGATAACTAACTTAGAAATATTCGAATAGTCAAAAATATAGAACAGAATATGGTTGAAAGAGCTTACGAATGAAACAAATGAGGACATATTTCACAAAATGATGGTACATTTGGATCCATATATTTCTCAGAGTGATATTCAACCTAAAATATATAAGAAACGAATACTATATGAAGTTTTACCACTACTAATGGATGTATCAATAGAAAATCAAAGTATTGATTCTGATTCTCAGGTTGAAACATAGTACAAATAAACAGATTAAGAATATTCTTATATTTGTTTAGTACACTTTACTATTATCAAAACTTATTTTTATGAATGAACATTTGTTTGAAACATTGATGTTTCAATTTGATGTTCAAACAAATGTTCATAGATAGAAAAACGTTTATATTCCCAGTAAGCAATCTGCTCTTGATTTGGTATGAATTTGGCAAAAACTTTCGCGCCAAATACGGACCCATCTGTTTCCGCATTAGGGGCGGTATTTGGCGCCAAAATTGCGTGCCAAATGGATGTCAAATAGAGACCAGATCCTGCACTCGTTATAGAGGGCAGGACGGTCGCACTAAGAGCGAACCTAATCTTACTTTTAGAGTAAATATCGGGCAAAATCGTTATTGTCATTATTTTAAGATTTGTAAATACTTAAATTATTGAAAAATACGGACCCATCTGTTTCCGCATTAAGGTCGGTATTTGGCGACAGGTTTGCAAATTCAGACGAAATAGGGACCAGATCCTGTTCCAAATATGTTTTGGCACCAAAATGCCCGCCTTTTGCTCGCAAAGTATGATTGCAGACACTTGGTCTTAATCTGCACAATCAGATTTTGCTGATTGGGTTCTTATATATGTAGATGTATAAAATAACATTTTTTAATAAAAATTTAATTTTCTCTTCACGAACGCTTAATTCAAATGTTAATCTAACATTAAATTCGTGATTTTGAAAACCTTAGTATGTACTCGGTATTTTTAGAAAGGTTTTTAGGGGTTTTCTAGTGTTTTTAATGCTAAGCCAACTTTTGGGCGCTTTTGCACTCTGTGCGTCGCACAGTGGGAAAAACCGATGCAATCTGTGTCAAAATCAAAGAACTTTCGATAGAAATGAGATAGAGCAATGAAATTTTTTTTAAATTAAAGCTTAAACTTTGCAGAATACGAAATAATTATGGAGATTGTTGTACGAACCTTTTTTAACCTTGAAATAATTCGTTAAACTTGCACAATTTCAAAAAATTGTGGTTTTTCTAAGACCACGGGCGGAAAAAATTTTTTTTAGAACGTGCTATACATCATTTCCCATAGATTTTTTCACGCTGATTTCAAATCTGGTCTCAAAATTTATCTAAGACCTCAGGATTTTTCTAAAAATCGATTTTTGTGAAAAAAAACAAATATTTCAAGGTTAAAAAAGGTTCGTACAACAATCTTCATAATTATTTCGTATTCTGCAAAGTTTAAGCTTTAATTTAGAAAAAATTTCATTGCTCCATCTCATTTCCATCGAAAGTTCTTTGATTTTGATACAGACGCAGACTGTGCGACGCGTCGTAGCGTTATGTTATGTACATACATTATTACAACGCGACGGATAATCATTAGACTGCGGATTTTATACATTTATGACAAAAATGGGTGGACGTAAATTAAAACAGTTAAAACATTAAGACAATTTATGAACGTCCCTATGTTATTTTCAATTTATTAAAATTGTTAAAAATAGAAAGAAATTTTTATTTTGCATAATGATCCGCAGTCTACTAATCATGAATGTAATTGCTTCGAACCGAACATAAAAGCTTGGCAGGCCGCAAGTTAAGTATGGCTGCTCTACAGTATCAGTTTTTGTTCATTGCAATTTAATAACTTTTAAAGTGTACAAATTGCGTCTCTGGATGTGTCTACATTTAACATTGCATAATATACTTAAAGAATTTTTTAAAAAATAAGTATAAATTAATTTCTCTTGGAAAAAACGACGGAAAAATTGATTTTTGATTTCTTGGACAGTACATGACATCCGAGAAAAAATTCCGAAAACATGGAGAATATTGCTTATGACAACATCTTATTGCTGAATTAAGTGCAAAAAATTGTATTTTTTTACATTATCGTTTCCAACTGAAAAATAAAAAAAAACCCTCTAATATATGGTTCGATATAAAAAATGGGGCAAAAACTTATTTTTCGATTTTTCCCTGCAACTACTCACACAGGGAAACTTGACAGGAAATGTTTTATCTTATAACTTTGGTGCAGTAAATAATTTGGGACACTTTACAAATCTCGTTAAAATCATGTACGAAGAAGTAATCATTGTATAGAAATAATGTAATTATAATACCATTTAATAAGACATGTATTTATATGAAAGTCTTCCAGATTCTTATAATTTCAATGACAGTTTTATAATTATATTATGCATAAGGAATACTGTAATTGGTTTTAAGATATCTATGAAACAATGATAAAAAAAAGAAAGGGCCTAGCCGAATAAGATAGCCAAAACTGCCCTCAGAGCTTTTTCAATGGCTGTTGAACCATTCGAAAGCTGACCAAGAAAAACCCCTGTGACCAAAATTTCAGCCCCCTAACTTGCCCGTGAGGGTAGTTTATAGGGTAAATTAGATTTAGCGCTTTTCCACTCATTTTCCGCTCTCTGATGCTTTCTAAACTTCTGAAACATGTGGCATATTTTGGATCCCAAGACGGATTTTATGAATTTTTTTTCAGATTTTTTTGTTGCAAACTGTGGCCGTAAAAAATGAAAAACCTCAAAAAAAATTGGAAAAATTCAGGTTTCTCAAAAATATGAAAACATGCTATTTTGCTGTTTAGTACCCTGATATAGTACCATAACAGGCAGTGTCCTCCAATTTTTTTAGATTTTTTGTTGTGGGACATCATTGTCAAAAACAAGAAAAACCGAATTTTTTCGACGTTTCTGCTGTTAGGAGGAAAGTTACACTTGTTGGTTTTAACGCGGGTATATATTAAGTAATTGTTAACGTTATTACATTGACACAAGCAATTTTTTGACGTAAAAAATGTGTTTTATAGAAAAAAAATTGTATTCTGTGCGGTATATACCTGAATGTTCGCAACGCTTACAACATCAGCGGTTGGCGCAGCGGTTAACGCTTCGAACTACGGAGCGGATACACTGGGGTTCGAATCCTTTCAGTGGCAAAGTTTTTTTTTCATACATTATACTTTATTTTTTCAATTTCTTATTATCTGGTTTATTCATATGATTCTAATAATATTTTTTTAATGTTTTAAAAATATTTAAGTAACATTTTTATGTAAAATACATACAAAAATAGTTTCAGAGTATCTATTATTTCGTCGATTCTCTAACTGTATATGTTCATCATTACGGTCCTGTTTGTAGTGGCCATCGGCACGTACAATAAAATAGTTGACGTGCAAATGGTCGAGTCGGTTTATGAGGCGAGCGACAGCGAAGCTATTTTTAAGAATGCCGTTTGCAGCGCGTTCAATTACAATCTTTTAAACTTTAAACAATGCATGTCTCGTCCTTTCGAATCTTTCGTTTACGGCAGCGATGGGCACGGTAGGGGCCCCTGAGGTGCTGGCTTCCCCCACCAACTACTCTTTCGTGCAGCGCGCACCTTCGTCGCGGAGCGGTGCTCCGCGCTCTTCGTTTCCCCCCTCGTACGAAAGAGTAGTTGGTGGGGGAAGCTTCTTGACTGCCGCAGTCATAGCTGCCCATCACTGGTTTACGGCCTCAATAGCAAATGCTGGTATCTTGTAAGATTAGTTTGTTAGTTTTCTTGTTAGTTTTCTTGTAAAATTCACGAACAAGAAATTCCCGTTTACAGTTTTTTGAATGGAAGACTTGTACTTGGGACATTTATGATACGGATTAGGGAATTCACTATTTTGAATGTATAATAGTACCCTATGCCTTCATTTAGTTCAGGTTTTATAGCCAGAAATCGCCTTTTTACTGATACTGCACTTTTAAGAAGGTCGCTTTCTTTTTACAATAGTAATGGACGTATCATAAACCTCTAGCATAATGCATGTATACCTAAACCATTCTTGTATGTATTTTACATACAAATGTTACTTAAATATTTTTAAAACATTCAAAAAATATTATTAAAATCATAAGAATAAACCATATAATAAGAAATTGAAAAAATAAAGTATGATGAATGAAAAAAAAAACTTAGCCACTGAAAGGATCGAACCCGAGTGTATCCGCTCCGCAGTCCGAAGCCTTAGGCTACGCGTCCAGTGCATCTGACGACCGACAGACTTGGTGACGTCAGAGGCTTCGGTCCGACATTGCCAATGTGTAGGTAGGCCCGTCTGCGTGACCCTTCGAGTTTCGTCCTACATCAACCGACAGGACGGCACTCGCGCGATATATTTCGGTGCAGCGTTCACTTCAAAGTATCCGTATTTTTAAAAACAGGTCCGTAAAGAGGACACTTGGAGCTATATTATCATTATTTTTATTTTCTTTTTATTTTCTGGTGCTTTGATAGCAATGCACCTGTTTAAAACAATTGCAAAATAAACTATGAAAACAAATATTTTCTGAACTGAAATAATTTTTATTAAATACTCTGATGGATTCACTATGAGTACCCAAAACTAAGTTTCATCGTTTTGTTAGTTTAGCCGTTATAATTTAATGAAAAACTTGTGACTTTGGGTATTCGGATAGTGTTATCATTTTCTTACAATTAGTTTTAAAAATCTTAAGCTGAATAAATGTGGATTCGAAAAAATCGTTTGTCTCGCTCTTCCCAAAACCATTGTTTAAACATGTTTAAACAATCATAATGTATTAATATTGGATATCACTGTATTTGGGAAATTTCCTTGCAATTTTTTAAAGAAATCCTCTCTTAAATGCATTTAGTTCTTTATTACTTTATTGTCGGAGCCACGAAGATAGACTCTGAAATCTTCCTTTGCTTCAATGGCAATTATGTGTTATAAACCTTGCAGACCTCCACGGTCAGTTGTAGGCTGCAGCTATTCATTTTTGGGGTTTCCCGTCAAACCGCACACCGTGTACAGTGACTCTTTTATCTGTCTTCCACCTCCATGGTGGCCAAGTTGGGATGGGACACCTTTCACGTAGTGAAAAAACATTTTCAATTTGTTTATGTCCAACAAGTAGTCCAATACATTTCCCCGTACTAGCGATAGCGGAACAGCAGTGGGTTAAGATATTAAACCGTTACCGCCCACTACTATGCGATTGTATGGGGTGGCAAGGCGCCATCTCGTATGGGTCCGAACTGGTGACATTGTATTGATGCGAGCGTGAGAAGAAGGTTCCCAGGCAGGACTAGGGTGACGTGTCTTTAGGTACGAATGAGTGGCCGATTGGATCAGGGCGGAGGAGGCAGACCTCGTTTCACACGCATTTTCGGCTATCGACGAAATATTGGCTACGGCGCGGCGGCCACACATACCATGTAGCGAGCAACGTCGAAGTCGGAACATTGGGACTACGGGCGCGGCTGTGGTGGGGATAGGCAGACCTAGCGGTGATAGGCTCGATTTGTTTATGTGCCGTTCCCGGGGCTGTCCTTTCTGAAGAGGTTTATGACAGGTCATTACTGTTGAGGTTTATTCAGGAAAGAAAATAAAGCGTGCACAGTTATATGATGTTCAGTAGAAAAATAATATGAAGAAACTATATTTTAACAAATAACTAATTTGATACACTTTGGTATTGCACTTAATTCTACAGATATTACACCGATGCTTTTAGATATAATAATTGGTTCTTAACCACGTTTTACTTTTTCACGCTGACATTCAAACAAGATCTAAAGGCAGATACTTTTCACACACATACATTTTCTCTCTCTCACAGTGTTGCAACCTATGCTAAGTGAAGCAGTACCAACTTGCGAAATTATTTCTCCAACAATTACTATTGAGCTGGAAGTCGGCACTTTCTCGGACAACGCGTGTTGACCTCGTCAAATCATCAGCATTATGAATTGGACGCGCTAAAAACAGCTTTCTGAAAAATAGCTTCGCTGTCGATCGCCCAATAATGACCCGACCATTTGCATGCCCAATGTTTTATTGCACGTGCCGATAGCCGCTACGCTATCGTACATCGCACAGTGGTGCAAAATCCCCAAGACATGGCAATAATTCGTTTATTATGTCATTTTAAAAAGTCTATGTGTATCGAAATACATTACAGTACTAATGCATTGATCATAGATTGTAATAGAACCTAAGTACAAACACTGACATTGGAAACAACTGCGACATACATTTGAAGAAAAAAATTTTTTCTCATTTCTTTGTTGCTTTTGTGTATATGTACTCGTTGATTTTCGAAAGTTTAATAGTGTAGATATTATTCAGTGCGGTGAGTACATTACTTCAAATTATAAACACCGATTTTTATTTGGTTATAATCCAAAAGTTTGCGACTTTTTGTGATTTTTCAACAAAGAAGGTCACAATGGTTTTGAAAAGAGCGAGATAAACGATTTTTTCGAATCCATATTTATTAAGCTTAAGATATTTAAAACTAAGAAAATGAAAACACTATCCGAATGATGTCTTTCAGTTTTTTCAAGAATCAGATGATCAATGAAATAATAATTAAAATAAACGACAATTAAAAATAATGTTATCTTGTTTATCCCTTCGTCATTAATTAGTATTTCTACTATAGAAATTTCGTCCGGCACGTAGGACGAAAAACAAAATCATTTGGTTTTCCTCCTACATCGTCAGACGTCGAGGCCCCATGGGGTTTGTCCATTGAAATCCTTCTCGAAGCGCCCGAAAAGGTTCGGCCACCTGTGGACCGTGACCGATTCGTCCGACGTCGGGCCCACTGTAAGCACGCTTTCCGACAAAATCGGCCGTACCGGCACCAACACAGACCTCTCGAGGCGCTCGAAACGCTCGTCTGTGTGAGCCGTTGTCGGACGTCGGACGAAAACGGATCCACTGGACGCGTACCCTTAACCGCTGCACCAACCGGTGATGTTGTAAGCGTTGCAAACATTCAGGTATATACCGCACATCCGGAGGCTGGGGATGAGTATCTCCGCCGGCAAGACCGAGGCGATGTGGTTTCACGCGTTGCCTCGGGGCCGGCGGGCACCCCAGCTCAGGATCCAGGTAGGTGATGCCACTGTCGAGGTGAAGGAAGAGATGGGTTATCTCGGCCTGACCCTCGACAGCCGCTGGTGTTTCGAAACGCACTTCGACTGTATGGCTCCCCGAGCCGAGAAGGTAGCGGTCGCCCTTGGGCGATTGCTGCCTAACATCGGGGGGCCCGATGTACGGACGCGTCGCCTCTACGCGGGGGTGGTGCACTCTAAGATCCTGTATGGGGCCCCCGTGTGGTCCGCGCAATTAATGGCCAGCCGGCGGAGTTTGGCGCACGCGTGTCACGTGCAGCGCCGGCCGGCCTTGCGGACCATACGGGGTTATCGCACCATCTCCGCTGAGGCGGCGTGCCTCCTCGGGGCTATGGCTCCCCTCCAGTTTATGGCGGAGGAGCGGGCAACCGGCTACCGGATTGCCTGCTCCATCCGCCGAGGGGAGCTCGACCCCGTGGGGGACGAAGTCGAAGTGTTGAAGCACCAGGCCCGGCAACACAAGCTGGCCCGCTGGCGACGGCAGGTTGCCGTTGCCAATTCGGGCCGGCCTATTGTCCGGGCCCTCCTGCTCATTGGGAGAATGGTGCAGGAGGCGGGGTAGGCTAACCTACCTCCTCACGCAGGTGCTCTCCGGCACGCATGTTTCGGGGAGTACCTGCGGAGAATAGGCAAAGAGCCGACGCACTGTAGGGTATTTGACCGATCTAGCTGGCCAAAAGTCGATTTTGTCAAACTCATCCCAGGTAAAAATGAGTTGTTACCTGAAAAAGTTGAATAGTGGGGGGTCAATAAACCGTCGGTGTTTTCCCGATTTGGTTTTTCCGTACCGAGGTATGGTCACTTGAAGTTTAGTCTTTCAGTACAGTGTTTCTGCATTTCGCCGTGTCGGTCGTAGTAGTAACGTTTGAAGTGTTATATTTTTAATCACGAAAGCGTCTTTGAGAAAACCGATAATGGATAGTGTTGTAGCAGGTAAGTGTGTGTATTTCCCACAATTTGAATCAGATATGTGTTTATTTAAATAAAATATCAGTAACTGAAAAAAGTCAATTTGAAGGCAGTTTTAATCTCGAAGTACATACAATCGGAAGGAATTAGTTGTACTTCCCTGTCCGTCCCAGTAATTTTTCATTAACCACTGTAAAGCGGAAGGTTTCAGCTTTATTTTCGTGTAAAAAACGATTGCAGAAGCGTACAGATGCAAAAGTTATCGTCAAAATAAGATTAAGTCAAAATCCGACCCAGAACGCGCGGGTTTTCTCCCCCAATGAAGGAACACGGGTTTTCCTTTAATAAAGAACCATCATAGACACGGAAAACATGATTGCCAGCAAAATTTATTTATACAGCGAAACTTTGTTCAAAATAATATGAGGTGTTTCAATAGTTTCAGTTGTATTTTATTAATATTAGTTGTATTATTAGTTATTATTATATATGTATATATAATATCATTTATATTTATTTTATGTATTATATACCATATATTATATTATATTTTACATTATGTTATATCACATAATATTATATATTATATCATTATTATTATTATTATTATTATATATAGTGCAATATATAGAAAATTTATATTATTTTATTATTTATATTATAGTAATTCGCACGTACTTTTAAATTAGTCAAAAATAATACTTTCAATAAAAATTGTTAATTTTTATTTGTTTATAATTATTTTTTTTAAGATAAAATACTATAAATAAGTTAGTAGGTACATTTTAAACGCGTTAAGCAAAAAAAATAATTTTGGCCAGCTAGATCGGTCAAATGTGCGACGGCGCAGTGCCATCACTGCAGGGAGGCCCAGGATACGGCGCGGCATACGCTGGAGGAATGTCCAGCGTGGTCGGTGCCGCGTCGTGTCCTTAGGGGCGTTGTAGGGATAGACCTCTCACTGCCGACTGTGGCCGACCACATGATGGGCGGCGAGAGGCAGTGGAATGCGGTTGCCTCCTTCTGCGAACAAGTAATGTTGCAGAAGGATGCAGCGGAGAGGGAGAGGAAGGCCGACCCCCTCTCCGCCAGGAGTGTGGCCTCTAGGGGACGTCCCGCTAGAGGCCGGCGACCCCCGGTAAGGGGCCGCAGACGTGATGGCGGCGGTGGGTCTCACTAGACTCGTCCCACCGCTGCCATGGCGGGCTGCTACTCTCCCCGGGGCGGGCCGGCCGGGCGACGGGGGCAGGGTGCATGTTGACGCCCTGTCCTGCTTGCTCGGCCGGCTGCGCCCGTTACTTCGGTTGTTGGGGGTAGAGTTGGGGTTGGGTTTTCGGGGGGTACCTTGCTCCCCTCCCCTTTCTTCTTCTTTCTCTTCCCTCTATTTTCCTTTTAGCGCGTGCGGAGACCTCCTCCCTCGGCCGGGTGGGGCACCTTCGGGCTCGCCCCTCCGAGCGAGGATGGGGGTCTCCGGGGGTCGCGGGCGACCGGAGCTGGGGCTCTGAACGTCCAGCCGAGCGACCCCTGGGATGGGGGACGCTGTGTGGGTGGCCCGCACGGCGTCCTACTAGTATTAGGATGTACTTTGGGGGGGAGCTTCTCTCCTCCCCCGAGATGGGGCCGTAGTGCCAAGAGGGGTGGTCGGTGGCATTCGTTTACGAGATCCCGACCACCCTCAATTAGCTCGGGGAAGCCACCGTGAGGTCGTTAGTGGGTATGCCCCGAACCGGGGGCCGCCCTTCGGGCGTCCGCGGGGCCGGGGGAGTCCCGCAGAACCCCGCCCCCCCAGGGGGGCGGGGTATGCGTAATGCATTTTCCCCACGTTAAAAAAAAAAAGGTATATACCGCACAGAATACAATTTTTTTTCTATAAAATACATTTTTTACGTCAAAAAATTGCTTATGTCAATGTAATAACGTTAACAATTACTTAATATATACCCGCGTTAAAACCAACAAGTGGAACTTTCCTCCTGACAGCAGAAACGTCGAAAAAATTCGGTTTTTCTTGTTTTTGACAATGATGTCCCACAACAAAAAATCTAAAAAAATTGGAGGACACTGCCTGTTATGGTACTATATCAGGGTACTAAACAGCAAAATACAGTATTTCATCGATAATTGTCCAAACCACGGGTCCGACCAGGGACAATTATGTGCGAGGGAAACTATTCTTTGACTTGTGCCGAACGTAGAAATGGAATGGGAACCTCGAGGGGCCTCGGTCGCCGAGAAATGTAAACATGATACGGGTCGGGTGTATCGGTGTGAGACCACTACTAATCCGATGGCAAAACTTCTTTATTTTTCATTATTTTTTTATGGGAATTTCAGCATCATATTCGTGGAATTTTTCTAATGAAAATGGTACCAAATATGATATAATTCCGATGATATTTACGTGTGTAATGAACTATGGGAGTTGATGGGACAAGTTGCCTCACCGATGTGCTCGACTTGTAAATGACCATATAACATACCTTTATATGATCCGAATTATATCGTGTTTAGTATCATTTTAAACAGAAAAATGCCACAAATATATTGGTGAAAGTCTCATACAAAAATAAGTAATAATAAAAAAGTTTTTTATTGGGATTACATTGTGAGGACGCCACGGGCCTTTGAACTGTGCCGGCGACTGCAACTCTCCGCGTCTCTTTTTTTCCCATACGCTGTGTTTCCTTGCGCACGAGCCTCCTATCGTCCATTACATACGTAAATATCATCGGAATTATATCATTTTTGATATCAATTTCATTAGAAAAATATCAAGAATATTTTGGCGAAAGTTCCATAAAAACATAATGAAAAATAAAGAAGTTTTGTCATCGGATTAGTAGTGGTCTCCTGGTCTCACACCGATATACCCGACCCGTATCATGTTACACTTCTCGGCGGCATCGGCCTCTCGAATTTTATGGCCCCTCGCGGGGTGTACCCCGCAAGAGTGGGGATAGTTCAGGGACATATATGTGCGCGACATTTGGGACATTTATCGATGAAATACTGTAGCATGTTTTCATATTTTTGAGAAACCTCCATTTTTCCAATTTTTTTGAGGTTTTTCATTTTTTACGGCCACAGTTTGCAACAAAAAAATCTGAAAAAAATCCATACAATCCGCCTCGGGATCCAAAATATGCCACATTTTTTTCAGATGTTTAGAAAGCATCAGAGAGCGGAAAATGAGTGAAAAAGCGCTAAATCTAATTTACCCTATAACTACCCTCACGGGCAAGTTAGGGGGCTGAAATTTTGCTCACAGGGGTTTTTCTTGGTCCGCTTTCGAATGGTTCAACAGCCATTGAAAAAGCTCTAAGGGCAGTATTGACCATCTTATTCGGCTAGGCCCTTTTTACAAGATATTTATAAAAATTCTGAACCTGTTCTACTAGTGTTCAATTCTACTTGGAAGTACTTATTCCATTTTTAGAAATATATTGTACATCACAGTAAAAGATATTTCAAAGTCTGTTTCAAAGTATAGCATCCTAACTTTTTTTTCTTGAAGTACTTATAAAAAGTTCGAATTCAGATAATCAATAACACTGTCCAACAGCCAAAAAGGGTTTCGATTCTCACTATGCAATTCTTATAGAGTTTTTTGCACTGATTCCGAATCTGTTCTTAATTTTTCTCCTAGACGCACAGTTTTTGAGAAATTTGAGTTTGAAAAAAAGACATCTTTTTAGACTTTAAACAAATATTGTGATGTTATTATAAAAGAAATTGAATTGATCTTTACAGCAAAAGATTCCTTAGACTTTCCCGAATGCAGTGATATCCAATATTAATACATTACGATTGTTTAAACATGTTTAAACGATCATTAAAGACGGAGAAACACCACTTTTGCACCAATTTTTGACGATATTTTTGAATATATCTCAAAAAATAAGGGTCCAGCGGAAAATCGAACTATACAAAATTTGGAACATCGACGTTTTTACCGAACCAGAAAGCAAAGTATCTTCGTCCGACATGAGTTGCCGCCAGTAGCGCTCACCGCTAGAACAGTCGTTCGCCGCTCCGTATTCCGTCACTGCGCCGCGCCGCGCCGCGCCGTATCCCGTCTCGAGCGCCACTGGCGGCAACTCATGTCGGACGAAGATATTTTGCTTTCTGGTTCGAAAAAAACGTTGATGTTGCAAACTTGAATGGGTGGTTCTGAAGATAAAAGTCTGCTCTATCGCGTGGTATAGTTCGATTTTCCGCTGGACACTTATTTTTTTAGATAAATTCGAAAATATCGTCAAAAATTGATGCAAAACTGGTGTCTCTCCGTCTTTAATGATCGTTTAAACATGTTTAATCAATCGTAATGTATTAATATTGGATATCACTGCATTCGGGAAAGTCTAATGAATCTTTTGCTGTAAAGATCAATTCAATATCTTTTATAATAACATCACAATATTTGTTTAAAGTCTAAAAATATGTCTTTTTTCAAACTCATATTTCTCAAAAACTGTGCGTCTAGGAGAAAAATTAAGAACAGATTCGGAATCAGCGCAAAAAACTCTATAAGAATTGCATAGTGAGAATCGCAACCCCAAAAAAAAGTTGAAATTTGTTGGACCGTGTAATCAAACCCACTTAAAACTATGTTATTATCCAGTCTATTGCACATTAGTAAAAAAAAGAATGTATGAGTTTTTTATATTCTCCAGTATTATCAAATACTAAAATCAGTTAGGCTTCCGACTGTATACACAGTATAACATATTTCATTGGAATGTGAAACATTTTAATTACTAAAATCTTACTTTACATAAATGGAGTATTTAGAATTTATTCTTCTCATTCACATTTTGGCAAAACGTAAGTGCAACTAACAATAAGAAACATTAGAGTTATGATCAGCATAGCAAAACAAAATCGATACATGAAACATAATTATACCTCATAAAATCTCAATAGCATACAAGAACACAATAGTAAATGTAAGCAAATATAGTTACTTGCTGTAATGCTTCTTCCATTCTTCTAAGAGAATCCTTCTTTTCCCTGAGCATGCTTTCCAATTCTTGAATTTTATTGGATTGTGCTTCCACTTGTTCCGATAAAACTGATACTTCCATTCGTAAGGCTCCCCGTTCATCTTCTAATTTCCTTAAACGATCCTATAATATTAAAATGAGTATTATATAAATATTGCATAATTATGTATACATAATAGGTGATGGGGCACATTAACTATAAAAAATATTTTTCTTGAATTATGCATAGGCTAAAAAATATAATCCGCATTACACAATATAAAGCTATTATTATTGTATGATAAAAATATTATACACGCAACCTTAACTTCATATTTTGTATACTACATTATTTAAGTGGTATTACTATTTTAACATAATCTGTACACAAAATGTTAAAATAAACTGTTATGTGTACGATCAAACAAACCACTATCTATGTTAGAAATATAGATGTACCTCGGTTCTTGATAGATATTCTTCCCATTTTCGAAAAATTTGAAAATACTGTAACGGACAACAGTTAGAAGATTCTTTTCTTCTTAAGAAAAGGTCTGTTTGTGACCTAAGTCTTTGCTCGCAATCTATTCTATTTCTGAGACGTCTTCTGGTTCCTGATTCAAAAGGCTGATTGCTTTGGTTCCCTTTATGTTCGTTAGTATTTTCTTGACAACTATGTTTTTTTGAACACAGACTCTTTGATTATATCAGATATCATAATGTCAATGAATTTGAATATAAAAGTAATAAAAACAAAAAAGACCTCGTATTATATATTGCAGAACAAAATGGTGGGTAACTCTCCATCTGAGTCAAACTTGTGGTTGAACAGAGATTAGGCACACTTCCTCTAAGGCCAATCATTTTAGTGTAACCTAATGGACAATTCTGAGAAACAAAATATAATTCTGTTACGTATCATTTTCATGAAATTTCTAACAATTTATGTATAATGTAGCGTATTATCTATTTGTAATGAACTTTTAATTATTCATTGAGGGGGGAATTATTGAGTTTAAGTGCACTCTTTAGTATTTACATTGAAAAAAAGCTTTAACATTTCTAATATTCTGTATTAGCAGTGTGTAACATTAACAAATAAATGAACAATGTATTTAAATGTTGTAACGTAAAATTAATAAGTGACTTTATTAATTAATTTTTTCATCTTTATCGATACATATATATATAACACAATACTCTAAAAAGATTTTGCATTGGCAAAATGTCTAACAGTAATTAGATACAGCGGCGGACAACAAACAATTTAAGAGTAATATACAAATATACGATAAATACCACAATGTTTACAAACTAGAATTTAATTTGAAGCAGCGATAATTATTTTATGATTATATTAAATAGTTTATTTAAAACAGTGAAACAAGTGAAGAAACTGGATGGATAAAAATGAGTTTAGTTCTACATTTTTGTGATTATAATTTTTATAGTCACACATTTTATTAGTCTTAATACTTTGTGGGATCTCTATTGGTGTTTATTACAGCTTGTAACCTTTTTGGTATAGATAAATTGTCATCCTCTGTTGCTACGATCAAACAGATATGTTCCAATCTAACTAACTCTATCGAATAGAAAAAATTAATACATATATTGCAAAACTCTTCTCACAGAGATAGTACCTACATTATTTTAAAAAGTACAACTTTGTTCCTTGCAGCTTTTGGAATGAATTTGTCCAGTAATCAAAACAATAACATATTTGCTTCGACAAATAAATTTTAACAGTTTACACAAAATAATTAAGTTTCTATCTTTTTATATTATATTAAATATTTTTTAACTTTATTCGTAATTAACGTCATTAAATTTTAAAATGTCTATAATTTTTATTCTTTTAAATTATCAGAAGTACTACCTGGCAGAAACAGCTGTCAGATTTATACATATGATGTTCGAAATAATCTATATTTGGAAAATCATTCTCTTCTTGATCACAATTTGATGTCCCTGAAGAATCATAGTTTTCTGAGGGTATACATCTACCATCCCACTGTTTTGTTCCCGACATAGTTTCTGATGTATCTGAACATTCTGAATGTAAATGAATTTCATGAACTAATTTTTGAACATGTGAGCAAATGTAATGTGTAACACAGAATTTATATTGCATATTGTACATAATTATAAGTGAAAATATGAATATTTCTATTGAACAGTATTTAGTAAGAACTATATACATACGCATTAACAAATAAATTCTGATGTACATCTGCAGAATATTTTATTACAACATTTAGCAATGAGGAAAGGTTATTTCAATATTAGTTAATGTACAAAATTGTTTAAAAAGTAATTTCAATATCTATTCAAAATCCTAAGAACAATTTAGACTGATCTAAAAACATTCTACTGAAAATACAAAGATACAGAGGTATACATTGTATAATAGAAATGTTACAGAAAATTTTGAATGCCTGCTTACTTTCTCTAAGAGAAAATAATTGTGAATAATATAATAAATTCATTTAAAAATCTTAAATAAAACTTGAAATATTTGCACATCACTTTCAGATGTACGTTATTCCATGACGATAAATACTCTAATAAGTCATTATATTTTTACTTAAATTTTCCTGCAAAACAGTTACATATAATCACAGTTCATAATTTATATCTCGTTTATTACTTGATAAAAAATAATTCAATTTTATTTAATTGATTTTTCGAAAAACAGAAACGTTTCTTATAGAACCTCTTGCATATCCATTCTCTTTTTCTTCCATGATTGACTTTATGTCTTCGAAATTGTTGATGAATATTATTTCTCATCCACATACACCATACATGATTCATACTTATTTACTTTATTTTGAATTATTTAAGTATGAATAATTGTTTCATAATGTAAACGTATTAGGTAAGCAACAAATCCCGCAAAACTATCACAACGCAGTTCAGTAAGAAACTAAAATTACCGTCTTAAAATTTCTCAAGATACGAGTATAGTCACGTGATACATACGTACGGTTTAGTCCGACGAATATACATAGGACCATAGAAGTTAGATGCCTCTATTAAAACGATCTCCCAAATCGTACCACATCAATTTCTTCACAATTACTTGATATTTTAAAAACGATATTCAACGAAACAGAAAGACCAAGTATATATTCAGATCAGGATCCAGATTTCATTTTATTCTATACCTACTTCACATATTTTACTAAATTATACAATCAGTATAACTGTGATCAATTTTTGTTAGTTTTATATTATAATAATCTATACACAAAGAAATGCTTTCCTAAAAAGTTGTATTTATCTAAAAGTAAATTTATTTTAAAATATGTTATTCGTTATAGGTACATAGGTACATAGTAGATCTATATTTATAAATAGATTGATCGTTCATCTTTCCTAAATCGTACCGCTACAGGCTTTCTGAAACTATACCAGTGCGAACTCTTCGTGACATAGGTTATGTGTAAACGGAAGATCATGCAAATAAATGTTTTCATAGCCTATAATTTAATCAAATTAAATTTCAGTTTAATTCGCAATTTAATTAGTAATTATTGTGTACAACGACTGTTAACTTCCCCGGATGTTTAGTTTCTTATAGATTTTTGTTAAATAAACGCATTCTCTCCTTATTTCTCAAGCGTAGTTTTTGCGAAAATCAATCTTGAAGAAAAATGCGAATTTCAAATTCTAAACATGTTTTGTACTTTAGCAATTCTTTTTTTATATAAAATTATTCTACGGATGTTCCTGAACTAGATGATACAGTTTAATGTAGCTTGTTACCTACGTATATGTAAATATATTTAAACAATGATCAAAAGAGACCTAAAATTTTATGAGTACGTTTCAATACGCATACGTTTGATTCAATTTATTTAAAAGATCGTAACTGTAGGAGAATATTTAATCCCTTCACTTGATAACACCAAAGTTTCCCAACCTATTGGAACCACATATTTGAATGTGAAAAAATGACAATGATGTCCAGCTATAAGGCCAAATTTCTGTCCGAATATACATATGGCCACGAGTTTGAGACCCGCTTTGATACGTGCTGACTTATTTTGGCCCCTCCCTCCCTTCCCCCTCTCATGCTTGCACGCTCGCACGGCCTAAGTACTTACTTACCTCTCATTCTTACGCGTTCTGTAATTAGTAGGGGTATGCAGGTTTCTGAAATAACAGGTACATACCCGACAATGAGTCTCGGGTTGGGTAGAGATTCCGAAAGTTTGTCGACACATAAACATGTTAGGGTACCCGACTCGTTACAGTAGAACTACATTTATCCGAACCGGAGAGGAGACAAGAGCGTCTGGAAAACCAGGCAGTTCGGATAATAAGAGCTCACGGATTATCCCTTCCTGTATTGTTATTCGTTCGCATAACTGAATTTCTGGTCTTGGTTCCTATTTCTTATAAGATGCAGCAATAACTTCGGATAAATATTACGTTTAGGGGACGATACTCCGACGACCTTGACCTTGAGATATGTTATCAAGGTCACCTTTCTAAGTAACCCCCAAGATGTTTTAGCCGTCGCTCGATTTTTATTAAAAAGTTATGAACCGCAGAAGTTTGCAAAATATGTACGTGGAAATGAAGCAACTATTAAGGGAAAACGTTATTTGGAGCACTAAAACGATAATGGACAGAGGATTACTATTATATAAAATACATACGCGTGGAAAACCACGCGCGTCTATCACAAGCCAATTGTTTCAATGATAGGAAATCATAGAAAAAATAATGAACGATCAAAATTTGCGACGCAAAGAAGGAGAGCGTATGGGAAATGCTATGAACTATGTCTCTTTCTTTCCCATAATCTATCCTTCTTTGCGTCGCAAATTTTGATCGTTCATTATTTTTGAACTGAAACCTTTTCTATGATTTTTTTTTTTGTATTAGTTGTTCCTGATCTTGTTGTCGCTTCATTAGGATTATTTACCATTTCCAATCTTAATTTACTTCTAAAAATTACTAGACTGCAAGAAGTTTCACTTCTGCCGCGCGTGGTCTTCCACGCGTATGTTTTTTTCTTAATATGAACATTAACGCAATGATCATCGTTAATGTCTCTGGGTAATTGTTGCACCATCGTATTTACACAAATTGGAACATTTATAATCTGTCCTAGAATGCCGTACTGGCCATGTGCATGCCTCAATCTTCTTATCTGCATAAAAGGAATGCGTGGAGAAATTAGTCTTTCTGACACTAAATCCAATGGTGGTAGATTTTGTGGCATTTCCGGATATTTGAATCCATTACGACCGAGAGATTGGCTACAACACTTGCATATCACAACACTAGTAAGATCCACGTCCGGATCGACGCTTCGCAGTAATTCTTCGTAATTTTGATTTACACATTTCAAGTCACTTTGAAACCACAAACGATCACAAACATAACACACAAAACCAAACGGAAAGTCTGTGAATTTTTTTTATAATTGTTTATGAATGTTACGATGTGCAATGAAATCCGTGTATAGCGTATCGATCGAATGAAAAGTAATCGATGGTTGAGCGTCAATTCGCAAATCCGCATTCCTTTCTCTGTAGTCCTGAGATCGCTGTTGACTAGATACAGCTTGTGGAATGTCACTGATATTATTATCTAAAATGTCGCGAATATTAGCCCGTAATGTTATTTGTCGTGCTCTATATTCGCGACAACGTTGGCGGTTAGACTTTGCTGACTGTTTAGATGGCTTGTTAGCACGTTTTCGATCATAAAACTTTTTTGCTCGTTCCGCCGGTGTTTTCGCCATAGCACGCACTGGCCTTGCTCCCCAACCTCAGCAGTGAGTAGTGGGGGTATACAGGACAGCTGCCAGCGACACGAAAGCGAGTAACGACAACACCACCTAGATGCTAGTGCTCGGAGCCGCTCAGGCGCGTACCATAGCTTAGGCGCTATTCGTGGCGCTTCAGGTCTACACGCGTGTCAATAGGTTTCCGCATTACCATCGAGGTACTATTGCCAATGCGTTTTTTTTTTGTTAGTGAACACCGCACATCCTTAAGTGATTCTTCGCTCGCGTCTGTGATGCGAACAGTCACATCTAAACTTCCAGTAGATTTGACCAATTTGCCAAGCACGTCTAAACGTGCGCGAAAATCATGTAATTCCAGATGGTATTAAAATTTGAACAATATAATTAATAACTATTTTTTAAATTTATTTTACGAATTTATTTTTCTAATTAATTTTCTACAGCTGTTGTCCGAAATTATTGTGCGATATAGTGGAATAGGCCTACAGGGGATACCACTAACAAAAAAAACGCATTGGCAATAGTACCTCGATGGTAATGCGGAAACCTATTGACACGCGTGTAGACCTGAAGCACCTCGAATAGCGCCTAAGCTATGGTACGCGCCTGAGCGGCTCCGAGTACTAGGACCATCACGGGGGGCGCGACGCGCGGCCGGGTGGAGGGGCGTAGCCTTCGAGAATCGGCCGTCGCGAGCCGGTTAAACGGCAGCCCTGACCTAGATGGTGTTGGTAACGCGCTGGTCTTACTCACCATCCCCACCACTTCCGTTAGACATTTTCGTGTCGCGAATTCCGTGACGCGAATAGGCTTACACCCCGACATAAGAAGTTTCACTTAAAAAAAATAGTCAATGCATATTAAAAATTTAGAAAAATCGCGAAATTATCTAACTAACTGAGACGCCGTTTCATATCGTACTGAGACTGACCATACAGATAGAACCTATTATATACATTCATTACATTCCTAAACTTACTGTGGTGTTTTGTCACGTACATTATCATGGACGTAGTCGATGATCGTGTACATCTCCAAACAGTTATAACTCAATTCGAAGTATGTAAGCATGTTGGTCTAAGTTAGGTTTGGTTAAATTACCAGCCCTAAGGGGGGAGGGGGAGGGAGAGGGAAGATAGAGAGAGAGAGAGAGAGAGAGAGAGAGAGAGAGAGAGAGAGAGAGAGAGAGAGAGAGAGGGAGAGAGAGGCTGTCCGGGACACGTAACCCGGGGTTGCATTGCCTGAAACACGCCTCGGAATTATGTCCTCGCGACGACCGGTTTTCGAAGGCACACCTTGACCAGGCAAGCCGCGCATCTCGCTCCCCGTGGCGGCCTTAGTGCTCGGAGCTCATCAGACGCGTACCATAGGAGCTATTCTTCGTATCAATAGATACGTTCCCGGACCTTATTAAAATCATTATAATGTTCCGGCGTTTTAGGCATATTTGTACTGTACAAGAAAATTCACTAAAAACACTGCACGAAATTCTATCGTCCAAAAGCTATACCCGGTTTGGTGGTGAAATTCGGCCACTACGGGTTTCTAATCGAGCTTTCACCATTCGATAGTCTACCCAGAAAGACCCCTCTCTGCCAAGTTACAGGCCCATATCTCATCTGTAAGGGTAGTTATTGAGAAAAATCGAAAAATCAGTTTTTGACCCATTTATTTACAATTCAAAATTCTGAAAAAATTCTGACACATTTCCGATATTAAGCCACATATTAAGTATCATTTCAGATTTTTCTGTTGCAAACTCTGGTTGTAAAACACGAAAAACGCGAAAAAAAATCGAAAAAATGCAGATTTTATATAGAAATCGAAAGAGCAAACCTACAGATTTAAATTAGCAATGAGATATTATCGTAAGTATTATGCTCAATTTTTTTTAAATTCCTGAATGTGGTGCGTCATAGTTGAACATAAAACCACTTTTTTCGGTGTTTTTCCTAAGTTGTACTTATCTTTTCTGAACCTTAAAAATATATTATGTAATATTAAACATTCCTACGTTCAGATAAATATTTTCCAGACTTTAAAATTTGTGTAATACAAAAAATGAAATAATACTATTGCTTGGCAGAGAGAGGTCTCCCCGTGGGTAGCCCTAGTGCTCGGAGCCGCTCAGGCACGTACCATAGCATAGGCGCTATTCGTGGCGCATCAAAGCGACACTCGTGTCAATAGGTTTCCACATTGACCATCGAGGTAATATTGCCAAAGTGTTTTTTTTTTGTTAATGGTATCTCCTGTAGGTCTATTCCACTATGTCGCACGATAATTTCGGAGAACAGCTGTATAAAATTAATTAGAAAAATAAATTCGTAAGATAAATGTGAAAAATAGTTTTTACTTGGCAAATTGGTAAGATCTACGGGTAGTTTGGACGTAGCCGTTCGCTTCGCCGACGCTTACACTGTAACACTCTATGGTACGCGCCTGAGCTGCCTCGAAAACAAAGGCCGCCACGGGGAGCGAGACGCGCAGAAGGCGTAGCCTTCGAGAATCGGCCGTCGCAAGCAAATAAACGGCAGCCCTGGGGTAGACTATCGAATGGCGAAAGCTCGATTAAAAACCCGTCGGAGGCAAATTTCACCACCAAACCCGGTTATAGCCTTTATTATACGCAAGAAACACAAACGCACTTACTAACACTTAACTTCCTACACTACAGAAACTCGCGATCCTCGCCATTGAATAACTGATTTGCGACTATTCACACGACGTACAGTTATCAACGGATAAGTGGGGAAAAAAGTTGAAGGTCCGCGACTGAAGTTGCTCATTTTATAAAATGCGCTACAATGTAGCGGCTACTTTAAAACGGAACAGCGCACATCCTTAACTGATTCTTCGCTACTGTCTACGATGCAAACAGCTACGTCCAAACTTCCCGTGGATCTTACTAATTTGCCAAGCACGTCGAAATTAAAAACTATTTTCAAAATTTATCCAGATTTATATAATTTTCGAATTTATTTTCTACAGTTATCCGAAATTATCGTGCATATAGTGGAATAGGCCTACAGTGGATACTACTGAAAAAAAAACGGATTGACGGGTACGACTCCTATGGAACGCGCCCGAGCACTAGGGCCGCGACGGGGAGCGAGACGCACAGCCAGGTCAAATGGGCGTAGCCTTCGAAAACCGGCCGTCGCGAGTACATAATTTCGAAGCCTGGCCTATAAGAATGGGAACTTCGTCCTAGAGGATCTGGCCACGGAGTGAGGAAGGCGAGAGTACCTTTTTGGTAAGAGGACGTTGACTGACCGTGCGGCACTTATTCCAACACCGTTCAGGGACGTGTTTTGTTGAGCGAATTCTTAAATATATTACCGGTTGCATCCACTTCAATAAAATTTCAACAGTTGTTGCATCAGGTGTAGAAGGAAGACTTGGGCAACTTTTAATTGCAGTCACAAGATTTCTTGCAGCTTCTTTTACTGAATCTTTCCATTCCGCAGTTCCATCGTTATTACTTTCTATACAAGCACCTGTGTAAAAGAAATGTATTTCAAAATTAAACATGCAAGTATATATTATTTTTTATAATAAGGACACAAGTGACGAAGAAGACAAAAGGAATACAGTATTATTGCCGTAACTCTGCAAATTTTATGCCCATCACTGGGGGATCGGGGCAGCACGCCTGTCCGATCCGTGTTGATTATGTAGTTGTAGTTTAAATTTAATTGTGGGGTGTTACATTTTACTAGTTTACAAAAATTTAGTAAATACATGTTATTTATAATTCAAAATGCAATTTTATGCAAGAAATTTAATCGATTGAAATTAATAAAATAAATATACAACGATAAAACACTGGTCGTCTGCCTGAAAACTTGGCACGCTACCATCGCACCACACCGGCTCTTGTAGTAGCCTAGAAAAAATACTGTATTTCACGGAAGCAATGAAACTTTGATCGTCAAAATCACGTAAATTATTGAGTATCTGCCCTTATAATGGTATATATTCCTGAACAGGAGAACGAGACCTATAAGTGGGCGAAGTTTCAACACAAGTCCTTTGTAGTAAGTCCCTTGCTTTATCATTGCTATGATTTATATTTATGGTACATTTTATAGGTATGTAACTATAATCATTTAAATCTTTAAAATTATATTTATATATACATATTTATGTATTATATATAATTTTGTTATTATGTATCACTAAGTACTTGTGTATTATAGAATTTAGACAATTGGAGCCCATCCCTTGTAAATCATATGGATGAGCTGAGCACAAAGCGCTTTCTTGGATAATGTTGTATGTACATATGTACAGAAGCATAGATCTTTTATAAAAATACTTGAATTCAGGTATTATATCTAAAGTGTTTCTTTATACTAAATCTGCAAAAATATCAAGCTGTATATATTAGTTTTGTTTGAATAAACTACTAACAGAATAGTATTTGTTTTGATTTTTTCTGCAGTGTATAGTGGAACAAAACCCATTGAGATATTATAATAAAAGTAGGTTAATTACAATTATTTAAAAGTAATACCATTGTCACAAGATACAAATGGAACAAATTTTCTGTATGACACCATATCTTAAAAGGATTCAAATGTTTTAAAAGGTTTAAAGTTATTAGTACAGTTCACTTGATCAAATACTGTTAATATCCAAAACACATTATACAGGCTTTGAAGCCTATCATTATTTACTACAAACTTATATTTTTTTGATTGATGTTTACGAGTTAATAATATTTTAAAAATTATAAATCGTAAGTCTTACAAATTTTATAAGCCATATACGTAATAACATTGATTTTTCAATGTACAGACCCTTTTATAGTTCTATGAATATTAACATAAAATAAAAACAACAACTTACCAGAAATAATATCGTCCATTTGTAACAAAGCAGCTTCTAACATTTTACTGGCCTCACTTGATGTCTTTGGAATAAAAGTAGACACCCCAGCATGTATAGTAATATCACCCCTTTTGTCACCTTTACCCATTGCTGTAATCTAAATATGAAATAAATTAACATCTAAAGATTTAGATAATCTGTGACTTTTAAAAATTTCTAATATACAATATTTGCACATAATATAAAATTATTCTAATTTATTAGAATCTACGTATGTAATAAAAACAGTTTCCATATGAAATTGTAACTCAATAATATTTTTAATTGTATAGTAGTAGAATAAAAGAGTGGGATAGGGAGAAGGAGAGAAGAAGGAGAGAAGAGAAGGAGGGAGAGAGAGAGGAGAATAGTAAAGACAAGTTATAGAAGCTTTGACTATTATAAGTTGACAACAGATTTTATGTATTTATGACAAAAATGAGTATGTGACACATGAAACAATAGAGAGATAAAGGAATTTAATGGTAATAATATATTGTCTTCAACTTATTAATTTTTTATTTGATTCTAGTAGCTTGTGATAGAATATAAAAAGTTTTTATTTTGCATAAAGATCAGCAATCTAATTATAAGTTTACTCTTTTGCAGATCTTATGTCTAGATGTACAAATTTTCAAAATTAATTCTAATCGAACTAGACACAACCAATTAGTTTATCAGAACTCGATTGTAAACAAATGTAATTAAAATTGGTAATACTTTTAAAGGTTAAAGAGTAATTTCGAAGACTTTTAAAATGGAGGTATTTAATGAAATCAATACATTTGCAATAAATAACAAAATGAAAAATATCAAACCTAACACTTTTCAATTTCCTATTTCCTTCTTTGGACCATGATTTTCTTATTGTATTTAACAATGAATAGAATTGTAGAATGATAAAAATTTACATTATACGCTCTTTTATACACTTACCTCGTAACATCATAGTTCAGCTTTAAATGAAAAGATCACTGCTTTTAAATTGTTTTAAATTTAAAGTTAAATACAGATTCAAAGCATGGAACGACAATCCAAAAGTAAGCAACAGGTGATGAGAACAACGCCCAATAGATTACCGCCATGATAGTTTTTACTTTTATTTTATGTGATAAGTATGCATATATAGCTCTTTGACTTTATATACTGAAATAACATGGTTTTAAAAACATATAACCAAATTCTCTGAAATCTTCCGTATAATATGCTCATTGTAAGAGGAAATCAGGAATTTTTATTACACAAAGTATATATTGTCTGTTTAACATTACACCGAAGTAATCCACAACACAACAAAACCACGTGACCTTTTTAGGAAACTAACACTATTTAGGTACGTTAATTAATATATGTCTGAGAAATGTGCTCTAAAAATTTATGTAGACACTTTTACTAAATACATACTTTTACTTGTCAAGTATGTACGTACACTATAATATATAAGTAAGCATATCTATCACCGATATATACAGGGTGTCCCAAAAGTACTTCAACATCGGGAAATGGGAGGTTCCTGAGGTCATTTCAAGCGTCATTTTCCTTTTGCAAAATGTTGTCCGCGGCTTTGTTTAGGAGTTATTAACGAAAAACACGGACCAATCAGAGCGCGAGCTCGACGCTCGTTGGCATGTTCAGCCAACCGCCTGCCGTCTCGCCGCGCTGAACGTGCCAGCGAGCGTCGAACTCGCGCTCTGATTGGTCCGTATTTTTCGTTAATAACTCCCAAACGAAGCCTCGGACAACATTTTGCAAAAGGAAAATGACGCTTGAAATGACCTCAGGAACCTCCCATTTCCCGATGTTGAAGTACTTTTGGGACACCCTGTATATACTATGGATGCGGTATCCGATTTTTTCGAGTGATGCCCGTTTGGACTCCGACCGATTGGACACGTCCCGATTGGACGGTGCCGATTGGACGCGTTCCTTTTCGACTCCGTGCCGATTGGACTCGTGCCGTTTGGACGCCGTGCCGTTTGGACTCGTGCCGTTTGGACGCCGTGCCGATTGGACGCCGTGCCGATTGGACGCCGTGGCGGTTTAATTCATAACGTTTGGACGTCGTAAATTTTATAATCATTGCTTTTCGAAGTCTACATATGGTGATATAGTATTGTGAAATATATGGGAATCTATTAAATTTGGATCTGAATTTTAATTTTTATGTGTTTCTTGTGTGTGAGGATATAACGTGTTTTTTCAAAAGTGCATACGTATTTAATAAGAAATCTTCCGTGCCGTTGTCGAAAAAAGTATATAAAAATAGTATTTGAGTGTGAATATCATAATACAAATTTACATAAATATTAATTTTGTGCAAATAAGAAACAATTGTATATATCGTTTGACAGATATAGGTTAGAGTGAGGAATAGCTGGACGCCAATTATTAAGACAGTGGAAGAAAATTCCACCAGATATTGGAAGAAATAATGCACAAGCACAGTAATGTTGCCCTGTAATACGTGTGTGCACGCATTAGAAGCATAATAGTTTCTAGCAGTACGACATGACATGGTACCTATGTACCTACATAGCGCTATCTTTGGAAAGTGGTATTTATCTGTTTACGACAAGAAGAGGAGCATTCAACAGAGGTTCATCAATAAAAGTGTAAGTAAAATCCACAATGAAAAGCAGAGTGTGTTTCCCTTTATTTGATAAGTAGTTTTGTGCGTTTAAAGTATAGGTACTATCGTTGCAAATCCTTGTGCATTTCTGTTACCGCAGTCTTTGATTGGTCTAAGCAGCTACAGTCATCCCAATAAGAGGAAACGAAGGGATGAATTGCTTGTTTCATGAAGCAAATAATTTGTTAACAAATAATTTATTTCATGAAGCAAAAGTATTTTGGTGCATTCCAAGTATAGATGCTGTCGCTGTGAAATTGTAATATTTTATATGAGTGAAGGATGCCTGGTAGTAATTATTAAAATGCCACAAGAAGAATCATGCGAGTATTACAGGGAATAGGAAAACGTTTGACAGGTGTAGGTTAAAATGAAGAATATCTGGAAAGTAGACAAGAATTAAGTGATCTGTATTTAAAGTTTGTATGAAAATTATAATTGTATGCTTTTTTGCTTTCAGTCTTTATATTTGAAACTTTGCTGAAAGTACTGAATATTTTACATAATAATTTTTATATTAATATTGGGTATTATACATTTTACATATTAATCTGGATGTAAATATCAATGTACATAAGGCGGAAATTGGATAAGATAATTAAGAAGATAGTAAATCAGATCAATGAACATGACACGGAACTTTTTTTAGTGGGATTTTATGTTTGAAGTTCCCATTACTTGAGTCCTGCGATATGTTGTTGATGATCAGCCAGAGTCTAACAGTGATTTACAAAAAAAACAATTTCACACTTTCATCTATATTAATAGCTAGCATTTAATGAGATCCTGTAGTTATTACATGCTTTAATTGGTGTTATGCCTCTTCAATGCAAATCGTTGTTCTCACTTTAGTTTTTTCTATATGTTGAAAAGTTTCACAACATCTAATAATGTATTTTCTTGCAGAGTACATTATTTTAGTTGTAATTATACAGTAGTTATACTTATACTGATTAAACATTTTTCTATGTAATTATATGCTTTAATAGTAATTTTAATGTTGCAACAAAACTGGAGTAACACGACTGTAGCGGCCGCGCTAGACGGATTTATGGTAGGGACACCCGTATTGCACATGGGCCCGGTACGTGACGTCTTGTAGTTTGGCTACGGCGTTGGGCCTGTCATCGCCCCGTGATTTCCGTCCGTACCTGGTTACCCTCGCCCCCGTCCTTGCCATAAAACCCTTAAAATTACGTTCGCGCTTGGGTCTAGCACGGACAACTAATGCGTTTGCAACTACAGCATATCTGGTTGCCAGATGCTGGAAAATCCAAGGTTTGGTCGCCAAATGTTGGCCTGGTCAAATCTTCGGAACCGTTGCAAAGACATAGTTTTGGTACCGTCCACCCCCAAATCATCCCTAAGAGTGGGGATGAATTCATCAGAGGTAGGGATGAGGACCGAAGTGTTAAATAAGACAACACTCGGTCCTCCGGCTAGATTTCAACTAGACGGCAACTAGACTGCTACGAGACTGCAACCAAACTGCAGCTAGACAACATCGCGACCTTTGCGTTTCAATTCGCCTTAGATTTCTATTGTTCAACCTACCAACTTAGAAGCAGTTGTCGATAACAACGTGTGTTTTTTATACAAGTGTAAATATATTGGTTTATAGCAATTTGGTTCATCTTTTGTCCTTCCTAATCGGAAGGTGGTCCTTCGAAAAAACCTTAGTAGGCACTTCGCTGTGCAAAATATTACAAAGTCCGAACGATTCTTACAAAATCGACCACGGACCAAACATTGGTCCTTCGAGCCGGATACTGGCATCTTGGAAATACAACGAAGCTGCGGACGTCACTTCGTTCACCCAGGAAGACTACTCAACGTGATCATCACTGGTACTTCTGGGTTTGATAGCAGCGAGTGACCGACATCATTGGAGGCCGTTGGTGACATCTCATCTTCTTATCAAGTCAATCATTTGGACCACGAGGACAGCGGAGGCGTTTTCCACCTAAGCTGCAACATCCAGGACACGAGCGTCGATGACCGTTTGGGCCATTAACCCCTGGACGAGATAGAAGCAGCGCAGGCCATAGCAGCGTCAACCGCAGAGGGCCGTCAGAAATCAACCAGTCCTTTCGTTTCTCCGTGAGTCATAACCACTGTTTTTTCAATTGCGCCAGAATGGACTCCGAACTAAGATCGTTAAATGCTCAACAGGGTGCCATAAAAACTAAGCTAACATTACTCAGGCGTTTAGTCGAATCACCCGATGTAATTCGGGATGTCGTTGCATTTGAAAATCGTATTCGGTCAAACGATAGCTTAAATGAAAAATTCGATGCCTTACAATTACAAATAGAGGCCTTGGTGTTCGGAACCCCCAACGCGGAAGCACAGTTGTCGGAACGCGAAGCATTCGAGCAATCGTATTTCGAGTTAATGTCCGCCGCCGAGAAACGATTGATAATACTTCGGGGTGCTCCGTCGCCAGCGGCAAACTTGGGGGGCAGTGTGACTGACATAGGTTCCGATCTTTATCCATCCACGCGTTTACCTATAATCAAATTGCCGGTGTTTGATGGGGATTTCAGCCAGTGGATACGGTTTCGTGATACATTCATATCGCTAGTACACAACTCAGCCAAGCTATCTAAGATAGACAAATTTAATTATCTGGTGTCTGCGCTAACAGGTTCTGCTGCACTCGTCTTAGAATCTTTTAGCATCTCCGCGGAGAACTATGACCTCGCGTGGTCGAGGTTGAAGGAGCGTTTCGACGATCCGAGGGCCTTACTTACGCACCTCATTGATTCATTGTTAGCGATAGAGCCACTTCGCAAATCTAACGCTAAGGCACTGAGCGAGTTCGGTGACAAGGCCGTAAACAACATTCGGGCATTAGAGTCATTGTTGAAACCCGAAGAATTATGGGATGCGTTAGTTTGTATACATTTGTCGAAAAGATTAGATCATGCATCCCTAGACGAATGGGAAAAGCGGGTTATGCAGTCCGACACGAGACCAACTTTCCCCGAATTATCCAAATTTATAGAGCAGCGCGTGATATATTTAAATAGAAAAGATGGCAACAAACCGCCTGTGACGATAGCAACAAGCGAACGCGGTAAGCCGTACAGACCTCGCGAAGCACCCAGTAAGCCTTACGTCCCATCGTCGTATACCGCTAGCCATTCGAGTAAATGTTTAATTTGCAATGGTGACCACGCGTTATACCATTGCACAAAATTATCGGCGATGTCGTTTCCGGAAAGGCATGAAGCAATAAAACGGGCTCGCGTGTGCTTCAATTGTTTGTCGCCGGGACATAGCATTAATAGTTGTACGCTCGGAAATTGTAGAAAATGTGGGCAGAAGCACCACACCATATTACACAGGGAAGATACAATAGTCGAAAGGGCTCCAGCCCCCAAACCAGTAGTACCGATGACGCAGGTAGCATCGACCTCTCAGGGCTCTGATTCATATTTCGCCCATTCTGCGAATGTACCTGCCGAGTACACCGTGCTTTCCACTGCCGTAGTTTTTGTAGTAGACCCGAAGGGTCAGAAACACAAATGCCGCGCATTGCTTGACGTGGGATCACAATCTCACTTCATTAGTAAAGAATTCTGCAATAAATTATCCCTCCCGACCACGCACACCGAGACGATGGTCGGTGGAATCGGCAATTCAAGGAACTCTGTAGATAGTAGGACGCTGTTGCACATCTCTTCTGGATATGGCAATTTTACTCGAGAAATAGATTGTTTAGTAATAGATAGAATTACCGACGAAATGCCTAATATACCACTGAGTAAGGTGAATATTCCCATCCCGAGGGGAGTTAGACCAGCCGATCCCGATTTCCAGCTTCCGGGTCGCATCGATCTTCTGATCGGTGCGGGATTGTTCTGGGACTTGCTCTGCATAGGCCAGTTCAAGGTCGGTGTAGGTACTTTAATGTGGCAGAAGACACGGCTTGGTTGGGTATTGGGTGGTGGTATTAGTTTCCCGAAATCCCATCTTTGCACTACGGTTCGCACATGCCACGCAGTTACCGATACGCAATTAGAACGAGGGCTCGCGCGTTTCTGGGAGATAGAGGAACTCGGTTCGCGCGACCTAACAAAGATCAATAGCTTAGATATTTGTGAACAGCATTTTAACAATACGACTACACGCGATAGTACAGGGCGTTACATAGTCCGCATCCCGTTCAACGATAAATTGAAGCAGCTCGGTACTTCTCGCGAGCAGGCCGAAAGGCGATTGATTAATATGGAAAGGAAATTTCGTAGAAATCCGGATCTCAAACCTCAGTATGTAAAGTTCATGCACGAATACGAGTCCCTCGGTCACATGACGAGGCTCGCAACCATAGCTCCGGTTGATGTAGATAATTGTTATTATTTACCACATCACGCCGTTTTCAAAGATAGCAGCACAACTACCAAACTCCGTGTAGTTTTTGATGGTTCGGCGAAAACCTCTTCAGGAATCTCGCTGAATGACACACAATTAGTTGGTCCGCCGGTTCAAGGCGATTTATTCAATATATTAGTCAGATTCAGAAAGCATAGCATTGTTCTGTCTGCCGACATAGAGAAAATGTATAGACAGATTTTAGTAGAACCCGAGCATCGTCGATACCAACGTATATTGTGGCGTTCCGATGATAACGAAAGCATTTCTGAATTTTCTTTGAACACCGTGACATATGGTACAGCTTCAGCTTCGTACCTAGCCACACGGACTCTTCGGGAAGTAGGAAGGGCCTGCGAACAGTCGCACCCTGATGTCAGCGCAGTTATAAAAACTGACTTCTACGTTGACGACTTGTTAACTGGCTGTGAAACCCTTCCACAGGCCATTCAGCTCCGTCATGTCTTGACACAAATTTTAGATCAAGCCGGTTTCCCATTAAGGAAATGGGCTAGCAATGACCCTAAAGCCATAAATTACGACAATGGTACACCCAATAATTTTGAATTCAAGTCTACGGATAAAGATGCCAAAACATTGGGTCTTCTCTGGTCTTCATCGTCCGATGAACTTGGCTATACCAATTCATATCGGTACGGATCTCGGATTACAAAACGATCCATACTAGCCGAGACCGCGCAAATTTTCGATCCGTTGGGCCTTGTCGGACCCGTCACCATTCGTGCAAAACTATTAATGCAAAAACTATGGCAGATGGGTTTAGATTGGGATGAGAGTCTTCCTCACGAGGTACATTCACAATGGCAGGATTTTCGAGACGAAATCTCGGCCATTGCATCGCTACGGGTTTCGCGCCGTGTGGTGCATAACACATTGCATGTTGAGCTTCATGCCTTCTCGGACGCTTCCGAAAGGGCCTACGGTGCCGTTATTTACTTACGTTCGCGCACGGTGAACGGCGAATGGGACAGCCGGCTGTTGTGTGCAAAATCGCGGGTAGCACCTCTCAAAACGCTTAGCATTCCGCGGTTAGAATTGTGCGGTGTCTTTTTATTGGCCCAGTTAGTAGACAGGGTGCGAGATGCCCTACAAATTAGTAAGTTACGCGAGTTCTATTGGACGGACTCCGCCACGGCATTGGCGTGGATTAGAGGTAGGCCATGTCGTTGGCACACATTTGTCGCAAACAGAGTTGCTGAAATTCAACATCTTACTACGGTTGAAAATTGGGGTCATGTGCCGACCACTCAAAATCCCGCGGACCTTCTATCGCGTGGTTCCAAGGTAATAGATTTGCAACGCAATGAGCTCTGGTGGCGTGGACCATCTTGGCTTTCAGAGGAACCCAACGCTTGGCCTACCTCTGAACCATCAATATCTGACATTCCGGAAGAGCGAAAAATATCAATAATTCAATTGTCCGCGCCAATCACGTATAATCCGTTAACATTAGAATTGGCCGCAAAATACTCTTCATACCAAAAACTAGTTCGCGTATTAGCATATTGTTATCGTTTTGTCAATAACACTCGCATCAGGAATTTCAAAAATCTTGGTGCATCACTTAGTTCCATATCCGCTTCAGAAATAGAAAGGGTCGAGACGTTAATGTTTAAACAGTTTCAAGGGCTGCATTTCCGTTTAGAAATAGATCTGTTATTGCAGAAAAAACCATTGGCAAAGGATAACAGATTAGCCTCTTTAAATCCATTCATTGACGAACTCGGACTTCTCAGGGTGGGCGGACGCCTCTGTAATGCTCCGATAAAGTACAACCGTCGACATCCGATAATTCTTCCAAATTCGGGGGCCCTAACGACCTTGATAATAAGACGAGAGCATTTACGTTTGCTTCACGCCGGGCTTCAACAAACTTTATCGTCATTGCACGCCCGGTTTTGGATAATCGCTGGTAAACGAGTTGTAAAAAAGGTTTTACGACAGTGCATCAACTGCTTCAGGTCAAATCCCCCCGATATTAGTTACCAGATGGGTAATTTACCTGTCGCCCGAGTTACGCCGTCGCGCGCCTTCTCTACCTGCGGGGTAGATTATGCTGGTCCGTTCCTAATAAAGGATTCGGGACGCGGCCGTACCTGTCGAAAGGCATACATTTCCCTGTTCGTTTGTTTAGTAACCAAAGCCGTGCATATCGAGCTGGCCGCGGAATTGTCAACCGACGCCTTCATAAAATGCTTCCATAGGTTTATTTCTCGTCGCGGTAGATGCAATCTCATATATTCGGACAATGGCAAAAATTTTGTAGGCGCATCTAACGAATTAAACGAGTTGGGCATGTTATTCACTAAGGGTGAAAATAGAAATGCCATCATGGATGCTGCCGCAAAGGAACGAGTAGAATGGCACTTCATCCCGCCATATGCTCCTCATTTTGGCGGGTTGTGGGAGAGGGGAGTTAGATCAGTCAAATTGCATCTCAAACGAGTAGTTGGCGAGCAACGACTGACGTTCGAAGAGTTTTCCACCATATTGGCGCAAATTGAAGCAGTGCTAAACTCGCGTCCCCTCCACCCGATGTCCAGCGATCCTTTGGATCTCAATCCTTTGACCCCTGGTCATTTTTTAGAGACGCGTTGACGTCATTCCCGCAACCTGATCTCACTAATGTAGCTCAGAATCGGCTAGATCGTTACCAGCTGTTGCAGCAGATGCTACAGCATTTCTGGAAGAGGTGGCAGCAGGATTACCTTCATGAGATCCAACAACGGAAAAAATGGAAGGTCGGCTTCCCTGACGTGCTTAAGGTTGGGACCATGGTCTTAGTTAAGGAGGCGAATTTGCCTCCCATGAAGTGGCTGTTGGGCCGCATCACCGAGCTGCACCCTGGTCAGGACGGCATCACTAGGATGGTCTCCCTCCGAACTGCAAACAGTGTCTACAAGAGACCCGTGACGAAGATTTGCGTTTTACCCGAGGCAATGCAACCACCCGATCCTGTTGCGTAATGCGTTTTTTTTTTTTTTTTTTTTTTTCGTTCGTCTGTACATATTTTGTTTTGTTATTTTTTTCAATTCTTTATCCTCATTGTGTTTCTTTGTATGATTTATCTGCGTTTGTCTAATTTTAGTTTCTAGTATACGTTTAGTTGGTTTGGTTTATTTTATCATTCAGTAATTATTGTAAGCTTATTATCGTCTTGTTTTCCTTCGTAGATATACATAATCTCTTGCATTACTCTGTTCTTATTCTTTCCTTAGTTGTGCGGTTATTCACAGTTTTTTTACAATTCTCTGTTCTGTCCTAATTTATTAGCTGTCTTAGATCATAGTCTTTAGTTACTCTACATAACAGCTCACATTTTTTAGTTATTGCATTAGCACCGCAGACTCTGTCCATCAGATTGAGACTTTGTTTTATTGAACTCGGTTAGTTCAAGGTGGGCGGTATGTAGCGGCCGCGCTAGACGGATTTATGGTAGGGACACCCGTATTGCACATGGGCCCGGTACGTGACGTCTTGTAGTTTGGCTACGGCGTTGGGCCTGTCATCGCCCCGTGATTTCCGTCCGTACCTGGTTACCCTCGCCCCCGTCCTTGCCATAAAACCCTTAAAATTACGTTCGCGCTTGGGTCTAGCACGGACAACTAATGCGTTTGCAACTACAGCATATCTGGTTGCCAGATGCTGGAAAATCCAAGGTTTGGTCGCCAAATGTTGGCCTGGTCAAATCTTCGGGACCGTTGCAAAGACATAGTTTTGGTACCGTCCACCCCCAAATCATCCCTAAGAGTGGGGATGAATTCATCAGAGGTAGGGATGAGGACCGAAGTGTTAAATAAGACAACACTCGGTCCTCCGGCTAGATTTCAACTAGACGGCAACTAGACTGCTACGAGACTGCAACCAAACTGCAGCTAGACAACATCGCGACCTTTGCGTTTCAATTCGCCTTAGATTTCTATTGTTCAACCTACCAACTTAGAAGCAGTTCTCGATAACAACGTGTGTTTTTTATACAAGTGTAAATATATTGGTTTATAGCAATTTGGTTCATCTTTTGTCCTTCCTAATCGGAAGGTGGTCCTTCGAAAAAACCTTAGTAGGCACTTCGCTGTGCAAAATATTACAAAGTCCGAACGATTCTTACAAAATCGACCACGGACCAAACAACGACATAGAGAGAACGTACAGTTTCCATTGAAATACTAGGACAAATAGCAAAAATATTGAATATAGAGACGCACTTACTTTGTCGCAAGATAGATCTGGAAATATGTTTAAGATAAAAAGGGAATTAAATTTTTTATTTCAAATTAATATTGTAAAATTCTATGTATCAATATATAACACTATGATATCTTTTTCTTTATTTTCAGCGTTTGTACAGACATTGATGAGAAAATTACAGCAAAAAATTTTAGAATCGACAAATTGAATAGATACAATGAAGAGATTATCCAAACAAGGGGAGTATTAAATTACATAAGTTCGTCTTGTATTCATAGACCTTAAAAATAATGTAATGCCAGCATATTTTAAATAAATAAATTAATGTAGGAAAATGAGACCGTTAAATTGTAATTTCTTAATTTCGTTTCTTTATTATTGAGTTTAAGTTACGTTTCACATTATCTTTTTCTACCTTTAAATAAATCCTTGCTGAATTAAAGGTCATAACTATACAAAAAGCAGTAATAACGGAGTGGTTATTTAACATATTTACTTTATTTTTTTGTATCGCTAGTATTGTGTTTACAAATCTTAAAGAGATATTGTATTGTGAAATATATGGTTAAATATGATTTGGAATCTATTAAATTTGGATCTGAATTTTAATTTTTATGTGTTTCTTGGGACTCTTGCCGTTTGGACGCCGTGCCGATTGGACGCCGTAAATTTTATAATCATTGCTTTTCTCAGTCTACATATCGTGATGTTGTATTGTGAAATATATGGGAATCTATTAAATTTGCATCTGAATTTTAATTTTTATGTGTTTCTCGAGACTCGTGCCTTTTGGACGCCGTGCCGATTGGACGCCGTGGCAGTTGGATTCATGACGTTTGGACGCCGTAAATTTTATAACCATTACTTTTCTAAGTCTACATATGGTGATATTGTATTGTGAAATATATGGGAATTTATTAAATTTGCATCTGAATTTTAATTTTTATGTGTTTCTCGAGACTCGTGCCTTTTGGACGCCGTGGCAGTTGGATTCATGACGTTTGGACGCCGTAAATTTTATAACCATTACTTTTCTAAGTCTACATATGGTGATATTGTATTGTGAAATATATGGGAATTTATTAAATTTGCATCTGAATTTTAATTTTTATGTGTTTCTCGAGACTCGTGCCTTTTGGACGCCGTGCCGATTGGACGCCGTGGCAGTTGGATTCATGACGTTTGGACGCCGTAAATTTTATAATCATTGCTTTTCTAAGTCTACATATGGTGATATTGTATTGTGAAATATATGGGAATTTATTAAATTTGCATCTGAATTTTAATTTTTATGTGTTTCTTGTGTGTGAGTATATAACGTGTTTTTTCAAAAGTGCATACGTATTTAATAAGAAATCTTCCGTGCCGTTGTCGAAATCAATATATAAAAATAGTATTTGAGTGTGAATATCATAATACAAATTTACATAAATATTAATTTTGTGCAAATAAGAAACAATTGTATATATCGTTTGACAGATATAGGTTAGAGTGAGGAATAGCTGGACGCCAATTATTAAGACAGTGGAAGAAAATTCCACCAGATATTGGAAGAAATAATGCACAAGCACAGTAATGTTGCCCTGTAATACGTGTGTGCACGCATTAGAAGCATAATAGTTTCTAGCAGTACGACATGACATGGTACCTATGTACATAGCGCTATCTTTGGAAAGTGGTATTTATCTGTTTACGACAAGAAGAGGAGCATTCAACAGAGGTTCATCAATAAAAGTGTAAGTAAAATCCACAATGAAAAGCAGAGTGTGTTTCCCTTTATTTGATAAGTAGTTTTGTGCGTTTAAAGTATAGGTACTATCGTTGCAAATCCTTGTGCATTTCTGTTACCGCAGTCTTTGATTGGTCTAAGCAGCTACAGTCATCCCAATAAGAGGAAACGAAGGGATGAATTGCTTGTTTCATGAAGCAAATAATTTGTTAACAAATAATTTATTTCATGAAGCAAAAGTATTTTGGTGCATTCCAAGTATAGATGCTGTCGCTGTGAAATTGTAATATTTTATATGAGTGAAGGATGCCTGGTAGTAATTATTAAAATGCCACAAGAAGAATCATGCGAGTATTACAGGGAATAGGAAACCGTTTGACAGGTGTAGGTTAAAATGAAGAATATCTGGAAAGTAGACAAGAATTAAGTGATCTGTATTTAAAGTTTGTATGAAAATTATAATTGTATGCTTTTTTGCTTTCAGTCTTTATATTTGAAACTTTGCTGAAAGTACTGAATATTTTACATAATAATTTTTATATTAATATTGGGTATTATACATTTTACATATTAATCTGGATGTAAGTATCAATGTACATAAGGCGGAAATTGGATAAGGTAATTAAGAAGATAGTAAATCAGATCAATGAACATGACACGGAACTTTTTTTAGTGGGATTTTATGTTTGAAGTTCCCATTACTTGAGTCCTGCGATATGTTGTTGATGATCAGCCAGAGTCTAACGGTGATTTACAAAAAAAACAATTTCACACTTTCATCTATATTAATAGCTAGCATTTAATGAGATCCTGTAGTTATTATATGCTTTAATTGTTGTTATGCCTCTTCAATGCAAATCGTTGTTCTCACTTTAGTTTTTTTTTTGCTTTAATTCGTGTTATGCTTCTTCAATCGGAAATCTGACGATTCTGAAAAAACTTAAAGAAGACTTATGGAGAGAAGATTGAAAACAAGATTTAATTACCATTCATAGCTTTATATCGTCATAAGCAACAAAAGCCTAGAATCTTCCAGTACATCGCCCACCATATATTTCTTAAATAATTATACTAGATAATACGCATGGTTCGACAATATATTATGTTCATATTTCTTTTTCATTTTACCGGAAATTTTACACCGTTGTTTTTGTATATGGATTTTTTCCAGAACAACTTGCAGGCTCATGTTGCTCCCAAGAGTTTCTTTTCTAGAAACAGGTTTCTGCCTCTACTTATCTACAATAAATGAAAATATAGAAAATGCAGCGTCTTTAAAATTAAATTATCTTTTATAACATTATTTTTAATAATCTCTTCATTGTATCTATTCAATTTGTCGATTCTAAAATTTTTTGCTGTAATTTTCTCATCAATGTCTGTACAAATGCTGAAAATAAATAAAAAGATATCATAGTGTTATATATTGATACATAGAATTTTACAACATTAATTTGAAATAAAAAATTTAATACCTCTTTTATCTTAAACATATTTCCAGATCTATCTTGCGACAAAGTAAGTGCGTCTCTATATTCAATATTTTTGCTATTTGTCCTAGTATTTCAATGGAAACTGTACGTTTTCTCTATGTCATGTTACTCCAGTTTTGTTGCAACATTAAAATTACTATTAAAGCATATAATTACATAGAAGAATGTTTAATCAGTATAAGTATAACTACTGTATAATTACAACTACAATAATGTACTCTGCAAGAAAATACATTATTAGATGTTGTGAAACTTTTCAACATATAGAAAAAACTAAAGTGAGAACAACGATTTGCATTGAAGAGGCATAACACCAATTAAAGCATGTAATAACTACAGGATCTCATTAAATGCTAGCTATTAATATAGATGAAAGTGTGAAATTGTTTTTTTTGTAAATCACTGTTAGACTCTGGCTGATCATCAACAACATATCGCAGGACTCAAGTAATGGGAACTTCAAACATAAAATCCCACTAAAAAAAGTTCCGTGTCATGTTCATTGATCTGATTTACTATCTTCTTAATTATCTTATCCAATTTCCGCCTTATGTACATTGATATTTACATCCAGATTAATATGTAAAATGTATAATACCCAATATTAATATAAAAATTATTATGTAAAATATTCAGTACTTTCAGCAAAGTTTCAAATATAAAGACTGAAAGCAAAAAAGCATACAATTATAATTTTCATACAAACTTTAAATACAGATCACTTAATTCTTGTCTACTTTCCAGATATTCTTCATTTTAACCTACACCTGTCAAACGTTTTCCTATTCCCTGTAATACTCGCATGATTCTTCTTGTGGCATTTTAATAATTACTACCAGGCATCCTTCACTCATATAAAATATTACAATTTCACAGCGACAGCATCTATACTTGGAATGCACCAAAATACTTTTGCTTCATGAAATAAATTATTTGTTAACAAATTATTTGCTTCATGAAACAAGCAATTCATCCCTTCGTTTCCTCTTATTGGGATGACTGTAGCTGCTTAGACCAATCAAAGACTGCGGTAACAGAAATGCACAAGGATTTGCAACGATAGTACCTATACTTTAAACGCACAAAACTACTTATCAAATAAAGGGAAACACACTCTGCTTTTCATTGTGGATTTTACTTACACTTTTATTGATGAACCTCTGTTGAATGCTCCTCTTCTTGTCGTAAACAGATAAATACCACTTTCCAAAGATAGCGCTATGTACATAGGTACCATGTCATGTCGTACTGCTAGAAACTATTATGCTTCTAATGCGTGCACACACGTATTACAGGGCAACATTACTGTGCTTGTGCATTATTTCTTCCAATATCTGGTGGAATTTTCTTCCACTGTCTTAATAATTGGCGTCCAGCTATTCCTCACTCTAACCTATATCTGTCAAACGATATATACAATTGTTTCTTATTTGCACAAAATTAATATTTATGTAAATTTGTATTATGATATTCACACTCAAATACTATTTTTATATATTGTTTTCGACAACGGCACGGAAGATTTCTTATTAAATACGTATGCACTTTTGAAAAAACACGTTATATCCTCACACACAAGAAACACATAAAAATTAAAATTCAGATCCAAATTTAATAGATTCCCATATATTTCACAATACCAGAGAGTAGATGAGAGTGCTCACGCTCGGGTTTTGGCCGTGCCCATTATAGTGCTGCCCCCTAGTCTAGTTCTTAGCCAGGAACAGCTCCTGTTTCGACTTAGCCTGTAACAGAACCTGTTTCGACTTAGCCTGTAAGAGAACCTGTTTCGACTTAGCCTGTAACAGAACCTGTTTCGACTTAGGCCTGGATAGGGAACGCACAGTTTAATTGTTTTATCTGGTTTTACATAAAATATGTAATTAATATATAAATCTAATATACCAAACATTAATTAATATAAATTAAATATAATATTAATTATATAATAATAGAAGTATCTTCATTTTTTCCGACCATTCAGTTGCAAACTCTAATTGTAAAAAATAAAAAACTGAATAATTCGAAGAAATACAGATTTCATATCAAAGCATTAATTAAATGAAAAAATTAACTTGCACCGTATTGAATACACCTTCGTATCAAATAATTTGTATGTACATATTTTTTTGCCAAGTTCAGACTTTCACGAAATAAAGGAAATCCTGTATTAAAATGATTGTACAAAATATTTATTTCATAAGGTCAAATAAAAGAAAGGATTGAAGAAGTAGACACATTACGGAATAATTATTTTTATTTAAACAAAAGAAAAAGAGCAACATTCTAGTTCTGCTTCCAACAAAAAGGAAAATATACAAGGTACTACAGTAAAGTCATAATCTAGCTCCCATCACCAGTTCGTAGCAGGGAAAAAGATTGTCAAGGGAATCTATTTTTTTATGACTACGTCGACCGCGCCGAAAGTACAAAGGGACATTGTAGAACGCAGTAAAGGGCAGCATGTGCGGGACAACTTGAATTTTCCTGCAGACAGCAGCGGATCTCGGTGATTTTCCTTGTTGGCTCCGCTTCTCCTGACTCGCATTTCAGCTACTCGGGCCACCGAAACAGCGAGTTCCGAGAGGCGTGAGGAGAATTTGAAGGTTCATTCTATTGAAATTCAATCTATTTAAATCTATTTAAAAAACAATATGGATTCTTTATTTGTTTAAACAATTTTATTTACTCAGAAATTTTTATTCATAAAAATCTGTACATTAAAAAAACATTTATGTAAAAATTCAATTTGTTTAAACAACTTTATTGACATACAAAATTATGTCTAAAAAGACGTTTACTAAAAAAAAAATTATTTGTTTAAAATTTAATTCATTTAAAAAATTATGTTTGTTAAAAATTGTATTTGCTTAAACAAACTGTATTGTTTGGAAAAATTGAATGTATTGAAATATATAATTATGAGATACATTTAAAAAATATATTTGTTCCAACAATTTGATTGCGTTGTAAATAATTCATTAAACTAACATTGGCGGATTTCTGTGATTGTCTTTGTTGGTTCTGCTTCTCCTGACCAGTCCTGACTCGAATTTCAGCTACTCGGTCCACCCGCCGAAACAGCGAGTTCGGAGAGGCGTGAGGAGAATGGCGACGGTGGAGGGCAAGTTCACTTTTCTTGCTGGCAGCAATCACACCTAATTGTCCCTGAGCTATCCTCACTCCTGCGGGGTATACCCCGTGAGGGGCCTTAAACCTCGAGAGGCCTCGGCTGCCGAGAAGTGTAACATGATACGGGTCGGGTATATCGGTGTGAGACCAGGAGACCACACTAATGCAATAACAAAACTTCTTTATTTTTTATTATTTTTTTATGGAACTTTCACCATCATATTCTTGACATTTTTCTAATGAAATTGATACCAAAAATAATACAATTCCGATTATATTTACGTGTGTAATGGACGATCCCGCGTAACTTCTCATTGAAATTATATGAACGGCAATTAATGTAAATCTGATGCGAATTATATCGTGTTTAGTATCATTTTAATCAGAAAAATGTCACAAATATATCGGTGAAAGTCTCATACAAAAATAAGTAATAATAAAAAAGTTTTTTATTGAGATTACATTGTGAGGACGCGGCGGGCCTTTGAACTGTGCCGGCGACCGCTACTCTCCGCGTCTCTTTCTTTCCCATACGCCATCGATCCTTGCGCTCGACACTTTGATCGCCCATTACACAAGTAAATATAATCGGAATTATATCATATTTGGTATCATTTTCATTAGAAAAATGCCCCGAATAATTTGGTCAAAGTCCCATAAAAAAATAATGAAAAATGAAGAAGTTTTGTCATTGGATTAGTAGTGGTCTCACACCGATATACCCGACCCGTATCATGTTTACATTTCTCGGCAACCGAGGCCCCTCGAGGTTCCCATTCCATTTCTACGTTCGGCACAAGTCAAAGAATAGTATCCCTGACGGATAAAGGTGCGTTTATACCAAGGTTTCCCGCGGGCCGCTTCCCGCGGGAAAATGCCATAAATTTGGAGCGGGTTGACGGGCCCGCTGTGGCCCGCTGTGCGTGGCAAAAAAAAAGGTCTCCACGGCTTCACGGTTCGTTTAGGTAAACTACCGATAGCTTCCCTTTAAGACATCATTGGAAAAGGAAATGTTCCTGCCACTTGGTGTGAATTCTTAAATAATAATTTAAAATAATTATTAGAAAATATATTAGACACATCTTTGTTCTGCAAACTTTTCCCCACCGGTTCAAGTGTGTGAAGAAATTTATAAATTCTTCCTCTTTGAAATTCCATTTTTTACCCCATAATTATTAACAACTTGTTGGCATCTTTCAGGTGAATTAGGTTGGAAGAAAAGTTCTGTCGCATTTTAAATAAGCAAGTGATTTTGCTTGTACATCGAAAACACATGTTGCCTAGGAGTCATTGAGATACGGGAATTTACAGGTCACCTGAAAGATGCCAACAAGTTGTTAATAATTATGGGGAAAAAAATGGAATTTCAAAGAGGAAGAATTTATAAATTTCTTCACACACTTGAACCGGTGGGGAAAAGTTTGCAGAACAAAGATGTGTCTAATATATTTTCTAATAATTATTTTAAATTATTATTTAAGAATTCACACCAAGTGGCAGGAACATTTCCTTTTCCAATGATGTCTTAAAGGGAAGCTATCGGTAGTTTACCTAAACGAACCGTGAAGCCGTGGAGACCTTTTTTTTTGCCACGCACAGCGGGCCACAGCGGGCCCGTCAACCCGCTCCAAATTTATGGCATTTTCCCGCGGGAAGCGGCCCGCGGGAAACCTTGGTATAAACGCACCTTAAACGTCGCTGGCCGGAACCGTGGTTGCGACCAGGCTTGCCATATTGCCCGGGCAAAAGCGCCCCTTACCGCTGCGCCCCTCGCCTAGCTGTGCCGCTGAGCCCGTGGGTCCCACAGACGGAAGAGTGGGGCTTTGCTAGACGGGCTCAGCGGCACAGCTAGGCGAGGGGCGCAGCGGTAAGGGGCGCTTTTGCCCGGGCAATATGGCAAGCCTAGTTGCGACAGTTAACGATAAAATACTGTATTGCGCGGGATATACCCCGTGAGGGGCCGTAAAACTCTAGAGGTATCAATCGCCGAGAAGTGTAACATAATACGGGTCGGGTATATCTGTGTGAGACCACTACTAATCCAATAACAAAACTTCTTTATTTTTCATTATTATTTTATGGGGCTTTGACTAACATATTCGTGACATTTTTCTAATGAATATGATACCAAATATGATATAATTTCGATGATATTTACTTGTGTGATGAACGAAATGTTTTGGACGCAGAGGACAGCGTATTGAAAAACCTTGGAAGTGTTCCGGTGCGCCACGACTCTCCGCGTCTCTTTCCTTCCCGCACGCTGATGCACTGATACATACATTGATTACAAAATGTCACAGTACATGTATGTACTACAAATAATTTCTTCTATATTTCTTTATTTCTTGTAATAAATTTTGATAACATTAATCCGAGCAGATTGTCTATAATTTTATCGAGCATTACTAGGAAGTTCTCATTTACAACGTGCATTTATGAGACCAAAAATAGCCAAGTTTAACGTTTTTCATCTTTGTCGAACGCTTCCACTCTATGTCTCTCTTCCTTTCACATTTGCCGTCCACTTTCGTGTCCGAAAATTTAGTCGCTCATTACACGAGTAATTATATTCGTAATTATATCGCGTTGGATATTATTTTGATATTTAATCAGAAAAAGGAACAAATACGATGGAAAAAGTTTAATAGAAATAAATTAAAAATTAGAAAAGTTGTAATCATTTGCTTCCCGTTCATTTGTGTGAGTCTCATCGATACTCGACACTTCGCTGGCCCGGTCACTATTTCCAACGGGGACCCCCCAGTAGTAGAGACCCCATATTTAGAGTTCCTCACCCTCACACTCCACCAAATGCATATTGTGCTCTTCCCAATTTTATCCGAAGGAAATAGTAATAACCCATCATAATTAATTTTTCATGACTTTTATTAAATTACATGGACACAGACATTTCTTCTATTATATTTGTGTACACATACCTCACATAACTAGTCTAATACATTTTATATATTTAAGAATTACCAACATATGCGTGACAATTGCAAACGAGTGTTAAACAGAGCTGTAATGTAGCCCATAAGAGATCAAAAGAACGATCAAATAAAGAGTAAGCCACAATATTTTCGCTTACAACTATATTTAGAAGTAGTTCAAATATGTTTTTAAAATCATCTACTAAAAATCTTAAGGTCAGAAGGTGGAAAAAATATGTACTCATGAAAGAAAAAAAATTATGCCCCTAATGGTCTCGAACCATGTTGAGAAAGTTTCCCTCGGTTTCACAGTCGGATACGCTACAGTTACATCCATCGGCGCTGTCGGAATTACATTCGAAACATTTAGATATAATGCGTATATCGGTTTTCGTCGAAATTTGTTTTTATTTTTTAAATTAATAATAGCTGTAGTTAACAATATGAAAAAAATTGGAGACATTGTTGATGACAATACCTCATTATTAAATTAATGCTTTGATATAAAACCTGTATTTCTTCGAATTATTCCGGGTTTTTTATTTTTTACAATTAGAGTTTGCAACTGAAATATCGGAAAAAATGAAAATACTTCTATCATTATATAATTAATATTATATTTAATTTATATTAATTAAAGTTTGGTATATTAGATTTAACAGATAAAACAATTAAACTGTACGTTCTGATCCAGGTCAAAGTCGAAACACTAAGTCGAAACAGGTTCTGTTACAGGCTATGTCGAAACAGGTTCTCTTACAGGCTAAGTCGAAACAGGTTCTGTTACAGGCTAAGTCGAAACAGGTTCTGTTCCTGGCTAAGTCGAAACGAAACGAAAAGTGGCACGGCCAAAACCCGAGCGTGAGCACTCTCATCTACTCTCTGACAATACTATATCACCATATGTAGACTTCGAAAAGCAATGATTATAAAATTTACGACGTCCAAACGTTATGAATTAAACCGCCACGGCGTCCAATCGGCACGGCGTCCAAACGGCACGAGTCCAAACGGCACGGCGTCCAAACGGCACGAGTCCAATCGGCACGGAGTCGAAAAGGAACGCGTCCAATCGGGACGTGTCCAATCGGTCGGAGTCCAAGTGGGACACCCCCATTTTTTCCATGTCCCGAATTGAAGGTAGATCTTCTATAAGTTTATGGTAGAATTGGATGCCAGCGCTGCCGTTGGTTCGACCGGTGTACTGTATCCCCCATACTCCTCTTCGCCCCGGGTTCCTCAATACTTTGCCATGCGTTTGCGTCCCTTCAGGTAGCGCTGCTTTCAATCAGTTATACAGGGTGTCCCAAAAGTACTTCAACATCGGGAAATGGGAGGTTCCTGAGGTCATTTCAAGCGTCATTTTCCTTTTGCAAAATGTTGTCCGAGGCTTCGTTTGGGAATTATTAACGAAAAACACGGACCAATCAGAGCGCGAGTTCGACGCTCGCTGGCACGTTCAGCGCGGCGAGCCGGCAGGCGGTTGGCTGAACATGCCAACGAGCGTCGAGCTCGCGCTCTGATTGGTCCGTGTTTTTCGTTAATAATTCCTAAACAAAGCCGCGGACAACATTTTGCAAAAGGAAAATGATAGTGATGGGCACCATCGAATAATTTCAACTATCGAATAATTACTATTTAGTTGCGATATACTATCGACTAATTATTCGATAGTTTTCAATCGATAGTTTCCTAGTTACGCTGCAGCGCCATCTGCGGGAGTAACTAGGAAGTTTCGTCAAGCTCCCTACAACCAACTATGTTCTCGATACACGGAAAGAATGGACAGAATAATTTCTACATAAGGATTATTTATACATACATAAGGAATACAGGATTATTTTTACATAATTTACATCTACCTCGTTTGTGATTTAGGAGTTATTAATGAAAAACACGGACCAATCAGAGCATGCCCTAGACGCTCGTTGGCCAACCGCCTGCCGGCTCGCCGCGCCACGCTGAACGTGCCAACGAACGTCTAGGTCGCGCTCTGATTGGTCCGTGTTTTTCGTTAATAACTCCTAAACAAAGCCGCGGGCGCTATTTTTGTTAAGGAAAATGTTGCTTCAAATGACCCAAGGAACCTCCCAAAATCAGTCGATAATTCAGTCGACTGAAATAGTAACCCCCTCCATGGCTAAATTTATTCGATGGTTTAGTAACCCCCTCCACGGCGAAAATTATTCGATGGTTTAGTAACCCCCTCCACGGCGAAAATTATTCGATAGTTTAGTAAGCCCCTCCACGGCGAAAATTATTCGAATGATTAGTAACCCCCTCCACGGCGAAAATTATTCGAATGTTTAGTAACCCCCTCCACGGCGAAAATTATTCGAATGATTAGTAACCCCCTCCACGGCGAAAATTATTCGATAGTAACCCCCACCACGGCGAAAATTATTCGATAATTTAGTTACTGGTTACTGCCGTTAGTGGATAGCAGTGGCTAGTGGTTTATTCTTTTCTCTATGAATTTCTATGAATACATAAAGATGGCGCTGTAAACAGTCGACTGAAAATCCCCACTGAAAAATTTATTCGATAGTTTAGTAAAAGTAATCGAATGAAATTAGTTACAAAAACTATCGAATTATTCGATAGTTTTTATTCGATGGTGCCCATCACTAGAAAATGACGCTTGAAATGACCTCAGGAACCTCCCATTTCCCGATGTTGAAGTACTTTTGGGACACCCTGTATAGGGTCACAGACTTAGACCATATATTATGGTCAGAGAGTAGATGAGAGTGCTCACGCTCGGGTTTGGGCCGTGCCACTTTTCGTTTCGTTTCGACTTAGCCAGGAACAGAACCTGTTTCGACTTAGCCTGTAACAGAACCTGTTTCGACTTAGCCTGTAAGAGAACCTGTTTCGACATAGCCTGTAACAGAACCTGTTTCGACTTAGCCTGTAACAGAACCGTTATCTGTTAAATCTAAGGGGGTGTCCCACTCGGACTCCGACCGATTGGACACGTCCCGATTGGACGCGTTCCTTTTCGACTCCGTGCCGATTGGACTCGTGCCGTTTCGACGCCGTGGCGGCTGTATTCATGACGTTTGGACGCCGTAAATTTTATAATCATTGCTTTTCGAAGTCTACATACGGTGATATTGTATTGTGAAATATATGGGAACCTATTAAATTTGGATCTGAATTTTAATTTTTATGTGTTTCTTGAGACTCGTGCCTTTTGGACGCCGTGCCGATTGGACGCCGTGGCGGTTGGATTCATGACGTTTGGACGCCGTAAATTTTATAATCATTGCTTTTCGAAGTCTACATATGGTGATATTGTATTTTGAAATATATTATTAAATATGATTTGGAATCTATTAAATTTGCATCTGAATTTTAATTTTTATGTGTTTCTTGGGACTCGTGCCGTTTGGACGCCGTGCCGATTGGACGCCGTGGCAGTTCGGTTCATGACGTTTGGACGCTGTAAATTTTATAACCATTGCTTTTCGAAGTCTACATATGGTGATATCGTATTGTGAAATATATCATTAAATATGATTTGGAATCTATTAAATTTTAAATTATGATTAAGAATCTATTAATGAAAAATAATGATGTACAGCTTCGGAGGGGGGTGATTCCGAAGTCTTACTCCGGAAAGTTTATTTTAAGAGCGAGCGGAAATGACATTATTCTGGGTTAGGTTTGGCTAGATAACTGAAATTGTTGTTAATCGGGCGTTGTTAACCATTAAATTATGATTAAGAATCTATTAATGAAAAATAATTATGTAAAGCTTCGGAGGGGGGTGATTCCGAAGTCTTACTCCGGAAAGTTTATTTTAAGAGCGAGCGGAAATGACATTAGTCTGGGTTAGGTTTGGCTAGATAACTGAAGTTGTTGTTAATCATTTCACAATACAATATCATCATATGTAGACTGCGAAAAGCAATGATTATAAAATTTACGGCGTCCAAATGTCATGAATCCAACCGCCACGGCGTCCAAAAGGCACGAGTCTGAAGAAACACATAAAAATTAAAATTCAAATCCAAATTTAATAGGTTCCCATATATTTCACAATACAATATCACCGTATGTAGACCATATGTAGACTTCGAAAAGCAATGATTATAAAATTTACGGCGTCCAAACGTCATGAATTCAGCCGCCACGGCGTCCAATCGGCACGGCGTCCAAACGGCACGAGTCCAATCGGCACAGAGTCCAATTTTTTAACTTAAAGATCAAGAAATACCATGACGTCCATGATTCGAGATAAAAAAGTTAGAATCACAGTCGTGATCGTGAAAAAATCACAACCGTGATCGTGATTTTGCGATCATCGTGATAAATCACCGTGAGTGATTTTGAACCCCATCCCTAACCATATGTAGACTTCGAAAAGCAATGATTATAAAATTTACGGCGTCCAAACGTCATGAATCGAACTGCCACGGCGTCCAATCGGCACGGCGTCCAATCGGCACCAAACGGCACGAGTCCCAAGAAACACATAAAAATTAAAATTCAGATCCAAATTTAATAGATTCCAAATCATATTTAATAATATATTTCACAATACAATATCACCATATGTAGACTTCGAAAAGCAATGATTATAAAATTTACGGCGTCCAAACGTCATGAATACAGCCGCCACGGCGTCCAATCGGCACGGCGTCCAAAAGGCACGAGTCTCAAGAAACACATAAAAATTAAAATTCAGATCCAAATTTAATAGGTTCCCATATATTTCACAATACAATATCACCGTATGTAGACTTCGAAAAGCAATGATTATAAAATTTACGGTGTCCAAACGTCATGAATACAGCCGCCACGGCGTCTAATAGGCACAGCGTCCAAACGGCACGGCGTCCAAACGGCACGAGTCCAATCGGCACGGAGTCGAAAAGGAACGCGTCCAATTGGGACAGTCCAATCGGGACGTGTCCAATCGGTCGGAGTCCAAGTGGGACACCCTCATAGAAAGGTATAGACAATTTCATATTTAAATACCAATACGTCACTTAATAATGATTTAGGTTAGGTGGGTAACACGATAATTTGACTCTTACAAATTCAAGAAATTGGTTTATTAATTGATATGCATAATGTAATTTAAGATTTAGTTTAAGCTTAAGATTAATAAAATTGAACTGTATCCAAAGATATCCTGTAGATTGAGAAATAAATGATTGCTATTATTTTTTTTAAATGAAGCTAAGATTCTTAAAAATGTTTTAATTAAAAGCAGAGAGTATATCTGTTAGAAGCTGGAAGATTTAGATTTTGTATGGTAGTGGTTTATATGTATACATCATTTACCACCTATAGGACATAGAGATCACTAAATGTTCACAGAGTTTTCTATTTAAAATTATTGGATATGAAATAAGTTCAAACATATTCAATATAATGTAAAAACGAACTACATTACATACTACTTGTGAGGAAAAATAAGATATTGTAAAAGAACGATTTGCTATAATGTTACATAACGTAGAGATGAGAATAAATATTAATACAAGAACCTGTAAATTCATGGTTGTATGTTTCTTTATTATATCCCCAATTTTTAGTTTCAATTACACTATAATTATATTAATTATTACTAAGTAGTACTATAAATATTTATTTAGAATATAAAAGATATCATATGTATATATGTATATACCAATAATTATGAAAGCGACTTAAGTTTTTTATGCAAACATTTTTGCATATTATTGTTATGTATATTGAAGTAACGTAAAATAAATAAAAAATGCAACTTGTATAAAGTTGTATTGACATTTTCATAATTACCAGCATATATAAAAATATAATATTATATTTATAAAATATAATATTATTAAAATATTCTATATTTATATGCAATTCATTTTTAAAAAGTATATATAACCGAAAATGCATATGTATAATACATAGTAAGATATCCTATAACGAGCTACCTTACAATGAATGAATAAATGTCATCACGAATAGCTTTTATTCAATAAATCAAAACGCTTACAATAAATGCGAATGCATACGTTTCTTTATAATATGTTTATATATCTATGCCACAGAAAAATTAAAAACTTATCAAGTAACAACAGGTAAAGATACACTTAAATTAATACTTGACGTACCAACCAGATGGAACTCCACCTATGCAATGATAGATAGATTGGTTTTCCTGGAAGAACCAGTTAAAGTTACGATGGCCATCCTTAGTAAAGATTTACCATGCATTTCCAACAAAGAATGGGAAATGTTGCATGAACTTGCTGTAATTTTAAAACCATTAGAATCCGCAACAAAAGTAATTATAGTGGAGAAAAGTACACAACAGCATCAGTCATGATTCCAGTGATTTCCGGATTAGAAAATATATGTACAAAATTAAAAACTCAAGATTTTTCAATTAATATGCAAATAATACTACAAAATATTGAAACTAGCATTAAAAATAGATTCAGAAATATAAAAGAGAATATAGTCATACAAACATGTACATTCTTGAATCCACGCTTCAAGAATGCATATTTTTCTATACCTCAAGTAGAACAAATTAGAAAAGAAGTTATAAAATTTATCCAGAGAGAACATGATGTAGTAGATCCAGAACAAAGCATACGTACCCAAAATGAGTTATCGATATGGGACTTACTGGACGAGAATGTGAGAAAAAATAGTCCAGAAATGGTTTCACAAGAAACAAAAATTTCTTATATTATGAACTTGAACAATATTTGAGGGTCGAATATTGTAATAGATCTGGGGACCCATTAATTTCCATATTTAAGGCAACTTATAGAAAAATTATTTTATGTCGTCGCGACCTCAGTTCCATGCGAACGTATTTTTTCTAAAGCAGGACTGATATTAAGGGCCTATGCTATGTACCACCGCGATAAAGTAGAGTGACAAAATACCGACGAAATTACCGACATTTTAGGGGTTAACGCGGTACCACTTTTCGTCCTTATAAGACCATATTTTGTGCTGGACAAGGGCTCATTCGAAAGAGGAAGGTTAAATCTGTGCTGCTCAACTCGTCTCTTATATGAATTAAGCATATATTTGTAAATATAAGTGTTGGAAGTAGGCCAAAATTGATTCGATGTTCAGCAATGTAGAGCGACCCATTTTTATGCCATTGAATGAGTTTTCCGGATGCTATCGTGAGTTGAGCAGCACAGATTATATCTCCAGCTACAAAATGAGCTTTATTTCGTCTTGATTCTTCCAGTAATAAGGCAGAAAAGTGGTACCGCGTTTTAGCATGATTTTATGGCGTCAGAATTCATGATGTGCGATAATACAGAGCAAAAATGTGACAAGTTTAGTTCGACTAGTGCTGGTCAGGTGGCGCCTAAGCAGAAGTACTGTCGACCTGGAATCTGAGGAAGATGCAAGCGTAGATCGTGACGTGACAGATTGTGGTTATGTTGGATGCCTATTCGCTCATCAGCTGTATACGACTGTATATGTGTGTGTACATATAACTTTTCTACACATACGAATCCTCTAACTTGATATTTCGGACGCATGCAAGCGAAGAGCAGTTGTCAATACATATACGCTATAATTGCAATCAAAATACTAAATAACCGTTGAGATTTCATACAGTATCACGTTATATAAAAAAGGAAAGGAAATTGGCTTGGAACTATGATAATATAACCCATTATATTTGGAGAAGTTACGAAATGTTATTATACCAAACTTTCGAACTAAATTTTCGCACTACATTTTCTTCTTTCAACCTATCCTTATATTATCTTATTAGCTTAGAAGCAAAAATTTAAAAACTTAAATTCAGTTTTATAATGTAATGTACAATAGAATGTGTGGATATGTCATAGAAATCAACATCAACGGTACCAAACCTACATTGAATATTGTCTGTGCGTGCATGCTCAGGAGAACATATATGCTAGAAAAGAAAATTCCACAGAATTTCATACGATTTTTATTTATTTCAGATCTACAAAAATTGAAAAATGCAATGAAATAATGAACATCCAAATATTTTTTTATTGAGTATACATTTTTTAAATAACTAAACTGGTTTTGGAAGGAAGGGCGCAATGGTGATATTTACTTGTGTAATGAATGAAAGTTTCGGACGCAAGGAAGGACAGCGTATGGCGTATGGGAAAGAAAGAGTAGCGGAGGAGTCGCAGAGCGACGACACAATTCAAAGGCTTTCGCTTGCGTCCGATGTTCTTCCTTGCGTTCGCAACTTCCATTCATTACACAAGTAAATATCATCGGTATTATATCATATTTGGTATCATTTTCATTACAAAAATTCTACGAACATGATGGTGAAATTCCCATAGAAAAATAATGAAAAATAAAGAAGTTTTGTTAGTGGTTTCCTGGTCTCACACCGATATACCCGACCCGTATAATGTTACATTGCTCGGTGACCGAGGCTATCAAGCTTCGCTGTCCTTTTCCACGTTCGACAGAATTCAAACAGTAGTATTCCTGGCCGATAATTATCCCGTTTAGATCAGTGTTTTGGACAATTGTCGAGAAAACACTGTATACATAGATCGTTCGACGATCGTCGTGTTATATGTACTGTAAAAATAGTTGACGAGCGGTCCCACATGCTGACGCATCCGCACGCCACGGACGTGCACGTATAGGCAAAATTCAATATACATACATACATACATAGCAGTAGTTGCAGTTTTTCGCGAATATCTCAAAAACTCAGACCGAGCGGCGGTTACATGTATAGGAAACACTTGTTCAGAATCTTCACCCTGACGACACATTAAAAAATTATCTCATATTATCTTATCGGGGAATGGTATTTTCTCTATTTCTATGCAAAATTAACATTTCATCGATTATTTTGCTTTCTCATTATCTTACTATCGAAAATAGAATACGATGGCCCACGCGGCAATAATCGCGAGGTGAACGCACCTTCGATGCAGCGAGGTTTACAAACTCGATCGTTGCCGTTTAAAGTTTTGATCACTAATGCTTTGTATAGGACGTCGGTTAAATTGCGTTATATTTTGAACCTTTCGAATTTGATTTCATGACTTTTTTTCTGGTAAATACGTAAATCCTATACTCTAAAGCTCAGCATAAACTCAAATTGTTTGAAATTGTGACATGCTGAGTTTTTTCTGACAACCACAGAACTTTTGCTAGCTCGAATAATCGCGTTACCGAGCGTCGAGCTCTGAACGTCGAAGAGCCAGCGACTGAAAAAACGGCATTGTACAATGTAAACAGATGGAGAATCACGCACGAATGAAAGTTTAAACTTTTAGATTTTTCAATATACCTTTATAAAATTATTACGAGTGAATTGAGGTACTTTTTCTGATGAAAATGAGTTCAAACTCGAGTGTAATCGAACAATTTTTATTGATACGTAATGTTACGATAAAAATTATATGCGTATTGAAGATAATCCAAATGATGTCGTGTTTAGACTCATTTTCATCGGCATAATCTCTACAACTTATTCGTATTAAAAATATTATGTGTATTCAAAATATAAAAGTTTAAATTGTGAATAATGCTTGATTCACCATCTGTTTACATTGTACGCCAGGCATGCCCAAGTCGACGGCTGGCGAGCACGAGCTCTCGCTTCAGCTCGTGATTATAGAAATTTATATATATAAATAAAATGTATTAATTATTTATATGTATATATTTAATTAATATATAATTAATTATTTTATTATATCTGTAATATAATTATTTATTAATGTATAAATTATTTATATATATATATATATATTTTCTTTTGTAGCACTATATGTATGTTCTCCTGAGCATGTACGGACAGACAATATTCAATGTAGGTATTGGTACCGTTGATGTTGATTTCTATGACATATCCAAACATTCTATTTTATATTACATTTTAAAACTGAATTTATATTTTTAAAATTTTGCTTCTTCGATTTTGTTCTAATTGAAATATGTTGTAGTCCGTGTGTTAAGTCATCATTTTGCCGATTTCGAATTTTTTTTACATGCTGATTGTTTACAAGCTCGCTTTGCAACAGCATTACCTATTATAGGCACTAGAAGCTTTCATAGCTTTACCCCATTATCAAATAATAAACTGCTATGTAAAACTTGCTCGTGGCTCTGTTTTCAGTGTAATGAAATAGTTTTCAGTGATCCTACCAATAAATACATACTTCTGACACTTCCTTATCCCTTCCTGATGGAAGAAAACCGCCACCTTCTCGTGGTTTCCATTGAGCAACGACACCTTTCTTGTAAAACATGTACAATTCGTATAGAAACTACATATCTATAAATGAAGTTATGATTAGAAAGGTGTCGTTGGCCAAGAGTGGTTACTAATATTGTTCTCGAGGTACAAATAGAGACCACCGGAAAAGAAAACTGAACATAATAGCGGTGCGCTCGACTCGCCTTTACCTGAAACGCGGGTACACCGCGTCCTTTTCCAGGATATTGTGACGATTACAGGAAAAACGCCATTTTGTAAAAGGTCTTATTTTGAAGAGGAAACTTCAAGGAATATAACCATATTTTTTTCAAAATTTACATTACTGTCCAAAATTGAAAAAAATATAAAAAAAGAATTTGTTTAAATTGTTTGACATTATAAAGTAAATTATCGAGGATGAAAAAATTATTTTACAATAGCCCAATCCTTCCGGAATAAAACAAAAAAAAGTATAGGTCAATCGGACAAACAGTTCCTGAGATAAAAATTTGTAAATGAAGCCTACTTTCGCAAAAATGGGTAAAAATCGCAAACTTTGAAGGCCTGCCATTTCTAAAAAAATTCGAAATCGGCAAAATGTTGACTTAAACTCCCCCCCTAATTTCACATGGACTACAACATATTTCAATTAGAACAAAATCGAAGATAGTGACCGCAAAAAGTGTTTGTTTCGGCATGGAATGAACCTCGAACGCTTTCGATGCGAACATCGACGGTGTTTGTGCGAATATAATTCGGCAACATTGCACTTTTAAAGCTGGCAATACTGTAACTTCTAGCTTCCACAGACACACACACACACTTGTGAAGTAACGTCAATTCAGTTCCTTTTTCTCTCATAATAGCACACGCCGATGGCTCCATCTCGTATTCATCAGGCAGCTAAACATCTGTAGTTAATACAATCGCCGACCAGATGTCTCGTCGGAAATACTATTTCTACAATGCAGCAGTTACCGGCAGTTACCGACCTGCTGTGTCTGCCAAAGTCACGTGACTACCCCGGAGTAAGACTTCGGAATCACCCCCCTCCGAAGCTTTACATAATTATTTTTCATTAATAGATTCTTAATCATAATTTAATGGTTAACAACGTCCGATTAACAACAACTTCAGTTATCTAGCCAAACCTAACCCAGACTAATGTCATTTCCACTCGCTCTTAAAATAAACTTTCCGGAGTAAGACTTCGGAATCACCCCCCTCCGAAGCTGTACATCATTATTTTTCATTAATAGATTCTTAATCATAATTTAAAATTTAATAGATTCCAAATCATATTTAATCATATATTTCACAATACAATATCACCATATGTAGACTTCGAAAAGCAATGATTATAAAATTTACAATCGAGCTGTGTGCGAAAGTACCGTGTGCGCAATCGAGCTGTGTGCGAAAGAACCGTGTGCGCAATCGAGCTGTGTGCGAAAGAACCGTGTGCGCAATTGAGCTGTGTGCGAAAGAACCGTGTGCGCAATCGAGCTGTGTGCAATCGTCCGTGCGCCATCTGGATGTGCGCGAAAGATCTGTGCGCCAAAGAGCCTCCCCCAGTTTGTCGCTAGTGCGCCATTCCCCTAGGCCGCGCCTAGGGAGAGCGCACGTTCGAGGTTCGTCTCCCTGCTCCCACGCCTGGGAGAGGAGACGCCTTTGAAAAGATGCTCACTCGTGCATCAACCGTTAGCAAAACTCGAGCTCGCTGTCGAGACACTTTGTTATTTCACTTTGTTGTTTTAATTGCTACATCTCCTTTGCCTCACACGAGGTTGTTGTTGAATAAAGTTATTGTTATTGTTGATATCTATTAAACACAACAAATCAGTTGCAACAAATTCTGTGTGTTTCAATATCCATATATTGACTTTAAATCCCGTACACAAAAGTGACCGCGGGACGCTAAATTTGCACCGACCTGCTGGTACTCCCACCAGCGAAATTTTCCGACCGCAAAGGGCTAGAATCTGATAAAAATTCCTAAAATTTACGTAATACGATTGTAATTTGTATGCTTTATTGTAATAACCCAATCAGCACACGTCGTCTCAAAGATGTCTGTTTCACGTCGTTTTCCCGTCTGAACGTCTAATGTCCCAAAGATACGTCTTTTAGTCGCCAAGAAGATATCTTTATGGAGACGTCGTTTTCACGGCAGAAGGTGAACGTCTTTTAGCCGTTCCATTTCAGTCGTAAAAACAACGTCTCCATAATGGATATCTTTTTGGCGACTGAGAGACGTTTTTCGGAGACGTTGTTTTTGCGGCTGAAGGTAGCTGTCTTTTAGTACAATGGCTAAAATATACTGGTTTTTAATTTTGCTATTTCTTGGAATGATAAAAAAATTAATTTTCAAAACATAATATATTTATATGATAATATTTATATTTAAAATGAATCTTTATTTAATATTAGAAGTGGAATATTTATTTCCTGATATACAGATAATATTTATTTCATATTATGAAAAAAATATTTTTTTCTAATTATAAAATGAATCTTTATTTAATATTAGAAATGGAATATTTTTTTCCTAATATACAGATAATATTTATTTATTGTTATTTCGTATTATGAAAAAAACATTTTTACTCATTATAAAGTGAATCTTTATTTAATATTAGAAAAAGAATATTTATTTCCTGATATACGGATAATATTTATTTCATATTATGAAAAAAATATTTTTTTCTAATTATAAAATGAATCTTTATTTAATATTAGAAATGGAATATTTTTTTCCTTATATACAGATAATATTTATTTATTGTTATTTCGTATTATGAAAAAAACATTTTTTCCCATTATAAAGTGAATCTTTATTTAATATTAGAAAAAGAATATTTTTTCCTAATATACAGATAATATTTATTTCATATTATGAAAAAAATATTTTTTTCTCGTTATAAAATGAATCTTTATTTAAAATTAGAAATAGAATATTTTTTTTTAAATATGCAGGAAATACTTTATGTTTATCATGGAAAAATATTTGTTCCAGAATATGGAAGACATACAACTTTCATATTACGAATGAAATATTGGTTTCAAATATAAAATAAATCTTTATTCAATACTGGAAGTAAAATGTTTACTTTTAATTTACTTTGAATTCGTGCGTGTCATTTAATTTTTTAATAGAAGTTTATCTCTTCTAATTATATGAATTCATATGATTTGAACTTTTATAAGAATAAAAAGTAATAAACGTAACAATAGGTTCGCATGGCTCAGCGAGGAAGCACATCATCAAGTAAACGGTAATCCCGAGTTCGAATCCCGCCAACTGCATAAAAATTTCTGAATTGTGTAATAAGGTCCTTTCGAAGACAAATTGGAATATTTCCTCAAGCAGTGCATAGAAAAGTATATGTATATGGATAGAGTTTCTAATTTTTGTTATAACTTTTTTTTAAAAGATGCCCAAAAAGACGTCTTTACAAGATAACTTTCAGACGTCTTTGAAAGATGTCTAAAAGCTGTCTTTGGACGCCCAACAGAGTCGTGAAAGATGTCTGAACGATGCCTTTGGACGCCTGTGAGATGTAAAAAATACGTCTCTACAATGCCTGAAAAACGACCAACAGTCATTCTGAAGACGACTTTAAATAACTTATCATTTTATGCAAATGTAATGTCTCAATGAAAATATGTTAGAAATATGTTTGTTCTACAAATTTTACCACTGGTCCAAAAATGAAAAAATTTGAAAAACAATTTTTTAATTCGCGGAACCTCACAATTACAAACGACTGTCGGATTTGAACTATTTACTATTTGGGGTCCATGAAATTGTTGAATAGTCTTTAAACATTCTGAAATAAGGGTCGACAGCGCCTGTCCTAAAAGTAAAATTTTCGCGTAGTAAAAAAATAGGATGCGATATGCCAAAATTTTGACCATATAATAGGAGGTCTGATTTCGAATATTCAATATTCAGGGAATTATAGTTACATAACATCACCGAATCTGAGCAATTTCCCGGAAAGTAGTTCCTGGGATTTATCTCTTTCCCTGTAATAATTATCGAGAGGAATATCCAGAAGAATATAGTGTTGTATTTCTTGATTGTACATTTTCCACGACGCGTGATGTAACCTATGTACCTAAGTGCATTTAGCCTAATCTCGATATGATCTGCTGTCGATCGCTGTTGCAGTCCTTCCGCCAATGACGACAGTACCGTGTGATGGATACATGCAACGTTGCCCAAAAAGGCGTGGTGTGTTTCCCGCGGATGTGTTTATACGTATTTGGAGTAGTCTCCAATACACTGCCCGTACGAGCGATAGTAGGGAGTGGCGAGGCGCCATGTTGTATTTTTGACACAGTGCTATGCATTGATGCGAGGCTAAGAAGAAGGTTCCCTGGCAGGACTGCGATGACATACAATGTAGGTACGAATGCGCGGCCGATTGGATCAGAGTGGAGGAGGCAGGCTACGTTTGACACGCATTTTCGGTTGCAGTCGAAATATTGGCTGAAGCGATCACACTTGGGCCTACGGGCGCGGCTGAGGTGGGGATTGACAGACCTAACGATAGACCCCCTTTTCCCACGTGCCGTCTCCTGTTTGGTGTCGGTGTTAATTTTTAACACTTTATTGCAAGAAAAAAAATTAGAAAAATTAAATGCATTAATTTTTTCATTTTCGATCTTAATGGACATTCAGAAAGCAATGCAAACTTATTAGAACTCGATAAAAGTTGACTGTTTAGCTAAATGTCTGAATTTCTTGATCTAGCTCGTAGGCACGGTGGTGCCCCGGACAAGAGATGCCGCCTAGACTTTCGGTCAGTTTCCCGTCCGGGTTCTAGCATATAGGCATCTCCTGAGGTTGGGGGGGGGGGGGGGGAGTAGAAGCGGTCCCGGAACCCCTGGGGTTCTGGTCGTAAACGACAGGCTGTGCCTTTGTTCCGAGCGTCTCGAACCCTCGCAAGTAGCTTTCCGGGCCCCCGGATTCGGTGTACACTACGAAAACGTACAAAATCCCGGACCCGGTGCCTCCGGAACCGGTGTAAATACTCCTTTAGAGGGTTCGAGATGCCCAGAAGAAAAGCACAGCGTGTCGTTTGCCACCAGAACCCCAGGGGTCCCAAGATTGTTTACTCCCCCCTAACCTCAGGAGATGCCTATACTAGAACCCTCCGAGGAAACTGGAAAATCTCGGAGGCAACCAAATTTTCACGGAGCACAGAAGGCTCGGAAGGAGCTCGGAAGGAGCTCGGAAAAATTTCAGTTTAATGTTGCTCCAACATCTTACAATACCTTCCCCGTTAACCAGGCATTTCCAGGGCCAAGTCATACCAGGGACGAAAACAGGCAGAATAGAGGACGAGCCACGCTTGGAGCATACCAAGGCCGGTTTAGTTCAATTTTGGACGAGATTCTATGTCGGCAGCCGTCGGTCTCCCTGACGGCCAATGGACCAGGTATTATACGTCGGCTGAGAGACGGCCCAGGGCCGGCCGGCGGCGGCCGAATTTTCCTTTCGAAACGGTACCCTAGCAACTGTCCCTAGAATTCCCCTAGAATTCCGTAGAAATCTGGCCGAAACATGGGTTTGCGGGAATACATTTGACGTCCTTGTACGAGCAGATTTTGGGCTGGGTGTGGGCTCAATCTAAAGAGGAAGGTTCAGCGCAGAATGCTCTGGTCATGACGTAACGTGATTATGTTGATATCTAATAATATGAGTGTCAAAGTAGGGAAAAAAGTCGAGAAATCACCCGCAGAATCCCAATGTATTTTTCTGTTACAAAAACAGTTTTTTGACTGCTATCATAATAAGCAGGGCGCTATGCGTGAACCTTCCTCTTTAGATTGGGCCCTCACCCAGCCCAAAATATGCTCGTGTAAGGACCTCAAATGTATTTCCGCAAACCCAAGTTTCGGCCAGATTTCTACGGTATTCTAGGGTATTCTAGAAATCTGGCTGAAACTTGGGTTTGCGGGAATACATTTGACGTCCTTTACAAGCAAATTTTGAACTGTATAAAGGCTCAATCTAAAGAGGAAGGTTCAGTGCAGAATGCTCTGGTCATGACGTAACGTGATTTTGTTGATATCTAATAATATGAGTGTCAAAGTAGGGAAAAAAGTCGAGAAATCACCCGCAGAATCCCAATGTATTTTTCTGTTACAAAAACAGTTTTTTGACTGCTATCATAAGCAGGGCGCTATGCGCTGAACCTTCCTCTTTAGATTGAGCCTTTATACAGTTCAAAATTTGGTCGTATAAGGACGTCAAATGTATTCCCGCAAACCCATGTTTCGGCCAGATTTCTACGGAATTCTAGGGGAATTCTAGGGACAGTTGCTAGGGTTCCGTTTCGAAAGGAAAATTCGGGCGCCGCCGGCCGGCCCTGGGCCGTCTCTCAGCCGACGTATAATACCTGGTCCATTGGCTGTCAGGGAGAGCGACGGCTGCCGACATAGAGTCTCGTCCAGATTTGGATTTTTGGCTATCTGGGTTATTATATATTTTTGTGTCCTTTATATACTGGGCAAGCAAATGTGGTTTTTTAATAACAATATATTAGAAATATCTCTGCTCTGAAAATTTGTTTTTTGAAATTCTGTTTTTTAATCGCAGTCTCAAAAATTGCAAACATTGGACACGGGACGCGGGGTGCGACGATTCAGCTAATTGTAAGACACCGAATGATCAACCGCTATTCACCGGCAGGCTTGGAAAAACCAATGCCCATTGTACTTACTATGGATGGTAGTAACCAGTACACTCGGAGCGTACGACACCCCGACAACAGTTTAGGTAAAATAAATGACATCTGGGGTCCCTTCTCTTTTTGCTACGCGAAAGTTGTAATTTTAGAACAGGCGCTGCCCACAAATTAAACTCTAAAGAATATTCAACAATTTCATGGACCCCAAATAATAAATAGTTCAAATCTGACAGCCGTTTGTAGTTATTGGGATGTTTCACACCCCTGTTACGGTATGAGAAGAAATTTCGTTGACTTTCTCACGGGAATCTCTTCAAGATCGTCTCTGGCAGGAAACGTCCTAGATAACAGGCCCTTCTAGAATCTACCCTCTTGACGAAGATCGAGCTCTGGTCCGATTTAATGGAAACCCACAAAAAACGAGAGTGCAGTCCCATGTAACTGCAGATTAAAATCAGACTACCCCTCCTATTTTTGGGGTATATAAACCCTTGCATTTTTACTCTCGTTGGTTAGTACTATTCTAGACACGACTAGTGTCACGTCGTGTTGCAGTCGTTAGAATCCACGTCTAGTGAGATCGGGCTAAAGTTCCCCTTCGATCAAAGTTAACCTTAAAGACTCCGCGAGTTCGGTTTAAAGTCTATTTGGCATTATTAGTACTATCAGACCCCGCATTGCCAGTGCGTCAAAACCGAGCATCTTAGGTAATAATATTATATATACACATTATTCAATTCAGTCGCGACACCACCATTGTACATACACATTCTTTATCAGAATATATTTGTGTTATTTTGGTACATCGTGCAACTTTCTTAAACCCTTAATTATTGACCAAAATCCTAATCTAGTAATTGAACGTTCCCACACGATACAATCTTACCGCTCAGATTGTATCAATTAAATTATACTAGTTACGAGGCCTACTAACAATCCTAGCGACTCCCTGATTACGCATCAGGTTCGTTCGCGCCAAACCAATAGTCCAAACAAAGATTTATCCAACCTAGTGGCTCCCCACTTTCGTACTGGGTTCGTCCACGAAAACTATACTATCCTTGCGGCTCCCTGGTTATGCACCAGGTTCGTCCGCATCCTAGCAGCTCCCTGAATACGCAATTACGCATCAGGTTCGTCTGCGCTTTATCCAACCTCCTAGCGGCTACTTAATCTTGTATTGGGTTTATCCGTGCCCTTCTACAACCTCCTAGCAGCTCCCTGATTACGCAATTACGCATCAGGTTCGTCTGCACGTCTTTCCTACATCATCCTAGTAGCTCCCTGTTCACGTAGTAACTACTGTTCAGGTTCGTCTACGCTTGATTCTATTCCTCAAACTAACAAATTGTAACCTTATTCCAAGGGTAATAACCCTTCGCCAGCCACACGCGCTACTCGCGGCCCTGGCTCGTAACACCCCATGTGTACCATATGAAATTTTTATACAGTGTTTGCTGTAAAGGTTAAAAATAAAGTTGCAAAGTATTTTAGTCGGCGAGATGACACTATTGTTTTTCTTAAAATGAATATTTTATTATTTTTCTGTGTATCTGAAATAATTTTTATATCGTTTATATTTTTATAACAGTCCTAAGCGAATTAAAAAACGGAATTTCATAGTGGAAGAATCGTAGAATACGGCCTTATTTTTTCAAATTTTTTTCACACTTGAATCAGTGGTAAAATTTTCAGAACAAACATATTTCTAATATATTTTCATTAAGAAATTACATTAGCTCAGCCAGTACATATATAAAGGATACAAAAATGTATAAGGTATTGTAAGAAAATGTACCATGTTGCTAATGACCTTAGATGTTGGAGCAACATTAAACAATTGAATTAAAAAAATTACATTTGCGTATAAAATGATAAATTATTTAAGAAGAATTAATATAATAATTTAATTATAATTTTCCGGTGTATGGTGCTGTTTCACCAAGTGGCAGGACCACCGTTTCCTATCTGCATGATGTTGTAGAGGAGAGATATCGATAGTTCGCTCAAGAAGCTGTGGAGACCCTAAAAACCTTTTTTTTGTGCCATGCACAGTAGGGAACTGTCACCGCGCTCTCGAAAGGCCATTTAGAAATGGTCAAACGTTCGAGTTTATGGCCCGACCGTGCCGAGCTGAAAAAATAGGGTACGAAGTCGGCTCGGACTCGGTCGGACTCGGACGAGTCTTTCGTCTCTCTTGGTTACCCTGGCTTTGTATCTAGCATCTCACCGACCGTACCGTGTCCGTGCCCTGTGTGTATAGGCCATAATGCGTGCAACGGAACGCACCCTTAAGGAGTATTTTCACCGAAGAAAACACGGTGGGACCCCGGATCCGGGGAAAGTTTGGCTACCCTGGTTTTGTATCTAGCATTCTTACAAGACCCGTCCGGCTGAGCGAAGAAAGGTTCGTGGCCATACTTCCTAATGGCCCGGCCGGGCTATTTAGCTTGAACGCCTGACCATTTCCAGATGGCCTTTCGAGAGCGCGTTGACAGTTCTGTGCCTTTGTTCCGAGCGTCTCGAACCCTCGCAAGTAGCCTTCCGGGCAGAGATGCCAGAATCGTGGAACCGAGGAACTTTCCCCTCCGGCGGCTCGGCCGGCTGGGCCCCCCACTCCGACGTACCATCGTCGCCTTACGTTGCTTCGATTGCGCACGCGCTACACACACAAGCGTACCTCTACTCTGTTCGTGTGAGCTGCCTATTCGACAGTCGAACACACGGACAGAGTAGAGGCATGTGTGTGTAGCGCGTGCGCAGTAGAAGCAACGTAAGGCGACGATGGTACGTCGGAGTGGGGGGCCCAGCCGGCCGAGCCACCGGAGGGGAAAGTTCCTCGGTTCCACGATTCTTGCATCACTGCTTCCGGGCCCCCGGATTCAGTATACACTACGAAAACGTGCAAAATCCCGGACCCGGTGTCTCCGGAACCGGTGTAAATACTCCTTAAAAAGAAAATATTAAATAAAATAACTCAAACAAAATCACAATTGTGAAAAAAAATATATGAAATGCACGAGGTAAGTTCGAGTATTTTCGTTTCTTTCAGCCTAAAAGCATTATTTTGCACACGATATCCATAATTTGTCGTGAGGACCGCTGGACCATGCTTATCCTGCTAGACCAGCGAGGGGCACGGTAGGGGCCCCTGAGGTGCTGGCTTCCCCCACCAACTACTCTTTCGTGCAGCGCGCACCTTCGCCGCGGAGCGGTGCCCCGCGCTCTTCGTTTCCCCCCTCGTACAAAAGAGTAGTTGGTGGGGGAAGCTTCTTGACTGCCGCAGTCATAGCTGCCCATCACTGTGCTAGACCCTTTCGGTTCTTTGTAAAACAGTTTGTGGAAATAAAAATTGTTCATAACTGTTTGAAGAACCGAAATTGATATTACAACAGTTCCCGAATCCTGGTTCTGAGTAATTCCATTACATTGTATTTCAATTACATTGTACTCTAAATACATTGAATTTCAATTACAGTGTTCAATTCAATTATGCTTACGATTAACGTAATTAGAAATCAGATTGAACGGTTTGAATTATGTAATGCAACTACAGTATAATCTATCCTATGCTGAATATTAAATTAATTAATAATTTTATGCCAAGTTTAGCAAAAAACTACGCAAAATATGACTGTCGTATAAATACGGATCATTGTAAGTGCGTATGTTGTTTGTATCGCTTATACATAGATAATACTACGCAGGTATAAACATTTTAAATAATAAGCTTATAATTGCAAACAATATGCAAATAATAAAAGCATAATAGTGAGCATATATTTGAGTGTAAAATAAAAAAAGTTTCGTTAAAAAAAAACGAAGTAGTTCTCGATTTATTGCAATTTTACTGAATGATTAAATTCCCACGAAATTCACGAAAAAACGAGGGAGCGGGGGAATATCCTCTCTACCGTGGGTGTAGAAGCTGTTCCAGGCTAAACGGTGCTCTACCGTGGATGCAGGCGGTTCCAGGCTAAACGGTGCTCTACCGTTTGTGTGGAATCTGTTCCATGCTAAACTGATTATAAGAAAAGTGGGGCCACTGTCGACCCGGGCGTGAGCACTCTCTTAGTCCTCTCTGCTACGAGTTAATTTTATGAAACGCAACTCATAAAATTTTCTCTCTTTATGTCAATATTTTCAGACTGAAGAAGCACATCCTGTTAATTGGAGACCAGATATAATAAAATGAAGGACATATTAAATGTTGCAGCATTTCTAGTGCATACACATATTAATTTGATATTTTTCATGAATTATAGTTTTGAGTCAAAATTGATAGAATAATTAAAATATTTTAAAGTTCTTCATCCAAATCAAATTGTTCTTCTGGAAAATCCCCTACTTTTGTATGCATTGGTTTTACGAATCCACCATATTTTGGCAAACACTCGAAATATTTTTTACCATTGACACTGTAATATGAGATATGTGAAATTAAGCATTATGTACTACATAAAATTATAGAAAGTGATAAAATTCATTATAATCTTACTATTACTTACGTTCCATCATTTTTACCAAGTGGTTCATCATATTTTACACCAATCCACCAACCTTCCTTAAATTCTGTTTTACCTATAAATGGAATCTATTATGTTTCTAAACTGTAAATAATAGAAAACAAAACCATATAGGCAAACACAAGTTGTACTACTCACCAACATACATAATAGTAGCTCGTCTTTTTGGTTGGTTTGGTACGAAAACTTCACAACGGTCCCCAACATGACATGAGTTAGCTTCTGCTGCCTCAGTCTCTTCTTCTTGTTTTTTTTCTTCTGCTTTCCTTTCGGCTTTTTCCTTGTTATATTTTCCTAATTTATTTTTCTCTAAGAATGCTTTTACAGTATCTAAAGCATTAAAAAAGTATATTTTATCAAATAGTTTCTGTGTACTCTACAATATTAAGTCTTTTGATATTGTTTAATTTTTCCATCTCTTTTAGTTTTAGGCGAAAGGCATTGACATAATCATAGGATGGCAGAATTTTTCAATAGATGTAGCGTACAATATATTATAATACAAATAGATTATGTAAATATGCAGTTCTCCAGCATAGTTTACTAAAAGGTAGCTACCTAAATATGTACCTCCTTCAATTATCATGACAAAATATATTTTATGTGGTATCATAAGACGAACACTCTGCAAAGAATATTTTTTCTCAAACTCATTTTTTAGAAGTTTTTAAGGTTACTGCTATTTTCATGTATATAAATACATATTGTTGCCATTGTATATATTGCAGCTGATATTAAAACATATTCAGAGATTATAATGACATTATCATGAGGTGACTTTTAACTCCTAAAATTGAAATTGAACAATACCGTAAGACACGAAGGAAAGTACTGTAAATTTTGAGATTCAAATAATCATAATCTTTAAATGCATTTTAATGTCAGCTACTATATACAAGGTAAACAAAATACATTTATATACAAAGAAAGCATTGGTGACTTTGAAAGTTACAAAGAAAAAATCAAATATTTTTTGCAGACCTGGTTTGTGATACTATACAAATTATATGAAAAATTACATATTATTTACTTTATTTATATTATTTATAATTAAAAGAGATAGGATTTAGGTGGTTATCTCTTAGTAGGCTACCCTATAGAAATGTTTAAGAATTTTACCTGTCCTTTTAGCGTATTCTTCTTCAGATATCTCAAATTTTTCAACATCATTTAAATTTGATTCATTACGTGAAAAATTATCAACTACCTAAAATGCAATATGTACTTATATTATTATTATTGTTGCTATTATCCATAAATAATTACAAAACCTTAGTAATAACAATTAAGTATTAACAAATTTATTTTACATGTATTCGCATGCCATCATCAATAGGATATGATCCTAAAAGTTTTTGTCCATTGTTTAATGTGCAAACTAATCTATCATTTTTATCAAATACTTCAACTATCATTGTAGCTGGATTAGCACCAGTAATAAGCTCCAATTTCCCCTGTCGTAAAGTAACAACAAATTGGTACATAATAGTAAAAGTGATAGTACAATGAAAATTACGATAAAACATTCTTACCTTAAATTCATCAATTGTTATACCTTTCTGAAATCTTCGTTCTACGTAATATTGTTGATTAGAATTAGTAATAGATAAATTTAGAAAATCTGATGTTATAACGCTGCAATCGCTCATTTTTTCTTGAATTAGGAGGAAAGTGTTGATATATTATTCAACTTATTATCGCCTTTCAAATCAGCTTTGTGTACAATAGGTTTCTTAGGTTACAACTTTCAAACACAGTTTTTACAAAATAAACCATTTATTAAAGAATGACAAGTTCCTTGTTACCGCACGAGATATCTTTTGTACAAACACAAATATAAACCGAACGTTGAAGTCGGGTTACGAGATATCTCGTATTATTGATTTCTTATACGCGCGTAACGACGATTCAACGAATTAAAAATAATTTGATCTGTAGCTCCGACGAGATACTGTTAAGTAGATCTTTCTAGCACACTCGAACTCACACACCGCTAGCAACTGTATACGTATACGAGATTGCAAGGGGTCCAGTTCTAGACATTAAACGTCTCGCTCGCTAATGCACATTTTGGACCCCTGCGTAGTCACAATCGCTAGATAAAAGATAACTCTATTGCGCGAGTTCACCCAAGTGGCCTACTTTCGCGTTTTCGAGGCGTAATTTACATTATTCGACAGCATGTAGCAGAGCCGCGAGAAGCATCGGGCAACGCGACAGTGCTGCCACTGTCAAGAGACACACATTTTCTTAAATATCGAGAGAAGTGGGATTTTTATAGAAACGATGGATAGCTCGCGCAATGCGGGGGACACATACAATGTCAATGCAACGTTTATTATGTTAAAACAAACTAATTTAAAAACCGATGGCATGTCTAGACCTGAAGCATATCTCAGAAGGGACGGTCCTCTGAAACTAAAGCTCCGGCATTTTTCCGCTACGAGGGCTGATGTCGGTTTCTTAGCATTCGGTCACCCGGCAATTCCATCATTGTATCGGTAAAACGGAGGATGACAAGTGTTGCCGGTAAGTTAGGCTCATACGCAAACGTAACGTCACTATACGGCTGACGTTGATGCTCGTTGGTGTGCTCGAGTGAGAGTGTGTGGCACGCTCACCGCTCGGGACAGTGTTCCGATTGAGCCAGCTTTTTTTCGCGCATGCGCGGCAATTTCAGCCTCAGTAACGTAACCTTTTCGATGAAATCGGGTAGCTTGAGCACCCCGCAGACTTTTAAAAAATTATTAGTCTATACGTAGCTCTTTCTCCACTATTAACCTCCATTGTATAATAAAATATTAATAATACTTACCTCGTTCCGCGTCACGTCTCTCGTCCATCAGTCATCCCGCCAATATAATTGCCACAGGCCGTCAGGGCCCTGGCCGCTCTGCTGCGTCATTGTAGACAGTGATGCCAGAATCGTGGACCGTGGATTTTTTCCCCTCCGCTCGCTAAGCCGACTCGACCCCCCACTCTGACGCACCGTCGTCGCGTGTAGCGCGCGTGCGATCGAACAGGCACTCACACGGACAGACTAGAGATACGTTCGTGTGTAGCGCGTGCGCAGTAGAAGCAACGTGGCGACGACGGTGCGTCAGAGTGGGGGGTCGAGTCGGCTCAGCGAGTGGAGGGGAAAAAGCCCACGGTCCACGATTCTGGCATCACTGTTGGAGGGTAGTATCGTTCCAGACTGTTCCAGACCGTCGCTTGAGGCTGCTCGGAGCCATAGGCTGTGGTGGCAGTGATGCCAGAATCGTGGACCGTGGGCTTTTTCCCCTCCGCTCACTGAGCCGACTCGACCCCCCACTCTGACGCACCGTCGTCGCCACGTTGCTTCTACTGCGCACGCGCTACACACGAACGTATCTCTAGTCTGTCCGTGTGAGTGCCTGTTCGATTGCACGCGCTCTACACGCGACGACGGTGCGTCAGAGTGGGGGGTCGAGTCGGCTCAGCGAGCGGAGGGGAAAAAGCCCACGGTCCACGATTCTGGCATCACTGCCCTCCACGCCTCCACGTGCACTCCAGGCTCTGCTCTCTTCAGTCTCTTCCTGCTCGGAGTAGACTTGGCTATCAGGGATAGATACGCAGATTCTTAGAACCGAATCAGAAAATCAATTCCGAACTGTGAAATTCGTTTTATTGCCAGAACGGGTGCTTTCTCGGTACATATACTTATACTTACAATGACTCCCACTAATATTCTGACACTCTTAAAAAGACGATAACTTTTTTAATATTCGACCATATAACTTGGATTTTTTTGAGAAGTTAGAACAATCGGTTTGGTTACGTAACGTGAAAAGAATTTTTGAAAAAATTCCAATTGGTCAGAATTGCAAAGAAAATACTAAAAGTTATGTTTTGCAACTTTTTTATGTAGGCTCATATTGAAAATGTAGACAACACGTTTCGTAGATCTGTATCAATTAAACATATTCTGAAAATTTCATTAAAATGGGTCAATGGTGCAATGAGCTACAAACAGAAATTTTTCACGATTTTCGTCCTCTAACTGCAATAAATCTAAGGATTCATATATGCCTGTTGTTTTTTCCCACATCAATCGTTTTCGTAGAAACTTTTACAATGCATATAATTGACACAGATCTACAAAACTTATTTTTTAAATTTTCAATATAGACCCACATAAAAGTTGTAAAATGCAACTTTTAGTAATTTTTCTACAATTCCGACCAATTGCAATTTTTGAAAAAATTTTCTTTTCACATCATGCAGTAAACTAATTGCTCTAAATTCTTCAAAAAGTTCAAATCGTATGGTGCAATATCAAAAATGTTATCGTTTTTTAAGAACATCTAAATATTAATGGAAGTCACTGTATGTGATAGAAGGGAAGATAATTGTTTGGTTGTGTACAACGTCGGCATTCAGCTATTTATGAGTGATAAATTTAACATGAACATAGTTGGTTTATTTGAATTTTCCTTTCGAATGAGTACATACATATAGTATGCACAAAGCAGATTGTATTAATAACCTTTCAGCGGTGGCGCCCAGAAACTATTCGACTTACGCGGTTTTTCAATTTGCGCGGAAATGGCTGGAACGAATAACCGCGTAAGTAGAGGACTTACTGTACTGAATAAACTAGAAACTCGTCTATGTTTTGAAGAAGCAGTTGCACACCCACAAACCCAGAATATTCTTTGTGATTACCTTAGAAACTAAGGCCAAGCGACGGGTACATGTATAGGAAAAGTTGATCAAAATGACGTACTTGATAACGATAACATATGTCAAGGTCAAGGTCAAGGTCATTGAAGTTGGATCCGCTAAACGTAATATTTACCAAAATAAATTTTAAAGTTAAAATAGTATGTATTATTCCATATCTAATAGTATTATTAACCCACGCAGTACGGACTTTTCGAAATGACAGAGGCTGGTCAAAATTATGTGGTATTGTGCAGACGTGTAGTTTTGTTATTCTTTCGTTAACAATTTTTTAAATTAGTATCCCTACGAGCCTGGAGTAAATACGTCATTGTTTGTAGTTGGAGCGATAAAAATTGGCACTGAATACGCTCACTATTAAAACAGCGTCGAATCAAAATGACCTGGCATTCATTATACGAGGGTAAATATAGATTCCGTTTAAATATCTGTCTACTTTCGATTAGTTCTATTAGCGTTAAAGTTGGTAAATATTGAAAATAAAAAACCCTCAAGACATTGTAAAATTATTAGCAAAGAGGTAGTAAAGTGAGAACAATGTTTACTACAATCAAAAATAAATATACGAGTCATTTAAAGATGAATTGTTGAAATTTAATTTTTTCATACAATCACTTCGTTTTGAATTATATTAGCAGTTTCACAACAGTTCTATACAAGTTATCATTGCATATATAACTTTAATTTAGTAGTTCTACTGAAACATATTGAATTTTTTATATTATTGGAATACAGAATAATTCGAAATATGTATTTACTGTAGTAAGAATAATATAATAAAAAATCTACATAGATGTATGTATGTACCTTAAATATGTTTAGAAATTTACAATTATTCATAATAAAACATTGACACATCTAGTTTACTTACTCTTTGTACAGAATATTTACTTATTAAGTTTGGTGATACATAATCAGATTTTTTCACGAAATAATGACATATTATTATTAAGAGAAAAAATTATTTATTAGAATCAAGTTATTTTATCAATTTGTGTCCACTAGGAAGCGCGCATTTTTTATGTATTAACAAAACTTAACATTTCATATTGAAGAAAATTATTTTCAATTGCAAAAAAACAGATTATACTGTGTGAATTTTAAATAATATAATAGTTATACAACTAATAGTACTTTTTAATATTTTAAGACTTTAATATAAATGTTTGAAGAATATTTTACAAAGTAATAAATTCTTTTATGCTGAAATATTTTGTTCGTGATTTATGAAAGTTTCAACATATGTAGATCGTTTGCTGTCAATCGTTGGTATTTAAATAGTTCTTTTTTATAAAAGCGTGGACTTCAAAATTTCATAAACCATCTTATTTCGAAAATATGGCATGTCCTGTTGCGTGAATGTAATTTTCTTATTTGCAGAAATGTATTCAGCAAACATACAAGAAAATACACCACAATCACTTCCATTCATTTGTTGTGGAATATTTTTGGCACACTCTAACTTCCAGTTACTGGTATCGTATGGTTGTTTCTTCTTGTCTAAACTTTCATCTTCCAAATATTGTCGCAATGCTGATAAACATTTTAGATTATTGCCACCCATACTATCATAATAACGTATAGACTTGTCTCTGAAGTCAATTATTGACATACACCAATGAATATCTAAATGTATAGGAACAACTATAAGATCTTGCGCAAATATATCAATTTTTCTTGTCCATCGCTTAAGAGATGTATGTCCACCTGAGATTAATTTTGGATAAAAAAATGTATTCATAGCATGTGCTTTTGGATATTTGTCATTAGTACTTCTGGCTATTAGTAAATTCATATAAAAATTAATTACTTCATCGTTTAACCAATTTAAATCGGCCAATGTATGAATATCTTTTCTTGTGATTCTGAGACCAAAACCTTCTACAAGAACTTCATCTGGTGGTCGAGGAATAAGAGCATTTTTTACATCTTGTATCATCTCTTCTGTTAAGGTAGGTAATAATACCTCCTCATGTTCTTCTCTTTCATCGAGAACTGCTTCACATAACCGCATAGAACGAGCTAAGTGTTCCTCCAAGGCAGCTTCTCTAGCTAAACGATTATGTTTAGATAACACACATGTCATTTTTTTTAATTCCTCAGCCTCTTTGTAACGCTGCTCTATGCGCTCATTATATCTTTTTGCTACCTGTGGAATAAAATCTTCCCGCATAACAGCTTTCACAGCTAATTGATCTCTTAATGTATTTGTAGCTATGCTTTCAGTGTGTTTATTTAAGGTTGACTTTCCTGTGTTCAAATGTTTTTTCGAGGACTGTGCTTTATTACAAATGGAATGTACTGCACCATTTTCATTCTTTTCTACAGTAGTAACCATCGTTTCTTTATTTCTGTTTTCCTTATTCGGTGGTGTGTTCCATTGCATTTGAAACGTGTTCTTTTTTCTAGATATTTGTTGAACTTTGGAAGGAGGATTCGAAGAATCAGTCTTCTCTAAATCTATTACTTCTACCACATCTGGAATTTGTTTTTTTTCTTCATATTTATCACATATAACATGTATCCTGTGTGGGAGGAAGTTTTGCAATAGTTGTTCATACTGATTTTTTTCTTTCAAACAATGAGTCTTATTTAAAGTTGGGCATTGTTGGCGAGTTCCAATATTTTGCCCCTCTTTAGTTTTACTGTCAAAATAGCCCATGTTTAATTCACTGTAGCACTGTTCAGATTTAGGTAATGAAAAACATGATGAACAGCATCTGAATGACTTATCCCTATTGCTACATGTACCGTTTAATCTATTGGACGATTTAATGAGGGAGTGTTTATGTTTTGTTAAAATTTGAGTATCATCACTGTCACTATCGTCATTGATTTCAATTGATTCTTCATCCACATTGATGTTTTCATAATCACAACAGCGTTTTTTTGAAGTTACAAACTCTTTTTCTGAACTAAATGACACAGCTCTGCGTTTCCTGGGTGTTTCGTCTACCCAACCAAAAAGTTTTTTTAAAAAATCAAATAGCATCATGATGGTTGTAGAAAGATGACTGCCCGCTGCAGAGAGCCCAGAAATTTTTCACTAATATGGCCATCCAAAATTTGTATGCTGAATTAGATACAAGTATTTACGTTCTATGAAAATCTGAAAATAATAGTAAACTTATATCAATGATAAACACTTAATAAAACATTACTTATTATAAGAGTCAATATTTCACACCAACATACTTACATTGTATGCATTTACGTCTATAAATATATTAAGTCAATGTATTCTTAATATTTAAATATATAACTGTATGGAGGTACAGCTTTAGATTGGAATTGGTATCCACTGTATACAAATTATAAACTCAAGTAACCTAAAATAATCGTTTGAATATAGAATATGTTAATAATAAAGAGGAAATTTAAATTTATATATAAGATATTAATCGCGGTTGATAAATGTGATTGCATATGAACTAAAAGATATACCTATCAACAGTATTCGAACATTCGTCTTTATTTTCCAGAAATTTTGTTAGTATTTATATCAACACACTCAGCAATTTTATATTTTACGTAGTTTTAAGAAGAAATGGAAATATTATACACGGCGTAAATTTCATATACGAATTTAAATATAGTAAGTAATAAACCGTGTGTTCAATTCCATTGGTACTAACGCAAAGTATGGATTGACAACTCCCGCGTAATTCAGGGTAGACTTACTCAATATATTACTTTGTTAACACAGTTCAAGTGTCCTCTATAGAAATGCATTAGTACTACATAATCAAAGGCGGGAAGTACAGAATATGTTTTTATATTTGTATCTCCACAGACGAGATATAGAATAGACCTATCATCACCGACGAGATATAGAATAGACCTATCATCTTATGGGGCTTCGTGTCTCATGTTCTGAAATACCGACTGTTCAAAAAACCAGAGGATTTGGTATGCCCTCTACGATTTAGAGTGCTCAGTTTAGGAATTATACCGACTTTCAGATATCGAATGCGCAGTTGCCAAATCACATCCGAAAATATTTGTCGCATGGTTGCCAATTTACTGTTACTGCCGTGTAATGCACAGCGCGTATTTCTGCTATTTTCCAGGCTACAGTCACAATTCTGGAAATGTAAACGAAACGAGTCGAGTCAGTCAATACATGATTAATTCCACCTGAATATTTCATCTCTGTTTAAATATAATGCTTTACATTTCTATAATCATTTTAAAGCTGAATAAATGCTTTTTCGATTTATATAAATAAACTGTTATTTATTGATAGCAAACAAAATAATTATTGTTGTTGAAAATTGAATACCTATTTAACGCTACTTTTTTCTTAAAATTTATTCATATAAACTGTTGTTGGTTTCTTTAAACCTTCTGCTATAAAATACATAATTTTCAAAAGGACGGAACAATATTCAGAAGATCAGTTAACAAAAAATTTTAAGGACAAGTTGTTACCGTTAAGTTGGTTTCGTTACAAGTTGCAGCATGTCTGTTATTATATGCGTTAATATGAAATATACAATTAATTGTTAGTCCTTTTTCAAATATTTTCATAAGTTATGCAAGAATTTACATTAATTATAAACAATAATTAAATGTGTAATAAATATGTATAAAATTCTGTCTATTATTGATCTGACTTGACATTATATCGCAAAAGCACACAGGAGTTCAGATTTATATAGTTGATCTTTTACCATTATTTTTATCAGTTTTGAAACAGTAATGACTGTATTATTTTATGAAACTAGCAATTACATTTTTATTAGTTGTCTGCAATTAAAAGATAATATGAGATAATACCTAATATGAAACAGGGGATGAAATAAATAGTACCATTTTATGTATTAAATATATATTTATTAGATAAAGTAAATATATGTAGGATTCAGAAAGTAGAGACAGTATGAAGGAAAGAAATAATATATTGATACATACTATTTATCTACATATATGTATACATACTCTTGTAAAAAATTATTGTCAAAAGGCTATTACCGGGTTTGGTGGTGAAATTCGCCCCCGACGAGTTTTTAATCGAGCTTTGGCTATTCGATAGCCTACCCAAAAAGACCCCGATCTGCCAAGTTACAGCCCCTTATCTCATCTGTAAGGGTAGTTATTGAGGAAAATCGAAAAATCAGTTTTTGGCCCATTTTCCCCATTTAATGACAATTCAAAATTCTGAAAAAATTCTGACACATTTCGGATACCAAGCCACATGTTAGGTATCATTTTCAGATTTTTCCGTTGCAAACTCTGGTTGTGAAACTCGAAAAACACGAAAAAACACGAAAAAAATCGAAAAAATGCAGATTTCATAGAGAAATCGAAAGAGCACACCTACAGATTTAATTTAGCAATGAGATATTATCATTAGTATTATGCTCTATTTTTTTCAAATCCCTGAGTGTGGTGCGTCATAGTTGAAAAAAATAAAAACCAGTTTTTTCGGCGTTTTTTCTAAGTTATACCTATCTTCCCTGAATTTAAAAAATATATTATGTAATGTTAAACATTCCTACGTTCAGAGAAATATTTTCCAGACTTTAAAACTTGTGCAATACAAAAACAAAATAATTCTATGTATGCTATATTCAAATATTTCGAAGACAGTTTCAATGGCGCCGGTTGGTGCAGCGGCTATGGTCTTCGACTGCGGAACCGCTGATGACTTTTTGTACCAGGTTCGAATCCCGTCCGAGTCAATTTTTTTTTTATCGTTAATCACAGGTTTTTTCGCTTTCTAACCATCCGATTGTTGCTAAATCATTGTAAAAACATTTTTTAACTATGTTTAAATTATTTTTAAACAATTTTTCGGAAAAATATTTTTGGAGGACTTTCGGCCTCTTAGTCATTTACGGACTGTGTTACTGCTATACTTAACATTTCTTACATGGAATTGTGCATCGACTTCACTATAAAGTCTTATTTTTACTAGGTTCCTTATTCAGTAATAAATTCAGATAACTTGGATGTTGCTCACATGTTGCTGCTATTATTTATTATTTATCTTATGCTCGATACGATACAGACATAGTTCGGCAAGCAGAGATTTTCACAAAGATTTTTGACACTAAACAAATATTACCGATAATTGACGAAGATAGTGACGAAGATTGAAAGCACACATGATTCCACCGCACACTAACCCATCTACAATTATTAAAGATAAGTATTCCTAATAATACTTCATGTATATGTTTCCTATCACAAAAATAATCAATCCCATAATTAACAGATCACGCAGAGGACCTAGAAAAAATAAAAGACTTGATAATCAAGTCGATGTACAATTCCATGTAAAAAATATTAAGTATAGCAGTAATACAGTCCGTAAATGACTAAGAGGCCGAAAGTCCTCCAAAAATATTTTTCCGAAAAATTGTTTAAAAATAATTTAAACATAGTTAAAAATGTTTTTACAATGATTTAGCAACAATCGGATGGTTAGAAAGCGAAAAAACTTGTGATTAACGAAAAAAAAAAAATTGACCCGGACGGGATTCGAACCTGGTACAAAAAGTCATCAGCGGTTCCTCAGTCGAAGACCATAGCCGCTGCACCAACCGGCGCCGTTGAAACTGTCTTCGAAATATTTGAATATACCATACATAGAATTATTTTGTTTTTGTATTGCACAAGTTTTAAAGTCTGGAAAATATTTCTCTGAACGTAGGAATGTTTAATATTACATAATATATTTTTTTTTAATTCAGAGGAGAGAGGTATAACTTAGGAAAAACGCTGAAAAAAGGGGTTTTTATTTTTTTCAACTATGACGCACCACACTCAGGGATTAAAAAAAAATTGAACATAATACTTATGATAATATCTCATTTTTAAATTACATCTGTAGTAGTGCTCTTTCGATTTCTATACGAAATCTGCATTTTTTCAATTTTTTCGTGTTTTTCGCGTTTTACAGCCAGAGTTTGCAACGAAAAAATCTGAAAATGTGTACCTAATATGTGGCTTTGAAAATTGAAATATGGTTTTATTATCTTTTATCAATTAACATTAGCGACAAATGTGTTCTTTTTAACTTGCGGAACTTACTTTTTTTAAATTGCAGATTTTTTTGCTGGATATTCTATATATATTATATATTTTTTTAAAAGTCTTAATTTTTGAGTTCCACTTTCTTAAGGGTCAAGATCTTATAAAGAGAACTGCGTTTAGAAAAAAATTAACTACTAACTATTTAGTCGTTGCCATTCGCATTTATACTTTTCACACACATAATGCATATGTAACTTACACTGTACACGCATTCCCACTCGCGCCACATTTACACTTCACACCATATTAGCAAATTTGACAACTAATGCGTATTCATTTTTTGATTTTAAATAATTTTCTTTACTTATTTTACTTTTATTTAGTGCTTTAAATTAGTTATAATATTTAAAAGTTGGTTATTATTACAAAAAAAGAGGGGTTCTACAAACTCTCAGATGGACGCGTACCCTAAGAAAGCTGTCAGCACAAACGAGATATAGGAATCCTATTCGTATATCTCGTTTGTGCTGTCAGCCTATTTTAGTTCCAGCAGTACCGACGAGACCCTGCCTGGGGCCCCAAAACCGAGTTCGGAAATGGGGTACGTAACCCCAGCAATGATGGCCGCCAAAATACATTGGATGATAAGTCTATTCTATACCTAGTCGGTGCTATCATCACCGACGAGATATAGAATAGACCTATCATCTTATGGGACTTCGTGTCTCATGTTCTGAAATACCGACTGTTCAAAAAACCGGAGGTTTTGGTATGCCCTCTACGATTTAGTGTGGTGAGTTTAGGAATTATGTCGAATTTCAGATTTCGAAGGCGCAGTTGCCAAATCACATCCGAAAATATTTGTCGCGTGGTTGCCAATTTACTGTTACTGCCGTGTAATGCACAGCGCCCATTTCTGCTATTTTCCATGTTACAGTCACAATTCTGGAAAAGTAAACGAAACGAGTCGAGTCAGTCAATACATGATTAATTCCACCTGAATATTTCATCTCTGTTTAAATATAATGCTTCCTGTTTCTGTAATCATTTTAAAACTGAATAAATGCTTTTTTGATTTATATAAATAAACTGTTATTTATTGATACCAAACAAAATAATTAGTGTTATCAAAAATAGTGTTGAAAATAGAATTACCTATTTAACGCTATTTTTATCTTAAAATTTATTCATATAAACTGCGTTGTTGGTTTCTTTGAACCTTCTCCTATAAAATACATAATTTTGAAAAGGACGGAAAAATATTCAGAAGATCAGTTAATAAAAAATTTTAAGGACAAGTTATGTTATTGTTAAGTTGGTTTCGTTACAAGTTGTAGCGTGTCTGTTATCATATGCGTTAATATTAAATATACAATTAATTATTAGTCCTTTTTCAAATATTTTCATAAGTTATGCAAGCATTTACATTAATTATAAACAATAATTAAATGTGTAATAAATATGTATTAAATTCTGTCTATGTATAGTATTGATCTGACTTGTCATTATATTGCAAAAGTATAGAGGAGTTCAGATTTATATAGTTGATCTTTTACCATTATTTTTATCAGTTTTCAAACAATAATCACTGTATTATTTTGTGAAATTAGAAAAGATCACTAACTAATATGAAACAGGGGATGAAATAAATAGTACCATTTTATGTATAAAATATATTTATTAAATAAAGCAATATGTAGGATTCAAAAACTAGAGACAGTGTCAAGGAAAGAAATAATATATTGATACATATGTACTATTTATGTACATATATGTATACATACACATTAGGGTGGCTTTTATTTGCTCTTGTCAAAAATTTTTGTCAAAATTTGTTTTACACGGCACCCCATAGAGTTATTCCAAATAATTCAAACAAAATCTGCGTAAAGTTTGAGCTCGATCGGAAACCGGGAAAACGTGCCCCAATAACTGGATTAAACATTAAAATAATTAATTTAAGGTTCATAAAATCGTTTTTCTCTAATATCTTCTAAACTATATATTTACTGCGTCCAAAAAAATGTTCAACAAAACATGTTGATCTGGACAGGCTGCGTATTTTATATCATTTTACTTTTTTTCGTAAAACAAACAGTTTCCGAAAAATTGAAAAAAACCTTGGTCCCAAATCCAACAATTTTTTCTGAAAGGAATCGGAAGAACATCTGATAAACAAAATAAAACAGATTGACCCGGGCGGGATTCGAACATGGTCCAAAAAGTCATCAGCGGTTCCGCAGTCCGAGACCATAGCCGCTGCACCAACCGGCGCCCTTGAAAGTAGCGTCGAAATATTCGAATGTAACGACATGTATTATTTTCTCTTTATGTACTACGCAAGTTTTAAAGTCTGGAAAATATTTCTCTGAACGTAGGAATGTTTAATATTACATAATGTATTTTTTTAAATTCAGAGAAGAGAGGTATAACCACAGCCTACTCTACTACTAGCCGTGCTGAAGGTAAAAATGGCAACACGGCGAGAGTCCGATTGATATATATATGTCAATATACCTAACCCAACCTACTCAATCGGACTCTCGGTCTCCCCTACCGGCCTCTCAGTTTCCCAGTTTTCAAATGTTCTCATCAATGTGTAGTACACATTATTATAATATTGTTATGTAGTGTAGCTAATTTGCTAAAATAAAGAAGTGCAATAATGGAGGTAAGTATTATTTATTAACTTTTTAGGTCTTTATCTTTGTGTGTAGCACATTTACTTAATAGACTCTATTGTTCTTTCAATACATTTCAATATAGTATCAACAACATTTTAATAGTATCACATCTAAATTTTTACAAAATCATATGTATTATATACATACAGAGTTTTTAGAAAATTTGTTTTACATAGTTCTTTTCACAATAATTTAATTTGTTAATAATGCCACGACGTTGTTGTGTCCCCAATTGTAAGGGAAATTATGATACTACTCTGAAAGAAAATAATTATATTTCTATATTTTTATTCCCCAAAGATGAGGAATTGCGGAAAAAATGGATGGCTGCTATTCCCCGTAGAAATTGGACACCAACAAAATATTCTGTAGTTTGTAGTCTGCATTTTGCAGAAACTGACATCCAAAGGTATATTCTATCTCCTAACGGTGTACCACAGAATATTTTGTTGAAATATCCAAGACTTATGGACAATGCAATACCTTCCATTTTTCCCAATTCACCATCAAAACGTGTGCTACCACAAAGAAAAGATCCTGTAGAGCGCAGGGAAAGAATAATTGAAAACCATGAAAATTTAGTTAAAGAGTTTATTGACTCTGATCTAATTAGTGGTTTCTTAAATTTAATAAACAATTACAAAGAAAAGCTTGTAATTTCGAACCATTGGAGTATCAAAATAACAAATTCAAAAATTTATTTTTTCAAGCTTGTATGTAGTGATACTTCTGATTTCTGAAATAAAAAATAAATTCCAAATTTGCGATGATGATAGTAATGATCTTCATAATCTTCCTGTTGATGTTAGCGGTTTTTCAGAAATTTTTGACACTGATTATCTATCCACTTGTATTGTTGATGATTCCATTACGATTTATATATCCGGTTATGGGTCCCATTCTGTTGCAAAAAAATTAAATTGTAATACATGCAAATTATTAATTGTGGAGGATAAAGGTACAACTGTAAATAATGTATATTTTGATTATTTACAAAGGGGTGGTCTTTCCACTCCTACAGAAGACGTAATAAATGTATTTACTCACATGTGTGCAGTAATGGAAGCCATAATAAATGTTCCTAATTTGGAATCAGATTTTCTAAAATCTGAAAATCATAAACATATTTTATGTAAATTAACACATATTAGTATACAATCAGATATACATCATTTAGCATTTTTAGATAGATGCATTTGTGGTAAAGATTATCACAGTATTTTGCTTAAATTATTATCAATTTTTTCGAATATTTTACTAAATGATTATGTTAAAACTATAAACAATAGTCAATTAGAAATGAATGCACATACCATTTCTAAAAATCGTAAAATAAAAACTTTCAATAGAACCTAAATTTTCAATAATTTTCTTTTAATTTAGCTTTTTTTAAAGCATTAATTTTGATATATTTAACTTATTCTTTCTAATATGTGTTAGTTAATGCATCAACAGAGTTTTTTATTTGTCTTAGTTTATTTATTTTCTTTTTATATTTTTATTATTAATGTTATTATATATATAAGATTCTCAGGGTTATATTAGCAGTATTTCAAGAAAAATAGCAGAGTATATTTTGTTATTAATATTAAAGATTATTTATTATTGTTGAAAATTTTATTATTTTATTTTTCTGTTTATATGTGAAAAGTTATTTTTTTGTTTTCTAAAAATAATATCTACTACGATATTATCACATATAAGAGAATAGATGTATAAAAGATATAAAAGATAGCATCATCAAGATAATTTTATTAAGTTTCTTTCATTTGTATTTTCTTTTTATTTAAAAAAAAATTCGTTTTATTTTCTTGCTATTTTAAAAAATGTATTTTATTTTGTAAAATGGGATGATATGGCTATTGGCGAACCACCCATTATGATACAAAAAAAGGTAACGCGCCACAGTAATACCCCTAGGGTGGTGAGGAAATTTACAACAATTATAAAATTATCCTTTATAAGTTTATAAGACGATATAATATATTATTTACCTGCATAACTCTTCTCTTCAGTTGTGGTGCCCTGAATTAATGCGGAAGCGATTGGGCAAGTTCGCGCTGACGAATTGTAGAATCAGCGATACTGGCCCAGCGGGGCAGTGACCATCATATTGCAGAGTCGGCATCAAGACCATTGTATAAAAGCACTGGGCACCACCCAAAAGGCAGACTTGACGAGACTTGACGAGACTTGACTTGACTTGACAAATAAAGACTATACACAAATTCACGGCTCTCATTCCGTCAAACCCGCTACACTGTCCAAGAAGATTCGTTGGATTTCCCAAGAAACATTGTAAACCTCATCCGGGGCACAACACAGTAACTGATTACCCAACCTCCTTGACGTATACACGTAGTCACTTAACCTCTTCGACTTCGTCACAATAATTTCGTCTATTTCAGGCTTCTATTAACTTATATATCCCTTCATTCATTTTCAAATGTTGCATTTTAGTTCAAAGATGATTTCCCATTGCTTCATGCTTCTATTTTCTTAAAACCTCTGGAAATATTTCGAATATTATGTATCACAACACCAAACTATTCCGGGAGTCCACAAAATGTAAACCGCATTTATAAATACTAGTATGCTTTAATATCACTTCTACTTACCATAGTTATAATATTTACATATTGCTTAAACATAATTAACAACGAACTGTGCATTTTAACATAATTTTCTATGAAAAAAACGTTAATTATAATCTCAAACACGAGACTGCCATTCTTGAAAATCGGACTCTCGAACTGTAAACACAGCGGTGTTGCCAAGTTGTTCAGCACGGCTAGTAGTAGAGTAGGCTGTGGTATAACTTAGGAAAAACAGTGAAAAAAGTAGGTTTTATTTTTTTCAACTATGACGCACCACTCTCAGGGATTTGAAAAAAAATTGAGCATAATACTTATAATAATATCTCATATCTGAATTAAATCTGTAGGTGTGCTCTTTTTCCATTTGTTTCGTGTTTTTCGCGTTTTACAGAGTTTGCAACGAAAAAAACTGAAAATGATACCTAATATGTGGCTTAGTATCCAAAATGTGTCAGAATTTTTAACTATCAATAAATGGGAAAAATGGGCCAAAAACTGGTTTCTCGACTTTCCTCAATAGTATGCTTTTGCAATATAATAACAAGTCAGATCAATATTAATAGACAGAATTTAATACATATTTATTACACATTTAATTATTGTTTATAATTAATGTAAATTCTTGCATAACTTATGAAAATATTTGAAAAAGGACTAATAATTAATTGTATATTTAATATTAACGCATATGATAACAGACACGCTGCAACTTGTAACGATACCCAGATAGCACAAAGTCATCTTAAATACGTCTTTTAGTCGCCTGCCGCAAGCTGTAAGTACGTCTTAAAGACGTACGTAAAGACTTTTTTTCGTCTTTTACTCGTCTTTTACTTGTCTTTAATTGGTCTTTGACACGTCTTTGTTACAAATGTTACGTCTTACAGACCGCTTTTATACGTCTTTTGCGCGACTTACAGACGTCTTTTTGTTTCTTAAAAAAGTCGTCTGAAAGATGTAGCTTTAAGACCTCTTTTTGCCATCTTTTATACGTCTTTTAGGGTCTTTGATGCGTCTTTTATGCATCTTTTATACGTCTTTCAGACAGCTTTTCAGCATCTTTCGGGGATCTTGCAGGCGTCTTTTTAGGGGCCTTTTAGGCTTCTTTTATGCATCTTTTACACGTCTTTTTAGAGGTCTTTCAGGCATCTTTTAGAGCATTGATTATTACATAGTTAGGAATAAAAAAAAAGAACGCTGAGAAACTACCGCGCTGACCCAACCGAACTGTTGGAAACAACATTAATATTTTCTGATGTTATGCGCTGACACAGTAGAATACTATCAAGTTTTTTTTTTATTTAGAGGCCTTTTTTTACACAGTTTTTATTAAGGTGGGTTTCCGAGAACCACCCGAGCGACTACCAGTTTTATATCACTTAAGAAAAATCTCAGAGGTGACGCGACGGGGGGAATCGTCGAACCCGGGACCACGAGATCGTAGCCGCGGGCCTCATCCACTTGAGCCACTGCGACTATTCAAATTAATTTAATTTTCTAATTATATCTGTGAAATGTTCAAGGTTTATCAGTGTCTAATAGGCTTACAGAATAAATAAAATATAACAATTTGAAGATCAACTTAGCTTTTCACGGGAAAAACGTCAAAAATCGGTTTTTGTTTTTTTTAACAACGGCGTACCTCTCTTAAAAATCTGAAAGAAATCATGAACGACACTTATAATAATATGTCGGTACTGTAAAAATATAGAGGTGGTCAATTTAAAACTTCCCTGTAAAATCTGCATTTTTTCGATTTTTTTGAGGTTTTTGCTAAAGATCTTGTTTGTGGCGATTTGTCAATGGTGTTTGTCAATCGTATCATCATGAAGGAAGACGATAATCTCGTCATGCAGATATATACGCGAGTGAAGGGAGCGATTCACAGCGGTCGCGATTGACAAGAGAGAGTTTAGGAAGGCTTTGACGTGTGCAGACGCGTGTTTGATTCTGCGATAAATTTGTAAAACGAAATTATTAACTTTGTAAATTCCGCGAGTGATCGGGTTTTGATTGTGACGGACGTTGAGTCCTTGTTCACTCGGTTCAGCAAGACTTGGATTCTATCAGGCCGGTTGTACTTTTGAGGTTTGAGAGCATTGGAAGCATTGAGGCTCCTTTGCAGTGCATACCGAAGCTGAGACGGATCGCAAGGCTAACCGTAGTGCTGCCGGCATGGGTTCTCTTAGGGGCATGCCGGCAATTGGACAGGGAGTTCCAATTGGAACTCTGCTGTTGATCACTCGCGATGAGGTTTGATTATAAAAGGTAAGAGAGCTCTCTTAGTTTTAAGGTTTAGAATGTATTTTAATAATATTTGATGCGATTTGCGTGCTGAGCCTTCCTATAGACGAAATTTATGTATTGCTTCCTTTGACTAATAAATCATTGTGTCTTGCTTTGGCTTTTCCTCGTAATTCGTCGAGGTTTTTATGCCGAAGCAAGAATTTGTTTAATCGGGAAATTGTGTATTTTATTCTAGTATAAGTTCGAACATTGTTTAATCTGAACTTTTATGAATCTTATCTTTTAAAATGACTGAAAAACAGATCTGTTCGAGCTGAAATTTCAATTTCGAGTAGATCGAAGTTTTATGAGGGCTCGATTATTCGAGCCGTTCGACTCATTTCTGACGTAAAAAAGACGCCTCTAAAAAGACGACTTTACAGATATGTAAAAGACGCCACTTTGAAGCCGTCTTTTTCACGGCAAAAATGAGACGAAAAAAAGCCGTCTCCCCGCAGCCGTAAAAAAGACGACTTTACAGATATGTAAAAGACGCCACTTTGAAGCCGTCTTTTTCACGGCAAAAATGAGACGAAAAAAAGCCGTCTCCCCGCAGCCGTAAAAAAGACGACTCCAAAAAGACGACTTTACAGATATGTAAAAGTCGTCTTTTTGAGACGTAAGACGTAAAGACGTAAAAAAGTCGAAAAAAGACGACTTAAAGTCGTACTGTGCTATCTGGCTAACAACTTGTCCTTAAAATTTTTTGTTAACTGATCTTCTGAATATTTTTCCGTCCTTTTGAAAATTATGTATTTTATAGCAGAATAAGGTTCAAAGAAACCAACAACAGTTTATATGAATAAATTTTAAGTTAAAAATAGCGTTAAATATGGAATTCTATTTACAACACTATTTTTAACAACAATAATTATTTTGTTTGCTGTCAATAAATAACAGTTTATTTATATAAATCAAAAAAGCATTTATTCTTATGCGTTATAAGACGCATTATATTTAAACAGAGATGAAATATTCAGGTGGAACTAATCATGTATTGACTGACTCTACTCGTTTCGTTTACTTTTCCAGAATTGCGACTGTAACATGGAAAATGAAAATAGCAGAAATACGCGCTGTGCATTACACGGCAGCAGAGAGTAGATGAGAGTGCTCACGCTCGGGTTTTGGCCGTGCCCATTATAGTGCTGACCCCTAGTCTAGTTCTTAGCCTGTAACAGAACCTGTTTCGACTTAGCCTGTAACAGAACCTGTTTCGACTTAGCCTGAAACAGAACCTGTTTCGACTTAGCCTGTAACAGAACCTGTTCGATTAACAACAATTTCAGGGGGGTGTCCCACTCGGACTCCGACCGATTGGACACGTTCCGATTGGACTCTCCCGATTGGACGCGTTCCTTTTCGACTCCGTGCCGATTGGACTCGTGCCGTTTCGACGCCGTGCCGATTGGACGCCGTGGCGGTTGGATTCATGACGTTTGGACGCCGTAAATTTTATAATCATTGCTTTTCGAAGTCTACATATGGTGATATTGTATTGTGAAATATATTATTAAATATGATTTGGAATCTATTAAATTTGCATCTGAATTTTAATTTTTATGTGTTTCTTGGGACTCGTGCCGTTTGGACGCCGTGCCGATTGGACGCCGTGGCAGTTCGATTCATGACGTTTGGACGCCGTAAATTTTATAACCATTGCTTTTCGAAGTCTACATATGGTGATATTGTATTGTGAAATATATGATTAAATATGATTTGGATTCTATTAAATTTTAAATTATGATTAAGAATCTATTAATGAAAAATAATTATGTAAAGCTTCGGAGGGGGGTGATTCCGAAGTCTTACTCCGGAAAGTTTATTTTACGAGCGAGCGGAAATGACATTAGTCTGGGTTAGGTTTGGCTAGATAACTGAAGTTGTTGTTAATCGGGCGTTGTTAACCATATATTTCACAATACAATATCATCATAACTAGACTTCGAAAAGCAATGATTATAAAATTTACGGCGTCCAAATGTCATGAATCCAACCGCGACGGCGTCCAAAAGGCACGAGTCTAAAGAAACACATAAAAATTAAAATTCAAATCCAAATTTAATAGGTTCCCATATATTTCACAATACAATATCACCGTATGTAGACCATATGTAGACTTCGAAAAGCAATGATTATAAAATTTACGGCGTCCAAACGTCATGAATTCAGCCGCCACGGCGTCCAATCGGCACGGCGTCCAAACGGCACAGCGTCCAAACGGCACGAGTCCAATCGGCACGGAGTCGAAAAGGAACGCGTCCAATCGGGACGTGTCCAATCGGTCGGAGTTCAAGTGGGACACCCCCAAGAGGATATTCCCCCTCTCCCTCGCTTTTTCGTGGGAATTTAGTCATTCAGTAAACTCGCAATAAATCGAGAACTACTTCGTTTTTTTTAACTATACTTTTTTTATTTTACACTCAAATATATGCTCTATGGTTATTATTTAAAATGTTTATACCTGCGTACTGCGTAGTACTATCTATGTAGAAGCGATACAAACACATACGCACTTACAATGATCCGTATTTATACGACAGTCATATTTTGCGTAGTTTTTTGCTAAATTTGGCATAAAATTATTAATTAACTTAATATTCGGCATAGGATAGATTATACTGTAGTTGGATTACGTAATTCAAACCGTTCAATCAATTTGATTTCTAATTACGTTAATCGTGAGCATAATTGAATTACACTGTAATTAAAATTCAATGTATTTAGAGTACAATGTAATTGAAATACAATGTAATGGAATTACTCAGAACCAGGATTCGAAAACTGTTATAATATCAATTTCGGTTCTTCAAACAGTTATGAACAACTTTTATTTCGACAAACTGTTTTACGAAGAACCGAAAGGGTCTAGCAGGATAAGCATGGTCCAGCGGTCCTCACGACAAATTTTTATGGATATCGTGTGCAAAACAATGCTTTTAGGCTGAAATAAACGAAAATACTCGAACTTACCTCGTGCATTTCATATATTTTTTTCACAATTGTGATTGTAATTGTGATTGAGTTATTTTATTTCATATTTTCTTTTTCCATCGCCTGTGCTGTATTTATTTGTGTCATGAATGATGAAATTTTTTAACACAAAGAAGGACGGCGATACCTGACCCCGTATCGGGTTACGCAGCACGTTTATACACTAATCGGCAACCGATGCAGCTCGCACTTCTGGGCTCGACGCTCGGCACGTGTTTATTCGAGCTGGCAAAAGTTATTCGAAAAATGATTCGAAGCCCTCGAATAACGATACAGATAAAAAATGAAAATTTTATTCGGCGCTACGAATATATGCGCTTCGAATAAGGTCATCTTCATTTCCATCTTTGAATTGAACCGCTCACTTACCAAATCGATTATGTTCATAAAACAGAAAGTGGAGAAATGCGATGAAATAATATAGTTATGACTGAACCAAGTGCTTTGACACTTAAATTGAAAATATTTCAAAAAGTGGAGTTAATCGATTTGGCTTGTGAACGGCTAAATTATTGCTACGATAAGAAATATTAAATCACCCATTAAGTAATGAGGTTGCTCAGAGTAATATAACGACGAAGAAAGTAAAATATTTTATTTTGTGGCTCAGATAGTTAAAACAAAAATATTTTGTTTTCGAAATTGTATATCTTATATATTTAAAATATTATTTTCTTTAAGCAAAATGAAAACGCCATTATTATAGGAAATTTTATAACAAAATTTTTATTTTTTCTGTACTTACTGTTTTATTGTGGAATTGAATTAAAATATTTATATTTCCAGTTAGATTTTTATAATAAATACATTTGTTCTATGTGAAAAAGATAGCAGGAAAGAATTAGTTCTAATCTTATCGTTGATTAAAAAAACATTTTAATATTCTAAAATTTTAGAATGCCTCTACTTTCACTAAACAAATTCTCGAGCGCAAACTCGCTTACCTGAAACGCAGGTTTCGTTTCTCTTTACAATTGGATATTTTAATAAAGGAATGCTCAAGAATCGGAACTATTGGAAAAACCAACGTTCGCTGTGCTATGCATTCATTAAGTTATAAAACATAATAGCCGGCGAAAAAGTCGGCTATTTTCGAGAAGCTTATTACACACGGCTGGGGGATATAAAGTAACCCCTTGAAAGTGGCCTCAAGATGCCCCGAGTCCGAGGGTGGTCGCTCACCTAGCAAATCCACCTGCGTTGTATCGAAAGGTTTATGACACACTAATAATCGTCATTGACTTGGAAGCCAGACCCTGCAAAAATTTTTCCACATCTTTGATATTTATTCAAAAATATCTCGATGTTTTCTCGATGATTATTCAAAAAAGAAAATGTTTCTATTCTTAATAACAACCGTGATTGAAATTTTTTTGTAAAGGTAGTTTTCGTAAAAACTCATTTTCATAGATTTGTTAGTTCAACCATTACGGTGTAATAGAAAAAAATGTTAACACTTTTTTTTACACGTTTGTAAAACCAACAATTTTCCACATTTCGATAAACCCTTTGAGATACGTTCATATATCACTACAGATTACAATATATCTAACAAAATTCGAAACAGTAGTCTGAAAAGCCTTCTGAAGCAGTTAGTCCAAAAGGAGTGCCTGTTCAGGAAAATTCTAGCCCTAAAGACGCCTTGTTGCCAGCAAGTTCGCTACCTCTGTTTATAGCACCCCCAAGTGCCCCGGTGTTTTCCCTGGAAGGGAACGCGTCGAGCTGTCGAGACTCACGCTGCCAACTCTCTACATTCCTTCATACGAATTTTCTCACACTATCCTCATCTACGTCCAAAACTTGCTACATGCCGTCAATTAAACCACTGAATACAGTCTAAATTATATCGTGTTTAGTGTCATTTTAATCAGAAAAATACCATGAATATGTTGGCGAAAGTCCCATAAAAAAATAATGAAAAGCAACGAAATTTTGTTATAGGATTAGTGGTAGTCTCACACCGATATACCCGACTCGATATACCTCGACCGTCGAGCCCCGTAGGTCCAGGCCCAGAAGCGCGAGCTGCCTCGGTCGCCGAGTAGCGTAAACATGCCGCATAATAACCCGATACGGGTCAGGTATGTCAGTGTGAAACCACATTAATGCAATTATAAAACTTCTTTATTTTTCATTATTTTTTTATGGGACTGCCACCAACTTATTTGTGGAATTTTTCTGATTAAAATGACACTAAACACGATATAATTTAGACTGTATTCAGTGGTTTAATTGAAGACATGTAGCAAGTTTTGGACGTAGATGAGGATAGTGTGAGACAATTCGTATGAAGGAAAACACCGGGGCACTTGGGGGTGCAATAAACAGAGGTAGCGAACTTGCTGGCAACAAGGCGTCTTTAGGGCGAGAATTTGCCTGAACTGGCACTCCTTATGGACTCACTGCTTCAGAAGACCTTTCGGTCTACTGTTTCGAATTTTGTTAGATACAGTCAATGCTTGATTCTTGTCCAACAGCCGTGTTTTTCACGGGCAAGTATCGTGCCCCGACATGCTTTTTGATTAATAACGAGATTTCAATAGAGAGCCGAACATAGAGAAGAACAGAATGAAATAACTTTCGCGTGACCTAAGCGTGTCGCCGCGCCGCGCCGCACAGTGGGCCAGAATGACGATTTAGCTGTTCACGCCTATTTTAGCGTTATTTCAAAACTTAAAGACCACAGTAAGTAGGTCGTTGGATTCGTCTTGACGTCAGCTATAATATTATTAAATAAAAAATATATAGTGATGAATAAATAATCAAGGTGACCTCAATTTTTTATTAAAAAAAAAAATTTCTTTTAAATTTTTTATATTGAAATTTGTAGAAGACTAACTCTTGATTAATTTTTGTAGGAAACATTTTTTTGTCACACCACCGGAAATGTCTGAAAAATCGTGTGAATAATGAATTAATTGAAAACTGGCTGTTCAGGCTTTCATACAAAAGTAATCTCTAATTTTTGAATCGAGGAATTTTATTACAATTAATGAAATAACAAAAACGTGTTATTACTGTCTTATTTAAAATATTACAAATATTTAAACAAAAATAAGTATTATATTTTAGACAGTTACCGACTATAATCAATTAATCATACGGATTTGCGGTTTATAATTATATTTACCTATTAATAAACGAAAATCTATACAATAATTCTATTTAACAAAGATAAAATACAGGTTTCCAATATGGGAAAACTGCTGTGATGCTATGCTGCGATGTTGATGCTATGCTCTCTCAAATACAAATGATGCAACTGAGCTAGCAAGAAGTTCGATTGTTTATCAATGGTTGTATAGTAGAAAAAACTTCATAAGACAGGTCTGGGTTAGGTCTTTCGACTCTTAAGAGCCGCTGTGTGGTCGTCAATGCAGCTTGTGCGCCGCGACTCGCTGCAGAATTGCGTGTCACGCGACACTTTAAACTATCATAACTAAAAAGTTGGTTTTAGTTGGGACGTGAATTTTGCAGGACCTTTTAGAGGAGATGTTGCTGAAAATGTTCCACTTTGTTAGATCTTGAACTTTTTAAAACTTTTTAACTTATTCCTTGTCAAAGATGAAAAACTTTGACAGATTTCTTCAGTTCACAGAGTATTTAAAAAAAAAGTAATCTGTTAAGAAATAAATGATCCTTCAAAACATTTAATAACGAAATATAAAGTAACTGTTAAAATTGAACATTTATAACCGAATTAAAATGTTAATGTACAAAGTTAACTTAAAACAGAAAAGAAACAATTTAAAAGTTTAAAGTTTACAAAATAACTTTTATTTATCAAAATAACTATTATTTATAAAAGTTTACAGTTTTATTCAAGCCCTATTTACAAGACATCCAAAACCTCTACGAAAATCCCGACAATTTCCAGTCGCCTTGGGCCCGTTGCGGCTCATCTACTACCCCCACCATCTTTTAAGTGGGCGGTGCTTTTTTTTTTTTTTTTTTTCTATTGTGGGCAAATGCATTACGCATACCTTGGCCCCCGGGGGGGAACCGAGGTTATGTGGGACTACCACCGGGGAGGGGGGCGCCGAAGGCGCGCCCGTCCCCGTGGCTACCCACTAAAACCCCACACCCACCAAAGCTAAAAGGGAAGTGCCTGGATCACGCGAGTACTCAACAGGACACTTCCCAGCTATCATGAAATCCCGGGGGGAGGGGTTAGCCTCCCCCACTACCTACTCTATAAGACCCCGGGCGGAGGGACCCGCCCGGTGTCCCCATCCCTATCCCTGGGGCCGTCGGAATGGCCTTCCCGAGCCCCCGCTCGGTCCACCCACGGCCCCTCGGCGTCCTCGTGCCCCGCCCGGTCCGGGTGACCCGAAGGCACCCGCCTCAGGCTAGGGCAAGAGGACGCCGTCACCGGTAAGGAAGGGTCGTCGGAGGCGTGATCCGGCACGCCCCGACCCTCCCCACCCTACCCCCCACGCGCCCCGATCGACCCGGTGGTGTAAACGGAGCGGGCCGGCTTCAAATCAGCCGGCCCGCCCCGAGAGGAGCCATGCCCCTCTCTGGGGGCCGGGGTCAGCTCACACCCCGACCCCATCTTCCTCCGCCCCCCGGGATGGGGACACACGGCGGCGCGAGGAGCGAACCCCTCGCACCGCCAAGGGACAACCCGCCCCCCCCGCTAGGAGGGGGCATCAATTGACGCGGAGAGGGGACCACTCCCCGCGCCCTCCCCCCACTCGCCCCCCCTACGGGGGCACGCGCGGACGAGGAGGGCGAACCCCCGGCCTCACCCGCCCCCGCAACTGCCCCCGCTCGGGGGGGCCTCGATCCGCCGCGCGGGGACGACCCATGCGCCGCGTCTCCGTCCGACTCCGCCCCCCTCCTCCGTGGAGGGGGGGGGGGGGGGGGGGGGGGGCACACGTCGGCGCGAGGGACGCCCCCGCGCCCAGACCCTCCTCGCCGAGCCCGGGTCCCTCTCCCGGGCTCGCTCGGCGGCCTCCTTCTGCGAGATCACATCTTCACAGAAGGAGACCGCCGCCTTCCACGACCCCTCGCTCGAGACCATGTGGTTGACCATGGCCGCGAGCGAGAGGTCCCACCCCTCCACCGCGGCTCTAAGGACACGGCGCGGCTCTGCCCATGCAGGGCACTCCTCGAGAGTATGCCGCGCCGTATCCACCTCCTCGCCGCAGTGGTGGCACTGCGCCGTCGGCTCCCGCCCCATCCTATGCAGGTACTCCCCAAAGCACCCATGGCCGGAGAGCACCTGCGTGAGGCGGAAGGTCAACCTTCCCCGCCTCCTGCACCACGTATCAAATATGGGCAGGAGGGCCCGGACAATCGGACGCGCCGATGGGGCCAGCTGTCGCCGCCATCCGGCAAACGTCTCCGTCCGGGCCTGACGCCTCGATTCCTCGAACTCCTCTTCCTCCTCGCGCGTGAGTTCCACCCCCGGGGGGCGGCGGATCGAGCAGGCGACGTGGTATAGCGTCGCCCGCTCCGCCGCCACCAAAACGAAGGGTGGAGACACGGCGAGGAGGCCCGCCACCTCGGTCGAGATGGTGCGGTACCCCCGTATGGCCCGCAGAGCAAGTGGGCGGTGCCTAATAGCGGTGCAACTCCTCCCACTATAGCATTTATACATATAAGCGTGATATTTAGCATCCGCGGTGTCATTTACCAAAGCCACTTTGCTCAGGTTTTCACGACACTACATTATCCTTTCCAACTACCTTAATTTACTAATTAATTTTTTCTTTCAGCATTTCATCAAACTTTCATCAAACAGTTAGCCGATTTCTGGGTGTCTGCGGATTCGTGTGTTTTTGTTTGTAGTTTGTTTTGGGTATTCTAGGATATTACTAATTAATTTTTTCTTTCAGCATTTCATCAAATTTTCACGAGACAGTTAGCCGATTTCTGGGTGTCTGCGGATTCGTGTGTTTTTTTTGTAGTTTGTTTTAGGTATTCTAGGATATGGCTTTGTCATCACTTCGGAGCATCAAACAGCGTTCGGACAACACGTGCGCATACAATGACTGCACCAATAGCCGACAACAAGGACATCATCTGTATGCCTTCCCGAGAAAGGAGAATCCCTTGTACGCTCAATGGATTGCAAGAGTTGGTGAGTACACCAAATTTTTCCTTGAATACTATGTATAAATTATTTTTTTTTAAATGACATATCTAATAATAACAATAATCAATAGGTAATCAAAATTTGAAACATCTCGCCGCATCTACGATGAGAAGATTCGGTAAGTAGGAAGTAGACATTTACATTCACACTTAAAAATGCGTAAAGGGTATAGCCGGATAAGTTGATCAAAATTGCCCTTGAACTGATTTTGATCAATTTATCCGGGTATACCCTTTACACTTTGCCACATTCATCTCGTTATTAAACAATTTTACATTGCAGGTATCTGTGCTGAGCATTTCTCACCGGAAATGTTTATTAATACTTCATTCTGCCAGACGGCAAAAAGGAAATTAAAAATGAATGCTGTACCCGAACCATGGACAAATCGGAGTCGAATTCCAGAAGAAGAGGAACTACTTCAAAGCAGCAGGGAAAACACTGCGGTACAAGAAGTGCAAGAATTAATTATATCGAAGAGACGATAATAATCTCCGAACCAGAAGAAGAAGACGTCACCATCGAAAGGATTGTGCCCCTAGAAGAGGAGGATTACGGGGAAGAACGATGTCAATACCGGCAAGAGGTGGATGCAGAGGCTACTACGCGGGTTTACAGTAGACGGTCGCTAAATTTTTCGGACAGTGACGACGACATGATGCTATGGACATCGATCGAGCCGTTTCCGATGCAAAGGAAACAATCCGTGACAATCTCGAGATTGCGGAATAGAATTTCCAGCCTGCAGAGGAATAATAGATTTTTGAGGAAGCAACTCAAATATCTGAAGCGAAAAATCCAAAGAGCAATGAAGTCTAAAATTCTAAGTAAAACATCACGCAAAAGAGAAACTGTGGACGAATTTTTAAATAGGCATAAATGCCTCAACAATACTGCACGAACCATGGTGAAACTGCAGCTGAAAAAGGATAACGCGCAATATTCAATGGACGATCAGAATTTAGCAAAAATGGTATTTTATAATTCCCCAACGGCCTACAATAACCTCAGGAAAAGTGGTTGCCATCTACCAGCGGAAAGCACCGTGCGACGATGGATTGCGGCAAACAATATACAATCAGGATTTGCCAACAAGATATTTAACAATATCAAAATACGACTCTCCCAATTCCCACTTGAGCAGAGGCTGTGTGCGCTGAAATGGGATGAAATGTCCATCAAAACATGGGAAGAGTATTCAGCCTACTTAGACCAAGTGAAAGGTCTCGTGGATCTAGGAAGTTTGGGTCGACGTGACGCAAAAGCACATTACGTCTTTGTCTTTTGCGTGGACAGCATCAATGCTGAAAATAGATGGAGGCAGCCACTGGCGTATTTCCTGTCAGGAAGAGGTGGATTAAAAGCAGAAGATATAATTGAACTTCTACACATATGCTTGCGGCGGCTGACAGAGTGTGGGGCACTTGTAAAAATACTAACGTGTGATCAGTGCTCCACCAATCAAAAACTGTACCGGCAAATGGGAGTAACGGATGACAATCCGTTTTTCAATTATGAGGGAACGACGTATTATGCGACGTTCGATTTCCCTCATTTAATTAAGCGGCTAGTGACGCAATTGAGGAACCATGGACGTATCTACGTTGGAAATGAAAACATAATTTCGTTTTCCGATATGTACGAAACATGGAATTATGATAGAACTATGAATTCCTCAAGATTGCTATCACACATTACGGAAACGCATATAAAACCGAATGCGTTCCAAACTATGAATGTCAAGCGGGCATTCCAAATGTTTGGAAGGAGATTTGCTGCTGCAATACGAGTTGCGGGCCAAGACTCAAGAGGACTGCAAGGTCGCAGTACCACGTGGGAGAATACGGCAGAATCCATTAAGAGGATCAACAAATTAATAGATTTTTGCAACTGTTATTATATCAGTAGCAATTGCAAAAAGAAGCCTCTTTGTAAGCAGCATGACGTTGTGTACAAACATTTACACGAGACAATGGACTGGACAAAAACATGGAGCCTCCGGCCGTATGGACAAGAATGTCCACATATGCAGAGACCACCTTGCTTCAAAGGTCTAACCCAGACTCTTGGGGCATGTTTACAGGTGTACGGTGCTATTACCACAGAAGAAATCACTCGTGACTTCAAATTTGCTATAGGACTAGCAAATCAGGATTCTGTGGAACACTCGTTCTCCAAACTGCGACAACGAGGAGGATTTAATTTCAATCCAACGTCGCGTATGGTTCGATTAAATTTGCGGCACATTATGTGTTCAAAATTAATTAAATCTGGAGATCGAACCAATACCCAAGAAGAGGCCGAGGAATCACAATCATTGATTGGAGTTGAAAGTACTATTCCCGCGCAATGTAATTTTACAGGTGAGAATTGTCTGACAGATCCAGAAGACGAAGCTGCGTTGGAATGCGCAATTGATTTTCAACTCAACACGCAAGGGTCGAATATTGATACAAATGAAGGACAATCATTATACGAGGCAACATCTATAACCTACTTCGCGGGCTATATCGTGCATTATATGTATAATGAAAAAATATAATTGCACTGAATGTCGGGATACAATGATGAAGATGCCGTTGGATTGTATGCGACACGAAGAACAATACATAGCAAACAGAGAGTATTCGGACGACGACGACGATGAATATGGACCTGATATTACGAAACTATCGCGTCCTACAGAGGCATTCGTAAACATGATAACAGTCCAATTAAAAATATTTAACGACCATTGGAAGATGTTGTGGCCCCAAAACGATTTATTACAGGATTTACATAGGACGGCAATAAGGAAAATTAACACTCAAGATCCAGCTTGGTTTAAAAAAGAAAATAGCTGCTACGAACATAGAGTAGCAGCATTGAAACACTTATATAAAGTGAAATTACATGCCCAAGCTCGGAGGAGAAATGAAGAGGAAAAGTCTCTTCTTGCAGCGAAGAATCCCGAAAACTGAGGACAATACTACACGAATGATAAGCTCCCATCAATTTGTTCATGCCTATCCGAACTCGCGTTGAGGTGGATCGAGTAGCTAAGACGCGGGTTAGGAGAAGCTGACAATAAAGGAGAGATAGAATTATGTATAGTGTAATGAATTATGTGCAATAAATAATGTTTTGATTTTCAACTAACATTCTCTTGAGTTTGGTTTCCTTTTCCATCCCATATTTAAATTCCGCCTTCCAAATTACAAATATAATTTTAAGAAGTCTTAAAAAATTATATAATTTCAATTGTATCTATCATATCTCCTTTTTGTTTCAATAAGAGTTAAAATGTTGTCCTAAAATATTAGAATATTAAAATGTTTTTTTAGTCAAAGATAAGATTAGAACTTATTCTTTCCTGCTATCTTTTTCACATAGAACAAATGTATTTATTATAAAAATCTAACTGGAAATATAAATATTTTAATTCAATTCCACAATAAAACAGTAAGTACAGAAGAAATAAAAATTTTGATATAACATTTCCTATAATAGTGGCGTTTTCATTTTGCTTAAAGAAAATAATATTTTAAATATATAAGATATACAATTTCGAAAACAAAATATTTTTGTTTTAACTATCTGAGCCACAAAATAAAATATTTTACTTTCTTCGTCGTTATATTACTCTGAGCAACCTTATTACTTAATGGGTGATTTAATATTTCTTATCGTAGCAATAATTTAGCCGTTCACAAGCCAAATCGATTAACTCCACTTTTTGAAATATTTTCAATTTAAGTGTCAAAGCACTTGGTTCAGTCATAACTATATTATTTCATCGCATTTCTCCACTTTCTGTTTTATGAAGTTAATCGATTTGGCAAGTTCAATTCAAAGATGGAAATGAAGATGACCTTATTCGAAGCGCATATATTCGTAGCGCCGAATAAAATTTTCATTTTTTATTTGTATCGTTATTCGAGGGCTTCGAATCATTTTTCGAATAACTTTTGCCAGCTCGAATAAACACGTGCCGAGCGTCGAGCCCAGAAGTGCGAGCTGCATCGGTTGCCGATTAGTGTATAAACGTGCTGCGTAACCCGATACGGGGTCAGGTATCGCCGTCCTTCTTTGTGTTAAAAAATTTCATCATTCATGACACAAATAAATACAGCACAGGCGATGGAAAAAGAAAATATGAAATAAAATAACTCAATCACAATCACAATCACAATTGTGAAAAAAATATATGAAATGCACGAGGTAAGTTCGAGTATTTTCGTTTATTTCAGCCTAAAAGCATTGTTTTGCACACGATATCCATAAAAATTTGTCGTGAGGACCGCTGGACCATGCTTATCCTGCTAGACCCTTTCGGTTCTTCGTAAAACAGTTTGTCGAAATAAAAGTTGTTCATAACTGTTTGAAGAACCGAAATTGATATTATAACAGTTTTCGAATCCTGGTTCTGAGTAATTCCATTACATTGTATTTCAATTACATTGTACTCTAAATACATTGAATTTTAATTACAGTGTAATTCAATTATGCTCACGATTAACGTAATTAGAAATCAAATTGATTGAACGGTTTGAATTATGTAATCCAACTACAGTATAATCTATCCTATGCCGAATATTAAGTTAATTAATAATTTTATGCCAAATTTAGCAAAAAACTACGCAAAATATGACTGTCGTATAAATACGGATCATTGTAAGTGCGTATGTATTTGTATCGCTTCTACATAGATAGTACTACGCAGGTATAAACATTTTAAATAATAACCATAGAGCATATATTTGAGTGTAAAATAAAAAAAGTTTTGTTAAAAAAAACGAAGTAGTTCTCGATTTATTGCGAGTTTACTGAATGACTAAATTCCCAGGAAAAAGCGAGGGAGAGGGGGAATATCCTCTCTACCGTGGGTGCAGGAGCTGTTCCAGGCTAAACGGTGCTCTACTGTGGGTACAGGAGCTGTTCCAGGCTAAATGGTGCTCTACCGTGGGTGCAGGAGCTGTTCCAAGCTAAACGGTGCTCTACCGTGGGTGCAGGAGCTGTTCCAGGCTAAGCGTGGGGGAGGGATGTCCGCTCTACCGTGGGTGTGGGATCTGATCCAGGCTAGAAATTAGTGTGGGGGCAGCACTATACCGGGGACAAGCATAACCCGGGCGTAAGCACTCTCTTATTCCTCTCTGCTTATACCAGTATACTGCAGTATACCCACGAAGTACTCTGACCGTAGATCTCGAAAAAATGATGTCAGCGCTCTCTGGTGTTACGATTCATTAAGTTACGAAACATAGCCTTAAATTTCGTTAAGAGTCCATATTCTGAATATACATTTGCTATTTAGTAAACAGACGCTGTGTAACATTATATTTCAAATTTGAAGTAAACAAATAGATTATTTCTTTTGAAAATATCTAGATTTTTATAACTGTTTGAATAATGACATCAGCTATAGAATCCATGGTAGTAGATGAAAAACAGTTGCCAGAAAAACCCATTGATAGAGAAAAGGTATGTAAAGTAATAAAAATTCGTCGATATATTAGTATAGATCATTTGCAAAATGATATGTTGTTTACTTGTAACATTAATTCTGGTTACTTAATTTCTAGACATGTCCACTCTTACTCCGAGTATTTTGTAATACAGGTAGACATCATAATATAATGGAATACAGTAGAGGAAATGTTCCTTCAAATGAACTGCAAATATATACATGGTAATATCTTTAAAATATTCATAAGCTGTAAAATTATAAATTAAAGAAAGACGTATTTATACTCTCAACATGTGAAGTAACAATTTTCATATTTTTTATTCATAGGATGGATGCAACATTAAGAGAGATTACAGGATTAGTTAAAGAAGTTAATCCAGATGCTCGAAGTAAAGGAACATATTTCGATTTTTCATTGGTAACTCCTGAACTACGTAATTCTGGGTATCGTATGCGTGAAATAGGTGTTACTTGTTCAGGACAAAAAGGTGCAGATGATAACAAAACTTTAGCGCAAGCAAGGTAACTATATTCTATTAGGTAAGCATGATTCTGAGAATATATTAAATTATTTTCTTTCTGTGTATAATTACAGGTTTACAATCGGTGATTACTTAGACATTTCTATTACACCACCAAATCGGCAACCAGCAATTAGACGTGGTGCACTACGTCAATATTGATTTAAGTGATACAAATATTAATATTTATATGCTACATTAATAACTAATTTCTTATCAATAAATCATATAAAATACACAAAATTGTTGCTACAATATTCTTTAAAATTACAAAGAAATAAGGAAACTGATAATGCTATGTATAAATAATAAAGTATTCATAAATAAAAAATTCATAATGTAATAATAATTTACATTATTTTATTTACAATTATCATTTTGTTTAAGAACATTCAAGCATATAATAATTTCTATTGCTTTTGTTTCACATTGACGAGGGTTTAGAATAAAAATTCACACGAAGACGGTGAAGCAAGAATGGATTCATCAATACAGTTTAGTCTCGATTATCCGAGTCCCGTTTAACCAAGATTCCATATTATCCGAGATACTTCGATCTTTACGGTAGAATCTCGGTTATTAGAGTCTTCGAGGTTCCGTACTATCTAAGGTGTTGCAAATCAAAATATCGGGACCAGCCAATGTCGCGGCTGCTTTCGTCTCGTAATAAAAAGCACTGCCGCGAATTTGACAGAAAGATGTCGGCACGAAGTAGGAAAGTTTAAAAGGTTCAAAATTTGTTAAGTCTGTCAAGTGCGCTCTGGGGTAGCGTGAGTGGAAAACGTAAATATGTTGTTTCTTTAGAAATTAAATTCAATGCACTTCAACACTTGGATCAAGGAGAACCAATAAAAAAAGTGGCTACTGATTTAGCTGGCCGTGAAGTAACCGTCGGCGATTGGAAAAAAAAAAAGGGGAGAAATGGTACAATTCGCGACACGCTTTAGCATGTGTTGGTGAATATGTGACTAGGAAAACGATTACAAAAGGAGAATTTGAAAAAATTTCAGAAGCTTTTGTTGGCTGAAGTTTTATCCATGTACCCAGTACCCAGTCAACCAGATCTGCTTCGAGCCGATATCGATCATAGCCTGCAATCATACGATGCGAGCAGAAGGCGGGCATTATGGCGTCAGAACTCAGAACGACGTTCGAAGCAGAGTGTGACCCAGTGTGCCCTCTATCTGCTCTGAATTGGACCTCAGACGAGATATAGAGAGTGATGCCACAGCCGTAGTAGAGTAGGCTGTGGTGATGCCCGTTTGGACTCCGACCGATTGGACACGTCCCAATTAGTGATGGGCACCATCGAATAATTTCAACTATCGAATAATTACTATTTAGTTGCGATATACTATCGACTAATTATTCGATAGTTTTCAATCGATAGTTTCCTAGTTACTCCCGCAGATGGCGCTGCAGCTTTTTCTCGATACACGGAAAGAATGGACAGAATAATTTCTACATAAGGATTATTTATACATACATAAGGAAAACAGGATTATTTTTACATAATTTACATCTACCTCGTTTGTGATTTAGGAGTTATTAACGAAAAACACGGACCAATCAGAGCATGCCCTAGACGCTCGTTGGCCAACCGCCTGCCGGCTCGCCGCGCCACGCTGAACGTGCCAACGAACGTCTAGGTCGCGCTCTGATTGGTCCGTGTTTTTCGTTAATAACTCCTAAACAAAGCCGCGGGCGCTATTTTTGTTAAGGACTGAATCAGTTCAGTCGACTGAAATAGTAACCCCCTCCATGGCTAAAATTATTCGATGGTTTAGTAACCCCCTCCACGGCGAAAATTATTCGATAGTTTAGTAACCCCCTCCACGGCGAAAATTATTCGATAGTTTAGTAACCCCCTCTACGGCGAAAATTATTCGAATGTTTAGTAACCCCCTCCACGGCGAAAATTATTCGAATGATTAGTAACCCCCTCCACGGCGAAAATTATTCGATAGTAACCCCCACCACGGCGAAAATTATTCGATAATTTAGTTACTGGTTACTGCCGTTAGTGGATAGCAGTGGTTAGTGGTTTATTCTTCTCTCTATGAATACATAAAGATGGCGCTGTAAACAGTCGACTGAAAATCCCCACTGAAAAATTTATTCGATAGTTTAGTAAAAGTAATCGAATGAAATTAGTTACAAAAACTATCGAATTATTCGATAGTTTTTATTCGATGGTGCCCATCACTAGTCCCAATGTCCCGATTGGACGCGTTCCTTTTCGACTCCGTGCCGATTGGACTCGTGCCGTTTGGACGCCGTGCCGTTTGGACGCCGTGGCGGTTGGATTCATGACATTTGGACGCCGTAAATTTTATAATCATTGCTTTTCGAAGTCTACATATGATGATATTGTATTGTGAAATATATGGTTAACAACGCCCGATTAACAACAACTTCAGTTATCTAGCCAAACCTAACCCAGACTAATGTCATTTCCGCTCGCTCTTAAAATAAACTTTCCGGAGTAAGACTTCGGAATCACCCCCCTCCGATGCTTTACATAATTATTTTTCATTAATAGATTCTTAATCATAATTTAAAATTTAATAGATTCCAAATCATATTTAATCATATATTTCACAATACAATATCACCATATGTAGACTTCGAAAAGCAATGATTATAAAATTTACGGCGTCCAAACGTCATGAATTCAGCCGCCACGGCGTCCAAACGGCACGGCGTCGAAACGGCACGAGTCCAATCGGCACGGAGTCGAAAAGGAACGCGTCCAATCGGCACCGTCCAATCGGGACGTGTCCAATCGGTCGGAGTCCAAACGGGCATCACTCGATATAGAATACCGGTAGAATAGAAACCGGTTCTGTTACAGGCTAAGTCGAAACCGGGTCTGTTCCTGGCTAAGAACTAGACTAGGGGGCAGCACTATATGGGCACGGCCAAAACCGGAGCGTGAGAACTCTCATCTACTCTCTGCTGTGATGTATGGTTCAATCAATGGTCATAGTTTATCGGTGTCAAATGGCAACAAAAGTGACTGATAGTGCATTCTTTCGTGTTTAGCTTCATATGTAAAGTGTAATACCTATTTGAACATAGGTATGTGACAATTTATTCTATTTTAAGATGTCATTGTTTCAAATTTGAATGTTTTGTACCTAAGAAAAATGGAATAGTCAGTGAGATGTAATAAATGTTAACCCTACAAAGCCATCGAACATTATCTTCATATACAATTATTTATTTCTCTGTGACACTTTTTAGTGAAATAATATTTGAATTAGGAATGATTTCTTGATACAAATTTTAATGACATAAGCGTCAATATACATATATAATATTCTTAGAGTATACTACTCAAGAGAAATTATATATTTTCCTATTTAATATTCCTCATAGACTTTTTAGGATTAATTGTGTAAAATATAATTAAAAAAAATTTAATTTCACATAAGATCATATATAATATATTTACGTATAGTCTTGTTCGAAATACATATACATACATGAAAGTGTGAACATCTTCTCACAGGTTAACTTTAATGTCATAATAAGGAATAATGTGTGTATTATATTAACACATGTCAAATATTACAGACTGCAAGTATAGAGTTTGGATTCTATTTCAAAATTAATTTTAATAATTATATGGTCTTTTGAATTTTCAAATATTTTCCACTGACTGATTACTTAAAATTACGAAATGAGGTATTTACGTAATAATGTATCTTTTTTGATATCTGAGTCAGAATTATCTATGTATCTACTTGTAGACAATCAAAATGTAGTTCAAGTAAAAAGCTTTATAATAATTTCATTGACTTCATTTTTGTAGCATTTATATTTAGTATTAGATAATAATACAAGTAATTCTTTGGTATTTAAGTATGTAAATATAATCAATTTGATTATAGTGTTGCAAATCTGCAGATTTGTTTCTGAAACATTGTTGTAATTAGATCTTTTATAATTAAACATAATTGTTTCGATATAATCAATGTTATTACTTAAGTGCAATTGTTAAAAGTTACTTAACTTCCAATAAATGTAGTATTACACATTTTTATGAAAGTTATATTACATGACATAATTCAGTCAGCAAACTTTCTATAGTCCCATATATAATTTCTTCGTAATTTTAATTCAATTTTAACAAACATATCTGAATAGTTTCAAAATAAAATATTTATTCTTTTAAGTGATTAATTTAAGAAATATGTATTTCTGATAAAAGGATGTCCAAAATTTCTATAATTCCAGTTAATAAATAGTAGTTTATTTACTCTATAAAATCAAAATGTTAATGATTATATACATGTTAATATGCTATATTGCTACAATTTTTCAAAATAACTTGAAAAATTCGGTTATTCATACTTTTAATTAATATTTGTATAGTTGATATATCTAGATCTAGCTATCTTTAAGGGGCTGCGCGCACCCAACTACCACCACCCTTACCACTCACATCGATAGATCCGCATATACGTATACGAAATGCAAGGGTTTACGGCAAAAGAAACTGACGCCTCAATATTGCAATTAGAAGTTCAGACCCGGTCGATTATGTTTCCTAAGAGTCCTGGCCAGGGTGAGTCAGAGCCCAAATTTCATATTTTTACGTTGTTGAAGAGTAATTTGCAATAATTGGCAGCGCTGACTTGTGACAAAAAGTATTCTGCCGATTATGCATTATCCTGTTAAAATATGGACTCATTCGAACCCACTTCTTCCATGAACAAAATCAAAACATCTTCTAGATGATCTATGAACTTCTAAGAATTCATTTTTGTTGATACTCAATATATTGGCGTCCTTGCGAAAAAGCTAAATGCAGCTCAAACCAGAACACTTGCACCACCACAAAATTTCGACTCGTAGCAATGTCATGTGGCTTACTCAAATTGTCTCAATAATACTTAAAACCATCTGATCCAACTGGATTAAACTTCTTTCTTTGGTTAAAGCAATTTGTGCTACTTTATGATCACCATCTTTTAGATACCAGAAGATCTAATTCCCCTTGTGTTTGTCTTGCTGTTACATTTCAATGTGATGCAGCATGTAAAATCAACAAAGTTTGCCTACGATTCAGTTTATTATTTGCAGGTTTCAGATGAATTTTACCATACAAATCACCTAAACTAACAAAATTATTGACTACATGATACTGTTTGTAATCTTGGGTCACATTCGTTTTTTGTCGTTTTCCATTAAATCGGCTGTATGTTTGGTTTCTATCTAAACAGCTACGTGGGGTTATCTAGGACGGTTCCTGCCAGAAACGATCTTGAATAGATTTCCGTGAGGAAGTCAAACGGCAATCTGTTTTCCATACGTAACAGAAGATGATTAAGCTACCGAGAATGTATACCTCGTACAGGAGTTTATTGAAAAGTAAAAAAGTAATTGGCAACGAGGTTTGTAAATCGCTCAGAATCGTAGGCATATGTAACGAATGTTTACGAAGTAGGTAATAACAGTATTTGCATTTTACTAATTCGTAGAAAATATTATCTAATTTCGAGAATTGAGTAATCGAGTCTTGTAGGTTCACTCTACTAGGTTGAGTGTCTGCACTTGGCTCTATGTGGGTTAAAACCTAGTTAGACAGTACCTTTCTACAATGTTTCACCAAAATCGATCCTCAACGGATCGCGTGTTTCTCTTGCCAAATAAAATTAAGCATATATCATGATACCATCTGTAATACGCTTGCATGTTGCAATAAAATCAATTCAAATATAGCAGTACATATTATGAAGTATTGTAGAAGAAAAACAAATGCTGACAAATGAACATCAGGGTGGACCTTATTTTGCGACCTTCGAATTTGTTTGGTACCACATTGGGAAAGAGATTTATTATATTTTCCGTGCCGGCATCACATTTACGAACTAATTTTGCGGAGGGCATATGATCAGGAGATACAAAAATCGTCGGGTCAAAATATTCCGCTTTTTAATAAAGAGCCTATCCGAATAAGATGGTCAAATCTGACCTTAGAGCTTTCTCAATGGCTATCGAACCATTTGAAAGCTCATAAAAAAACCCCTGTGAGCAAAATTTCAGCCCCCTAGTTTGCCCGCGAGGGTAGTTATAGGGTAAATTAGATTTCGCACTTTTCCATTCATTTTCCGCTCACTGATGCTTTCTAAAATTCTGAAAAAATGTGTCATATTTTTGATTCCAAGGCGCATTTTATGGTATTTTTCAGATTTTTTGTTTTGCAAACTTTTTTGTGGCCGTAAAAAATAAAAACCCCCAAAAAATCGGAAAAATACAGATTTATCGAAAGTATGAAAACATGCTATTCTACTGTTTAGTTCCCTGATAAAGTACTATAACAGGCAGTATCCTCCAGTTTTGTCAGATTTTTTGTTGTGGAACATCATTGTCAAACACAATAAAAACCGAATTTTTTCGACGTTTCTTCTGTTAGGAGGAAAGTTACACTTGTTGATTTTACCACAGGATTAACGTTATTACACTGACACAAGCAATTGTTCGACCTAAAAAATGTGATTTAAGAAAAAGCAAAGGTAAACCTTACGTTTAGGGAAGGCAGCTCCGATGATCTTGATCTTCACATATGTTGTCAAAGACAACATTCTGAACAACTTTTGTCATTACAACTACCCGGTGCTCGGTCTTAGTTTTTGAGATATTTGCGAAAAACTATTGCTAATACTGTATTGAATTTTACGTATTCTTCCAAGCTCCGTGGCAACGTGAGCCTGTTCCCCGGGGCGGCATCTGTTTATTTTGTGTTTGTAAACACATTGTGGGGATCAGAACAGAGTGTCTCTCTATATAGGGAGAGCTTTCAATTTTGAATGACTACTTCTGGATTTTCGCATGCGTGGTCGGGCCGGCCCAGCGGCCGGCCCTCTGCGCCCCCCCGCCAACTAACCCTAACTAATTCTGATCGCATAATTTTTGATAATCAGAATTAGTTAGGGTTAGTTGGTGGGGGGCGGAGAGGGCCGGCCGTTAGGTCGGCCCGACTACGCATGCGAAATTGTGAATATTTCAAAATGAGAATTTTATTCAGCATTTAAATAATTGTTTTTCGCAAATATCTCGAAAACTAAGACTGAGCACCGAGTAGTTATAATGACAAAAGTTGTTCAGAATGTTGTTCCCGACAACATATGTGAAGATCAAGGTCATCGGAGCTGCCTCCCCTAAACGTAAGGTTTACCAAAGTAAAAATTGTATTCTGGGCGATATACATATCATAAATTCGTATAATTGTGTATACATACTGGTATTTGTGAATATATCTGAAATGTGTTGTCGGATGGTCTGGAACTCCCCGTCGATTTGGTAATAGCAGGCAGCTGTATTCACGGAAGACAAATCAGAAAAAGTTTAAAATCAATTGCAAAATTTGTACCGAACACACAAACACACAAACAGACAAATAGACAGACAAGAAAGCTTGCTAATAAAAACGTGGTAAAAAAGTAGGCGCTCGTCTCTCAACCTGCGTGTACTAGATTCGCGCCCCGACATATACCTCCTTTTTTTTTATTAATTCTTTTTTTTTTATTTCTAACTATGTAATAATCAATGCTACTTTTGTAGAATACTTTTAGAACCAACATTTAAATATTTAAAAAATATTTTAAGGTAAAATACTTTGCAAATCTCGAGTTTTACGATGCCATTGTAATTGCTACTCATGCCAAAAACGAAAATTCTAAAGAACGGTAAACATACTTTGTCTACAATACTAATTGTCCATTGTTCCATGTTCCATATCGTTTTATAACTAAACTGACCTCTGCCACCCTACACTCGTGACCGTGGAAGATACTTTTATGAATGTACAATAAAAGTTAATACAACACGGGCAGTTTGTATTTCTAAGGTAGTTTTCATGGATTTATAACTTTACTTTAAAAGGTATCGGAACATCTGCTTACCTCACTGATTGTTAGAGACGGTTGAAATATTTCATTACCGAACCTGGGTGGTTCATACACAATTGCTATCTCATATAAAAGACGAGGTACGAAAAGCAAAAGTCTCAAAGGAATTGAATAACAATTGAGCAATTTTTACAACTTGCATTTATTTCTTTTTTCTATAACAGATTATTTAAAACTCGAAGACACGCATAGATTTACCGCAGAAAATGTTGGATCCTACCAGAATTAAGCGGATGCATAACTAAAAATTGATGAACTAACAATTGCTCCGAAATTTTTTTTTGACGTATTTTACCTTAAAATATTTTTTAAATATTTAAATGTAGGTTCTAAAAGTATTCTACAAAAGTAGCATTGATTATTATTACATAGTTAGAAATTAAAAAAAAAGTAGGTATATGACGGGGCGCGAACCTAGTACACGCAGGTTGAGACGAGCGCCTACCTTTTTTTTTTCTTTAAACAAGTTTATTGGACAAATTAGTACAGTCTTATGGATTAGTATCAACAAACTTTTAAAAACTACTATACAATAACGAATTTGAAACCTATATCCTCACTCGGGTGCGGGTCTACTAGGTCTACGGATCTAGAGGCTAAGAAAAAAAGGGAACATAACTAATAGATAAGAATATATATCTTAAACTATCTGGAAGAGAAGCGCATGGGGAAAAAAGAGAAGTAATTTTAATAAGAAAAACCACCGAAACAATCTTAAACGTATTTACATAGTATATACAATAGAAGAGGTAAAGAAGGAATAATGGGCAATCGTGCCAACCATATAATCTAACTTATTGGAGTTAATATTGCGAATTAATAATTCTCCGGGGGAATGTGGACAATGTTTTGGTGAAAGTGTCTGGCTCTCCGGGCACGAAGTTCCGTGATATGGGAATCATTTAATGAAAGCCACCAGTATTTTTTTCTCTCTAGTCTATGGCAATCAAGGAAGTCTGATATGGGGATGGAGCCAGTGATGCCAGAATCGTGGGCCGTGGGCTTTTTCCCCTCCGCTCGCTGAGCCGACTCGACCCCCACTCTGACGCACCGTCGTCGCCACGTTGCTTCTACTGCGCACGCGCTACACACGAACGTATCTCTAGTCTGTCCGTGTGAGTGCCTGTTCGATTGCACGCGCGCTACACGCGACGACGGTGCGTCAGAGTGGGGGGTCGAGTCGGTTCAGCGAGCGGAGGGGATCTCTGCTTAAGATTATCTCTGTTTAAAGTTAAGTCAAGGTGGTGGTACGAGATGCGCTTACCCGCTTTATTTCGTTTCGAAAGATAAATCAAATTGGTGTTATCTGAATCCTGAATTAAACCAACTTTATCACAGTATAAAAAAGCCTGTGGAGTGATGTAACCATTGGCAAGTTGCCTCGGGGAGACTATTGGGTCTTGGTTAATTACTGATCTGATGATGTTATTATCAATGGAGGGTAATTTGCTATAATAATTACGGATTATTTTTATAACAAAGGACTCAATCCTGGGGATCGCGGCCATGTTATATAAGGTTTTATTACTGACGTAATGTTGCCAATCGGATTGCTGAGTACGGTAGAGTGTGAGGCATGCGCGGAGACATTTACGTTCTAAAGAACGGAGTAGGAAGGTCGTGCCGATTCTGGATCAATGTCAATGACCATTCAAGACAGTCCTAACCTGAGGGAGGGGGGGGGGCTTGCCCCCCACCCCTCTCCCCTTCCCCCTTGGGAGAGGGGAGGATCTTTTTCGGGGGTCACCCCCAATCTAACCGGGCGGACTTTTTCGGGGGTCACCCCCCAGACCTAACCGGGCGGTCTTTTTTCGGGGGTCCCCCCAGGCGCGGGCTATTTCGGGGTCGCGAATTTTTTTCGGAGGTCAAGGGTTAACGGGCCTGATTTTTTTGCGAATGTTTTTCGGGAATGACGTCAGAAAGGGTAGGAGTGGAGTGGAGGCCGGTGGATTTTTGTGACGTCACAAAGGTGACAGCAGTATCCTCTCGCGCACGAACCACATACTTTAACAATCTAACCAAGAATGATGGATCAGACGCCTCTCAGACCCCCCATTCTTTCCTGCAGTGGGGGCAACATGTAAATTCACGTTTTGCTGAGTAATCAGTTTGTTGTAATGTTATACCCCTTTGGCATCAGGGAATCTCGGCACGTGGTAAACTCCGCATTTTTTGCAACCGAGCACAGCAAACACATCCGGTGAAATATTATACCAAAAATTCTTTTAAGACGAAGAAATAAGTTTGCTGAGTAATCAATTTGGTAATTATATAGAAAAGGTCTGCCTACTCCGATTTTGATGAAATTTTAATATGTTATAGATTTCAATATTTTGAACAACTTTTCCAATAAAGGGGGGCGCTTTTAGTTTTCGAGATATTTGCAAAAAACAATCGCGAATGCTGTATTGAATTTTTCTTATTCCTGCACGCTCCGCGACAACGTAAGCCTGTCCCTAACCCAAACCTAACCCAGACCTAGATAGATAGATAGATAGACATGTTACTGCTGGGGAAGGGTGGCCGTGCCGCCCTTTGCTTCCATAAGGCACACCGGATCTTTAATCACTAGTATCACAATTGGCGCTACTGGCACTCGGCCCTTTCGGGTTGCGTTTATCCTTCGTTTTTCGGTCACGTCTCTGTTTTATATGGCCCGGGCCTCTTTCAGAGTCGTTGACATACTAGACGGGACGGTCATCATTGATGAGACGGCCATACTACCTAAATTATTCGAGTTTTTGAACTGTTTAGGGCTCGGTGCGAACGTCGGGCCATCTCACCTTCATACCTGCAGGGTGTCTCGCCTGCCCATTTAGACTCACCCCACTTCACCATATTTACATGTTGAGTGCATCAAGTTTTTGTTTCCCGTCCCTATTCTATTTCCAGATATTCCAGAAATTTAACCTCTCCCCTTCCCTGAGACCCCTGGGTTAGATCTCAACCTATTCTGTGATTCTACAGGGGGCTACAAGAAACAAGGGAACCGCGAGTTATTTGTTCATTGGGATGAAGCTAGCCTGCAAACTTCAGATCCGATCCGACTTCATCGAAATCTCGACCGAGCCGAGATATCAATTCCATCCGGTCTTCACCTGCCGAAAACCTACGACGCGATAGGGTTGAAGAGGGATCGTTCACCGACTTTACCGAAATTTGTCTCCCTAGAGATCCAATATCGGTTTCATCGGGTTCTCCCTCTTGTGGTGGGCTTGACGCATTCTAGTAAATATAGCTGATTGTTTGGATGTGACCACCATTCTCGGTTAACGGTCGGCGTTCAACAAGTAGTTCCGTCCGCCAGACTTTCACCTTAAAGGTTTTTTTTTTTTCTTTTAACGTTACTGCATAGTTTTACGTAGGCCTTATCGAAGAGAGGGTTGGTTGTTTATAATCTATTAGAATGTCTCTCTTTCTCTCGTCTCTTTGTTTGCCTCTTTTCGAGGCACATTTCATTTGCTTCAGTTTAGATGGCGGTGTCAGTCTGTTTTGCCATTGATCTTTTAACTCATACCTAGTTTCGGCACACATCTATGTTTCACATACAATCTGTCTCCCATACAATCGCAATCTCTTTACATGAACATCCATTACATTGTATGGTAACGCTTTGGTGAATACATCCACCACATTATCACCAGAAGACACATACCTCAGCTTTATCAAACCTTCCTCACATTTTTCTCGAGTAATATGGTACGCAATATCTATGTGTTTTGACTTCGACCTCTCTACTCTATTCAATGTGAAGTCGATAGCTGATCTATTATCACATCTAATAATATATGGTTCACGCGGTATATTAACATTAATCAGTCGCTGTAACTCTTTATACATCATGTTCATCCATATCGCTTCTTTCACAGCACATTCCAACGCTATACAGGGTGTCCCAAAATGTCTTAAGAATCTCGAAATGGGAGGTTCCTGAGGTCATTTCAAGCGCCATTTTCCTTTTCAAAAATGTTGTCCGAGGCTTCGTTTGGGAGTTATTAACGAAAAACACGGACCAATGAGAGCGCTCCCTGTCGCTCGTTGGCACGGTCAGCGCGGCGAGCCGGGGGGGAAGATAGTGTTGTCGGTACGGCGCGATGTAGTAAGAAGTAGCAGTTTCTCGATTATGTCCCGATTTCGATGAGCTTTGGATATGTTGTTAAGACAATGATTCTGAACAACATTTCCCTTTAGACTTTTTGCCTCGAGGCTTTAGTTTACGAGATATTTGTAAAAACTTGTAATTGAAAATCGATCGATGTTCATACTACTATCTCCTCTCCGATTTCGATGAGCTTTGGATATGTTGTCAAGACCACGATTGAATAACCATTGTTGTATAACCATATCAAACTTATTTGAAGGTCATTGAAATCGGTGAGGATCCACATAATCTTTACCCGACTTATGGCAACTTTACCCGAACGAGAGAAGAAGCAGAAACTGATTAAATTAAAAACTCACTTATTCAGCCGTAAATCCATTTGCTGCTTCGAAATGTGTGTCACTGGGTCATTCGGTGACGAACTGCACAGATGTCTTCAGGTGTACGACAGTACCGAAAGCTAAAGGCCGTACGGTCAGGTCAACGAACTGCACAGCTGGTGGTAAAACGACAACCGAAGGGATGCGCGGTCAAGTAAACGATCCTGGCTTTCACCTTCACTTTATAAACGATAAATAAATCGTATGTTTCACACAGATGCCACGAAATTTTTACACACTCACGATCACTGTTCACATTTGTCAACACATAACTATGCACTATGCACTAATAATATTTGCAATATCTTTTGCATTGCAGCACAAATCACAATAAATGTCCTTTTCCCCAGAAACAGGTACAAATCCAGGTGCGCATAGCGGGTATACGGTGTTGTCCCTCCCGTTCGTTGTCCATAAATTAGTATTGTGGTCAGGCCGGGAACTGCAGCACTGGTGGTAGGTGTCAGGTACGCGATCGCAGAAAAATCCAAGGGGCACACTCCACAAAGAATGATGTTGAAGACTGACTGCAGTTTTCGGAAGATGCTTCGACCACCCCCAAATAACCCCACCACGAAGCAAAACTGAGCTGGAGGAAAAGTTCAAAACACAACACGTGTTTTGCAGACATAGAAAGTAAGAATCTGCGTGCATTGTCACTCTTGCCTTTCCTCCGGGACAAAAAACAGAGATCCACGTCTCCATGGGGTTGTGCCATAAATCGAAACTGGGCAGTTACACGAAGGTCTTCACAGAGTACGGGGACGGAAAGATTTCCTTCCGCACGTGTCGTATTTGGGCACCTCTTTCTAAGCTGTGCAATTAAGCCATAAAAAACTTTCGGCGGGCGCCGCTTGACCCTTGCTGAGGCAGTCACGGTTCAGGAGAAGATTTGGCGCCCGCCGGAAGTTTTTTGTTCCGGAGGAAAGGCAAGAGTGACAATGCACGCAGATTCTTACTTTCTATGTCTGCAAAACACGTGTTGTGTTTTGAACTTTTCCTCCAGCTCAGTTTTGCTTCGTGGTGGGGTTATTTGGGGGTGGTCGAAGCATCTTCCGAAAACTGCAGTCAGTCTTCAACATCATTCTTTGTGGAGTGTGCCCCTTGGATTTTTCTGCGATCGCGTACCTGCCACCAATCACCAGTGCTGCAATTCCCGGCCTGACCACAGGACTAATTTATGGACAACGAACGGGAGGGACAACACCGTATACCCGCTATGCGCACCTGGATTTCTACCTGTTTCTGGGGAAAAGGACATTTATTGTGATTTGTGCTGCAATGCAAAAGATATTGCAAATATTATTAGTGCATAGTGCATAGTTATGTGTTGACAAATGTGAACAGTGATCGTGAGTGTGTAAAAATTTCGTGGCATCTGTGTGAAACATACGATTTATTTATCGTTTATAAAGTGAAAGTGAAAGCCAGGATCGTTTACTTGACCGCGCATCCCTTCGGTTGTCGTTTTACCACCAGCTGTGCAGTTCGTTGACCTGACCGTACGGCCCTTAGCTTTCGGTACTGTCGTACACCTGAAGACATCTGTGCAGTTCGTCACCGAATGACCCAGTGACACACATTTCGAAGCAGCAAATGGATTTACGGCTGAATAAGTGAGTTTTTAATTTAATCAGTTTCTGCTTCTTCTCTCGTTCGGGTAAAGTTGCCATAAGTCGGGTAAAGATTATGTGGATCCTCACCGATTTCAATGACCTTCAAATAAGTTTGATATGGTTATACAACAATGGTTATTCAATCGTGGTCTTGACAACATATCCAAAGCTCATCGAAATCGGAGAGGAGATAGTAGTATGAACATCGATAGATTTTCAATTACAAGTTTTTACAAATATCTCGAAAACTAAAGCCTCGAGGCAAAAAGTCTAAAGGGAAATGTTGTTCAGAATCATTGTCTTAACAACATATCCAAAGCTCATCGAAATCGGGACATAATCGAGAAACTGCTACTTCTTACTACATCGCGCCGTACCGACAACACTATCTTCCCCCTCGGCTCGCCGCGCTGACCGTGCCACCGAGCGACAGGGAGCGCTCTCATTGGTCCGTGTTTTTCGTTAATAACTCCCAAACGAAGTCTCGGACAACATTTTTCAAAAGGAAAATGGCGCTTGAAATGACCTCAGGAACCTCCCATTTCGAGATTCTTAAGACATTTTGGGACACCCTGTATATTCCGCCTCCATGGTGGACGTGGATATGGATCTTTGTTTGTTTGTCTTCCAAGAAATCGGATTTCCTCCTAGATAAGCTACCATTCCGCTGTACGAATGTCTGTCGTCTATGTCGGTTGCCCAATCCGCATTGCTAAATATTTCTATTTCTGATTTCTTGACTATATATTAGACTTCTCTCCTTTGTAGTGAACAAATATCTCAACACCCTTTTCGCTTGCATCCAGTGCATTTTACCTGGATCCGATGCAAACTGTGCTAATTTCGATACCGCGAACATTATATCTGATCGAGTCGCTAACGCTATGTACATTAGTGATCCTACCAGTCGTCTATATGGCACATTTTTCATCTCCTCTTTCAATTTCACTCGATGGGCTATCCTGCGTCGACAATTTTATACCCGCCTCAATTGGCGTTTTTGTACTTTTACATTCTATCATATTGTAGGGTAACTGCACCAGTGAATGAAAAATATGTGAATTATAGGAATCTCATATATGCCAAATGGCTCCCTATACTTCATTTGTCAAAAATAAATGAACACAAATAAAATGAAATTATTATTATTTGTCTTTATTAAACGTTAAATAAAAAATATAAAAAATACCAGTCAATGAACACCTACATTCTAGTAATTGAACAATGATGGTCCAATGAATGAACAAAATTACTAAACAATATTCTCCTATTTATTTAACTCTTTAATCACAAAAAATCCCCTAGAATTAATTTTCTTTGGCTCCGTTATCTTTGTTAAAACATCCTGTCTCTTGTACCAAACCGTATCTGGAATCTCTGGCCATTTCCATACCTTTCCTTTTTCACATTCTACCATTGTTGTCACTTCATACTCTTCGTCTTCTTCATCGATTATTTTGCCAGGAAAGTATTTTTTGTCGTATCTCACAATAACGAAATCATTTACTTCGTATTGGGTTTGATTTTTCGGATTCTGAATTTTTTTGTCTTCCTGAGTTTCGTGATCTTCGCTGTCAGATTTTTCAGAATCACTTTCTTTAGAACTGGAATTAGGACTAATATTATAGGAAATATTCTCTTTTCTCTGTTTCTTTTTCGGTAATGTCAACCGTGCTTTCTTTTTCTCTTCCGCTTTTCTTTTTCTGCATTGTTTTCTTTCCTCTTTTAATATAATCTGGTCAGTCTTTTTTTCTCTTTTTCGTTATGATATTCTTTCCATTCTCTAGAAACCAAAGCGAAAGGCATTAAGTTTTTAACTTTTTTGCTATTTTTTTTCTGTTCAATCTTTGGCCAATGCAAGTGTTAATGTTATATCTGACAAAATGTTTATTTTCACTTCTCTTCTTCCAGAGTCTTGTAATATATCACTTTTAGGGTCATTAATACTGCTACTATTCTTAATATCACAATTGGTCGGAACAGTATCACAGTCAGTTTTTAAAAATCTATCTGGTAGTGTATTGCTGTCATCGCCAGTCTTAAGATTACATATATCACTATCTTTAAATTGTCCAGGGGAACTCTTTTTTTTCTCCAAGTCATTTTCTTGGTTAATTAGAGCTTCTTTATCTATGTCTGTAGTTCGAAAGGGAGTGTACTCTGCTATTTTAGAACAATTTCCATCTGACAGTGTATCTTCTCGCAAATCATCATCCATCTTTGAATTAGGTGTAATAATTTGTGTAATATTTGTGACAATTGTAGAAATACTGTTTTTAGTCTCGAGATAATTTTTTTGTTTAATTGAATCTTCTGTTCTGCAAATGAACAGGCTATTTATGTCTTCCAAATTGAAAATATCACTATGTACTGTATCTTGCAAATTGCCATCATCATGAATTTTCACGTTAAGAGTATTATTTTCTTTGAGTATTTCAGTTTCTCTCTTCAAGTTGTTGTTTTCTTCGGTCAAAACTTCCTTATCCATCTGTATATTGTCCAATGGGGGATTGTCGAGGTAATCCCTATTTTCTGGAAACAAGATCAAATCATCAAATTCAATTGGCAATCCATCTATTGAATTCGTTAATGGTACAGGGTCTTCCTCGACATTTTCATTATGATCTTCATCACCAGTTACAGTCAGGTTTTCATCTTTGCATCTTTGGTAAATTTGGTAAATTTCGGAGTTTTTGTCAATAACTTGATCCTTGCAATAATAATTTAGAACTTTTAACGTTGCTTGTAAATCATGTGATGTACGTTTTTCATGTTGTTGTTGTTGCTCTGTAAATATTTCATTTCGTCGAAAGGATATCGTTTTATTGTAGTTTACCGCATCTGGATCTAATGGATATAATTCGCAACATCTAAAGCCATTCTTGATGGTATTTTCATTTATTGCTTCATCGAAAGCTTTTTGGAATAGAGGAGCAAAAGTAGATTTCGTTATGTATTTGTTAATTGTTTGTTTATGATTTTGAACTACCTGCTTCCACGCAGTTTTAAGAGGTTTGCAGATAGTGACGTCGCATGGTTGGATGATATGAGTCGCATTGGGCGGTAAACAGGGGTCCAAAAACAGGAGAACTGGAAATTTTATGTTATTTTCCAATAACCAAGGGTAAAAACAGTTGGTTATGTATTCATAAAAAGTTTCGGATACCATCCAACCTGAATCCGATCTTCCAATGAAATAGGAGTCCGGTATGGAAAACGCTACATCCCGAGGCACTCTTTTGTAAGGCACAATTATCATCGGAGGCACTATTATACCAACTGCCGAAAAATTGCATAGGACAGTCATGCTTTCCTTTTCAGGGCCACTACTTACAACATAGAAGTCTTTGTAATTTTTCGGTCCTAACAGTTTACCAGTCTTAGGACAAAACTGCATGCCAGTCTCATCAGCATTGTATATCCTAGTCGGGTCAGAAGCAATCTCTTCGAGATCTTCTTTGCGAAGATATTCTCTCAAATTCTTAAACCAATACCTAATTGTTTCTTCGGTAACTGCTGCTCGAGCTTTCGAAATAATTTCCGTATTCCGTTCCACTATAGATGGTCTTCTTTTTAAAAACAACTTCAACCATTTTCTGCCAGGTTTGTCATCATGGAACAAATTTTCACGATGGCTAGCCTTAAGAATGTTTTGCACTGCTAGCTGAACTTCGTCGTGGTGCATGGGGAAACCTAATTTGGCTTTTGCGATAATCCAATCTTCTAATCTTTTTTCCTCAGTTTCAGATAATATAGGTGGAGGTCCCATTTTTCGTTCCAGTGGCACAATATTTCTGATTTTATTGTTAAGTGTTGCTTTGGGAATTCCGTATTTTTTTGATGCGGCATTCTGACTGATTTTACCACTTCTACACTCCGGGACAAAAAGATAGCACACCTTAAAATTAACGTAATATTTATTTATTGAACATTACAACCAAGGTTTCATTTTTACACATTCTTGCAAAATATCTCTATAAACAGACACAAATGAAATTGAATTTAATTTCGCCAGTCTATACAATTTTATTTAAACAAAAAGAATTTTTAAGGAAATATGGTGTGACAAAATGATAGCACATTTAACTTAAAATTATGTATAACAGTAAATCAACGAATGATAAGTAATGCTTAATATTTTGTGGCTCCTCCTTTACATTTAAAAACAGCCATCATTCTCTTTGGCAAAGATTTATAGAGTTTTTTAATGGTTTTTTGCTCTAATTGCTCCCACTCATCTTCAATACATTTTTTTAATTCGGCAATATTCCCAAATTGTCTGCCATTTCTATATACAGCTCGGGCAATATTTCCCCAACAATTTTCAATAATGTTGAGGTCGGGTGATCTTGCTGGCCAATCTAAAACGCCAATTTTTTCTCGAGAAAAGTACTCTTTTACTACTTTTGCAGTGTGTACTGCGGCATTATCCTGCTGAAAAGTATGTAATTTCATCAATGGCCAACTTTAGCTCGTCTTCTGAATAACGAAATCTGATATATTGTTTTTTCTTGGACATCTATATTAGAAAAAATAAGAAAATTATTAAGTACTGAGGTAGGCATTATAACTTATAATTAGTAAAAAGTGCTGTTCATTTACTTATTACTTATTAATGGCTGTATGCCAGTGAATGAACACGACTAAAACCCCCCGTTCATTTACTGGAAAGGTGCATCAAATACGTATTCTGAGGTTAAATCTGGTTCCAGTGAACAATTCTACACAAGTTTAGTGTACTCTTGAATAATATGTACGGTGCTGCCATAAAACCCAGTGAATGAAATATTCATTTTATAGCTATTTTTGTGATTTATATTCAATATTTAAACCCTCGTACATCTATATTGTTAGTAACTTTTACCTCATGTGTAAAAGAAAAGTATAAAAACTCATGTGTAAAAGAAAAGGTCGTGTATACATACCTTACTAGTTTTAGCTCTGTTGCACACACTCAACGGCACTTGGTGGAAATAGGCCATCTTATAAACTAATGGTCACGTGACCAATATAAACCAATAGGAATACAGCTACGAAAAAGAGTCATATATTCAATTGGCCCAAGAGTCATTATCGCTAGTATGCCGTGCGGCTTACAATTTGTTGAAATATACAAAAGCGTTCATTTACTGGTGCCCGTTTATTCACTGGTGCAGTTACCCTACTCATTTAATAGTTTCTGTATGTATAACTCTTGTGACAGCTTCATAGTGTGATTAGTATACGTAATACTTATCCCTAATAAATAAGACGCTATTCCTAAATCTCTTATTTCATATTGCGACATTAATAATACTTTGACTTGTTTTACTTTATCTACATTTTTACTGAATAACACTATATCATCGACATAAATAGTTAACATGAGATCGAAATCATATAAGTACACGCAGTTATTGATTTTTAATCTTTGGAATCCGTTTTTAACTAGGAACATATCAATTGCATCATTCCAATTCCGGCCCGACTGTTTTAATCCGTAAATTGGTCTTTTCAGTTTTGTTACCTTTAATAACAAATCCTGGTGGTAACTTCATATATATTTTCTCAGTCAGTTCTCCATACAAGTATGCACATTTAACATCTAAATGATGTGCCTGCCTTCGCACATTGACATTGCCAATAGTAATCTAATAGTCGACATGTTGGCAACTGGAGCATATGATTCAAAATAATCTATATTTTTTTTTTGACCATACCCCTGCGCTACTAATCTCGCTTTGTATCTGATAACCCTGCCAATGGGATCCGTCTTAACTTTGTAGACCCATTTGCTACCGATACATGACATACTTTCGACTTTATTTACAACCTCCCACGTATTTCTACTTTCCAAGCTTTGTAACTCCTCATCCATTGCCATTTTCCATTGCTCGGATTGAGGTAACGACATCGCTTGCTCGAATGTTGTAGGTTCTATTATCTCAGCTAAATTAATCTCAATATTTTTGGGTTTACCTTTACAACCCCAAGGATTTCTAATAACCTTCCCCCGTCTTGGTTTGCTATTTATATTTTGTAGTATTTGTGTGTCTCGCGGACGACTAACCTCGCTATCTATATTTGCTTCTACATTATCGTTTCCTAAATTCGGCGTCTCCTCTACTAGTATGCTACTTGTTGCTTTATCTAATTTCACTTCTTCCCTCTTAATTTCTATTTCATCTGCTACATCAATAGCTCTATCTTCGTTGTCAGATGGTATTTCATACGTTTCTTTCCTATAAATATACTCAAATCCGCATACTTCTTCGACAAATTCTACGTGTTTACTGTGGACAATATCGTCCTTCGAAGGATCAAACTTTGTCATGTTTGTCATGTCCCGAGAGATGTACATACGCCAAACATCCGTACGTTTTTATATGTTTCACGCTTGGTCTGTTTCCAGTCCACATACATTCCGGGACGTTATCGCCGATTGCCGAATACATAACCCTATTTTTAATATAACATGCAGTAAGCAACGCTTCTGCCCAAAATCTTTCTGGTAATTTTGCTGTCTTTAGCATTGCACGCACAAGATTCAGTAGAGTTCTGTTAACCCTTTCGGCTACACCGTTCATCTGTGGTGTATACGCATTTGTACGTTCGTGTCTTATGCCTAACTTATCAAATACTGTGTCTAATTCCTTATTGCAAAATTCTAATCCGTTATCAGTCCTTATTCTCTTTATTTTTCTACTCTGTTCTCTTTCTACTCTAGCTATATATTTCTGTATGAAGCCAGATACTTCATCTCTACTCTTTAAACAATATATTGTTGTTTTTCTAGAGTAGTCATCAGTGAGGGTGAGAAAATATTTTGAACCGCCCATTGAGTAACGGTCCACATAAACCTGAATGAATTAGATCTAATACTGCTTTTGTTTGTCTACCTCCCATGCTCTTACATGGAGCTTTCACAGATTTACCTACGCTACATCCATTACAATGAATATGCTTTATATTTATATTTTCTAAGCCTCTAACTAAGTTTTTACTTGATATTTCCTGGATATTTCTAGTACTTATGTGGCAAAATCGTTGATGCCATTTCTCACTGTCATCTAATTTATCGTTTTTCACAATATGAGTTTCTATTTGACCTGACCTGCTTTTGATTACACTAGCTCTAACAATATATAATTCATTTTTACAAAACGCTTCCCCCACTATCGTTTTGGTTCTCTTATCTAAGATACTTAATCTATCATTATCAAACGTTTATTATTAAACGATTCTGCTTACTTTCTATTTGTGATACCGACAATAAATTTCTTCTTACATTAGGAACATGGTATACGTTGTGCAAAGTTATATCAAAAGTGTCATTGTTTACATAAGTCTCTATATTAATGTCACCGATTCCTACCGCCTTTAAATTGTCTAACGCACTGTTATCTGCTGAATAAATTGTTTCATTCACAATGGATTTATAGTTTACAAACCAGTCTCTATGCTTACAAATGTGGTGAGTTGCACCACTAACTATCAACCACGAGTCATCTAATTGGACATTATTTAATTCTAATAAAAACATGTCTTTACGCTTGTATTGCTTATCATTAGACGTACCCTGTTTCCACTTTGTCGTTGCACTTTGTGTCCTTGTTTTACAATAATGCGCAATGTGTCCCTGTTTACCACACTTGAAACATTTCCTTTCCTCCTTTTTATGTTCCCTCTGTTGATTATACGCTTCTCTGTTTTGATGAGACGCTTCTCTGGTTTGATAATGCGCTTCTCTGCTTTGGTGATGCGCTTCTTTTCTTTCTTCAGAGCTGCTACTCTCCTTCGCTGCTCTCCTGTCGAACTCGTTCAGCAATATCCCTTTTATTTCTGCTGACTTGAACTTTTCGTCATCAAGGTTCGCCAATGCCATGATAATTCATTTGTTTCTTGAGTTGTAATATTCTAGGCCTTGATTTTGGTTCAAATACCTTTGTTAGTGCATCCCATGCTTCAGATGCTTTTGTATAGTCCATGATGTGTATTTAGTGTTCCGGCTCAATACTTAGTGCAATTGTGGCTAATGCTTTGTCTTCTTTACGTCTGAACATTGCCTTTGCTTCGTTATTTTCGATCGGTTCAACAGCTTCACCGTTCACGTGTTGCCACAATTCACGTTGCACTAAAGCCATTTTCACATTAAACTTCCATGATCGGTAATTGTTGCCATTCAATTTATCTATCCGATCAGTTGATATTAAAGTAGCCATTTTTCCTTTATTTATTTATTAAGCTTACTTCTTTATAATCTTTGGAACCCGCGGTTATTCTCACATAACCTCACTTTCAAATGTACTTTCAAATAACCTTGTTGGATTATGAAATACATATAAAAGTTTATTAATAAAGAATACTAAAGTACTACATGCGAACAAACACGCGGACCGCACGAAGGCATTTTCTGTGGTGACCCATCGCTTCCGCGCATTCTGTTAAACGCTTCTGCGGATACTCGGCGGCGCACGATCGCATACTACAGGATGTGTGGCAAACTTCCTTCAGTTTCCCTCCATTTGTTGTCTTTTTTTGACCGAGACCATCTATCGACTTGTAGATCAAAGATTGACATGGATATTCCTATCATAGGTTGTGGACCTTCTGGCGGAGAATCGGAGGCCAAATTAGCCAGCCTGTCCGCTTTTTCGTTTCCCATAAATCTAGAGTGGGCTGGAATCCATGTGATTTTAACGTTCCTCACTGTCCTGCAGAGATAGTTTAATGTTTCGTGTGTTTCCCAGAGTAATTTGGATCTGCTTTCCATTTGCTGTAGGCTTTTTATCGTAGCCTGGCTGTCCGAACAGATAGTGATTGCTCTGCAGTTACCATTTTGTTTTTTTATTTCCCTGGCGCACATTTGTACGGCCAGCATTTCCGCTTGGAATACTGTGGGCTCCCGTTAGGTTGTTTTTCCTGGATCCGTCCGTATACCAGAGTTCCGTGTTTTTTAGATCATCGGGCATGCCTTTTTCCCAGTCTTTCCTTTTTTTTATTTCCGTTTTATATAACTTGTGATCCAGATATCTTTTCTGGTCACTATCTTTTGGCATTTGAGTTAAGTTTTTAATTTCCTCATTTCCTTCCATTTCAATAACGTTTGAGTGGCCAAAGCCCAGCTCGTTCCATTTCTTCCAGCTTTTTAATCTATAAGCTGTTTTCAGTGCCAGTTCCTTAATTCTGATGTCCAGAGGACATGTGTTCGTGATCGCTTCCATTGCTCTACTAGGTGTGTTCCTGACGCATCCTAATATCTTTCTGTTTGCCACGCTTTGTAATATGTCTAATTTAGTTTTTACAGTAGCCAGATTGGCTGCTTGCCACCATATGGCGGCTCCGTAGGTAACCCTTGGTACCATGATCGCCTCATATATCCATTTCGTTATTTTTGGGCTCAATCCCCATGTTGGCCCTACCGCTCTACTCAACATCATGAGATTTTTCTTCGCTAGGTTTATTTTGATGAAAACGTGTTGTCTCCATGTCAGTTTCCTGTTCAAAGTTATGCCAAGATATTTGACATTGTCTTTAAGTGGTAGTGACTTACCCATGTACGTCAGGCCACTGTCTGCAGGGTATATTCTGGCCCATGTAAATTCTATTACCTCGGTCTTCTCGGGATTTACTGATAATCCCACCGATTTGCACCATATTTCTGTGATATTCAGTGCCAGTTGTAACGTATCCATGCATTTGTCTTTGCTGTTGCTTCTGCTTACGATTGCCACATCGTCCGCATAGGCTATTATTTCTGCGCCTGTTTCTTTCAGTTCCCATAGTAGAGAATCTAACGCCATGCACCATAATAAAGGTGATAGGATTCCTCCTTGCGGGGTACCTCTTTTTACGGTTTCCGTTACCGCTACCTCACCTCTACATGCTTGCAATCTTCTGTTGCCAAGCATGTTACCAATCCATTTTCTTATGTTTCCTTCTACACCGAAGTCTTCTAGTGCTTGTTCAATTGTTTCTATCGGTGTCATGTTGAATGCGCCTTCAATGTCCATGAAGCATGCCATTACATGCTCTTTCTGTTTCCTTGCCATTTCCACTTCACAGATTATTCTTTGAAGTGCCACTTCTGTTGAGTGACCAGTCCTGTAGGCGTGTTGCCCGGGGAATAGGTCTCTTTGCTTTAGTGTTACTGTCTTGATATGTCGATCGATTAATCTCAGGGCAGTTTTTAATAGGAATGACGTCAGACATATTAGTCTGTACGCCTTTGCCTCTGCGTAGTCTTTCTTACCTGGTTTGGGCAGAAAGACCACTTTTGTGCAGGTCCATACTTTAGGTATATGACCAGTCGCTATGCTGGCTTTAATAAGGTTTGTCATAGCTTGTTTATAGTGTTTTAGAGTAATTCTTAGTATTTTCGGGCTTAATTCATCCAACCCTGGTGCTTTGTTTGGTTTGAATGACTTAATTGCCCATTCTACTTTCGTTGGATTGGCTATTTGATTAGCCTGTCCCCAGTTTGGTCTCATATTGTTTCCTTCCGTTACTGGCAGTTCTTGATTTGGGTCGAATCCAGGAAAGTGCGTCACCAGCAGCTGTTCCAATATTTCATCGTTAACATGTAGTATTTGATTTTCTCTCTTTATTGCTCATTGCAGCCCCTCCGCACTTCAGGAGCACTTCTGTCAATCTGGCTGCTATGGGCATTTTGTTTATTGATTTTGTAAATTTCTTCCAGCTATTTAACTTGCTTTCCATTATTTCCTTGCGCAATTTCGCTCTCTCTGTTTTGTAACTTTCTCATGTGTGGGCATTTCCCTAACCCAGACCTAACCCTAACTAATTCTGATTGCATGATTTTTCCATTTCTAGTTCAAATTTGTATGAAGGCTATATAGAATGCAAAAACTATGCGATCAGAATTAGTTAGTGTTAGTTGGTGGGGGGCGGAGAGGGCCGGCCCGACCACGCATGCGAAAATTACGAAGTACTCATTCAAAATTGAAAGCTCACCCTATATAGAGTGACACTCTGTTCTGATCCCCACAACGTGTTTACAAACAAAAAATAAACAGATACGGCCCCGTAAGAGGTTTACGTTGCCGCGGAGCATGCAGGAATACGAAAAATTCAATACAGTATTAGCGATAGTCTTTTGCAAATATCTCGAAAACTAAAAGCGACCCCCCTATATTGGAAAAGGAAAAAGTTGTTCAAAATGTCGAAATCTGTAACATATTAAAATTTCATCAAAATCGGAGTAGGCAGACCTTTTCTATATAATTACCATCAATTTTTTTTTGTAATGATATATCCTTTTGAAAAATTCTTTTATGAAGTAAGGAAAAAACTTTATTAAATAATATACTTTATTCAAGACATTGTTCTTTGGGAGTGACGGTGTGGAGTGCTGTGAAATACTCATTATTTCTTATTGTTACTTATTTTCATTGTTACATCTATCTTTTTTTAGCATTACATCTAAGCCTAAAGCTAACAATTCAGTGTCGATCAACGAATTGCGGTCAAAATCGTCATGTTTCGCAATGGCTGTTGCAAAATCATCGGTAACATTATATATTATTTCCATAAATTTACAATATTTAGTTTGTACGGAATATAGGTTCTCAGATAGCCAAGAGTACATGTGATCGATACAAAATTCTAAATCAAACAATCTTCGCATCGTTTTCTGAGCAATCTGTATGCACTTACTTGAATTTGATAATTTTGCAAGCTTTAGATCATCGTTTAGTTGACAGAATTCTACAGTTATATCACCAACATGCACCGCATCCCCTGAGCAGGTAATGTTCCGCAGAATGTCTTCTCTCTTTCGTAGAACATCTTTCCAGGTAACCATGGGCAATTGAATTTCATTGCCGTGATTGTCTCCTATAACCAACTCGACGTGACAGCAACCACCAATTCGGACTCTAATGTCAAGGTATTTGTAGAATGTATTCGTCAAGGGATACCCAATATACGCACCGAACGCGTGATCCTCTGTTCCGAATTATCAACGCTGATAAGAAAAGAAACAATTATGAAAAGCATTATTCGGCGGTTGCTGGAGTACTTACTGTGTGCGTAATTGCTGGGGGCTGAACTCATTATTCTCTTGCGCGAACCACATACTTTAACGATATAACGAACAATGGTGGATCAGACGCCTCTCAGACACCCCCCCCCCCATTCTTCCCATTTTGAAAAGTGTAAACACAGCAAGGAATCTCGGCACGTGGCAAACATAACCGGTGAAATATGATACCAAAAATTCTTTTAAGACGAAAAAATAAGTTTGCTGAGTAATCAATTTTTTTATAATGTTATACCGCAAACTGCGCATTTTGCCGGCAATATAGCAAATACATAGGGTGAAATATTATACCATTTTAAGAAATAAGGAAAGACTTTATTAAATAATATACTTTATTCAAAATATGGTTCTTGATGATCATTATATATTTTACACAGTTTAAATACATTTTCGACGGCACCTACGCCAGTATGGAATGCACATCTATGCAGCTCCTTTTGCAACATCGACAATCTTGGAACATCCTCTAGATCCACATCAAGATTTTTTCTTTTCCAATCCCTTGACAATGACCTGCTGCGTATTTTACAGGGCTAGTTTCAAACAGCTTCCAGCTTTTTTGTATGGAACATATCCGTCCATCCACCCGATTCCATGATGTTTTCTCGTTAGCCATCGAACCTGACGTGCTTCAGTAGCAGCGAGTCGGTGGAACCCAAATGGTGCCTCGAATATCCAGTGCAATAGTTTATTTCCATCCATTCAATGAATTCGTTTGACTCGATCTTCAAGCCTTGTAGATCGACAAATGTTACATGAGCCATCGCCGCTTGTTAAAGTATTCTGCGCACTACGTTGGTCAACGGGCTGTACTCAACTATACGATCATGTATAAATCAAGCAGTATACAGCTGTGTTGACTGACACATTATCTCTGCATTCGAAATCTATGCGGACATCAATGGTTGCACTTTTAACAGACTCGTTTTGACGAGAGCAGTCTATGACCACAAATGGGCCACGCGATAAGAACTCTAATTCGTCCAATAGTGGCTCACTGTATCGATCACCATAATATGAGTTTTGAAATTTTGCGTACATATCGTAAAGTACTGCATACTTATTTTTATCAAAGTCCAAGTTTAGTTCATCGTATGGGTATGATTCCGAATTTAGGTACAACCGTATGTTTGACAATTTACAATCGCCGAATTGATTAGCAGTCTTATGCAATTTATTCTTCCTATCATTCTGCAATGCGAATATGATGAAGCGAGGTTTCCCCAGTTGTGTTACAGTCTTTATGGCCCACGTATGCATCCTAGTTGTTTGTAAATGCGGATATTCGTATAGATCCCAAGAGCGAAAACTCATAGATATCAGTTGCCCTCTTTCGAGAATGCGTAATAACGACAATTTGGTTACTTCTTCCAGACTGATATGAGGCATTCGCCACTGAACTTTGAATAATTCGAGTTTAGATGTTAAAGTTTCAGGGCCAATCAACACGTTTAGGTCGTTTCGCGATCGAATTAAAACCAGCTCTTGACGCACGTTAATGGTAATCTTGTTATAATCTTCACCGAAGCCAAATAGCATATTGAATGGTATGCAGAAATTGAAGTCTGTGCCATCCAGTTTACGATACCAGCCTGCGGTGGCCAATGCTTTACTTTTTCCGGAGGAGATGGACACGTGTGACACGATGGACAAGCAGTGATCCTATGTTATTAGGTTTCTCAAAATTAATCTTCTAGGAGCAGTATATTTCACTCTTCATCGTATTATTGTTAGCACGTATGACGAGAGGGTATTCAACGTTACCCGAATCATGCATGTCGGGATGTCTTCGCAGTATTTCCCGTTTCAAGTAATTATCGATTGCATCCAGTTCGTAAGATCCTTCGGGAATTACAATTTCTTCGTCATTTTCACCAAAATAAAATTTATTGTTGCGAGCATGGACGTTCAGTATCGTGTTAAAAGTTTCAAAATCCACGAGACCTAGTTCATATTCATGATTACTCAAATCTATTGAGGGTAACTATTGTACTGCGAGCATGCCGCTCTTACCCGTTAACGTCAATGTCAACGACGAAGGTGTCATGTTTATGCGAAAGGGGTAAAGAATGTAATGAAATTGTATGTATCGATAACGTGCATTTATAACTAGTTTTCCTCGAGAAATTTTACGCACAGTTGTCCGCATATACAGGGTGTCACAAAACAACTGCGTAAGCGGGAAATGGGCGGTTCCTGAGATCATTTGAAGCACCATTTTCCTTTTACAAAATGTTATCCGAGACTTCGTTTGGGAGTTACTAACGAAAAACGCGGACCAATCAGAGCGCGAGCTAGACCCGCGATGGCTGGCTTCGTATGGCGCGCCAGGGATCTCTACTTGGAAGAGCGTAGCGGTGCGCCGCGACGATGCATCGAACAAGAGAAGGGGTAGAAATTGAACGTATGGAATTAAAAATTCACCTATTCAGCCGTAAATCCACTTGCTGATTCGAAATTTGTGTCACTGGGCCACTCGGTGACGAACTGTATAGGTATTTAGGTATACGGCATTGTCCCGAACGGTAAGGGACGTACGGTCAGGTCAACGAACTGCACAGCTGGTGATAAAACGACAACCTAAGGGATTTGCGGTCAAGTAAACGATCCGGGCTTTCACCTTCACTTTACAAACGATAAATAAATCGTACGTTTGTCATGCATTTGTAGCAAAAATGAATAGGTGCATTTTAAAACAGTAAAGAGATTAAAATAATTTAAAAACACCAATGTATTATTTTCAATTTGTTCAAATGATTATAGTAAAAATCAAATATCCGTCTGGCCCCTGTCCCTTGAACATCCGCAGTCTAGTGATTAGTTTAAATAGGACTACTAAAAACACACATTCTCTCTACCGCGGCTCGAACTACACTGATTTTACCCAAGATTTTTCTGAAAAGTTTAGGGAGGATATTATGTGTGTCGAAAATACACTCTGTGTAGCGCGCTTACGAAGACGACGGGATGGACAGACGAAAAAAAAAGGATACGAGAGGGATCGCTGTAACACTACAATTTATGGCAATCACATGTTTCGGTTTTTCTGCAGATTGGTACGCAGAGTCGATGGGTTACTGTTCGAAACGTCGTCCGTCCTTTTACCCAGCAAGAGGTAGAAATGTCAGGTACGCGCGGCGTTTTGGGGTCCCTATTGTCCTATACCTCTCTTAAGAAACTTTCTAAAAAAAGGGTAGACGAATAGTTAGTAATAGAGGATACAAGTATAAACATATGAAGAGGGTTTCCTCTGGAGTCATTACCAGAATACATGATGGCTACCAATAATGCGATTGATTGTGTACATTGGGGGTGACCCAAACGAGTTAGTGGATAGAATAAGATTGTTGGTGTCATCGCGAGCTGCTGGACATACAGGTCATGATAACGAAATCGTGTCAATCATAGAGGAGCTCTGAGAAGCGGGTCTGATTATAAATTAAAGACTGTTTTGAACGTGTTCATCAGTTTCACGATGTCAATCAACAAGGTCGGTGTTACTTTGCGAAACGAGTCAAATAAGGATGGTGCAACATTAAAGAATTACGTGCGATGGAGTGCGCTTTGTCTCAATGGCGACGCTTTCGACGCGAGAGACCGAAAGCTTGGAGGTTTAGCATACCCGACGAACGATGCCGATGCAGTGAATAAGGCATGCTTGGACAAGGAAATGGTGCATATTCTGAAAACAATAAATCAATTTGAGGAATACATCTTCAAGGAAACACGTGAAGCAATTTTAAAAATGTTTAATGAAATAGAGAAAAAAATGTGACCACAGGTGTTTGAAGCTGCGGTAACAATCATTGATCGAGCGTATCGCCGGTTTTAATAGCCATTAATATTTAATGAAATAGACTCGGCTTTCAAGTGTCGCATATTAACTGGTGCTATTATCAATTTCAATTACATTGATCCACGCAGCTTCCTCCAGGATGCAAGGAAAATGGTGCTCGAAAAAGTACAGAACGCTTTGGAAAAACATAAGTTTTTAAAAGTGAACATGGTGTTTAATGGTGAATTTGTTGCAAGTGATCAGCGTTCGCGCAAAAGCAGGAGCACAAAGAACTGTGAAATCTTTTACACATCCGATCTCGAAGAGTTGTACGAGCGGTGCTTCGTGGAGCCAATCCTAACATCGTTGGAAGAATTTCGGGAATGGGATAGCGGATGGGCATTGTCACGAATACTCAATCTTACAGTGTGCATCAACAAGTATAACCCAAATAGCGGTGACGCATGCCACAATTAATGTGCAACCCACAAGCAATGCATGCTTTGCGTGGTCAGTGATTGCTGCTCTGTATCCAGTGACAACTAACGCAAACCGCCAAAATTCATACCCGCATTACGCAACTGTATTAAACTTTGAAAACATCGAGTTTCCAGTGTTGTTGAATCAAATTACACGGTTCGAAAAGTTGACCGATATTTCAATCAATGTGTACGGTTTTGAAGAAATCCGGGAGAAGAAAAATATGGCAAAATCGGTCGCATTTTTTCCACTTCGCTTCACTAATCAAAAGAGGAACCGGCACGTCAACTTGCTGTACATACATGGCCCGGTTGGCAGTATGGGGCATTATGTGTGTATTAAAAACATATCCCGACTCGTTGGTGCACAATTGAGCAAAAATGGGCCCAAGAAATACATCTGCGATCGGTAGGTACAACATTTTTACAAAGTATCATGGTATATCATAAAAAAAGGCTTAAAAAATTATGTTTCTGCAGGTGTTTGCATTACTTTCATTCCAACGAAAGATTGCACATCCATGAAAGAGACTGTGCAAAAATGAATGACTGCGCTATCGTGCTACCTAGCGAGGACGATAAATGGCTCTATTTCAACAACAATATCAGGAAAGAACCGCTTCCATTTGTCGTGTACGCCGATCTCGAATGCACTCTGGAGAAGATGGAAGATTGCGGAGAGGTGAAACTTGAATCACATGCATACCAGCATCATAAACTATTTAGTATGTGGGAATTGGAAGGTTTAGAATGAAATCAAGCTAACGTGTAGATTAAAGTAAAAGAAGATATAGTTTATTAGGATCTAACTATGCTAAACTAAACTAAACAAGTCCATGCGATGCTACTCTATACCACACTGTGCAGTTCGACCTGCTCACTTCGACTTTTGGGACCACACTGGCTATTTTCCCTTCGTTAAGGGTCTCGTTGCCAGTCGCACTTTTTCCCCCACAATCTATACCTGAGTGGTAATAGTTTTTCCGCGAAGGTTTGGGACACGGTTCTGCAGGCAATCGCCGCTCGCCTGCAAACCATCTGTGTCCCAAATGGTCGCTATACAAAGTATTTATACCTAAACGTTCTTAAAACCTAACGCGCTCGCTTATTCGAACCCCACACTCGGCCATCCTGCAAGGATATCTGACCTCAGATATCGTATCGTCTATCACAAGTCCCTTCGGTGTCACTACACAGATCATCACTGTCTTCACTCACCCATGGTTTTATATAGTCTACGGCTGTAGAAGTCTGACGTGGCCCTTCATGTTCACCCACTTTTGTAACAATATAACGATCGTTCCGTAGCACTTTTGTTATCTCGTAGGGTCCGAAGTATTTCGATGCGAATTTTAGACCTGGACCCTGTTGAGTTCGTTTAATTGCGACCAGATCACCCTCTCGATATTTTCTACCCTCGGTTCTTCTTTTATTGAAAGATTTCCTATTTTCTTGTTGAATTTTGAGGATATTCTGCCGCGCCTCCTCCCGCAATTCGTCTCGATTTTCCATAAATACATTCTCCCATTCGCACTCGAGCAATTCGACTATCCGAGGATCGTCCCGGAACTTAGGGTCTACCCCAAACAATACTCGAAATGGTGTCATTCGTATGCTTCGACTCGGAGTTGTATTAAAACATCTTTGACATCGGTCCATGTATTTGTACCATTCTTCAGCTTTCGGTGCTGACAGTTTGGCTAATAACGGTATTAGCGTACGATTCACCCTCTCGACTTGACCGTTGGCCCGCGGCGTGCCTGTAGTGGTTAACACGTGTTCTATACGCTCGTCTTTACAATATTCTTCAAACGCAATCGATGTGAACGCGGCACCTCTGTCCGATATAATTCTTCGAGGATTTCCGACGAGAATTGCTTGTTTCTTAAGATGGGTTATAACTTCTGCCGCATTACAACTTTTCGTGGCGTAAAGCCACACAAACTTCGAAAACGCATCTATAACAACAAAAATGTAGTGGTATTTTTTCTTCGTCGACGGGAGCGGCCCTAAATGGTCCACATGGAAAGTATCTAACGGTACTTCGCCTTTGTTTATAGAAAATAAAAATCCCTCTTGTCTACCTTGCTTTCTTTCTGCAAGTATGCAATCAACGCAATTCCGCAGTACCTTGTCTATTTTTTCCCTCATATTCCGAAACCAATAGTCCTTTTTTAACAATGCCTCGGTTTTTCCGGACGCGAAGTGACCGTTTTCATGAACGCGTTTTATGACTTGGGTCCGCATTGACTTTGGCACTAAAAGGCGTATATCCCCGTCGATTTCCTTAAATAAGATGCCACCCCTTATCGTAAAACCCTCGGCCTGTCCTGACCCTACCAATTCGAACATCTTTTGGATACCTGGGTCCTTCTGCTGTGCTTTTCTTAGCCTAGTAATTATGCTATTTTCGCTCTCGCCTACCAGCATGCACAATGGAAGCGGGTTTCGGCTCAAGGCATCCACATGCATAAGGTTTTTACCTGGACGGTGTTCTATGGTGTACTGAAACTCCTCCAGTAACAATGCCCATCGCGCGACACGGACGCACAAATCCTTCTTTCGCATTGTTAAAGCGAACGCTCGGCAATCGGTAATTATTTTAAAAGGTATCCCCAAGAGGTAGACGCGAAATTTCTTTAGGGATTTTATGATTGCCAGAACTTCCAACTCATAACTCGCGTAACGCTCTTCCGCTGGCGTTGTTTTGCCACTCGCAAAATATATTGGGTGTAATCTACCATCGCAATCATTTTTTTGAAACAATATTGCTCCGTATCCTATTTTAGATGCGTCCGTATGTAATTCAGTTTCTGCGCCGATTTTATATAATTTTAATACCGGTTTACTAGCTAGGGCGATTTTTAACTCCTCGAACGCATGCTCCTCTTCACTACCGAATTGAAATTTCGCATCTGATTTCAATAAATTTGAAAGTGGTCGCGCTATCAGTGAGTAATGCGCTATAAATTTTCTCAAATATCCTGTAAGTCCAAGAAAACTCTGAATTTGTTTAAAATTTCTTGGTTTCGGGAATCGCGCCACTGCTTCGGTTTTATGTTCCGAAGGACGAACCGTACCGTCCTTTACAATATGGCCTAGGTACTCTACCTGAGACTGTAAGAACCTACATTTGTCCCAATTAATTAATAGCCCTGCCTTGCTCGCGACGTCCAACACGATTTTTAAATTATCTAATCCACTCTCGTAATCTGTCGTTGGAACTATTATATCGTCTATGTAGATCAATACCACTTTCTTCGCGATTAATTCTTTAAATACCGAATTAATAAATCTCTGAAACACCGATGGTGAGTTACAAAGGCCGAATGGGACCCTTAAGAACTCGTACTGCCCGTCGGGCACAATGAAGGACGTGTATTTACGACTATCCTTATTTACTTTAACATGGAAAAACCCGTTTTTAAGGTCGAGCGTACTATATACTTTTGCGCTTTGTAGCAGATCCAATTGATCCTCTATGAGGGGAAGCGGGTATCGGTCCTTAACGATTTTGGTGTTTAATTGACGGTAATCAACGCAAAGTCTCGTAGACCCATTCTTTTTTTTTACTAGCACTACCGGGCTAGCGTATTCCGAAAGCGAATGTTGAACAATTCCATCGCGTAACCATTCATCTATTTGTACGTTAACGATATCCCTTTCCGACGGAGCTAGTCTCCTTGCGCGTTGGAATACCGGTTCATCATCTTTTAATATTATGGTCATTTTTATATCAGTCTCGCGTGTCGCAATAGGATCGTAAGAATCAATCATTTTGGTTAAAATTTGTCTACGTTTAGTGTCTGCGATGTAAGAAATGTCTACCCCATTAACCTCGTGCTCTAAATTGATCTCGGCAATGTACGGAATGCTACTCTTTTCTATTTTGCGAATAATAATCTGCCCTTGTTTAACAGTCAATTCTACCGCATCTAAAAAGTCCGTTCCCATCAGAAATCCGTGCGCCATTAACCGATTTGGTATTACACGAATTATTATCGGATAGGTATCCCCGTCTACCCGAGCTTCCGTATTGAATTCGCCGACCGCTTTATTCGTGTTCGAGCCTATACCGCGAAAATAAACGTCGCTATCCCTCAACGCAGGTACCCTAGGTTTAAGCTCGTTATATTGATCGTACCGCATCAAACATAAATCGCTGCCGGTGTCGATCAAGGCGCTCACCTCACGCTCGCAAATAAATACATTTTTATAATATTTATTACGTGGTATCTGTCGTACGGCCAGGCTTTCTTCGGCTGCTGGTGACTTCTTTGTCGGACAATTTGCCGCCATGTGTCCGAATTCTCTGCACTCGAAACACTTTGACCCTCTGCTTCTCAATGGACAGTCGTAGAAGTAATGATCGCGACCTCCGCAATTGTAACACCTTCCTGGTGTTGTCTCCCGCGCTTCTTGTCGCTGGTATTCGTCGTTACGTCGCTGCATCCCGTCGTCCCGTCGCTGTACCACGTGAGCTCGTCGCTGGCCGCCGTCATCGCGTCGCTGAATCCCGTCATCTCGACGTTGAAATCCGTCATCTCGACGTTGAAACCCGTCATCTCGTCGTCGGGGCGCGTTGTCTTGTCGCTGGGTCTCGTCCCATCGACGGGGCCCAGATGCTGCTCGCCACATTGCCGCACCTCCACGTTGCACCCCACTGCCGGATCGCTGCATTCCCATTTCGGCGTGTTGCACCCCAGCATTTCTTCGCCAATTCTGGTCCTGTACATCCACGTTGTACCTCGCACCTCTATACGTACTATGGGGCAAAACCACTCCCTTAAACGCCTCCAAAAGCGATGCCTGCGATTTAAATTTCTGCAATTTCGCATGATTTCTCAGCGGGTGGTCCGGTATTCCGTCGATTAGATACTCGATGAATTCTTCCTCATCAATTCGAATACGGTTTGCCAGAATTGTTTTCCGGTGGAAATACTCGGCAAAAGTCTCCTCCCTCTTCCATATCCGATACTCGAATTCCCTGCGCGCCGCTATTCGGTTCTGCCTGTCACCGAAAATGTCCTTTAGTGCCTTCACAAGGTCATCAGCACGCATTCCCACATGCTCTGGCTTCGAATGAAACCATTCAAGGGCCTGATTTTTCAGCCGCGACACCGCTAATAATTTTGTCGTGTTGTCGTCTAGCCCGTACGTTGCTCGTAGTAATGTCAACTGTCTCTCCCATGCGTCGAAAGTTTCGCCGTTTCCATCGAAGTAATTCAGCATTCCTTTCATTGCTTCGTTCACTATCACTGGACCATGCCGACCTGGATACATTGCTGTATTTCGTGATGTGGATGGTTCCTCGATGTTCAATCTCTGCATTTCGCGGATCATCTCTACCTCTCGTTTCAGCAACTGTATCTCGCGCTCCGCGAGCATTGCCCCGCGCTCTGCAAGCTCTTTCTCTTTCCTGAGGACTTCCATTTCTTTGGTGTCTCTTGCTACATCGGCTAGCAAACTTGATGACCCCGGTACATCCTTGTCACACGTTGCATTCGCCCCCGGATCTTCACTCGTGATAACGCTTTTATATTCGTGCATCCACGAACCTGTCGGATCGTCCCCCATAAGTCTGTTGATCAATTCTTGCTTTACACCTATCGTGCTCAAGCCTCTCGCTTTTAAAATGTCTTTCAATTGCGTTACTGTAAAATCACTCGGCGCGGTATTCATCGCGTTACGCACACTGTACACTTGATAGTTTTTCACGAGTTTGAAATTCGTAGATTTTTACGCTCCGCACTTTTAAATATAGTCCACAATAACGTTCAGTTCATACAGTTCTCACTTTTACACCTGCACTGCTTGATATCACTGCTCACTCAATCCCGAACGAGCCCCCAAAATATTGTGGGAATTGGAAGGTTTAGAATGAAATCAAGCTAACGTGTAGATTAAAGTAAAAGAAGATATAGTTTATTAGGATCTAACTATGCTAAACTAAACTAAACAAGTCCACGCGATGCTACTCTATACCACACTGTGCAGTTCGACCTGCTCACTTCGACTTTTGGGACCACACTGGCTATTTTCCCTTCGTTAAGGGTCTCGTTGCCAGTCGCACTTTTTCCCCCACAATCTATACCTGAGTGGTAATAGTTTTTCCGCGAAGGTTTGGGACACGGTTCTGCAGGCAATCGCCGCTCGCCTGCAAACCATCTGTGTCCCAAATGGTCGCTATACAAAGTATTTATACCTAAACGTTCTTAAAACCTAACGCGCTCGCTTATTCGAACCCCACAAGTATTGCATACTATGTGCATTGTGCACACGATGCATCTCTATCGGTGTATCGATGTCGCCGCGATGCGAAGTGCGTCTCATGGTTCGTTGAAGAATTAGAAAATTTGGCGCATCGTGTTAAATCCACTCTAGCCAGTAATATACATATGAAACAATTATCGAATGAACAGTCTGATGCATTTATCGGTGCAACACATTGTCACATTTGCGAAAAACCATTTGAGGAAAACGATATACGGGTGCGCGATTATTGCCATCTAACAGGGCGTTATAGAGGTCCAGCACATCAAGACTGCAACCTAAATTACAAAATTTCGTTTTGTATTCCCATAGTTTTCCACAATTTATCCGGGTACGGTTCGCATTTTATTATCGAAGAAATAGCGAATGCGTTTGAAGGTCATGTCGATGTATTACCCATAACGAAAGAAAAGTACATTTCATTTACAAAAAACGTTGAAGACCGGCAATCAGAGTCACGTAATTGTATTAAATTACGATTCATCGATTCGAATAAATCTTTGAATATCATTCTTGAAAAATTGGCATCTTTCCTTTATACAGACAAATTGACAATTTTACGTTCCGAATTTAAAAATCTTTCCGTTGAAAATTTCAAGTTGTTGACACGAAAGGGCGTCTTCCCATACGAATACCTCGATTGAATAGATAAATTAGACGATCAATGTTTACCACCGCTCGAATCATTTTACAGTTCGTTGACAGGTGAAACAGCATCTGAACTCGATTATACACACGCTGAGAACGTGTAGAATTGTTTCAACATAAAAACCTTGGGTGAATACAGCGATCTGTATTTGAAAACGGATGTACTGTTATTAGCTGATGTTTTTGAAAATTTTCGTGATAGGTCACGAAGGTTAAGTCAATGTTCCAACAAACATGCAGAAGCCAGTAACAAGTACATGCAGTCGTATGATCCATCGAAACCATAATCGTACTTGATGTATTTTGACGTAAACAATTTGTTTCGATGGGCAATGTGTCAGCCTTTGCCATATGCCGAATTTCAATGGGTTAACAACATTGAAAATTTTGACATATCTTTGATTACCGCTGATTCACCCATAGGCTACATTCTCGAGCTGGATCTAGAATATACGCAACGTCTGCACGATGTTCACGCTGATCTACCATTCTGTCCGACGCGTGACAAACCAGTTGGCAAAAGAGAGGCCAAGTTGCTTGCAACATTATACAATAAGCAACATTACGTGATTCACTATTATAACTTGCAGCAATGCCTGCGCCACGGTCTTCGTATTACAAAGATTCATCGCATCCTCCAATTCGCACAGTCACCATGGCTCCGCGAGTACATAGAATTAAATACGCTCTTTAGAACACGTGCGGCGAACGATTTCGAAAAGAATTTGTACAAATTGATGAACAACGCGGTATTCGGCAAAACTATGGAAAATGTACGAAATCATGTAATGTACGAAACCACATTTCCACAGCCGTTGCGTATTTTCTGAAAACTTGATCGCTGTGGAATTGCGCAAACTCAGGGTGAAATTCAACAAGCCCATCTATGTGGGTTTGTGTATATTAGATATATCTAAAACTTGCTTGTACGAATTTCATCATGAGTACATGTTTCCTCAATATGGTAAAAATTGTAAAGTAATGTATACAGACACAGATAGTTTAATTTATTAGAGCGATTATCCGATAGAGAATAGGTATAATATTCAGCTTGCAAATAAAAAGGTTCGCGGCTTGATGAAAGATGAGAACAATGGTATGATAATGACGGACTTTGTTGGGCTTAGAGCCAAAATGAATACATTGCGTGTAGACGGGAAAAAGGATACAAAAAAGCGAAAGGCTTAATGAATAGCGTTGTAAGGACGACAATAACGTTCGATGATTACATGCGGTGTCTACAAAATGAAATTGTGATGAGCCGTACTCAGACATGCATAAGATCAAAATTACATGAAGTGTATACTGTATCAGAGCAAAAAATTGCTCTGAGTTCATACGATGACAAACGGTATATCATACCCAACTCGACAGAAACGCTACCATGGGGTCATTATCGAATACCTTTGTAACTATAAAAAAATTGATAATATTCAATGTAAATAACCAACTGATTTTTTTATTAAACAGGCTAAGTTGTTTATAATAAATTGTCTTTGTTTATCCATGAATTGTTCACATTGCTCAATCCTAGCCATTTTACATATACCTTATTTCCTTTTGTGCACAACACTTTCTCCACTAAGTGTACATCTGGCTTGGCAACGCGATGCAACTCATATTCGTAGAATCCTCCAGCAACGGGGTTTCCACTGGAATCTTGCAGCTGATAAGTCGTCGGATTAGTTGCTTGTACCTTGACTATCTTGAACACCTCAGTGGTCCAATTTGGTGTGTAACCTTTATCGAAAACGGTTTTAAATTTGCTGACGCGTACAGACTGACCCACACTGAATTTCGCAGGCGCAGCAATCTTTATGTTGTTATATACGGTGTCTAAGAGCCTGTCGGAAATGACAGGGGTGACATCACACGGTCGCATACCAATAGTTCTATGCTTTTGCGCATTGTACTTTGCAACTAGTCGCGGTAACGCATTGACCCATTTATAAGTTTCATTAAGTGTAAACTCTTTCCACATGTTATTCTTCAATGTACGATTGAACCGTTCTACGATGGAAGCCTTCATAACCGAATACGTAGAGTAATGATTAATACCATGTTGCGTCAAGAGTTTTTGCACCTCACTGTTGTAAAATTCCTTTCCTTGATCGGTTTGCAAATTTTTTGGGCATCGGTTTAGAAATATCTTTGTGAACGCTTTAGCTACCTTACCCCCACTTTTAGTCTTGAGTGGCATGCCCCAAGCATATTTAAAAATATTAAAAAAAATTGATTACTCAGCAAAACGTGAATTTACATGTTTCCCCCACTGCAGGAAAGAATGGGGGATCTGAGAGGCGTCTGATCCATCATTCTCAGTTAGATCGTTAAAGTATGTGGTTCGTGCGCGAGAGGATACCGCTGTCACCTTTGTGACGTCACAAAAATCCACCGGCCTCCACTCCACTCCTATCCTTTGTGACGTCACTCCCGAAAACATTGGCGAAAAAATCAGGCCGGTTAGGCCTTGACCCCCGTAAAAAATTCGCGACCCCCGAAATAGTCCTAGCCTCGGGGGACCCCCGGAAAAAGACCGCCAGGTTAGGTCTGGGTTGTGACCCCCGAAAAAATCCCTCCTCTCCCTTGAGGGAGGGGTAGAGGGGCGGTTTGGGGGGGGGGCGAAAAAATACCCCTCCCCAAGGATAGGGGGGTGAAATAGGGGAGGGGTGGGTGGCGAGGGGAAGGGGTAGGAGTGGGGGTGGCAGCCCTCCCCCTGTTATGTCTGCCTCGAAAGGTCATTGGCATTGATCCAGAATCGGCACTACCTTCCTACTGAACGGATTTTCTGCGTAGTAGTATGGTTAATGTTCCACCATGTGGGAGCTGCATATGTGAAAATAGATCTGGTAAGGAGCATATACAAAATGATTTGAGTTCCTGCGGGATAAATGTTTATTATAAAAAATTGGACTATTTGCAAGAAACGCTGTACGAGCTTTGATACTTGACTGTCTTTTTATAAGAAATGGGCTTTTGAGTAACGGTGCTAGGTATGATAGTCGAAATGCTAAATTGGTGTGACCAAAAATGCTTTTGGTTTTGAAGAAAGTTGGACGAACGGTTTGCGGAATAAAATAGTTTCACATTTAAAGGGGTTGAGGCGAAGGTTCCAGGCTAACGGAGTTTACGCTGTTGCCAGATGAATAGATGATAAGATCACCAGCGAAAGCCAGGGCATAAGAGGACCCACCCTCATTGAAGTTGAACAATTTTGGGAGGTCACTGAGGAAAATGTTGAACAGTATGGGAGAGTTTACCGTTCCTTGTTGAAGACCTTCATGGATGTTAAATTGAAGTGAGGAAAGTGTTCTACCATCCCAGGTGGCGAAAGATTTTCCACTGATCATATCCAAAATAGTAAATAACAACCAAGGAGGGCAGGTCCTTTTATGTAATTTATGTAGGAGTCCGAGCCGTTAGACACGATCGGCGGCGAGGACGCGGACGCCTCGGAAAGACAAAAACGGCAAGCGTTTTTTCCGAGTAGGTCGCCCGCGGATCGCCGAAACAACAAACACGGCGACAGGTGAACGCCCTAGCGATTGAGAGTGAGAGAGTGAGAGCGTGTGTGTGAGAGAGAGGACGGCAAAAGTGCGACGATCGCGGATTACGTGTACATGAGCCGAAATTACGTATGTGTGTACGCGACGATCGGCCTATATATGCAAGGTAGGTCGCGGCCGCGAGCAGAGAGTAAATCGCGAGTCAAGATAGAGATCTAGAGAGAGAGAGTACGTCCGAATCGGAAAGTAAAGAGCGCGTTGTAGAGAGAGAGAGTGTGTGCGTGCGAATCAGAGAGTAAAGAGCGCGTTGTAGAAAAATTAGAATCCAATAAACTTACCGTTTTTATAATTATCTATTTCCATTCACCCGACTTCAATTTCCTACATTTATAAATTAGTCCATTATGCCATACCGAGTCAAATGCTTTCTCAATGTCAAGGAGGGCAGCTCCCACATAGTGGGTTTTGGCTATGATGGTGTTTAAATCGGAAAGAAGTTTATGAATGGCGTGTGTGGTTGAATGACGATGTTTAAAACCAAATTGGCTATCTGGAATGATGTTACTAGATGTGTAGAAGGAGTTGATGTTGAAATTAATGACTGCTTTGTAAGCCTTACTTATGCTGGGGGTGAGGCTAATCGGGCGATAACTTGCAGGATCATTAGGGTTTTTGTCTTTTTTAAAAATTGGTAGTACCTTTGCTTGCTTCCAGGGTTTAAAGAAGTAGTAATGATTAAGCGAATTATTAAAAAGGACAGTGAGATCAAGAATCATTTTCTTTGGAAGATGTTTTAGTACAATCGGGGGGATATTGTCGGTGCCACTGGAGGTTTTATTTGGGAGGTACTTAAGAATGTAAGCTACTAATTGACGGGAGCAGAAAGGATGCGGATGATCGAGGGTGACATTGGGACTATAGGCTGTATTGTTATCGTTAAATTGAGTGAATGTGGTGTTAGTGGATCGGAGAGCGGTGTGTTGGACTTTGATTGATTCAGCAGTGGTGTCAACTATTCTTTTGAGTGGGGTATCACAATTGAGGTATCTAGGGGAGTTGATGGATTCATAGTGGGCACCTAGGATATTCAGTTTATCAGATGGGGTAGTGAATATGAAGTTATCATTAAGGAATCGTGCACGTGTTAAGTTGCAACCGCTTTTGATCAGTAAGGAGTTATGGTTATGAGGGATGTGTAAGTCTTCGATGGGGGAGAAGTGTTTAGAACGGAACATGGCGTTGATACGAGGAAAGAATGCATCCGAATCTCGATAATCGATTTTCTTAGTTAGTTTGACCCAGAACTGTTTAATTGCAGACTTAAGTTCTAAGAGAAGGGTTTTTGAGGTGATTTTGAGTAATGATTTTGTAGCTTTGGCAAGTGGTTGTCTATGATGATATGGGTCATGTTTGTGGAGGTCGTGCAGCAGAGAAACGAGCGCACTTTTTATTTTCTGCAATTTACGGATTTTGTTGTTGAGATATTTATGGATACTGTTACTCGGTTTATTTTTAGGAACGAATTTGGAAATGGCAAGAGAGATTGAGTTGCAGAATGAATCGATGTAGTTGTCTATTTAAGGTGTTGTCAGGTTACGGTTATATGGAATTTCCAAAATGTAGGATTTTGCTATTTTTTATTTGAAACGGGGCCAATTGGTAGTTTTATAATTGAATTTAAAAGATTCAGGGGATGGATTCCAAAGAGGTGAGTTATGTACTGGAATTTGGAGGGTTAGCGAGAGAGCTGCATAGCTTGCGTGGTCGCTGTCATAGGGGAGTGTTGGAATTTTCCCGTTGATACCATTTAATAATGAGAATCTAGCGTTAGCAAGGCAGACATCAAGAAAAGATTGAGCAGGCTTAAAGGTCGGTAGAGCCGGGGTGAAAAATATTGTTTTGAGACTAGCTCCAGAGTTTGCTTCCCAACGGCTCAGATGTTTGCCCCGTTGTCTGTCGGATCGGTCACCCCAGTCTTTCCTTCTGGCATTAAGATCTCCAGCGATAATGAAAAAATTATTATTTGAAAAAAGATTAAATGACGAGCGCCTACCGCGCTGACCCAACCGGGCTGTTGGGAGGGAGGGAGGGAGGGAGGGAGGGAGGGAGGTGGGGGAGAGGGGGAGAGGGGGAGAGGGGGAGATGTACAGGTACGCTAGTTTGTTAATTCTGACTTCGACCGACTCGATTCCACTTCGTTTAGGGTGTTGTGCCCCTTCCCTACATCTGGTTACCATAAACGATCATGGGCATGACTACCTAGCCGAGGCGAGGCAAAGCGAGGGACCCAAGGATTGACCTCGCGTTTAAGCGTTTTAATACGGGTGCATAGGGAAACCTAATCAATGCAAATCCTGGGACTCGGGGAAAAAAGCCGGAAACTATTCAGAAAGTACGGTGACAGGCCCGAACCGTAGCCATATGAAAAACTACTGTGCCGGACCCAGAGATACAATAGAAATGTAATGGACGCCAAAATATTCCTCAACGCGAGCCGCTATACCTCGTTTAGGTCCTCGTTATTCAACATTACATCATTTCCAATCATTGTATGTCTTTAAATTGAAAAAATTGTCTGTCAATCAAAAGAAATCGACTTGAAAGTTTGCAACATTCGCTGCATAACTTCGCTTCATACTGCATTTTCTAATTATGTCACTATTCTTGCCGGGGTGCGATATGTATCAGGAAATTAATAAAAAGTGTATTCTAGTAAGAATTGTTTTTTCCTCCTTTATTTCTAATGTTACTGTTTACATCTGTAAGAGATTTGCGTCACCGGGTTCACGCTTGCTTTGGTGTTGAAGACTGCTTTAATTACTTTTCTCATTTATTCTAATGCTCTCTATTTTATGTATGCGTTGGTATGACTGTGGTGCGTGTAGCCTGCTTGTGCGTTGGTATGCATGTGGCGTATGTGTCGCCATGTTTCGTCTGTTCTCTCACTGATTGTGCATGCGTCTTGTGTGCTTTGGTCTGTCTTGTCGGTATCGTCTGTTTGCTAGTTAATCCAAAGATTATTGTACAATCCCATTGCACAGCATTATTGTGAAGTTGTTTTCTATTCTGTTTTCCGTGTACCTTTGTTGGTCGGGTTGCCGCATTTTAGGCGGATATTTAATTGTTAATAACTAAATAACAAAGCTGTTAGAGTTATACGTGATAATATAGCTAACCGAGTGCGTTTATTTATAATAAAGATTTACTTAGATACGGTATACAGGAGATTTACACGTGTAGCGTTACACATCGCCATATTGAGAATCGCCGATCGATCGCACGTATCGATATTCACACCATACATACTTGAGCTCACGCCAGAGGACTCTGCTCTACATACATGGCGCGAATTACAAACTGTTGTTCCTCAACAGAAGGAATCGGAAATTTTTTATTCTTCATTTTCGACATATATTGTCATGGAGAACAACCTCTTAAATTTTCTCCCACCTGTAGTCGAACACCCTGTATACATATATTTTTTCTATTTATTAAACTTAGATATAAAAACACGTGGTTGTTCTTAACCTTAACCATCTGAGTCCCAATATTTGGTAACACAGGCGCGCATGCGTCGGCAAATCGCAACATTTTGGGGAGCCACAATTTACAAAACATCATCGCGGAAGATTCGAGAATATTCCTCGAACGGATAATACAATATTGTTTCTTGCGACATGACGAGCGTTGAATAACTGGAACCGAATGAGTTCCCTGCGAGCGATCGAACGGACCGTACGACCGATGGTAACAACCCGACCATCCTTATACATCATACATACAGTGTCGCCAGATTTTGTGAGCTCAGGAGAGTACAGGTACCCTCTCTCCGATGACCGTGGCACGTTGTGCGTGCGCGACGGGGATTTAGTGGGGCGACTGGAAGAGTCGCGCACGCGCAACGTGCCACGTTCATCGGAGAGAGGGTAGCTGTACTCCCCTACTGCGCCCGTTTGGGCGCCTTTCTGGCGACACTGCATACATATACAATACGTACATAGTCTGTCCAATAAATACGCGAACTAAGGTCGTAAAAGTTTTATTTTGCAAAATTTAGGATACATCAATCTTATCCCTTTCAAAATACTCCCCTGCGGCCCGACTGGACGATTCGGGCGCCCGCTACATGAGCCGGTTTGCACATCTCTAAGAAAAACATCTCTAAAAAATCCCTGGAATTCCTAGAGAAGTTAGGCTCTTAAGTTGCCTCGTCGTTTCACGTTTTATCGTCTCCACAGCGTCGCAATGCCGCCCCCGCATGGTCATTTTGCATTTCGGGCACGAAAAGAAATCTCAGGGGGCTAAGTCTGGTAAGTAGTAGGGAGGGTGATCTAGCGTGATGATCGAATTAAGGTCGGGTTAAGGTCGGGTTCTACCAGTTCCGGAGGCGCCGGGGCCGGGATTTTGCACGTTTTCGTAGGTTATACCGAATGTTGGGGTCCGGAAGACTACTTGCGAGGGTTCGAGACGCTCGGAACAAAGGCACAGCCTGTCGTTTACTACCGAAACCCCAGGGGTTCCAGAACCGCTTCTAATCCCCCTTCTAATCCTCGGGAGATGCCTATGCTAGAACCCGTCGGGAAACTGAAAAAAATTGTAGACGACTTTTCTTGTCCGGGGCACCACCGTGCCTACGAGCCGGATCAAGAAATTCAATGACATTTAGCTAAACAGTCAACTTTTATCGAGTTCTAATAAGTTTGTATTGCTTTCTGAATGTCTATTAAGATCGAAAATGAAAAAATGAATGCAATTAATTTTCTAATTTTATTTGCTTGCAATAAAATGTTAAAAATTAACACGGACACCAAAAGTTATTGTTCACAATATGTTAAAAAATTAATATTCAATGAAGTAAAGAAAATGTGGCAAAATTTTTTACAGTTGGCAAGGAATATCTTTTACATCCTAAAGAGTCCAAGCTTTCTAACATATTTCAGCATGTTTTCCCCTATGTAATTGTGCATGAAAAAACACCTCATTTGTTTAAAACAATTGCCAAACTAATGGCGAACGAAACATTTGTTCCAACTGGAACCATTTTTTTTATTGGATACCCTTATCTCTTCGCTGTAAGCTCCGTAAATATCGTCTTCAATGATTTGTTAGCACAGTCGTTAGAATTTAATGAAAAAAGGTTGGCACTTCACTTTGCTGGCTGTAGAAACATACATTTATGACAAGGACGACACTGAATGTGCTCTTTTGAAACTAATTTTTACGGTAGCTTTAATTTTAGAGTTGACCAGCATCTGGCTTTTCCTGTCATAAAATTCTCAATTTCGGGAGCTTCTTTGAAGCTACGGTCAGGTAAGACCGGCGAAGGCTATTACTGTCCGAATGCCATGGCTTCCAAATCAATAGCAAGAACCTGTCATAAACCTCTCCACACAGAAGAGTCTCAAGACGGCACATGGGCAAGGGGGGCTATCGTTAGGTCTGCCAATCCCCACCTCAGCCGCGCCTCCGTAAGCCCAAGTGTGTCCGCTTCAGCCAATATTTCGACTGCAACCGAAAATGCGTGTGAAACGCAGCCTGCCTTTTCCACTCCGATCCAATCGGCTGCGCATTTGTACCTACATTGTATGTCATCGCAGTCCTGCCAGGGAACCTTCTTCTCTTTACTCCCTACAATCGCGTAGTAGGGACTACTCCAAACATAAACAAATCCGCGGGAAACACACCACGCCTTTTCGGGCAACGAAATCCATCACACGTACTGTCGTTATTGGCATGAAGGATTGCGACAGCGATCGACAGCAGATCATATCGAGATTAGGCTAAATGCACTTAGGTATATAGGTTAAATCATGCGTCGTGGAAAATGTGTAATCAAGAAATACTACACTATATTCTTCTCGATATTCCTCTCGATAATTATTACAGGGAAAGAGATAAATTCCAGGAACTACTTTCAGGGAAATTGCTAATATTCGGTGACGTTATTTAAATATAATTCTCTGAATATTGAACATTCAAAATCAGACCTCCTATTATATGATCAAAATTTTTAAAATTTTAATTTTAGTACAGGCGCTGTCGACCCCTATTTCAGAATGTCTAAAGAATATTCAACAATTTCATGGACCCCAAATAATAAATAGTTCAAATCCGACAGTATGAAATTTGTACACGGTCTGTACGGTAAAAGTTAAATATTAATTTGCAAAGTATTGTAGTCGGCGAGATGACTATAATTGATTTCCTTAAAATGAACATTTGATTATTTTCCTGCGTATCTTAAATCATTTCGATATCATTTATATTTTTATAACAGTTCTAAGTACCCAATATATACCATTTTTGAGGCTCCGCGAATTAAAACATTATTTTAAAAATTGTTTTTCAAATTTTTGCACTTATGGACCAGTGGTAAAATTTGTAGAACAAAGATATATCTAATATATTTTCATTAAGACATTACATTTGCTAATAAAATGATAAATTATTTAAGAAAAATTATATGTATAATTTACGTATAATACATATAAGGATGTGTGATGCTATTTCACCAAGTGGCAGGAACGTTTCCTATTTCCATCATGTTGTAGAGGAGAGATACCGATAGTTTACCTAAGGAGCTGTCGAGTCCCCTGAAACCTTTTTTTGCGCCATGCACAGCAGGGAACCTTTCTTCGCTCAGCCGGACGGTTCTCGTAAGAATGCTAGATACAAAACCAGGGTAACCAAACTTCGCCCGAATCCGGGATCCCACCCTGTTTTGTGGCGCAAGCGCTTGAAAACCTCCACGTAGAAGGCAGCGTTCACTGTTTGTCCTTCAGAAAGAAATTCATGATGGGACGCCCTAACCCCACCCTAGTAGCTCAGTTCGTCTATTTATTGGACAGACTACGTATATGTAGTAATAAATGTACTTTATACAGTTCTACTAAAGGAAGAAGTAAAGAACTTCAATATGCTCTTGTGACACTGGCACAAAACTAGAAGACATGCGACACTTTTTCGAAAGAATCAAATCATAAAAGAATATAATAAATAGAATATACATACCTGAAAATTTGACTTAGAATGTTGCTAAGTATGAAATATTTTCTGTTCCAGATATTGATGACGGAGTGATCTCGCAATCATTGAAAGGAGCACACTCTACCCAAAATGATTTTAACATTCTTGTATGCAATAGCCACTTCGATTCAATCTAGACGGATTTTGTTTTTAAAGGCTCATATACGTAATCTATTTCAAGGAAATGCAACCAATTATCCATCAATCATGTTTTATAATAAAACACTTGTAGATTCCTGTAAAGGTAATATTTTCAAAAATATTTTAACAATTTCACACTTTGGTAGTTAAAACTCGTTAAGCACTCTCTAAAGTGAATTAGCATTAATGCATTTAAGAATTTAGTTAATATTTTATATTTAACTCCTACATCATCAAAGCACTGAACAACTTATTGTGAGAGTCGTCGGAGCAGATAATTTATTGTAAGTTATCCCGTCGAAAATTTAAAAAACATCATGAATCTCTTCAGGTAGGTTAAATGAAGCGAATTGAAGGTAGGGAAGCTGAAGTAGAAGGAATATTTCAATACTCACCGTTATTCTGCGATTTTTTAGTCGTATCGCTCTTTCCACTATGTACGTACATATATCCTTTATGACTTTACATTTTTGTTGTTTTAGCAACCATTTTTTGTTAACTACTCCTTTGTCTACCTCATTTTTCCTTTTACATATTCATTTTACCAATTTTGTCTTGGTTTTCTTTTGTTTGTTTCTTTTTCTTGTTTCTCTTTAATATTTTTCGTCTTGTCTCTTTTTCTTAGAATAATTTCTGTTATTATTATATTTATCTGCTTCCTCTTATTGTGTCCCTAATTTACTCACTTCAAGTGCATTCTTTTATGAGGAAGACCGTAAGCCTAACTTTTTCTCCATGTTCGACGTTTGCATCTTAAATCTTAACGCTTTTTTACTTCTCACTCTTTTGTATTATATCGTAGTTCGCTAACCTCATACTGACTCGACGTTTTACTTATACCGATTAAAGGTGGGATTTCCTAGGTGCGTTTTGCGATATCAGCGCCTCGTATACTCCATTCGTCATACTTCATCAGAACGCGAGCGGCTGCGTCTAGTCATTTTTTTCACTTTAGAAGAAAGAGGCAGGAGCATCGACCAAAGTCAAACACGTGCATCGATCGATTTTCTGTAGCAGTTCGACGCACACGTTTGGGTTTGTTTCTTCGCATCGAGATCTCTAAATGTTGCACCAGATGCAGACGCACGTGATTTTTGACCCACGATTCCACATTTGGTATACTTTTTCACTACAAAATTACATTTCCATGCTAATTCATAAATTATTTTGAAAAAATAGTCTTTCACAATGATGATTCAAAAAACAAAAATGTTTCTATGCTTAACAATAACCATAATTGAAATTGTTTTGTAAAGGTAGTTTTAGTAAAATTCATTTTCATCGGTTTTTTAGTTCAGCCATTATAATTTAATGTATAAAATGTTAACAATTTATTTTACACGTTTGTAAAACCAACAATTTTTAAGATTTCGAAAAATTATATATGTCATTACATATTACAACATATTTTAATTTAAACAAAATCCGAAACAGTTGTCCGAAAAGTACGCAGTGGTTCGAAAAACGCCTGGCTCTGCGTCTCGACTGCTTCGGAAGCAGTGGGTCAAAAATCGCGTGCGTCTGCATCTGGTGCAACATTTAGAGATCTCGAAGCGAAGAAACAAACCCAAACGTGTGCGTCGAACAGCTACAGAAAATCGATCGATGCACGTGTTTGAGTTTGGTCGATGCTCCTGCCTTTTTCTTCTAAAGTGAAAAACAAGGAAAGATATACCAAATCGCATCGTAGCAACGCAAACTTGTGCGTCCAAGGGAGTTACGACGAATGGAGTATGGATCGCAAAATGCGGCGTCAAAACGCACCTAGGAAATCCCACCTTAACATTACTATTTCCAATGCTATATCTTTTTTCAAGATTGTAATTTTATCTCGCATGTAACCGTTCTGTTCCTCTTACATCTTATAAAACTAAATTCATTGATCTATTATTTAAATATTTAAAATAACACAAAAACTAATTGCGAACTAAAACGGTGATTTTATTTGCTGATGGTGAATTATAAACGATATACATAGAATAGTCCTCTACGTAGTTAAATATTTCGCCTAATGTCAGAGAAAATTAGTTAATTACCATTCATAGTTTCATACTACATATGTTGTATGTATATTATTACATTCAATTTTGTGTCCTATATTCTATTTAACTATGTTTACCATCACAGTAATTGCAGTACCTAGCAGAAATTATATTATATAGTCGGAAAAAAGTTGTGTTACAGTTATGTACAAATGATTCTACATATATTTTTTAATCGACGAACTTATATTAAAAGATAACTTTTTACAAAATTGACTTTTGTGTTGAAATACATGGTCAATTTTATTCTTTATTAGTTTTTTTGTTCGGTACACCAATTTTGTTCAGAATAACTTCACATTTTAAACTTACGTATAATTATCTGAACATGCATAATCGCAATTAATAATCTACATGTTCAAATTATAAGAATTCTCAAGTTTGTCACTACTTTGTTTCAGTTTATTGTTCATTGAAATACAATATTTGTTTCAGTAGCACCAAATTTTACATAATTAAATGTTCCATATATCGAAATAAAATATGTCAAATTGTGTTTATGTAATAATGTAATTTGCAATTTTAATTCTAAATGTGTACAGGGTGTCCCAAAATGTCTTCAACTCTCGGAAATGGGCGGTTCCTGAGGTCATTTGACGCGCCATTTTCCTTTCGCAAAATGTTGTCGGAGGCTTCGTTTGGGAGTTATTAACGAAAAACACGCACCAATCAGAGCGCGAGCTAGACCTGCGATGGCTGGCTTCGTGTGACGCGCCAGGGGTTTCTACTGAGAACAGCGTTAGCGGTACGCCGCGACGAGAAATCGAACAAGAGAAGGAGTAGAAATTGAACGTATGGAATTAAAAACTCACTTATTCAGCTGTAAATCCACTCGGTGCTTCGAAATGTGTATCACTGGACCACTCGGTGACGAACTGCACAGCTAGCTCAGGTATACGGCATTGTCCCGAACGGTAAGGGACGTATGGTCAGGTCAACGAACTGCACAGCTGGTGGTAAAACGACAAACCTAAGGGATGTGCGGTCAAGTAAACGATCCGGGCTTTCACCTTCACTTTCCAAACGATAAATAAATCGTATGTTTGTTTCATACAGATGCCATGAAATTTTTCTACACTCACGATCACTGTTCACATTTGTCAACACATAGCTATGCACTAATAACAATTGCAATATCACTTGTATTGCAGCACAAATCACAGTAATGCGGTAAAGCGATCAGTAGACTGCGGATGGCATGCATTTGTAGCAAAAATGAGTAAGTGCATTTTAAAACAGTAGGAAGATTAAAATAGGCTGAACTTTCTCTTGGAAACCCCGAAATTTTCGGTTATTATATGTCTTATCTTGTTATGCTTGTAAAGTTGAGTAATTTAACATTAATTTTCACTGTTTTACCTCAGAAAGTGACAGGTATGGGCGCCGCCATATTGGTAAGCAGGGAGCTCCTTGTGTGTAGTGACTCAGTGGCGACGCTACATGGGAGTACTAGCGCGCTGATAGTAGCCGGGGTTAGGTGTGGGTTAGTTCTGGTTAGATTGTGTATCGGTTTTGTAGCTCCCTACGTACCAATATGGCGGCGCCCATACCTGTCACTTTCTGAGGTAAAACAGTGAAAATTAATGTTAAATTACTCAACTTTACAAGCTCACAACTTAAAAACGAGTGGTTTCCGCGGTCTAGGACTTACATGTAGGGGTTTTCTCGCAGAAATCAACAAGATAAGACATGTAATAACTGAAAATTTCGGGGTTTCCAAGAGAAAGTTTACCCTTAAAATAATTTAAAAACATCAATGTATTATTTTCAACTTGATCAAATGATTAAAGTAAAAATCAAATATCCGTCTGGCTCCTGTCCCTTGCAATAGCACCTGCCAACTTTCATTTTGCATAAAAATTCGCAGTCTAGAGATTAGGTTAAATATAACTACTAAAAACACACATTTTAGCAACCGTGAACTTAGAATTGACAAGTCTTTCGAGATGTTCTCCCTACCGCGGCTCGAACGAAACTGATTTTACCCAAGATTTTTCTGAAAAGTTTAGGGAGGACATTATGCGCGTCGAAAATGCACGCTGTAGCACGCTTACGAAAACGACGGGGTGGACAGACAAAACAAAAAGGATACGAGAGGGACCGCTGTGAGACTAAAATTTATGGCAATCACATGCTTCGGTTTTCCTGCAGATTGGTACGCAGAGTCGATGGGTTACTGTTGGGAAACGTCGTCCGTCTTTCTTTTAGAAAGTTTCTTAAGGGAGGCATAGGACAATAGGGACCCTAAAACGCCACGCGGACCTGACATTTGTAACTCTTGCTGGGTAAAAGGACGGACAACGTTTTCGAACAGTAACCCATCGACGCGCGGTAGAGAGAACATCTCCAAAGACTTGTCAATTCTATTGGGTTGTCGGGAAAGTCATGACGCATTTTTGCAAGAGATGGATACGAAAAATGCGTCATGACTTTCCCGACAACTCAATAAGTTCGCGGTTGCTAACATGTGTGTTTTTAGTAGTTATATTTAACCTAATTACTAGACTGCGGATTTTTATGCAAAATGAAAGTTGGCAGGTGCTATTGCAAGGGACAGGAGCCAGACGGATATTTGATTTTTACTTTAATCATGTGATCAAGTTGAAAATAATTCATGGGTATTTTAAATTATTTTAATCTCTCTACTGTTTTACAATGCACTTACTCATTTTTGCTACAAATGCATGACATCCGCAGTCTACGGATCGCTTTACCGCATTACTGTGATTTGTGCTGCAATACAAGTGATATTGCAATTGTTATTAGTGCATAGCTATGTGTTGACAAATGTGAACAGTGATCGTGAGTGTGGAAAAATTTCATGGCATCTGTATGAAACAAACATACGATTTATTTATCGTTTGGAAAGTGAAGGTGAAAGCCCGGATCGTTTACTTGCCCACACATCCCTTACGTTGTCGTTTTACCACCAGCTGTGCAGTTCGTTGACCTGACCATACGTCCCTTACCGTTCGGGACAATGCCGTATACCTGAAGCCAGCTGTGTAGTTTGTCACCGAGTGGCCCAGTGACACACATTTCGAAGCAGCAAGTGGATTTACGGTTGAATAAGTGAGTTTTTAATTCAAACTATTAAATTTCTGCTCCTTCTCTTATTCGATGCCTTGTCGCGGTGCGGCGCACCGCTACGCTCGTACCAGTAGAAACTCCTGGCGCGTCAGACCAAGGCAGCCAACACGGGTCTAGCTCGTGCTCTGATTTGGTCCATGTTTTTCGTTAATAACTCCCAAACGAAGCGTAGGACAACATTTTGCAAAAGGAAAATGGCGCTTCAAATGACATCAGGAACCGCCCATTTCCGGAAGTTGAAGACAATTTGGAACACCCTGTATAATGTGTGTTATATTTGTTTCTGATTCTACAACATAAACTTAGTTGCTACCTTTTAACAAAGTAATAGTTTTGAGTTATGGTTCTTGCGGCAGTTTTTCTTCTGTCATTAATGATAAAGATTATTCAATTTGATTTTATTAATCCTCGAATATTGTTTTCATGTGAAATATTTACTTGTAATTACGGTAAAATTCTTAATCATTGAAAACTTGTATATAAGAGTTTTACTATTATTGGGTAATTATTCTATTAAAACAGATGAATAAAACTACAGTTTTTACGAAGACTGTTCTAGGCCATTATACCCTTATATTGCGTGTTAATTTAAAAGCGTATTTATATTGAAATTTTTACTAATACTATCTTCGAGTAACAGATTCGTACAAATTAATGAATATGTTTGGAATGTATTAGACATTTCTTGTTTAAAACAATTTCTTGTAGATAGAATCTCTTTGATTAATTAATATGCTTCTTTACATATACATATTGTTTCGGCTTCTTTCGCATACGTGATAATAACATTATAGTAGTAAACGTATTTAAATAAGAATATTTCAGTGGGTTTGTTTCATCTTTCATCAAATTCATCAATTCAGATTGTCAATATTGCTGTTTTAATTTTATTGCAACATATTTTATGTATACAATAATATTTAATATTTAATATGATCACTATTAGAGAAAGGAAAATGCCAAGTAAAATGTGCACATGGTATAGGCAATTTTATAAGAACTGGGAAAATAGAATCTTTTATAGTATGTATTACGTACATACCTACTTACTGTATGCAAAATTCAATTACAATAGAACTACGTTTATCCGGATCCCGTTAATCCGGATTCCGTCAAACATAATATGTACCTGTCTTTCCTTTGATTCGCTAATTAATTAATATCATGAGTCTACAACTCTAAGAGACCGTGTAGCACGTAAACATCATAGAAATCTGACACAAAAGAAACTCATAGACTGCTTTACAACATCTTAATTAAATTGAACTCGTAGTGTATGTGTATGTATGTCTTTTGCTTCATTTGCATTAACAATATTGTTGTCGAAGTATACATATAAAATGTGCTAGATACAAAATACATAACATGTATTTGTGTTATGTATGTTGTTAACAAATTTTCCAGATTATCTCGATTTCTGGGGATCCGGATCCGGGGTCCGGTCCCGTTTCAGCCGGAGTTCGATTGTACCTATACAGAGTGAGGCACCTAGGACTCACTGAAAATATACAGCTTACGAAAAGACAAATTCAACCATGTATAATATGTTAACCTTCAAATGACCATCAAAGGAGTTATTCTTCAGAATGCATATCTTAACATACGAAGTCATGTCCATGCTTACTGTACTCTACTAGGGTTCCGATGATGTAAACACTGAAACATTGTCGAAAGACATCTCTTGCATTACGGCAGGGCTGCCGTTTAAGGGTACGATCACAGTGGAGCCGTTTTCATCCGACGTCTGACTTCGGCACACACGCACGAGTGTTTCGAACGCCTGTATTGGTGTCTTTACGGCCGATTCGTCGGCCGATGTGCTCACAGTGGGCCCGATATCGGACGAAACGGTCGAGGTCCGCGGTAGCCGAACCTTTTCCAGTGCTTCGAGGGTCTCAATGGGGACTACCCTATGGGGTAACCGACGTCGGACGAAACTCTATAGTAGAAATTATGATATTCTGTGATAGCGTAGCGGCTATCGGCACGTGCAATAAAACATTGACGTGCAAATGGTCGGGTCATTATTGGGCGAGCGACAGCGAAGCTATTTTTAGCGCGTCCAATTCATAATGTTAGACAAAGCATGGCTCCATTCTTTACAATAGTTTATTTTCGGCATTTTATGTTGTGACATCTTCATTTCCGCGTTCTAGGAGGAAAACTCCTCAATGTGTACATTTTCCCAAAACTTTGCTAATTGGTCAGCGATTTTCAGGTAAACCGACCAATCAGGTCGTTTTCCTCGACGTGTTCACACCCACGGCATCGAAAGTTTGACAACGTAGCGGAATAAATGGAAAATATACCTGTTTTTACGGACGTGACTCCGTTGCTATTTTTGAGAGAAAGCCTTTCCTTAATGCATTTAGTTCTTTATTACTTTATTGTCGGTGCCACGAAGAAAGACTCGGACATCTTCCTATGCCTCAATAGCAATGATGTGAGCTGCAGCTATTCATCTTTTGGGGTTTTCCCGTCAACCTGCACACTGTGTGCAGTGTGACTCTTTGACCTGTCTTCCACCTCCATGGTGGACACGTTGGGATGGGTATAAGAAAAATGGGAATAATAACACATACAGTCGGGTACTAAATTAAGTAAACAGTCTTTAAAAACTAATATCCTTGTAGCGGTACACGGTTCGCAGCATAGGGCAGTAAAGTCGACCGCCTGCAGATGTTGGGGTCTAAGCCTAAAACCTTACCTGGCTGTTTGCAGGATGGTAAATTATTTTATTATATACGGGCGTAGCAGACGCAGTGACCCTATCATAAATGCTGCCAGCCGTGTACCGTTAAGGGCCTTTCCGACCGCGCGACCGAGCGCGGTCTCGAAAGGACTTTTGCCTGCGCACGTGATGTACACGTGGAGAAAACGTGATTTTCCCCCGCCAAATTAAGGCGGCGACAAAGTCGAGGAAAAACTCCACCCTCGCATCTTTGGAAAGGTAACGCCTTTCCAAAGAGCACTTAAATATAGTGGAATTGGTGGAGCGAGGCAGTCTGGCGACATTGCTCTGTAAAGACAGTTCCTCCGGTATTTAGTACGAATAAACTTAGTTATACATATTTGTGGTTTCAATTAATTCATAACGTCACACTCCACATCCTTTTTATAATTGAACCAAACGGCTTTAATTTTGTTAAGATGTTAGAAGGATCATTTTACTAGATAATGTTTGAGAACATTTTTAAAAAAGGTAATACTTACGTTTAGGGGAGGCAGCTCCGATGACCTTGACCTTGACATATGTTGTCGAGGACAACATTCTGAACAACTTTTGTCATTACAACTACCCGGCGCTCGGTCTTAGTTTTCGAGATATTTGCGAAAAACTATTGCTAATACTGTATTGAATTTTACGTATTCTTCCAAGCTCCGTGGCAACGTGAGCCTGTTCCCCGGGGCGGCATCTGTTTATTTTCTGTTTGTAAACACATTGTGGGGATCAGAACAGAGTGTCACTCTATATAGGGTGAGCTTTCAATTTTGAAAGACTACTTCTGGATTTTCGCAAGCGTGGTCGGGCCGCGGCCTAGCGGCCGGCCCTCTGCGCCCCCCGCCGACTAACCCTAACTAATTCTGATCGCATAATTTTTGTATTCTACATAGCCTTCATACAGAATTTGAACTAGTAATGAAAAAATCATGCAATCAGAATTAGTTAGGGTTAGGTTTGGGTTAGTTCTGGGTTAGGTGGCAGCCTTACGTTGCCACGGAGCATGCAAGAATACGTAAAATTCAATACAGTATTTGTAATAGTTTTTCGCAAATATCTCGAAAACTAAGAGCGAGCGCCGGGTAGTTGTAATGACAAAAGATGTTCAGAATGTTGTCCTCGATAACATATGTCAAGGTCAAGGTCATCGGAGCTGCCTCCCCTAAACGTAAGGTTTACCTTAAAAAAATTAATATTGCTCAGAATTTCGAAGATAAATGTGAAGCTTACGATTTTTAACTTCTTTATCTGTGTCTATAATGGAAATTTAAAATATGCTTTCTGTAGAAGAAAGTAAGTTATACATATACGTGCACAAAGTATCATCAAAATCGGTTGAATCATAAGAAAGCTATACGCAGTGAAAGATGTTAAAATCTTTGAATTATGGGCTGACGATTGATCTAAATCACAGTTTCTTATAATTGTTTTAAGTTTTAATTATTTTCAAGTGTCCACACTTCCATGAGCGTTAATGCACACCAGGGCTGGGTAAAATAGTATTTGAAATAAAAAATAAAAAATATTTTCAGAGATTATTTCCAAAACTATGTTATTTTGAATTATTTGAAATATTTTTGTATTAGTGGAAATACTATTTGAAATATTTATTTAATCTCCGAAGTATATGAAATATGTAGTTCAATTATGTATTTCTCAACACGAACTTAAAATAGTTACTTGAAATAAATATTTCTGCCATTATTAGTGGAATGAAACTTCAGCACTACCTTTCACCGAAATAAGCTATGGATATATCTAGACATTCATAACTATGCTTATACATTATACCTAGAGTAAGTAAGTGGTTAAAATCCACAACAGAACCATTTCTCAGAAATCATTTGTGTGTGCTATCACCCGACTGCCGCGGTCAGATTCCGTTTGTGTGATATTACTGTAACTCGTGTTTACGAATCAGTTTAGTTGTAACGTAGAAGTGAACAGGGAAACTTATTGTACGACATGTCCAGTGAAAATAATATTCTAAATACAATTGCAAAAGTGCCAGCAATTCTCGATGGAAAATATTTTACAGTTATATCAAATGAAAATGATGGAAAAAATGTCTCGACAACATGTGTTAGTTGTAATCGTAGTTTTAAAGGAAGTTTGCGTGCAACATCAAATTTTGTACTTCACCTTAAACGCAATCATGAAGAAATATTAAATGAATATAAAGAATATAAACGTCAGAAACAATCAGATTTATCAATGCAAAGATCGCAAAACTCTGTATTAGAAATTACATCTGATAGTGAAGTACCTTGCAAACGCAGGAAATTGTCCGATCAAGAGCAGGCTAATAAATTAATCATAAAATATATATCAGCAACAGGAAAACCACTCTGTACTGTTGAAGAAAAGGAATTTATTCAGTTAGTTTCAGGTTTAAGTAAACTAAAAAGTGAAGTGGTTACTATGTCTAGAAAAACTCTAAAAAAAAAGAATTGAAAATGAATACCATGAAATGATAAATAATATAAAGAAGGAAATATCAAGTGGTGGATTATGTTTGTACAACTGCCGACATTTGGTGTTATGGTCGAAGTTTTTTAGGAATGACAGTACATGGAATTAGCAAAACATTTATGAGATTTTCCAAGGCTATAGCTTGCCGTCGATTTAAAGGGTCGCATAATTATTTAGCTGTAGCAAAAATAATCAATGAAATTCATGAGGCATTTGAATTAGATGAGAGTAAATTGGTGTGCACAATAACAGATAATGGCAGCAACTTCATTAAAGCTTTTAAGGAGTTTCATTTCCATTCTTCTATCGATGGAGAAGAAGATGGTGCATCAAGTGAAAATGATTTAGAAATCACATCATTCGATAATATACGTGAAATCATTCCTAGTACAGTACCTTCGCCTTATTCACTTCCACCACATATTCGATGTTTTAGTCACACATTGAGCCTTATTGGTAGTAGCGATTCTAAAAAAGTTGTTAAAGAAAATCTATTATACAGAAAATTATTTGAAGCTGCTATGATAAAGTGTTCTAATATATGGAATAAAGTGAATCGTTCTAGCAGCAAAACAAATGAAGCTTTTCGAAATATTGCTGGTCATGCACCAAAAACTCCATGTCCAACTCGATGGAATTCATTATACGATAGCATTATATGTTTATTAAAAATAGAGGATAAACTCAAGAAAATCTGCGATGTATTGCAAATACCAGGTTTTGGATTACAAGATATGGAATTCCTACATGAATATGTTAAACAGAAAAGGATATTTATTTGGGTAATGCCCTACCTTGGATAATTGAATTACAACATAATTTGAATGATATTGATAAACCTAAAGCATTTAAATACTGTCAACAATAAATACTCGATTTGCTAATATGTTAGACTTTAATAGTGCTGAAAATAGTTATATGATTGCCACAGTTACTCATCCTAAATGGAAAATGCGATGGTTGTCCGGTAATAAATATAATGAAAATAATCAACGCATTAGGAGTATTGTCTTAGATTGTTTGCAAAAACTCACATGTACTTCAATATCCAAAGAAAAATTACCTCCGACTTCTGGAAGTAAAGTGGAAGAAAATTTCTTTAGTTTTATGGAAAACACAGTTTCTACAGAAAATCCGAATGACGAATATGAAATTGAAATGGAATTTTTACGATATTTAAAAGATTCGAATACGTCTGTGGCAATGCTCAGTAAATACGATAATGTGCGAAGATTATTTTATAAATTTAATACACCAATTCCTTCATCGGCCCCAGTTGAACGATTATTTAGTTTTGCGGAACTAGTTCTGAGGCCACGCCGAAGTTGTCTAACAGATTCTTGTTTTGAAATATGTACGTTACTGAAGGCAAATAGCCGAAATACATAAACATTTTGCATTCTTGCATACTTTCTTAATTACATTCTTCCTTTAATAATTATAAAAAAAATTAATATTTCAGATGACTATTGTAAGTAAAATACTATGAAATACTAGTTGAAATAATTAATTTTCATATGTCCTTAAAACAATATTATTTCAAATATTTATTCCTAATACATTCTACGAAAACTGTTATTTCAAATAATTATTTCTAATACATTCTACGAAAACTATTATTTCAAATACGTATTTCTAAAACATCGGACAGCAAATATTACTTCAATTAATAGCTTCTATACTTCTATATCTATAAATGCTGAAATACTACTTTATTTGAATTAAAGTATTGTAATTACTATTTCCAATACTTTTTATTTGAATTGTCCCAGCACTGATGCACACGAATCATTCCACATGAAATGGTACTACTGTTTCGAATTTTGTTCAAATTTGGATATGTTGCAGTCTTTAGTCATACATGAACGTATCTCAAAGAATTCTTTGAAATCTTGAAAATTATTGGTTTTACAGATGTGTAATATGAGGTGACAAACGTTTTTTATTAAATTATAACGGCCGGACTAACAAACTGATGAAAATGAGTTTTGGGTGCTTATATTGAAAACATAAGAGTATTTAATAAAAATTATTTCAATTGAAAAAATATTTGTTTTCACCATTTATTTTGCAATTATTTTAAATAGGTGCATTGTTATCGTAGCACCAGAAAATTGAAAAATTAAAAATAATGATAATATAGCCCCGAGTGTCCTCTTTTCAGATCCGTTTTTAAAAATACGGGTATTTCAAAATTGGCGACATGAAAATTATTTGAAGTGAACGCTGCGCTGAAATATATCGCGCGGCGGCCGACCGCGACCTTTCGGCCGACGTCGGTCGAAACTCGAAGGGTCTCACAGACGGGCCTTTTTTTTTGTTTGTTTGCTTTACATCGCTTCTTCAACTGCTATGTTATTAAGCGACGGGACCTACAGTTTTTTTAAGGTGCTCACAGACGGGCCTACCCACACATTTTAAATGTCGGACCGACGCGTCGGACGTCGGACGAAACGCGTCCACTGTCATCGTACCCTAAGTCAGGGCTGCCGTTTAACCGGCTCGCGACCAGTGTCGCCAGATGAGTCCGAATTCGGACTCATTTACTCCCCTACTTTTCCCCTTCCAGTATCCTATTCCAGCACCACGTCCCACTCAAACCCCGTCGCGCACGCGCAACGTGTCACATATTACGACTCTGGCCATCAGAGAGGGGGTACCTGTATTCCCCTCGATTTTCCTAGTACTTCCTGTCCTAGTACTCGGAGCCGCTCAGGCGCGTACCATAGCGTAGACGCTATTCGTGGCGCTTCAGGTCTACACGCGTATCAATATGTTTCCGCATTATCATCGAGGTACTATTGCCAATGCGTTTTTTTTTTGTTAGTGGTATACCCTGAAGGCCTATTCCACTATATCGCACGATAATTTCTGACAACAGCTGCAGAAAATTAATTTTGGAAAATAAATTCGGCAAATAAATTTTAAAAATAGTTTTTAATTGTATTGTCCAAATTGTATTAACATGTGGGATAACTTGATTTTCGCGCGCGTTTAGACGTGCTTGGCAAATTGGTAAGATCTACGGGAAGTTTGAATGCAGCTGTACGCATCGCCGACACTTACATTGTAACACTTTATGGTACGCGCCTGAGGGGTTCCGAGTACTAGGATCGCCACGGGGAGCGAGACGTGCGGCAGGGTCGAGGAGGCGTAGCCTTCGAGAATCGGCCGTCGCGAGCAACTTAAACGACAGTCCTGTATTACGGAATCCTAGTAGAGTACGGTAAGCAAGAAAATGGTCTAGGTACGTTAAGTTATGCTTTTTGAAGAATAACTCCTTCGAAGGTCATTTAAAGGCCAACATATTATACATGGTTGAATTTGTCTTTTCATTAGCTATAATGTTACACTGATTAAAATACGTCGTTCCATTTAAAAAAACGGCGATGATCTTGAAATATCGGAAAATATGACCTAGCGAAATAGAACTTCTTCGTCACAATAATTGCTCTACTGCACCAAAAATTTTCTGCCTGAAACATTTTCTCGTTTTACTAAAAATAACGGAGATATTTTCGGGGAAAGTTGTAGGTGCCTCACCCTGTATAATCTATAATGTCAATTTCGTATAAAATGTTTTTATTGGAGTTATATTTTAAACTTTTATGTAAGTCACCTATGTTTTGCGTGACATGTTGCATACTCCAGCGAACACCACCTAAAGCAGATTCCATAGGAGTGTAAGGTAACTTAATTTGGAATAGTATTAGAAGTAGGATTGCAACGCGTGCGATTAATGGCACATACATACATAATTGCTGTAGAGTTCAATTTTATGGATACGCTTATTTTGTTTAAAACATATGTTTGAAACAGAGAACAAAGAAGCTTTATAAAAAGGACCTGATACATCAGCATATTTTTTCAATTATTATAAGTAAAGTAGCTGTTCAATTAAAAATTGCACAATTATATTGGTGTATACAGGGTTAGGTGGGAGGTAAATCTGGAAAAGTCATTGCATAAAGGAGACCAGATCAAATTTTAGGAACGTGTCAATATTTTTTTGCCACTTTGTACAAGTGCAGGCTCGCTTCACCTTCTCTTTGTTAATTTTTGTTATCACCTCCGTGATGGCGGGCTTTAGCTATTATCTTTGGTATTGCGATGCTTTGCATTTACCTTTGCGATCACGAATTCCACGCTTTTGTTGCAATCAAAACTATTTCTGTGAGTAGCCCGGGATGCAGTTACTTTCTATTGTTTGTCAGAATTTCCGAATTTCTTGGCTAGGTCGTAAATTTGTAGCCAAATCACGTAATGATTTCGGCGCGGACGATTTTGCAGCAGGAAGTAATTCGAGTATCGTTCGGTTTATGGTTGACATTTTCTCTGGGTTATATGTATAGCGAGTTACCTTATCAACAATTGCATTCTTTTGGGATTTGGTATAAAAAAGAAACGTGCGCGGTTGGTTGAATAGAAAATAATAATCAATAATACGTTAATAAATTAGTAACTTTGGTAACACCTTGTATCTACAGACTCAGTTCACCATGATTGCACAGATAAATACAGATATTTTACTTTACGTTATATGGCGTTATACTTTTTACTCTTTTACCGGCTCTCTCTCACGTATACTTCTATTGTTACACACGCACAGAATATCTCTCTCTCTCTCTCTCTCTCCCTCTCCCTCTCCCTCTCTCTCACTCTCAGGGTTGCCATCCGTGCTACTTACTTAGAGTAATACCAACCTGTGAAATTATTTCTCCAACACATTCTTTCTATTTGTCTTATATACATCTTATTATTTGTGGGACTTCACGGAAAAATTCCGGATTTATCTCGACGGCCGGCCCTGTACCACATACTTAGAGTACATTCACCAAGGCATCAAAGTACAAATATCTACATTCTACATCTACATGTAAACTCATGTACGATGGTTTTTATTAGGTTGTTGTATATGAAATGTCCAATTGTTATCAGTAATGCGACACAAACAGAACATTTTGTTTAAATATTGCTTGGTATGTAATCAAAGCAAGCATATCATTGTGCTACCACATATATTGTGTCGACGAATTACAAGTTTCTGGATTGTATTACAGTAGAAAGTGAATTTTTTTCGGTTGTTCACGTTCTTCATTTATAAGATTGTCATCTTTATTTTGAGGTTTTTTCAACCGTAACAGATTTTGACCAAATATTTCTTAATGCTATCATCAATACGTTTATTTTTACCACTCATAAAAAGAATACACAAAAGGTCACATTGATTGACATTGAAATGAACTTTAATTAAAAGTACAATTAAATATCTAAACAAAAATTACTGATAGAACCGTAAAAATCAGCATTGTACTTTAAAATGGTAAGTATGGTATAGTAAGTATAGTATAATAAACTTGGAGGCCATGGTAGTGTTTCTTGATCAAAGCGCTTATTCATAATATTTGCATTCTAAAATAGGACATTTCATTTGCAACAATTTGATACTTAAAACTTAACATTTAATTTATTAAACAATAATAAGGAAAAATATGAATGATATTGTATATAAGAAAATTGAGACTGTTCACATTGAAAATAATATTTGTTATTTATACGTAATTATAAGGGTGCAGATTGTTATGCAAAATAAAAATTGTTTGCTTCATTTACGAGTAAGAGGAGCCAAGTAAAATTTCCCTTCTTATTTTTTGATGTTAATAAGCTGAAACCGATACATTAATATTCCTAAATATATTTAATCTGTCCGCTGCTTTAAATTGCACTTACCTATTTTTCTCACAAATGCATAAAATCTGCATTCTAGTAATTATGTACATACAGGGTGTCCCAAAATGTCTTCAACTCCCGAAAATGGGCGGTTCCTGAGGTCATTTCAAGCGCCATTTTCCTTTTGCAAAATGTTCTCCGCGGCTTTGTTTAGGAGTTATTAACTTAAAGCAAAAGGAAAATGGCGCTTGAAATGACCTCAGGAACCGCTCATTTCCGGGAGTTGAAGACATTTTGGGACACCCTGTATACAGAATTTTAACGTAACGCAGACGGCGACTCTTACGAAATTTCAAATGTTACGACGCAATAATCCGAATTAATGGTGAAAACGTCATTTCACGTCAACCACATTTATTACCACTAGTATTATGCACAAAATTCTTACGGTATATCGTACTCTTTATACATGCTAAAATATTTAAGTATTATCTTTTTAGGAACATTTTAATAATTTTCTTCAACTTAATATAATTCTTAATAAATTCAATCATAGGGATTTTCTAATTTGAGAACATTGAAATGATGTTTTCCTAAAAAGTTTATATCTATGCTTTAATATAGTTGGATAATGTATTTGAAGTTTTCTAACACGTTTGTGCGGTTTTTAATTCATAACAACTTCTTTTAAATTTTGATGAAAATCAAAATAGTTAAGAATAGTAAAAGTTTATAGTTAACAAAACTAATCACTGAAATGGATAAAGACGGGTATGTATAAATCTATGGTAAGAGAAAAATTAACATAAATTATTCATTGAGATTGAAGATGAGTGGTTTTTCAATATTCTACAAAAGAGAAAAGGAGGTTTTTAGTACCTATTCTGCAAAACATTCTGAGTAGACTTTTACGAAAGGACAATACTCATTCCGCGATTCATTGAAATCATAACTGCGAAACTTACAATGAAACGTGGATTTGAAAAACTTCTAGAGTATTTGAAGGAGCTTATGAATATGACATTAAATTATATTACGGCACGAACTTATTGGACAATCTAATATATGTAGATAAGTGTTAATGTAATTAATAAGTGTTAAGCAAATTATCAAGTACATACATGTTCTCCAATTGATATCTTATTAGAGTTATACATATAATGTTTGGATGCACCTATACGAATTTACTAGATAATTGTATCTATGTAGGACTTACTGCATATTGTTAGGGATTTTGTTAGGGAAGTATACTAGCAACTTTGCTTTTATAATACACACAATGAAAAAAAGTATATTTAGATATATAAGAGAGATTAACAATTTTAGAATATAGAGCACTAGAGCCGTTAAGGGGCTGTGCGCACCCAACTACCACCACCACCCTTACCACTCACACATCGATATATCCGCATATACGTATACGAAATGCAAGGGTTTACGGCAAAAGAAACTGACGCCTCAATATTGCAATTAGAAGTTCAGACCCGGTCGATTATGTTTCCTAAGAGTCCTGGCCAGGGTGGTTCAGAGCCCAAATTTCATATTTTTACGTTGTTGAAGAGTAATTTGTAATAATCGGCAGAATACTTTTTGTCACAATTCAGCGCTGCCGATTATTGCAAATTACTCTTCAACAACGTAAAACTATGAAATTTGGGCTCTGAACCACCCTGGCCAGGACTCTTAGGAAACATAATCGACCGGGTCTGAACTTCTAATTTCAATATTGAGGCGTCAGTTTCTTTTGCCGTAAACCCTTGCATTTCGTATACGTATATGCGGATCTATCGATGAGTGAGTGGTAAGGGTGGTGGTGGTAGTTGGGTGTGCATAGCCCCTTAAGTACGTCTATATAAAACTTACAGGTGTCACTGGAAGAACAAAAACTAAACGCACGTCTACAGTAAAACGCGCGCATTACAAGATGATACAAATATAATTCCAACACATATAAAACTTCCTTATATTTATCTGTTTAAGTCCCGGTTTTTTTATACATGTATCAAATACATGTATCTCTCTGTTGTATTTAATTACAGTTATTATTTCTTTTTTTTAACCTTTTGATACATGTATAAGTTATTCATTTGACATCATATTTATGTACACATATATGGAGACATCAAATAAATATTATACACAAGTATTATTTGCGTTATTATTAATTTTGTAAATTTTCTGTGTATTCGATACTTTGTAAACGTTTACTATTTCACCATAATAGTACTATGAGAGAGCTATTTGAACTAAATAGGAGTTGCACTTCTACGACAGAGTTACTGCGTTTAGTTTCCATTTAATTAATAGATTATGAGATTTCATTACGCACTTTCAATGTTTTAGTTAGTAGGTATTGACTCAAAATTCTGGAAAATACTAATCTCGAATTGCTCGATAGACACGTTTACCGAACCTTCATGCTCAAAGTCGGGGACTTCAATGTGGCTATATGTAGACTAAAAATAAAATTCCGTTTTTGAGAGTCTCCGAAATTTTAACCGTTCGTTCGGAAAAATAGTATATGTGTTTCCAGTACCGGGCAATAGTTGTCGTCGAAATGCATATGTATTGTACATATTTCAATTACCATCTAATATCTGAGATTCTGTTCAAATAAAACAGTATTTCAGATAGGATGTAAAATTTTGGCAAGTAAAATATTTTCGTTTTAACAATCAGAACGACAAAATTAAATATTTATTTTAATAATCTGAAAACTGAAATAAAATATTTTATTTTAATAATCTGAGAACTGAAATAAAATATTTTATTTTAATAATCTGAAAACTGAAATTAAATATTTTATTCTAATAATCTGTAAATTGAAATAAAATATTTTATTTTAATAATCTGGAAGCTAAAATGAAATGCTATAAACAAAATACCCGACTCGAACCCGAAATTTTCGGGTACCCGGTCACCATTACTGAATTGTAGTCATAACTAGTGATGGCGTGCAAAATCACTAACCGTGATCGCAGAATCACGATCATGGTTGTGATTTTAACTTCATTCACGCTGTAATCGTGATTTTTTAATCTAGTGTGAATTTGCTCACTGTCATCCTAATTCTCAATGACTTTATTCATTATTCCTCATTATTCCTTTACTCTATGCGATCTAACTCGCAATTTTGTTTTGATGTCGCTAATATAAAACATAAAGGCTGTGATTTGTGCGGAGAACAGTTATGCTTTCCGCCAATCAGAAGCGATCAGGAAAATCACGAATCACTGTGAAAAATCACCGTAATTGGGAACGAACGTGATCGAATCACGAGTGATCCAAAAGTAGCAGTTCACGCCATCCCTAGTCATAGCCGAGTTGCCCTGTCTTTGTAAAAAGTCTAAAATTAATCGAATCGAATATTTCCAGATTTTTGAAGCAATACCGTATAAAGGTATTGTTTATAATAGGTATGTGTTTTGTGGGTGTATATTATGTATTTTTCAGGCTATTGAAACCAAAACATTTATAGGTAACTACCAGTTTTTAAGTAACGGAAATCGTATTAATCCTTTCGCTCCAAAATGATTCTGAGAAATTCGGTTTAAGTGTTTTGGATGGTCTATATCTATGTATTACATTTTACGTTTTACAACACAAAGATTGTTTATTAGAGCTTATAGTGAAATCCCTTTGCACTAAAAGTAGGTCCTACTCCTTTTATCGTCAGTCACTATGTTTGACATTATTTATAATTGTAAGTTCTATTTAAAAATGGTTCATGTTATAAATAAGAATACAACATTACAAAAACCCAGCTTTTTAGATTTTGCTTATAATTTTTGCATTTAAATGTATTATTTTTACATGGTTGGTGTAAAACGTTGCTGAGAAAAAGCTCAAGTGCAGAGTTATTTTTTAAGAATAATTGATTTCAATAATTTTTTAGAAATGTACGTAGTGTATATTTTTAATATACGAACAAATAAACACACTATATTATATGTATACATGGCCTTACATACGATGTGTGTATATATGTGTATATATTTTTGTTATGTTTACGACAATACTTTAAGGACATTTATGGCCGTTCTCTGGTGTAAAAGGGTTAGTTAACAGTTCCCCTCAATCAGAATTCAAATAGCCATTTCGGTTTCAGTTATGTGATTGAAACAAACATAACATTTAAGATCCAAGTTATGTACATTATATTGTAATCGTAAATGCATATTAGATTATATACAATTTTTTTTAGAAATTACCGTTAAATAGACTGATATGTTTTTATTAATACTCTATATTAATGAATATTGTATATTCTGTACAACCATATAATGTGGTGTACAAAAGAAAGTTTAAAATTGGGATGTCTGTGTACGAGTATTAATAATTTTAACGCTAGATAGTTTTTAAAATGTTGATAACATTCATCTAATCGACGGTACCCTCACCCTCGTGCAGCGTACAAAAGTAAGTCTTTTGCATTATAATAATATTAACAACTATCCGATACACATTTGTCGATATTTCTCTCCATTTCTGTGAATATATTGCCTTTACATAACACCTACAATTACAGAGATGAATAAGAATAATGGAATTGTTTCGAGCCGTTTATCTCTCAGCAAGATATCGATCCTAAGCACACTTCAAAAGTGGCATCTAATTATATTTTTGTAAAAGGAATTGGAAAACTCGAGTACCACCACAGTGCCCAGATCTCCATCCTAATGAAAATCTCTGAGCAATTTTAGATGAACATTTGTGAACCTTAAGTGTTCGTACTAACTTATGTCTTTCTTTTAACATAAAATAGAATCCTATTCTTTTGTAACCTAATATTTAAGCATTGAAGTCAATGTAGATGTACAATAAATATAAATTTTCTTCCCGCGTCTGTGAAATTATTACAGACAAAGAAGCTTTAAATTAATAGTTTTACAAAGTAATTATTGTAGCCATGAAGATAATCGTACGGCAAGGGGTTAATTACAAGTATACCGGGTGATTCACGAGAAATAGAACACCTAAATAGCTCCGTTAGGCTTGAAGATACAAGAGAATGTTAGAGAAGAAAGTTGAATGTACATAGTACATACAGTTAAAGGAGGCAAATATGGTGATAGTAAAAAATGTTCCGATTGTTGTCGTTTTCAAGGACTTCTGAAGGTCATCGATGATTTTTAAATGGCACCATATATTTTTAACTTTAATGGGTTGTAGTTGATGTTAAGACGACGATTGAATGATGTGGTACACTATGATCTTCGAATGACCTTGAACTAGAAAATTTATGATAAAGCAATGATAACCTCAAAATATGCAATCATTTTATTTGAATTAAATTAAATGTTCGAAATTATGACCTTGAGCAGTAACACAAACATTTAAACGTTTTTTGCAAGGCAATCAATTGCACTTTCAATTGTTTCTGTTGAAATTGATCTACAAGATCTAATTATTCTTTCTTGCGTGTTCTCTGGTGTAGTCGATTGACCACGATACATTACGATATACATTAGTGTTTCCCACAAAAAAAAATCAAGAGGAGTTAGATCGGATGAACGAGCTGGCCATAATGGTCATTACGTCCTATCCAGTCATTTGGGAATTTCGTATTCAGAAATTCTCTTACGGTACGTGAAGAATAAGCGGGACAGCCATCGAGTTGGTACCACATTACTCGACGAATATCTAAAGGAATATCTTCGAAAAATATGCGCAATGTTTCTTCTAAAATCTTAGAGATCACCTTCCGTTAACGGTATACATGTTATGAGACTTAATGGCTTAAGAAATTAAATTTCCGTTGATCAAACAGAGAAGTAAAACTATACCTATTTATGAGACCAAGGTCATTTGAAGGTCATAGTGTACCACATCATTGAACTCGTCTTGACATTAGCTACAATCTATGAAGTTAAAAATATATGGTGCCTGTTATGTTCGTTGTTTAATAGCGTTCGAATCGGCAGTTAGGATTCGTGCTTGCGAACTGCGCCGCCGCCACCATCTACCGATGTTCCGCGACCATGCGCGAAAAAGCAGATCCGTACCGAACGCTGACCGGTAATGGTCAATTACGCAACCGCTTATAACAGTATTATTAATATCGCATATCAGCACGTCTGTAATACTTTATTAAATAGTTTATAATTGTTAAGTGCAATAAACACTTTTATTACAAACATAACAGTGCCATTTAAAAATCATCGATGAATTCAGAAGACCGTGAAAACGACAACAATCGTAACATTTTTTTCTATCACCATATTTGCCTCCATTGACAGTACAACTTTTCTCTCTAACATTCTCTTCTATCTTAAAGTCTAACGCATCTATTTAGGTGATTTGTTTCTCGTGAATCACCCGGTACATATACTACACAGGCTGTGGTTATAAGGTGTAATATTATACCTTATGGGTAAACTTTCTTTTGGGAACCCAGAAATTTTCGATTATTATATGTCTTATCTTGTTGATTTCTGTGAGAAACTCCTATATGGAAGTCCCAAACCGCGGAAACCACTCGTTTTTAATTTATGAGCATGTAAAGTTGAGTAATTTAACACTACTTTTCATTGTTTCACCTAAGAAAGTGACAGGTATGGGCGCCGCCATATTGATACTTAGGGAGCTCCTTGCGTGTAGTAACTCAGTGGTGACATTAGATGACAGCACTAGCCCCTAGACACCACATCACACACTGTTCGGTTTCGCGATATTAATTTATTGCATTTTTGTATGTGCGTTCTTCTAAAGGTTGTTTTTAGACATCTGCTATTCCGCGTAAAAATCGTTTTATGGTTTTAGCTTTTATTATAACCGTCCCGACTGACTCTCACGACTTTGTCATCCTCAAGGTCCGTGAGGGTCTAAGGCACGTACTTACCCCCCTTGGGCCATCTGTTTTAGACAAAACGTGCTGTTTCATCAGCAATATTCGACGGTACCGTACGCGAGGTACCTAGGGTCTTAAACCCAAGGTTCGAACCTGATGGCCATCCGTCCGCTCGGGACAATAAAGGCCATAAAGTACATGTGCGGGCCACTTGGGCCTTTTTCGTCGCTCTGTACCGGGGTCCCTATTATTCCGTGTTTTTCCGGAAATTTCCACGATTGACCTGAGGAAGGATCTTCCTCCTCCACCGGTGAGGGTTGTCCGGAAGATCCTCCTTCCTCGAGTCAATCAACGAATGGGGATGATTCTCCTGACAAATCGGGCCCACCCCCTCGAAGTGTCTAGTACCAACGAGGTGACCAGCGATCGAACCCCGGAACAGAAAATCAGATTCATTCGCAATCTCGAACAGCAAGCATCGAGAGCTTGTCTGGAGGACTTTGATAGTCTCGTCCAAATCTATACGCGATCACCACAAAGACTTATACACGATAGTCCGTTTTTTTCAACATTGTTACACCGCTACAATACACTAGCTCCGTGAAATAGTTGCCTAAAGTTAATTCGGTCGGCAACAAATTGTATAAATTAAATGAACACATATTTAACAAAAAATACAATTCGTTTTCAATCCACGAAAAAACACACACGTTACAAGTACATTATCGTGTAGCACGTAGCACCGCACATCACGCCACAACTCTGCAATGCCGATAACATACATTAACCCAGACACAATCTCATACAACTACAATTACTCTCTTTCCCAATTTTATAAAATTAATTACAACTACTTTTTATTCACAAAAGTTTCAAAGCTCTAACATTCACAACTCACACAACCAAGATATCAAAATTTTTTAGAATTACAATTACAAAATCAAAATACAACCTAACCGGTACTAACCCAGAACTAACCCAGAACAAAAATTAAACTCTGCGATAGCCATTTTGGCTACTAGACACTAGAAATTAGAATTCCCCCTTCACATGCCCAGTCTATCAGGTTGCGCACTAGTGCTGTCATCTAACGTCGCCACTGAATCACTACACGCAAGGAGCTCCCTACTTACCAATATGGCGGCGCCCATACTTGTCACTTTCTGAGGTGAAACAATGAAAATTAGTGTTAAATTACTCTACTTTACATGCTCATAACTTAAAAACAAGTGGTTTCCGCGGTTTGGGACTTCCATATAGGAGTTTTCTCGCAGAAATCAACAAGATAAGACATATAATAGTCGAAAACTTGTGGGTTCCCAAGAGAAAGTCCAGTCCACCTTATTGTCTATTTAGACAACAACGGAGGTCCTACAAAGTAACGAAACTAACAAAATGTTTGAATATCAAAATTGTAATTACAAAAATATAAAATTAAACTTACTTTTGTCCATTCAGTCTTTTTACTTGTTTCATTGTTTGAAATACAGTATCAATTTTTTATCATCTTTTGTTGTTTTCTCCCTTTCATTATTTTATAATGTAGATATTAATAAAAAATTCATTGCTGCTTTTCTTTTGTCCGCCACTGTATGTCACTTGTACACGTAGCAAGATATTAATACACATTATTGCATATGTCTCATACTCATCATTCTCACTACTCATTGTCAGTTTTAAAGATCGTGGTGATTATGTGGAGTTATACGTTTCATTATCCATTACTATACACTGCAAAGAATGTCGACGCATGGGTCAATGATTTAGGTACAAAACAGCCTGCTATTGCAATCGTAAAGAAATCGAATTTCATAAATTTCTCTTCGTCGCGCGTTGGTGTCAGATAAGATAAGATTTAACAGCAAAGCAGGACATTTTTTTCTATGTTCTTGCGAATCAGTCGGCCATAACAAATTTGCTAAATTTGGACGTTTCTAGCTGGACTTGAGTGACCTTGAGTGACCTTGAATGACCTTAATAATAGGTCATTGTATTCGTCTTGAAACACTCTATCAGAATGTAAGCAAAAAAATATACTGTTCCGTTAAAAAAAACAGAGTTGACCTTTATATCACCTTGACGCCTCCACCTACAGAAAAATTGGTAATACCAGATTATGAGCCCCCCGATACCAAGTAAGTTTGGTCTAATGCATTTTCTCCTATCTTCAAAAACAAGCGAGTTATTCAGGTGACCTGTTTAAAATGCCCCACCCTGTATATTTTTTGTTTGAAATTGAGTTTTGTACTTCTATCTGGATGTGTCTATCTAGATGTATCTATCTGTGAGAAAGGTAATTATAAAGGCTAGCATATTGTGTCCAACTTCAAATTTCTTAAGCTTGCGTAAGATTCTTGTTCTCCAAACCATATCGTACGATATGCGTACCGAATGTGCTGCAAATAGATGAGTGGCTATTGGTTAGGTGATCCATTGTGGAGCGTAATTTTCTGAATCCAAACTGTAGATTCGAAAGTAAGTTTCTTGATTCATGGCTCCAAATAAGTCTAGCATTAATCATTTTCTCAAAGATTTTACAGATATTGTTGGTTAGGGAAATTGGTCTGTATGAAGCACAGTCGAGTTTGTTTTTGTTCGGTTTTAGAATTGGGACTACTGTAGCTAGTCTCTATGCAGTTGGGAAAGTTCGCTGATTCCATATTCGGTTGTATAGGTTAAGTAGAGCGACTTTTCCTGTTTCGGGTAATTCGGGATACCATCAGGGCCAGGGCTAGACATTGGGATGGACCTCAGGACCGTATGTAGTTCAGATATAGTGTCGTCAAAGAGTCGTCAATGGGAGATATATGGGAAAGTGGGATATCTGTAAAGGATAGATCTTTTACCCTAGATTTAAGTTTTTGAAACTCAAACTGTAGTTATCGTCATTTGAGTTCTTTGCAAAAGTGTCGGCTAAACAGTTTGCTATATCTTGTGGATTGGTTATTATTTGATTATCTGGAGATGTTATTGTCGTTATATCAGTCGGTCTGTAATTTCCATTTATTCTCTGTATCTTGGACCAGGCAAGTTTAGAGTCAGATTTTAGATGTATATTGGATACAAAGTCAGTCCAGGAATTTTTCCTACTTGTCTACATGGTTTCATGAAAAATTGCTCGAAGTTTCTTGAAGTTAATTTTGTTTTCTATGGAAAGATGTCTTTTGAAAACATTTAGGACATGTTTGAAGGCTCTTCTAGTTAAATAGCATTCCTCATTCCACCAAGGGATTTTTGTTTTCGTTTTTTTTAATTTTGGAGGAGGTGTTTGGAGACGCGTTGTCTGCAGCTTCCGTTATAATCTTGATGAATTTTTCTAGGTGGTGGTTGATATCGGCTTCTTCATCAAGCTGACACTCAGAAGTGATTTTGTCATGGATCACTTCTTCGTACAGGAACCAATTCATTTTTTTCAAGTTTCATTTAATTCAAGAGAATCAATATGGATTTTAATAGGGTAATGGTCACTGTCCCACGAGGAATCCAAAACTTGTCAGTTACTCAAGTGAGCGATATCATTACCGCAAAAGGTAAGATCGATGGCTGAGTGGGAGTTTGAAGATAGGTTGTAATGAGTATTAGTTTTCGTATTGAGAAGAATTGAGTCGCTGATTTCGATGAATTTTTCGATATCTTTTCCGCTGGAATTTAGGTGACAGGATCCCCATAACGGGTTATGGCTATTACAGTCTCCGCATAGTATGTAAGGTTTTGGTATTTGAGATAGTAGGTCCGATAGGTCATCGCTGGCAAAGTCTTGCGTATTTGGTAGGTATATGGTGGCTATGTGGATTTTATGAGGAATGTAAGTCTTGACTGCAATAACTTCGAGGTTCGTTGATAGTGGGATCTCTTCGCATTTTTCGTTGGAATTTATTTTTCACATATATAGCGACTCCTCCGTTTGCATGGAAGCACTGTGTTCTATTTTTATAAAAGGGAGTATAGTTTGTCAGGTCTGTCTTGTGGTTATTCTTAAAGTTTGTGACGGTTACTTGGGAGGCGGGGAATGAGTGCCAACTCAGTCGGTTGTCCAGGTTCTGGCCGTTTAAATGAGGAGACGCTGGTTTCTCGGAACGTATCCGTATATTTACGTGTTTGATTGTACAGGGTTGCTTAATCCTATCGCGGCGGCGACTGGCGCGGTGGCCCGTGCACAGTGTTCCGATTGATCCATCTTTTTTTCGCGCATGCGCGGCAATTTCAGCCTCAGTAACGTAACCTTTTCGATGAAATTGGGTAGCTTGAGCACCCCGCAGACTTTTAAAAAATTATTAGTCTATACGTATGAAATATTGAAATTTAACATAATTCAAACTTATTCTTTATTTTGAGGATGGGATAGGGAAAGAGCGCTACAATAATTAAGCAGAATAGTACATAATAAAAGCAGAATCAATTAAAGAATATCAGCATTTGTTGCAAGGGTAAGGAAATCTGCCAAAACCTTACCAGTATTCACAAATCAAAAATTACATTATATTACATATAATAATATATACACTATAAAACAAAACAAATTATTGCACATCAGTCTATTCGCTCAGTCTTTTCTGAAACATTAAAAATAAATTTAAATAAAATATATAAAACAAAACAAATTATTGCACATCAGTCTATTCGCTCAGTCTTTTCTGAAACATTAAAAATAAATTTAAATAAAATATATAAAACAAAACAAATTATTGCACATCAGTCTATTCGCTCAGTCTTTTCTGAAACATTAAAAATAAATTTAAATAAAATATATAAAACTAAACAAATACTGCAAATTCGGCTATATCTGTAATAAAAACAAAATAAATAATATATATAAAACTAAACAAATACTGCAAATTCGGCTATATCTGTAATAAAAACAAAATAAATAATATATATAAAACTAAACAAATACTGCAAATTCGGCTACATCTGTAATAAAAACAAAATATATAAATCTAAACAAAATATTGCACATTAGGTTATTTGCTATCACATGTGCTTTTTTTGTACAAATTTTGCGGATTATGCAATTTGAGATGATGCGAATCTACTTCAAAATTAGTGCAATTAACATTTTTAGATGGAAAACTGGACCGAACTATGCAAATGGCAGCTAATGAATCTATATTTAATTTGTTTCTTTTTTTAGAGTTTACATCTGTCACAATAGAAAAAATGCGTTCGGCCCCCGCATTTGAGTGGGGAAAAGACAAAACTATTTCAATTAATAATTTTAAAGTTGGAAACATGTCTTCCCCATTGAAATATTTAAATTTTAAAATGTTATGCCACATATCATTTATTTCTAATAAAGCTAATTTTTCCTTGGATTCTTCATCAAAACATGATGGTAGAATTTCCCATTCAAAAGCTAATTGTGTAATATCTAAAAGGTTTACACGTTTGGCGATGCCAGATAGATTTTGAACTTTTTCCCTGCCTTTATCGTATAATGCTACCGATGCATCCAAAAACAACAAATCTTTAAAAAGTGAATCTTTCAAAGACAGACGTACAAGCATCTCTCGAATTGCAGTAATATAAAAGTTTAAACATCGGGACCGAATTTGTTGGGCACATTCCAACTCTAATGACTCTAAAATTGTTTTGCATTCCGGTCCAACATGTACGTCTTTTAATTCTAGCAAAATTTCTGCTTTATTTAAATCTAATGTAGTAAAATCTTCCAAAAATTGAGGTTTAATAAAATTTTTCTCAGGCTAGTCTCAAATAACTTATACAATAAAATTTGTCTCGACTGAAATAAGGCATTAAAACGGTTGAAAAAATTTCAAGAATATTTCAAAAAACATATATACGCTTTAATGGACGTGTCATTCAATGACTCTAATAAAAATTCAGCAGATTTTGACTTGTCTTCAACTACAGCTAATATGAAATAATTTTTTAGCACGTCCCAATTTTCCAATAATTTAACGATACATTTTTGTAAACAAAGTCACCTGGTGGTTGATAATTTAAAAATATTACGTTGCTGTACCCCGAAAAATTTTGAAATTCCCCCAAAATTGCACTCCTCTTAGCACTGGCCGAAGTATAAGTTGTAACTCCTCTAATTAAATTTTCGCACTCCGGAGGCAATTCATCGCAAGACTTACTAGAGATAATAGCGGAAGTGTGACAAATACACCTTATTGTAACTAAATGAGGTACTTCGATTTGTAAATGCGTCATAAATGAATTATTACAACCAACCATAACTGCTGCATTGTCGCATTTAATTCCGACAATATTTTTTATTGGAATTTCTTTACTATCTAAAACATTTTAAAAACTTTGAAATATACTATTCGCGGAACAATCATCACCGTTTAAACGAATAATATCTAATAACTGTGTGCATACTTTATTATTTATCGGTGATATGAATTGTACTAATACAAACAGTATTTTTAAGTTAGTAATGTCGGTTGTTTCGTCTATTAAAACTGAAAATTTACGGGTTTTTAAATGATGAATAAGTTGATCGACTTTGCGCTTGGCAATTACATTTTTAACAATATAGGCACACTTATTTCGAGTAAGTGTAAGGTCTTGCGCAATTTCGGGTTCCTGGAAAATATCTTGCATTAGAGGAACTAAATGATCCGCGGTTTTATAAGCTACGTTGTGTTCTGCAAAAAAGGCAGACAATCTAATTTCTGCACGTTTCACTTTATCCTTGTGGGATAAAGTTGTGCTATTAAAATTAATATTACAGTAAAAGCTTGATTCTTGTCCGGAGCGTGGACACGATTCTTGTCCAGAGCCTACCCATTCCACTGCCTGTCAACGCCGAGTCGCTCCGCAGGGCGGCGACGATTGATGTCGGCTCGGGTATATCGGTGTGAACACCACAACATTGACTCGAGGAATCGATTTTACAAATCTCTTAATTTTCATTATTTGTTTATGGGACTTTCACTACCGTATTTCTGGCATTTTTCTGATTAAAATGATACCAAGCACGATATAATTTCAACTTTATTTAGCGGTTTCATAAATTATAAATTATGCTTCACATGTAGAGTAAATATGAAAAAAATGTTTGGTCTTGTTCTAATCAGAAAAATGCCAGAAACAAGCCAGTGAAAGTCCCATAAATAAATAATGAAAAATAAAGCATTTTTAACTGGCATATTACATTGTGAGAACACGCGGGCATTTAAACTGTGCCGACGACGGAGACACGCTTCAAATTTCATTCTGTCCTTCCCTATGTTCGGCTTTCTATTGAAGTCTCGCTCGGCGCGATATCTAGACGGAGTTATAAATCAAAAAGCACTTCTGGCCACGATTCTTGTCCATGAAAACCTTGTCCATGTTATTATTACAGGTGGCTTTGTTGTTCAGTAAACTAATATTTCGTACATGTTTGGGCGTTTTTGAATGCCTAATTAACATGCTTCTGTCACATGCGATATCTCTATCACATGCAGTACAATGTACTTTATTTTGGAGTGGAGAAGGAGCTAACCATACTTTAAAAATATCTTCCTCTAGCCACGAAGAATTAAACTTAAAACTTCTAATCCTCCTACTCCTCGTTGTAGCTCTTTCTCCACTATTAACCTCCATTGTATAATAAAATATTAATAATACTTACCTTGTTCCGGATCACGTCTCCCGTCCATCAGTCGTCCCGCCAATAACACCGGTACACTCCCTCTCCCGCTAATATAACTGCCACAGGCCGTCAGGGCCCTGACCGCTCTGCTGCGTCATTGTAGATACGCTACTATTTTGGCCGCGCATGCACGAAAAAAAGATGGCTCAATTGGAACACTGCCCGTGCGGAGGGCTGTGTTTCGCGGGGTATTGTCGGGATTCTAGGGAGTGTCCCATTTCCGTCTAGCCTCGGAGATGTATCAGAAGTTTCACTGCCGTGTAGCCTTGGAGACTGAGGGAAGTCTCACTGCCGTGTAACCTCGGAGACGGTATCCAACGATCGGTCGGAAGGTTTTTGCGGAGGAGCAGTCTTGGAAGGCTTTAGAGACGAAGCGTTATTATTCGGTTCGGCTCGTTGCCTGACTGCCCCGATTCGGTGTCGGATCGGTGTTCTTATATCCGCTCCCACTGCTTTCACTAGCGAGAGCGCGCCGCGCCTCAACGCGCCGGCTACCTAGCGGTGGTGGCACGAGGCTGCGTGTAGCGGGTGGGAACGGTGCGGCGGCGCGGCGCGCGGTCGGTGAGGAAGTCTCGCGTCAGAGGTAGATGTAACTGTCACAAGTTAGTTTCCGGGGCACAGAAGTCCCTTGAGAAGTAATTTAATGGATTCAAAACGTGTGCGAAAACCACTGAGATTCCACTGGATGATGTCAGGCATGGTGTATAAAGGGATTACAGTCCAAAATGAAGAAATAGAGGGAGAGAGAAGTGTTATTGGGTATCAGTGTCTGATTCGAAGTAGGATGAAGCAGGAGTTGACGAGTATTCCATAGCAAATGGTTCGTCTTGGTAGACATCAGGTAGATCCTTACTTAGTCTTTTGCAGATTCTGTGGAGTCTGTTCTTAATGCTGCGATCATTCAGTGTCGGGTATATTTTTTTCATCATTTGATATAAGGCCTGTATGTCGTGAGTGTATACTTTGGCCACAGCTATTACATTTTCAACACCGAAAACGTTTTCTAAAAAGCTTTGAAATTGAATAAAATCAAGTGGGAAGTTTTTGGTATTATCTTCGATGATACTTTTGACAGGTTCCAGCATTTCGCCAACTTTTTCGATTGCGGTGTTAATTGATTTTGAGCGTTTAGGTTTTTTCAGTAGAGAACCAGTATGTTGTAATTTTTTGTTGGTATTAGAGTTGTCGGAATTATTTTCTTGCAAGGAACTGTTGTCAGATGTTGATAGTAGCATCTTGTTAGAAGGGGGCGAAGGTTCGACATAGTGTTCGTCTATTGCTTCGTCATTCACAGATTGTGAGATGTCTGTCATTGTCGGAATGTTTTTGATTTTTGACGTTGTGTTTTTCTTGCTGTTTGTTTCGTCACTGTTCACTTGGGAGTTGTCGTTTCTAGAACACTGTTTGGCAACATGTCCTTCGAGGCCTCACAGAAAGCATTTTAATTTAGCTGAACTTGTAAAGATTCTGTATATCGTGTTATCATGTGAGATTAGAAAAGATTGAGGAATTTTGGGGGCGTCATCCGCGTTTACGTAGATTGAACGTATAAAACTTGTAATGTGTATAAGTTCGGGCTCTTTAAAGCCCGCTTTGATGAAGGTCAGTCTTGAAGTGGTACGGATGTTATTTTGTTTGAAGACAAGTTCGATAACATCATGAGGAATCGACGGGTAGACGTTTGATAATATAATTTTCTGGGAAGGGATTATTAGAGGTCTCAGGTAGATCTTGTGATTATGAATTGTTAGTTCCTTGAATTTTAACGTTATTTGTGCGATTGTTGTGTAGAGTCCATATTGTAACGAAAGTATCGCTTCCGCTAAATAAATAAGCACTCTTTAAACAACAGGAACTTTCTAATTCTCGGAGGAACGAAACTCCTTTTCTCTGTCGTCTTTATCGCCTTTATCGCTCGTCCTCAACCCCGTCTGTCACCAGACTCCCTTTCGTTCCAGCGACGTTTTCATAACGACGCTGTAACCAACCTGGAGCTGCCACCATTTCTCAACAACGGGTGTACCGGCATACCCATAACACCAGTGTACCGGTAGACCCGTAACAATATACAGGATGTCTATATTTGAAGCGCCATTTTACTTTTGCAAAATGTTGTCTGAGGCTTCGTTTGGGAGTTGTTAACGAAAAACACGGACCAATCAGAGCGCGAGTTATACCCGCGATGGCTGGCTTGGTGTGACGCGCCAGGAGTATCTACTCGTACGAGCGTTAGCGATGCGCCGCGACGAGGCATCGAATAAGAGAAGGAGTAGAAATTGAACGTATGGAATTAAAAACTCACTTATTCAGCCGTAAATCCACTGTCACTGTGCCACTCGGTGACGAACTGCACAGATGGCTTTAGGTATACGGCATTGTCCCGAACAGTAAGGGACGTACGATCAGGTCAACGAACTGCACAGCTGGTGGTAAACGTCAAGTAAACGATCCGGGCTTTCACCTTCACTTTCCAAACGATAAATAAATCGTATGTTTGTTTCATACAGATGCTGTAACGTTCCGTCTTCGCGACGGTCTCTCGCTGGATGCTCGCGTATCCAGGGTTCTGTGAGAGAGCGGATTAACAGGAAGGCGGAAGAGGGAAAGTAAGAACGTCGAGTTCGGTAGTATGACTTTTATTTATTTATTCCGGTTTCGGTCCGCTAGAAGTCGGCGCCTCAACGTCTTGGCGGCGGTCGCTTCGGTATGCGCCGGTCCGCGCCGGTCCGCGGTCGGTCTAGATGGGTACAATAAACGTCGGGAATTAGTTTATTTAACGTACTTAGCCTACTTATCTACTACTCGGCTCGCGGTGAACGGTGAGTGTCCCCAGCGGGACGGAAGGCCTCGCAGTCGGTCGCGCCGGACGGATCGGACCGGATCGTATAGTCCGATGCGGGGAAGGCGGCCCGGCGCTCTCTCGGCGGCACCTGAGGGAGGAGCCGGGATCACACGCGCCCGGGGAAGCGTGCTCGCTGTTCCTGTGGTCGGCCGGCACGACCCGGGACGTCGTCGGGAACGGTCGGCCCGGAGGTAGGAATGGCGCGCCGGTTATCGGTCATCCTATCCTGCACGGGCCGGTGAGACGGGTGGTGCCGCAACACTCTGACGGAAGCACCCGAAGGAAGGGTTACGGTCGCACGCGCTCGGGAGCGCCCGAGGGTTTCGCGCCCACCGCTCCGCCACGGCGGGTCCCGGTACGATCCAGGGCGGCGACGACGATGGCCAGGAACAGGTACGGTCCGGAGGGACGATTCGGCGGTTTTCCTTGATCTCTCTTGTCGGGACGTCGGTACTCGTCTTCGAGGTGCGCCCGAAGACCGGGTATTGCCTGCGTTTTAATACCGTTCAATGTCAACTTCCAATCAGTAAAGAACCTGTCAGCCAGATCAAGGTGGGATTGGAGTAGCTCGACCAGTCGGAGGTGACTGAGAGAGGCAGCCATGATCGCAGTACCGTCCGCAAAGAGAGCCAACGTCGTGTCCCCAGACTGAGGTATATTATTAATATACAAGAGGAACAGCAAGGGACCCAAAACTGACCCCTGAGAGACACCAGCCTTGATGTCAGCAGAAACAGATAGATCTCTTGCTTCCCATCTGAACAAAAAATGACCTTTTATCAAGGTATTAGTGCAAGAGTTTTATCAGTCTGGGGTGAAACTTCAGATCAATCAATTTGGAGATAAGACCGTTATGCCAAACAGAGTCAAACGCCTTATTCAGGTCCAGCACGACCATTCCAGAAAATCTCTTGATGTTCATGTGATGAGCATGGAATTGAGCTGTACGGATCAGCTGCTGGGTAGTTGAATGTTGGCTGCGGAAGCCAAACTGTGAATCGATGAGGATGTTGTTCTCATGAATGTGGGCTCTCAGGAAATCACAAATAATTCTCTCGAATAGTTTTGCCAAGATTGGAAGCAGGCTTATTGGCCGGTAATTTGCTGGGGACTTGCGATTCTTACCCTGCTTTGGTATAGGTTTGGCTTAGCTATCTTCCAGGCCTGCGGGAAGTAAGCAAGCTGGATGCACGCTCGGAGTATGTAATAAAGCTGCACGAAGGTGTTTCTGGGGGCCTTCCTAATCAAGTTAGGGGAAAAATTGTCCCAGCCACAGGCCTTTCTTGGTTTAAGGCGGATAAGCGGCCTCCCTGATACCTCTGGGCGAAAGCAGACCAACCAAGTCCGAGCAAGGAGATGGAGAGAAGTGTTCCCTGTAGTGAAAGTCCATCATTTTGCTATTTACCTGGCTCTGTAATAGAGACTCAGATTCGAAAGCTTCATCGAAAACCCTGCTGAACCGATCCGCTAACATTTGGGCGTTCTCAGAATCCAGGTCGTGAAAGGTCCCCGAGTCATCCAATAAGGGTGGAATATTGGTGGGCTTCTCCATAATCTTCCTAAAGACCGGCCAAAAGGTATGTGTATTCTTGGCCTCCCTCACCTGTTCCCGAATACGACCCTTCCTGAGTAGCCAGACCCTGTTCCGGATACTTTTACCGAGCTGTTTATAATACTCGAGGGAGATCAGGTTCCCAGTACTCTGCCATCTTTTTCTCGCTGTGTTACGTAGACGAATCAAAAATTTTAGTTTTTCGTCGAGAGAGATGAACTTATCCGGGTTATTGATAAAGGAAGTGGATTTATGAAAGCAGGTTTTCAGGAACCGTTGGAAGTGGTTAACTTGGTGGTCAATCTCGCTAGTAGAACTGATATTCGGTGAGAACTTAATTTTGCTGGCAAGATCCTGGTAGGTCTCCCAATTAGTGATAGGGGAAGAGGTAGAGAAGAAGTGCTTAGTGTTACGCAAGAGCAAAACAGGACGGTGATCGGAAGACAAATCGTCAGAAACCTCGCACTGAAGGTCGGAGTACGAGTCGGTCAGGAAGAAATCTAGCGTTGACGGGAGCGATCGAACTCCGCCGGCTCGGTTTTTTTTTTTTAAACAGGGATGAACCTGTGGGTTAAATCCTGAGGATTTGGCTAAAAAGCTCCTAGAGCGGGTACTCTTTATCTTTTTAACAGCAAGGTTGTATATGTTTATAATTAAGAATTTGTTTAGCATAGGCTAGTTTAAACGTGTTGTATAAGAAAATTTTCAAAAAACTTATAAAGCAGACATGTAAAGGAACTTTACGTCTTGAGGTGTGGTGGCTACTATAGCCCATATGTTCTTGTAGAGGTATGCTGGTCCTCGACGTCCTTGTGTTGGCGATGATACTGTTGATGATGATGATGATGTTGAAGTTGAAGTTGAAAGTTCCGCGCCGATTCAGATTCAGTCTGGTTTTGTCTTCATAGGTCATCCAGCAGATCCAGCTGTTGGAGTAGTCCTCCCACCCTGGGAGGGCGACGAGACGGAGCCGGGCCCTGTCCGGGGGCGGCTAAGGGGGGTGTTGACGTTGACATCTGCTGGGATGTCCAAAGGGAATCTAAATCTAGGAGAGTAAGGCAAGAGCTCTCTCCCGTAAAGCGCTGTTTGACAGATTAGCGGATTAGTATGACCCTCTGGCTTGAATCTTCGTAGCAGGGTGAGCAGGACCTCGGATAGCATGGGTAGAACGGTTCTGAGGTGGATTTCGAGGGTAGAGTGATCCCTTGGAAGTTTCAGGATGGTTTTGATAGCCTTGTTTTGAACTCTCTGGAGGGTGAGATGATGGGATTTGGCAGCGATGTGCCAAAGGTGTACACCATACGTAAGTACCGTGCGAATGCAGGTTTTGAAAATCAGTAGTTTTAGGTGAGTTTTAAGCCTAGATTTTGCTCCAATCAGGACTGTTGCTGCGGCCAAAGCGGCGATCGCCTTTTTCTTTCTGTCTAGGACCGCAGGTCCCCATGTCAGTTTGGAATCCAGTATGACGCCAAGGTACTTGACTTCCTCGCTCTAGTCGATATCCTCTCCGCCTATCTTTAGTTGGGAAGACCCTTTTTTAAGTGTTTTGGTCTTCTAGTGAATAGGATGGCTTGTGTTTTGGAGCTGTTTAGTTTAAGCTTCCAGTCAATGAAAACGTTGTTTATGAGGTCAAGGTGATCTTGCAGAAGTTTTACCAGGCGGATGTGGCTAAGGGAGGCCGCCAAGATAGCTGTATCGTCCGCAAAAAGTGCCAACGAGGTATTTTTGGAATGAGGTAGATCATTTATGTAAATAAGGAAAAGTAGAGGGGCCAGAACTGACTCTTGCGGGACACCTGCCTTAATAGGAGTGGGTTCAGATTTTCCGCCGAAAAGCTGGACGAAGAAAGTTCTTTTTTCCAGATAGAAATGGATCAGTTTGATTAGTCTGGTGTGAAACTTTAGATCGATCATCTTGGCTATGAGGCCGTTGTGCCAGACTGAATCAAAGGCCTTGTTCAGGTCAAGAAGGATCATACCCGAGTAGCGTCTAATATTCATATGATGAGTATGAAATTGGGCTGTACGGACTAGCTGATGAGTTGTCGAGTGTCCATTTCGGAAACCAAATTGAGAATCCAAGAGGATGTTATTGTCTATGATGTGTGTAATGAGGAATTTGTATATAATTTTTTCGAAGAGTTTGGCCAGTATGGGAAGAAGACTGATTGGTCTGTAGCTAGATGGAAATTTGCGGTTTTTACCGGGTTTGGGAATCGGGATGACCTTAGCAATTTTCCACGGTTGGGGAAAGTAGGCTAATCTGAGACAGGCTTTAAGAATGTAAAACAGTTGTACAAACGCGTTTCTGGGGGCTTTTCGGATCAAGTTTGGGGCAACCCCATCCGATCCGCAAGCTTTCCTCAGTTTTAAGCCCGCAACGGTCTCCTTAATGCTTCTCGGGGAGATAAGACTGATTAGGTCATCGCATGAAGTTGGAGTGAGAACCTCTTTCAGATGAAAGCCCTTAACTTTCTGGTTTACCAGCTGTTGGAGTCGGGATTTAGACCTGTATGCGTCGTCATACACCTCGCCGAACTGATTGGCCAGCAGTTTGGCTTTGCTGGAATTTTGGTCATGGAAGTTACCTGAGTTGTCAACAAGGGGAGGAATGGTGGTAGGTTTTTTCATTATTTTTCGGAAAACTGGCCAAAAGGTGTGTGTGTTCTTTGCATTTTTGATTTGCTCCTGAACGCGAATATGTTTGAGTAGGTTGACTCTACTGCGGATGCATTTGTTTAGATGCTTATAGTATTCAAAGGATATTAAGTTTTGGGTATTTTGCCATCTTTTTCTGGCAGTATTGCGTAATCGGATCATGAATTTTCGTTTTTCATCAGGAGATACGAATTTACTTGGTGTATTTACATAGGAGGTGGCCTTGTAAAAGCAGGTTTTTACGAATCGCTGGAATTTGGTGACCTTGAGATCAATATCTTCGGCTGATGAGATGTTTGGGGAGATCTTGATTTGGTTGGCAAAATTTTGATACGTTTCCCAGTTGGTAATTGGGGAAGAGGTGGCAAAAGTGTGTTTGATGATCGGTAATAGCAAGACCGGTCGGTGGTCGGAGGATAGATCTTCCGAAACATCGCACTGGAGAGTTGTGAAAGTGTCAGCCAGGAAGAGATCGATAGTGGTCGGCAGGCAGCCTGGGCGAAAGAAGGTATGCGAGGGTGGCAAGATCAGAGAATAACGGTTGTTTAGGAGATGCTCATCCACAGTTTTACCATTTGAATTGTTGTGTCTGTTGTTCCAAGAGGAGTGCTTGGCATTTACGTCGGCTCCTGTTAGGAACGAGAGGCTGAAATCTGTGATGGAGTTTAATGCGACAGCATCAAGGGATTGATTGGGGCAGTAGGCTGAGACCATGATTATGTTGAAATTTATAAGCTTGATTGCAACGCCTTCAAGGTTATTTACTGATTTTAATTGGAATCGATGAAATTGTAGGTTTTTGTGGACAAGGATGGCCACCCCGCTACGAGGTTTGCCATCGTCCCTGTCCTTTCTGACAATGTTATAGTTTGCCAAGGAGACGTCAATAGAGGAAGTCAGCCAGGTTTCTTGGATCAGTGCAATCAGAACTCCATTGGAGAGCATGAAGATTTCGAGTTCGTTTATTTTAGATAGCAGGGAACAGGCGTTCCTTGTCATAATTGTTCCCGGAAGCTGTGGGGTGAAGATGATTCACGTGAAAAGCTGTTGAGCAGCGTCAAATAAGATTTCGAGTTTATCGAACATGGAGGTACAATTTGCCAACCTGGGGCGGATGGCTTTCACAATTGGAACAGCCCTTTTGAAAAATAGGATTGCTTCCTTGAATAGCTCATTGGTTTCGGAGAAATCAGTGGACTCTAGAGTGGTATTTGGACTTGCTGGTGGTGAATGACCTCTAACAGCTTCACTATATGATTTGCTGTTTACAACAGCAGAAGATAATCGAGAAGGGGCACTCGTATACGCGGGTGCATTACGCGGTTGAGCAGTTCGTGGGGAACAAGAAGTGGTTTTCTTTTCTAGATACGCCAACAAGCTTGGGCATTGAGAAAAATTTGCAGTGTGGGTGCCGTTGCAATTTGCACATTTAGGTGGTGTCTCATCTGTCTTTGCGCAGTCCTTTGTTATGTGGTCGAGGCCGCATTTCACGCATTTTGGTGCTCTAAAGCAGTTAGCGCTGGCATGCCTGTATGCCTGGCATTTAAAGCATTGGGTGTAGTTTTTGGATTTAACGAATCGTTCCCAGTAAACGCGACAGTGATAGACGAAACCGACCGCCTTTATTTGAGCAAGTTTTGCGCCAGGTGGGAAGGTAACTTTATATAGGGAGTTAGACTGCGAGGACTTGAAGGTCGAAACGCTAATAGGAGAGAGGTTTTGTAAGTTAAGTTCGTTAGTGATTTGTTCCGGGTCAATCATGGGAAGCCCCTTTAAGATGACTGTAAGTGGCTTTTCGTTAGGGAGAGCGAAGGTATAAAATTTTAAACCAGCGTTTTGATACGCAAGCTTGGCTTCTGAAAAAACTTTAACATCGTTAAAATGCACTCTTATTTGATTTCCTAAGAATTATATGTAAAAATTCTTTCCAATAGCTGCTTCAAGTTCGCAGCTAAACTTAATTACCTCTTTTTCTGCTAGTTTGATATAAATGGGTGGTGGTCGCGCCGTTGGCCCAGAGTTTGCCGGGTTGACTGGAGTTTTGTTAGAGGGTCCAGGTTTGGAGGGCAGGAAGTTTACTTCTCCTGAGCTATGTCCTGAGGCCTCGGATGAGAATACCTCGAACCGGTTAGAAGTGGGCACGTTCGCGCCGCTTGATCTCATGGTGTCTGTTATGAGGCTGTTTTCAGCAACTTTTCTTGTTTTACTCGGCGCTGGGCCTGTTGCTTGTCCGAAGAGAGGAGTAACCAATACCCTATTATTGTTGATTTCGTCATCCGGAAGTTTCTGTTTTGTACCGACTACTCGGTCTCCATGACTTGTGAGGTTATGTCCCTCCGTTTCACAGTACTGAATTTCTTAGTATTTAAAACTCTGATTAGTTGAGTAATTGGACGTGTTTTGTCTTTAAAAATACAGTTTGTGCGAATAATCGGTTTCTGCTGCGTCAAGACGAAGGCTCTTGATAACTTTCACGTACTATCACGCTCTATTACTACGGAACACTTCTTGCCGAATCGAAGATGGTGACGCGACGGTCGAAGATGTAGTGTACTCTTGCGACGCTGTCGAAATACTTGAATGATCGAACTCTGCCGGCTTGGCAATTCGGTTTTTTTTTTTTTTTTAAACAGGTTTAACCTGCATCCTTTAAAGTGAGTTTGGATTATGATTATGGTTTTTTAGCAATACTAGCATTAATATTATAACAAGAAAATTTTCAAAAAACTTATTGATTAAACATGTAAAGGTACTTTACGGCATTATAAGTTGAGTAATAGTTGAAGCGTTGAGTGGAGGTAGTTGATGTGGTGGTAGTTGATGTGGTTGATTGATTGCTGGGGTTGAGTCCGCTCGTGGTGGGGAGGGGCTGTTCTTCCCGTCATGCCGTCCTCCCTCTTTGGTGGAGATGGAGAGGAATCCCCCGATGAGACGCGATGAGGCGTGATGGATTCCTAGAGGTCGTCCAGGAGGTTTATTGCCTGGAGAAGTCCACCCACTCTAGGCGGGCGTCTTGGCGGGGCCGGGACTCGACCCAGCGCGGCTGCAGGCGGAACAGGAACTGAGGCCGGTGGCACGTCCAACGGGAAGCGAATCTTCGGGGTGTAGGGTAGTAGGTCTCTTCTGAAAAGAGCTGTTCGTTGTATCAGTGGGTTCCAGTGTCCCTCTGGCTTGAGTTTTCGGACCAAGGTGAGCAAGACTTCTGTCAGCAGAGGCAGGCCAGTTTGGAGATGAATTTCTATGGTAGAGTGGTCCATTGGTAGACGGAGGATGGTTTTGATGGCCTTGTTCTGGACTCTCTGGAGGGAGAGGAGGTGTGTCTTGGCCGCGAGGTGCCAGAGGTGAACACCATATGTTAGTACGGTGCGTATGCAAGTTTTGTAAATAAGTAATTTAAGGTGGGTTTTTAGCCTAGATTTGGCTCCGATCAGAACGGTTGCCGCGGCCAGGGCGGCGACCGCTTTTTTTCTTCTGTCCAGGACCGCGGGTCCCCACAACATTTTGGAGTCTAGTACTACACCCAGGTATTTGACTTCGCTACTCCAGTCAATCTCCACATTACCTATCCTGAGGCGGGGGAGTCCCTTCTTTAGGTGTTTCCGTCGTCTTGTGAATAGAATGGCCTGAGTCTTGGAGCTATTTAATTTTAGTTTCCAGTCTGAGAGGAAGTCTCCGATAATATCTAGATGGTCCTGCAGTAGCTTGACTAGGCGAATGTGGCTGAGGGAGGCTGCCATTATGGCAGTGTCATCAGCAAATAAGGCCAGCGAGGTGCTTTCAGAATGAGGCAAATCATTTATGTATATGAGGAAGAGGAGAGGGGCCAGGACTGACCCTTGGGGGACTCCCGCCCTAATGGTTGTGGGCTCGGATCTTCCACCGAAGAGCTGGACGAAGAAGGTTCTGTTTTCCAAGTAAAAGTGGATCAATTTAGTTAGCCTTGGATGGAGTTTGAGGTCTATCAGCTTTGATATGAGGCCATTATGCCAAACAGAGTCGAAGGCCTTGTTCAAATCAAGGAGGACCATACCTGAGTAACGCTTAATATTCATGTTATGTGTATGGTATTGGGCTGTGCGGACCAATTGATGCGTGGTTGAATGACCATCTCTGAAGCCAAATTGAGAGTCCAAGAGAATGTTGTTTTTAAGTAGGTGGGATTTAAGGAATTCATAGATGATTTTTTCAAACAATTTAGCCAGGATGGGAAGCAGACTGATCGGCCTATAACTGGATGGTAATTTATGATTTTTTCCGGGTTTGGGGATCGGAATAACTTTGGCAATCTTCCATGGTCGTGGGAAGTAGGCGAATTTGAGGCAAGCTTTAAGGATGTAATACAGCTGTACAAATGCGTTTCTGGGGGCCTTCCGAATCAGGTTGGGAGCAAATCCATCCCAACCGCAGGCCTTCCTAGGTTTCAGGCTGACAGCAACCTCCCTTATACCGAGCGGGGTGAGGGAACCGATCAGGTCATCACATGACGATGGGGTATAGTGTTCTTTCAGATGGAAATCCATTAGTTTTTGGTTTACAGCCTGCTGAAGTCGGGATTTAGACTTAAATGCGCCCTCAAAAACCTCCCCAAAATGGTCAGCTAGTAGTTTGGCCTTGGTGGGACTTTGATCCTGGTAGTTTCCCTGCCCGTCAATCAGGGGGGGAATGGTGGTAGGTTTCTTCATTATTTTCCGGAAAACCGGCCAGAAGGTGTGAGAGTTTTTCGCATCTTTAATTTGGTCCTGCACTCGGATATGCTTAAGAAGATTTACCCTATTACGGATGCATTTATTTAGGTGCTTGCAATATTCCAAGGCTATGAGATCTTGGCCTCTTTGCCATCTCTTTCGTGCTGAGTTGCGGATACGTATCATGAATTTTAGTTTTTCATCTGGAGAAATGAATCGGTTTGGGGTGTTAACGTATGAGGTGGCTTTATAGAAGCATGTTTTGAGGAATTTTTGAAACTTGGTGATCTTGAGATCAATGTCATCTACAGAAGCGAAATTTGGAGAGATTTTAATTTTGTTGGCTAGTTCCTGGTAAGTTTCCCAGTTAGTAACAGGGGAAGAGGTGGCGAAGGAGTGCTTGATGACCGGGAGAAGCAAGACCGGCCGATGATCAGAGGAAAGGTCCTCAGAAACCTCACACTGAAGGGTTGTAAGTGTATTGGCCAGGAAGAAGTCAATAGTGGATGGCAAACAGCCCGGGCGAAAGGAGGTATGTGATGGAGGCACTATCAGCGTGTATCGGCCATCAAGCATGTGATCGTCCAGGGTTCTTCCATTGATGTTGTTGCGTCTGTTATTCCAGGTTGAATGCTTGGCATTAAGGTCAGCTCCCGTGATGAAAGGGAGGTTGAAATCAGTAATGGAGTTTAATGCAGTAGCGTCAAGAGATTGATCGGGACAGTAGGCCGAAACGATAATAATATTAGGGTTTATAAGTTTAATTGCCACAGCTTCGAGGCGATTCACTTTGTTTATCGGTAAACGGTGAAATGGAAGATTCTTGTGAACCAAAATGGCTACACCTCCACGAGGTTTTCCGTCGTCTCTGTCCTTTCTAATAATAGTATAGTTGGTTAGGGAGACGCTAATTGATGGGGTCAACCAAGTTTCCTGAATCATTGCAATCAGGACACCGTTGGTGAGCATGAATATTTCAAGTTCATTTAGTTTGGATAGAAGGGAACAAGCGTTCCAGGTCATGATGGTACCGGGGAGTTGTGGGGTGAAGATGGATTACGTAAACAGCTGTTGAGCGGCATCAAAAAGTATTTCGAGTTTATCGAACATGGACGAGCAGGTAGCCAATTTGGGACGAATAGCTTTGATAACAGGAACGGCTCTTTTAAAGAATAGAATCACTTCTTTGAATATTTCGTTTGCTTCGGAAAAATCAGAGGAGACAGGAGTGGTGTTTGGAGTAGAAGGGGGGCATGACCCTTGACCGCATCGCTAAATGACTTGTTGGTTGAGACTGTGGGATATGTCCGGGCGGGAATATTCAACTGAGCTGGAGCTCGTTGTTGAAGGCCAGTTCGCGTTGTTCGAGCAGAATTTTTCTTATCTAGGTATGCTAGTAGGCTAGGGCATTGAGAAAAATTGGCCGTGTGTGGTCCATTGCAATTAGCACATTTCGGTGGAGATTCCTCTGTCTTGGCACAATCTTTAGTATTATGATCTAGTCCACATTTGACGCATTTAGGGGCCCGGAAACAGTTGGCACTGGCATGACCATATGCTTGGCACTTAAAACATTGGGTGTAGTTGCGGGATTTTATGAAGCGTTCCCAATAAACACGACAATGATATATAAAACCTACGGTTTTTATACGAGCAAATTTGGTGCCAGGCGGGAACGTAACTTTATATAGTGAGTTTGATTGCGACGTTTTGAATGTGGAAACATTAGTCGGGGAGAGGTTAAGGAGGTTTAGTTCATTAGCGATAAGGTCGGTTTCGATTGCGGGGAGCCCTTTTAATACAACTGTGATGGGCTTTTCATCAGGAAGAGCAAATGTATGGAAGGTGAGGCCCGCGTTTTTGAATGCAAGTTTTGCCTCAGCAAAAACTTTTATGTCATTGAAATGTAATCTAATTTGGTTCCCAAGAAATTTGATAAAGAAATTTTTTCCTATTGCTGCTTCGAGCTCACGGCTGAATTTAACTACTTCTTTTTCAGCAATTTTTATGTATATAGGAGGAGGTCGGACAGATGAACTTGAGATTGCTGGTTTATCAGGAGAAATTTGCGAGGAGGGACCGGGTTTGGCGGCTACAAAATTTGGTTCACCTGAGTTGTGGTCCGATGATTCAGCAAAATTCTTGAAAGCTTCTGAGGTGAAGATTTCAAACCTGTTAGATGTAGGCACGTTCACACTTGACCGCATGTTTATTTTTCCCGGGTCGGCCTCAGTAATTTTCCTGGCCTTGCTTGGTGCGGGGCCTGATGACTGCTCGTAGAATGGAGATAAGGAGATGTTGTTGTTTACGTCATCGGTTAGCTTCTGCTTGACGCCGACTAGTCGGTCACCATAACTTGTGGGGTTAATTCCCTCCGTTCCAGTAGCACTGTCGTCTTCAAGTGACTCACTGCTGCTGTTGCTGAGTGGGCTGGACGTGTTTGCTTGCCTTGAAAAAGGCAGTTTATGCGGGGGATCCCGCTAACCTGCGTCAGGGTTTCGAAGGGAGACTGAGGCTCTCAAAGGATTTTAGGAATACTCGACTCGCGTCGCGCGTTTTATTAACCTTTTGAAGAGGATGGATCAAAAAGTCAGGAGACAGGTGGAAACACTGATGCGCAGCGCTCCACTAGCGCCGAACGACTGAACGACTTTGTGACGTCGGTGCCGGCTTGGCAATTCGGCGCGCCTTATACACCCCGAGAACTGGAGCACGGACCATGGAGAGCGCGCTTCGCGTCGCGTTCGGCTCGCGGACCGATAACGCGTTCCGATTGGTTCGTGCCCGGGCTCGGCTGTGATTGGCCCGGACCCGTGCACGCGTTAGACTATAAATATGGCCCGTGCTCGGTAGCCTTGGTTTATTCGATCTCCTGAAGACCTGTCCAACGGGCTCTCCTCGCCTTCACTTCGACGGTGCCGACATCACTATCATCAACACACTATCATCAACATACTAAATATCAAGTTGCTGGCCCTAGCATAATATGCCTATAAGTTTTTTGAAAGTTTTCTTATCTTTTAACACTTCAAGTTGCGTATCCAGCCAATCCCGCATGCTGTCAACCAAATCTTCTTAATTTCAAAGAGTGGAGAGCCGCCGGCTCTAGGTATCTTTACAAACCCTCATGTTTGAACTGCAGGCTTGCCTGACCTAAAAAAAAAAAAATAGCCTTGGTTTATTCGATCCCGGACCTCGCAGCGGCCTACTTCGTTGCAATGCCATGAAATTTTTCCACACTCACGATCACTGTTTCACTCGGAAATTTTTACATTGCAATGTGAAGTAAATTAAGAGCTGATTAACTTTTATTTATCCATTGGAAATGTCTGAAAAACCAAGGCTATTAAATTTTGGACCACTGTGTATAAGGGCAAATTGAAGTGACCCATAAAGTCATTAAAGATCTGATGCCAACACAGAGAAATTGATGGAAACTTGTTTCTTTTACATAGATACTGACTTCATACATTCACTGTCAACTTCTAGATATGATCTTAATTGTTTTTTCGAATTTCTATATATTTTTAAAGTATTTCTCAGTGGAAATATTTACTATTGTTTCAGTGCTAAAAATGAAATTTTATGCTCAGCTTTTTTGCAAGGGTTTACCGATCCGGTTGTGCGAATTTGTATCTGAAAACAAAAACCTTAATTTTTTAACTTTTACGCATACAGTGAATTGTACTATACGTATATGTATGCAATTTTTCACAGTATGTGTTAGCATCGATAACAAACTAAAACGTAATTGCTAGTGTATGACGTGTTAGAAAATATAATTTTTAAACAAACAAATTTCGTTTGTATCTGTGTTTTGAGAATAAAGGTTTGGGACCAGTGACGTAAATTTAAACCATATCGCATACGTTACGTGTCATAAATTGATTACGTTATGGGTGTCATAAAATAATAATTTCATACAGAAGCAATTTGTACACATGTGAGAAATGTGTCCAACACAATTTTGTGTTTTTCTTTCTAACCGAATTGAATTATAATATCTAATTCAATGATAAAGATTTTTATACTAAATGTGTGATCTCAATAATCAGTTATATTGTTATGATGACTTAGGATCATGCAAATCCTAGAGAATTTTGATTTTTAATTGAATTTTAACTGCTTGAAAATAAAATTGTATTTTTATCTCGGTCTTCACTGAAGGTTTACGTTTCTCATATAAAATTAGTTATATGATATAATGTTTATGGTACCTAATCTTCATCTTTTTCAACATCACGTTTGCATGTTATAATTTAATAACCATTAATATTCTTCGAACAAAATGCAAGTTTAATGTAGAAAAAAAGTATAAGTTCTTATATTCCTTTCTAAAAACTAAAATTTGTGCTCAAATTCGAAAAGTTTCTGAAAAAAGATCAGACGTGGATTCCATGTGGTTATCTTTGTTTTAAATCGTCGTTAATGTTACACACATATTTAATATTCATATGGTTAAAGGAAATTCAGATAGTTATGTTTTTATGTGCAAAACATAATGAAATTTTCTTTATTATTTTAAGAATCAAAATCCCCGATCGATGATTGTGAAAATGAAGAGTTTATGACTTCTTCTGTATGTTCGAATAAAAGCGATGCTAGACTCGAGAATTTGTTATGGTATCACGGTGATATGAGGTTATGCACTATATATCCTCAAGTATGCATTAAGTACTAGTAACACAAAGTTATTATCGTATTTATCATTTAATATCATCATTTATGTGGTTAATGAATTACTATTTTACCAGCAAAAAGTTGATATCTCAAGTTGGTTAACGTATCAGTATGGAAGAACATTTTTCCCTTTACATACAACTAACGCTACTGGAAGTTCATTTCAACCAGAGTACAAATTATATATCCTTGTTGAAGCCGACCTTGAGAGTTTTAAACCTACTTCTACAACAAAGGCTACAAAGGTATTAATAGTTTATATTGTAATTTTTCCAATATATAACTGTAATCTGTATTCCTGTAAACTGTTTTATAAATACTGTAAATTTGTTTTAATTGTTAAGGTGATTGAAATGGCAGCGGTACAATTTGAAGTTCTAATTATATTATTAATTATTATTCTCTGGTATATTATGACTGTATTGTTCAAATGCACTGTTTGATTGTTCGTGTTATTTCATTAAACATTCTATACGTGTCCATAAAATCAACTAAAACTACAGGGTGTCCCAAAACGACTGCGTAAGCGGGAAATGGGAGGTTCCTTGGGTCATTTGAAGCGACATATTCCTTAGCAAAAATGGCGTCCGCGGCTTTGTTTAGGAGTTATTAACGAAAAACACGGACCAACCAGAGCGCGCCTAGTCGCTCGGTGGCACGGTCAGCGCGGCGAGCCGGGGGGAGGAGAGTGTTGTCGGTACGCCGCGATGTAACAGACAACAGTTTCTCGATTTGTCCCGATTTCGATGAGCTTTGGATATGTTGTAAAGACCACGATTCTGAACAACATTTCCCTTTAGACTTTTTGCCTCGCGTCTTTAGTTTACGAGATATTTGTAAAAACTTGTAATTGAAAATGCTTCGAAATGTGTGTCACTGTCACTGGGTCATTCGGTGACGAATTGCACAGATGTCTTCAGGTGTACGACAATACCGAAAGCTAAGGGTTGTACGGTCAGGTCAACGAACAGTACAGCTGATGGTAGATAGCAGGTATACGACAATCACATGTTTCGGTTTTCCTGCAGATTTGTACGCAGAGTCGATGGGTTACTATCGAAAACGTCGTCCGTCTTTCTTTTAGAAAGTTTCTTAAGGGAGGCATAGGACAATAGGGACCCTAAAACGCCACGCCGACCTGACATTTCTACCTCTTGCTGGGGGAAAGAACGGACGACCTTTTCGAACAGTAACCCATCGACTCTGCGTACAAATCTGCAGGAAAACCGAAACATGTGATTGTCGTATTCCTGCTATCTACCATCAGCTGTACTGTTCGTTGACCTGACCGTACAACCCTTAGATTTCGGTATTGGTTTTACAAATATCTCGTAAACTAAAGACGCGAGGCAAAAAGTCTAAAGGGAAATGTTGTTCAGAATCGTGGTCTTTACAACATATCCAAAGCTCATCGAAATCGGGACATAATCGAGAAACTGTTAGTTGTCTGTTACATCGCGGCGTACCGACAACACTCTCCTCCCCCCGGCTCGCCGCGCTGACCGTGCCAGCGAGCGACTAGGCGCGCTCTGGTTGGTTCGTGTTTTTCGTTAATAATTCCTAAACAAAGCCGCGGACGCCATTTTTGCTAAGGAAAATGTCGCTTCAAATGTCCCAAGGAACCTCCCATTTTCCGCTTACGCAGTCGTTTTGGGACACCCTGTATATCTATTATACAGGATGTTTGCGATAATTTGTACTAGCGTTTACCTCATAAACAATAAACAATAGGGAAAAAACGAAGAGGAGGAAGTTGTAATATATTTTACTAGCAATATGATAGCGTATTTCAATTATTTTTATTTTTAATATTTCTGTAGAAACAATGCTGACCTTTATTTTTTTTAATGGAATGCTGTATATTTTTTACATCAAATGAAAGGAATTCAACCAGGTAGTATACTATGGTCTTCAGGATCAAACAAGGGCAGAAATAACAGAAATAAATTTAACATTTCGTAATACTGTATTTACTAGTATGTTGTATTGATAAGGCTTCGTACAGACCTAAACGGTTCGCCGAACCGTTCGCCGAACCGTTTGACGAACCGCGTATTTCGCCAAACATTTCGCCGCGCCGAACGGCACGCATCGGCTAACAGCGAACGGAACGGATATAACTAATTTTGTTTTGCAAGATGTTCTTTTGTTTTCATTATTTTTTTACAGCCATTTTAAATAACTCGGTAGTTTCTATCGCGTGCTGTCCGCACGACGTACTACGAATTTTTGCTATTCCCTGAATAACTATGGAAACTGCTGCAGCGGCATATATTTATATTCATTATGCATTATTCGAGAAGAACAACCGCCGAAAGCCAAGAAGATGGTGGCAAACAAATTTATATACGCAAAGAATCAGCGGACAATACAAAAATTTTACAAGGATGTCACCATCGGATTTTGAATATTTATTATCCAAAATTGGGAAAACTATAGAAAGAGAATACTGTGCTACCAATAGCAATTTCTGCTCAAGACAGGTTAGCGTTACGCTCCGTTTCCTAGTAACGGGAGATTCGTATAGCAGTTTGCAATATTTGTTTAGAATATCTAAGCAATCCATAAGTACTATAATTCCGGAAGTTTGCCACGCAATTGTAGATGTATTAAAGGAATATATCAAGGTAAGTACAAAAATTATTTTTATTTTGAATCACAATCAATATCAAACACATAGAAAACATATAATAAACACGTAGAACACATAGAAAAATATATAATAACATAAAAACAACATAAAAATAACGTTATAATAAATGTAATGTGTAATGAGCGTAATGAGGTTGTAGTTCTTGATAAGTGTGTGTAATGTAACAAGAAAAGGATGGTGAAGTAGGAATGTCTATAGGAAAGAGTTGCTGATTGGAATGAGTTTCTGTATGTAGTTGTTGATGGGAGGGAGTTTGTAGGTGAGTGTGTGTGGATGGTTCGGAATGTGTATGAAGGACTTGTTGATTATAGTAGCCCTTGTCGGCTTTAAAGAAAATTTTCATGACTTCCTCTTGGACTATAATATTGACTTCTGGACTGTAACTTTTTAATTTAGATGATACTAATTTTCCAAAAATATCTTGCTCCGTTTCTCCTTGTCGTTCTGATTGTGAGGCTTCTGATATCGAGAACGCTTTATCGAGCCTTTCCTGACTTAGCCGCTTTCTAGTTATGCGAGGTCTTGGGAACGGCGGCGTCTTATCTTCATGTCCTGCCGTATCCCGTACATCTTCTACCGGTGGCGCCTCTCTTTCCTCGTGAACCTCGTAATTGTCGTTTCCCACTAACTAAAAATATACAATACCTATTATTGAACACAAGATAATACTTACTACATAGTATAGTATAATACAGAGGAGACAGTATAAGTTATGAATATTCATTCTATTTTTTTTACAGATTCCTAAAACCGCAATGGAATGGACTGAAGTTTCAAGGCAATTTGAAAGACAATGTAATTTCCCACTTTGTCTAGGTGCCCTAGACAGGAAACACGTGGTAATTCAGAAACCAATTTTGAGTGGTTCTGAATTTACAAACGACAAATCCACATTCAGCATATTACTTTTTGCCTTAGTTGATGCTCATTATAATTTATTGGTTGTTGATGCTGGTTGCCAGGGAAGAATTTCTGATGGAGGTGTCTTTAAAAACTCCGTATTATATAAAAAAATGGAGCAGGCAGATTTAAACTTCCCTCAACCGATTGCTTTAAGGGCACGGCAAAAAACAATCCCATTTTTTTTTATTGGTGATGATGTCTTTGCACTGACGGAAAATTTGATGAAGCCATTTTCAGACTATTTTCCTAGGCGGTCTATAGAGAGAATATACAATTATCGTTTTTTGTAGAGCTCGTAGGATAGTGGAAAACGTATTCGGAATCATGTCAGCTGTTTTCCGAGTTCTGCGAAAACCGATGCTGCTTGAGCCAGAAAAAGCGCAACTAATTGTATTCACTGTAGCACATCTTCACAATTTTTTGCGAAGTAATAGAAGATCACGACAACCGTATACACCACCAGGAACCTTTGATCGAGAGACGGAACAAGGACATTTAATAGAAGGGAACTGGAGGACAATTGTTGAAGAAAATGAAGCTTCATTACTTCCTCTCCAAAACACTCCACGTAGATCAATTGACAAAGCTCAAGAAGTTAGATTGGAATTAGCAGAATATTTTTTAACCGAAGAAGGTCGAGTTCAATGGCAAAATGAATATGCATGAAATTGTATTTCATTTTATCAACATTCAAAATCTCATGGTGGTATCCTTGTAAAATTTTTGTATTGTCCGCTGATACTCTGAAGTTTCAGTTCACTCACTAAATTTCCAGCATTTCCTGTACTACTTTGCGTATATAAATTTGTTTGCCACCATCGTATTGATTTTTCTTTTGATGAAATATATTTTACAGTCTTAAACTTGTTAAAAAATATATGTTTTTATCGCATTAAATAACGTGTTAAAACTTACTGTATTTATTGTTGGCCTGGGTTCATCTTTATCCTGGAGAAACAGCATTGCTTTGAATGCAAACCACGAACTCTCATATATTTCATCTCTTACTATAACACAAAATTCAGTTAATTAAGAATAAAATTAATTGGATAACTCTGAATAATGAACATCTTTTTTTCTTAAAAACCTACCTGACCCTGTTCTTCGGCTTTTTTTCATTTGCTCTTCTGAAAGATGATAACAAGGATGCACTCTTTTTTTACATTTTTTAGAATCCATGCCGATTAAACGGGCGATGTCCTCCCACGCGTCTTGTTTTTTTTGCCTGTTAAAATGTTGTGCATGTCTAGCTTGCCAGAGTATCGGTTTCGTTTGATATGCTTCAATCAGCTCCAAACTTTTGTCTTCCGACCACTCCATGTTTCCGTGTGTACACGATAGTCAAAATCGGTTTTACAAGTGTAAAAATAATTGCTTGACGATTTTGTCAACAAGTCTGTGAAAGCGTCGCGTAGGAACGCTCGCTTGATAAACAACGTGTCGCTTAGCTTGCTCATTTCAATTGTTTTAATCAAATACAAAATGTTTTCATAATTAAGTCGAAACGTTCGTCGAAACGTTTGTCGAAACGTTTGTCGAAACGTTTGTCGAAACGTTTGCCGAACCGTTTGCCGAACCGTTTGCCGAAACGTTTGCCGAAATGCGCGGCGAAATGCGCACATTCGTGTTCGTCGTCGTTGCCGCAGCTGATGGATCAACGGCAAACACGAATGCGCGCATTTTGCCTTCTGATCTGATGTCTTTAATGCTTCGTCCTGACCTGAACATTTCATTTATAAACTTTAATTCACTGAATAAACTACCAACATTGTCTGTATTTCTTTATGTAGTATATGCCGCTGCAGTTTCCATAGTTGTTCACAAGAAATTCTGAAAATAGCACAAATCCGTTCCGTTCGCTGTTAGCCGATGCGGGCCGTTCTGCGCGGCGTTCGGCGCAGCGAAATGTTTGGCGAAATGCGCGGTTCGTCAAACGGTTTGGCGAACGGTTCGGCAAACGGTTCGGCAAACCGTTTAGGTCTGTACGAAGCCTAAGACTACATATCGTGTTCAATTTGACTTCCATTTCCATGCAAGAATGCATTTCTGACTTCTGCTGACCATACTAGTGGTGGTTTCTGTCAATGTTGCACTGGATACGGATGCATACGCTTCTTTTATCTTAGTTTGCAAGTCGTCCAAATTTCTCGGTGGTGTAGTCATCCAAATCTAAACAATATCTTTAAAATTACAAATCGGGGGATCTTGCAGGCCATGTTATAGATTCGTATGTTTCCATCCATTTATTGTTAAACATATTATGTAAAACATTGTTTACCGATCTACAATTACGAGGAGGAACTCCTTCTTGTTGGAAGTACAGAAACAATGGCAGTGATTCCCAATAATTATGAAATTCACAATTTAGGAATTGTAAATACTTATTCCCACTTAGAATTCCAGTGTAAAAATATGGATCTAGTACAATGTTAACAATGGCAGAAACTATCACTAGTATGGTCAGCAGAACTCTGAAATACATTCTTGCTAATTGTTCCGGAATCAAAGTACCCGGGCGAGCATCGTAACGGCGAACGACCAATAACCGATGATCTATCGATCATCGCCTCGATTACAGGTGCGAACGTTTCTGTTTCTTGTCTACCACGTGCAAGTAAAGTTCGATCGCCGTAACGGTTCCTCTCGCTCTCGCTCAACGGGCCTTGTATAAAATTCCCGAAATCTTTGTTGTTCGACGGAATATCTCGCGCGTGCAGTTTCACGCCCGCTTTTTTCCATACGTGCTCTAATCGCGACGCTATCGCGCTAATAAAGTGGAGTTCTACCGTTAAACCGAAAACGACCAACGAGAGTCTCTTTTATTTGGCACCCATTCACTCCGATCCTTTTCAGGATAGAACGGCTATCCTTTGGGTGGTCAAGTTTCACCTCACTTGACTCGGCCCGGCGACAATTCGCCTACTAAACACTAATGAAAGTCACATTAAACACGATATGTAGTCTTATCAATACAATATACTACTACATAAATACAGTATTACGAAATATTAACTTTATTTCTTTTATGTCTGCCCTTGTATGACCTTGAAGACCATAGTATACTACATGGTTCAATTCGTTTCATTTGATGTAAAAAAATATATAGCATTCCATTTAAAAAGATAAAGGTCACCTTTGTTTCTAGAAAAATATTGAAAATAAAAATAATTGAAATACGCTAGTATAATCATATTGCTAGTAAAATATATTACAACTTCCTCCTGTTCGGTTTTTTCCTAATGTTTACCGTTTACGAAAAGGACGCTGGTACAAATTATCGCAAACCCCCTTATACAATAGGGTGAGTTGGAAGAAACAGAACACCTGAATATCTTTGTTAAATTTCAAGATACGAAATTTGGCGACATGGAAATTTGAATGGTATCGAAGGACACACATCATCATAATAATATTATTCTTTTTTGTGCCTTTTTTCGGTATTTTCAAAGTCACCAACGTTTTTTTAAAAATGGAATTGCATCTTTTGTTCCATGTATAATTGTAGCCGACATCTAAACGAATTCAATCATGTACACAATGTGACCTTTAACTGACCTTCAATCCAGAAAAATGGAATAAATATAATCCAACGTGTAAGGTTCATTTGCTGTAGTTCTGCTAAGCTAAATGCTAAAAATTATTTCCTTGAGCTGCAATAGATTTATTTAACCGTAAATATTAGAAATCTGAGAGCAAGAAGGTCTTCAGAGTAATCAGTAGTTGATAAACAGGACTGTGTACGAACATGTATTTAGGTGAAAGTTTTCCATAAATCTCTGTTTGTCAACACCAAATCTATTACAATGTTGTGTATTGCGATAGATTTGAATGCATCGCAGCTCAAGGGAATAATTTCAAACATTTAGCGTAACAGAGATACAGCAAATGAACCTTACAACCTTACACGTTGAATTTTATTTATTCCATTTTGCTGGATTGAAGGTGATTTAAAGGTCACATTGTGTACATGGCTGAATTCGTTTAGATGTCGGCTACAATTATACACGGAACAAAATATGCAATTCCATTCAAAAAAACGTTGGTGACCTGGAAAATACCGAAAAAAGGCACAAAAATTCGATACCTTTCAAATTTCCATGTCGCCTTTCATATCTTGAAATCCAACAAAGATATTCAGGTGTTCTGTTTCTTCTGACTCACCCTGTATAAACAAAGGACCATTACAATTTTCATGAAAAAAAACTGCAAAATAGGGAAGAAATCCGAGAAAAATGGAAATGTCATGCCTTCATTGGGTGTATGGCAATTTCGGTATGTTATCCCATAGAGCGGAGTGTGAAGTCAAACTATCTATTTAATGTTTCATTACCCGAATTCCCACGTGAGTTGTTTAAATATCGTGTAACTAACGAAGAAAGTAAAGGAAGCAATACACGCTAACTTTGATGCGCTTTTAGTTCAGAATCCGTAAAAATATTTGGCAAGTATTTACATAGAGTTGTTTGCATCGATAAACGCCCACGTTAGAGGAGTGAATACTCTCCAAAAGATTTTAAAAAGCAGATTATACGTCTTTTTACGCAAAATTGGATTCTGTGGTTTCAAATTTCTCTCATGTTTCTGTCACCTTCGTGTGTTTACATATTTCAGCAATTCTATCATATTACGTTACAGTTTCGGACAGCGTATGCAGAAAATGTAGTTTATGTGCTGGATAATTTTCCGATATCCTGATTCCTCATGATGAGCTCTATATATTTATAATAGAACTCATTTCATTTCTTTGTCATATTTCAACGTATCTAGGTACACGTATATGTATACATAGATACTTATGGTCATTTAATGTCTACTAAAATGGAACGATTTTCTTACGTATTTCAATTTCTCATTTTTTAAACTTCTTTTCCTCGGAAATCATTTTATGTAAATGTAAGACGTAAATGTAAAAATATTACGCCTCACCAGTGCACAGTGGGCTGTTTCTACGAAATAGGTGGAATTAATTAAAAAGTTTTCATACCATGAACAAGGTTTAAAATAGGTCTTTTCGTAACCTAATACTTGATATTCAGATTGACTGAATAGGACACATAAGTACTAATATCCGATCTCATTTGTTAAATAAATAATAGTCCAATTCAAGTCTCTTGATACAGTATTATACATATATCAGTCAGTTTTCTTCCAAGCGAATATTTTCTTGCCAATTAAAAATGGATTTTTTAGTAGCGGCATTTATTTGTTTCTATTAATAAAACAGTTTTATATTTTTACCTTCTATTAAAATCGTAATTCACTGTTACACTATCACATAACATAATATTAGGTATTCTTTATTTTGTACTAGGATAGGAATGTTGTACTTTTTATAGTACGGTTAAGAATATCAACATTATTCCATTATTACGTTTAGGAAACACTACTGTTGATACGAATTCGAAATTTAGCTGCAGTGACTTGCAACTGCGACTGTGAGACATTCTTTTGTTTTAGGAAGTAATTTTGTAATATGTAGAAGAGAGTTGTTTAACGTGATGAGTGAAGAGAGTGTAATGCAATCATTAATAATTTAATAACACTTTCAATGCTAACTTTTCTTAGCACACTATGTCGTTTTGTAATTTGAGTTTCTATTCATATAAAATTCGTTTAGGTGTGTCAAACCTACAATCAGAAAAATCGTAATATTCGAAACTTTCACCAGCGCATTTGTGACATTTTTCTGATTAAAACGACTCCAAACACGATACAATTTGGATGACGTTTATTTGTTTAATTCATGATGCAGTAAAACCTCTATTATCGTGTGAACAGTCACGAATTGATTATTGAAAGGTAAGGATCGCGAGTTTCTGTAGGAAGTCAAGTAGGGGGATACCATTGAGGAAAAAAACACATTGACCTCAGCGGTAATGTGGAAATCTATTGATACGGGTATCGCCACGAATAGCGCCTATGGTACGCACCTGAGCTGGCTCGAGAACTAGGGCCGCCACGAGGAGCGAGACGCGCGGCCGGGTCGCGGGGGTGTAGCCTTCGAGAATCGGCCGTCGCGAGTCAATAATTCCGAGCCCTGTACTAGCCTAACACAACACGCAATGAACGCAAAGACACGGCCGAAAAAGACACGTGAAAGTGCCACCTAACGATGTGTGGAACGCGTGCGCTTAAACACGGCGGCAAACGGCGACAAGATGGCCGACCATACCACACGCCGGAACTGCACAGGCTGTCACACGTGCGACGTACCTTCGTCTGGATTCCCTGGCGATGCTCGCTCGGGCAGAGACGGAAAGAAAGGCGCCGGTGACGTTGATTGATTCTCGCCGTGCCGTGGACATCAGGATGGATCCGGATTCACCGAAGACCTCTCGAGCGTTCAAAAGGCTTCCACACCGCCGATCGAGCGTTAAAGCTGGATACCGCAGCACATTGCCCCAGCCTCGTCAACGATAGAAGATGCTCTTCAACCCACGCGGCGTGAAAAGTTATCGCCAGTAATTCTACTCCAGCGCCGTCAGGGGGTGAGCGAACAAAGTCCCCACACGGTGATGTTGATAAAATAGGTTTGCAAGCGTAGTCGGGCCAGCTTGGCGGCTAGACCTCTCCACCCGTTTATTGGATAATGTCTGAGTACATACCGATATGGCGGCGCCCTTACCTGTAAAAAACGCTATAAATCGCTTAACTTTACACACGCATAACTTTTCAACCAGTGAATTGCTAACATTAAAACTTGGATTTTCGTCATTCTCTCGTCAAAATCTACAGGATTATATAAAAAAATTTCTTCCCGTAAGGTGAAGTTTAGCCGGAAAACGCCCTATTCCAATTTCTTTGCTTATAGGTTATAGAAAGGATGACTATGCTCCACCTGGATGCAGCCGGCACAACGCATGAATCAGTATTCAGTAAACATGATGCTTACACTGCTCAGCGACCGAGGCAACTCGAGCTTCTTGTCCCCTCGCGGGGTATTCCCCTCAGTGGAATAGATAGGAGAAGGGACATTGATCGTGGAGATCCTCAGGAAGCTAGATCGCGACTTTACTGTGTAGACATTTTGAGAACATCCTCAAAATTTCCTGATGTGAAAGTCTTGAGAGCATCCCCACTTAGATTTCGCAATACATATACAATAAAGCCTAGCATCATGACCCTTTTTGGATGGTACGAAAAATACAAACGGGCCGTACACGTCGCAACCGGGATATGTATCTATGTACATAGTCCAATAAGTACAAACAGGCAGTACACGTCACATGTTGCATCGTTACGCTGAATCTCGTTTTGGACCAATCTAGGTAGTCCCCTTCCGAATCGAGTAACCTTATACAGTAAATGCTTGATTCTTGTCCGGAGTCGTGGGCACGATTCCTGTCCAGTACCTACCAGTGATGCCAGAATCATGGGTCGTGGGTTTTTTCCCCTCCGCTCGCTGAGCCGACTCGACCCCCCACTCTGACGCACCGTCGTCGCGTGTAGCGCGCGTGCAATCGAACAGGCACTCACACGGACAGACTAGAGATACATTCGTGTGTAGCGCGTGCGCAGTAGAAGCAACGTGGCGACGACGGTGCGTCAGAGTGGGTGGTCGAGTCGGCTCAGCGAGAGGAGGGGAAAAAACCCACGACCCACGATTCTGGCATTTTTCTGATTAAAACAAGACCAAACACGATATAGTTTCAATTGTATTTAGTGGTTTAATCGAAGGTCAAAGTTTCGGTCGCATTACATTGTGAGAACACGCGGGCCTTTAAACTGTGCCGGCGACAGCGCGGCGACACGCTTCGGTCACGCGAACCGTATTTCATTCTGTCCTTCTCTATGTTCGGCTCTCTATTGAAGTCTCGCTCGGCGCGGTCGGCGCGATGTCTAGACGCAGTCATAAATCAAAAAGCATTTCTGGGCACGATTCTTGTCCGTGAAAAACACGGCTGTTGGACAAGAATCAAGCGTTTACTGTATGTAGATTCCGCGAGTACGTTGTAAATCTATTTCGGCATGATTATTCAACCTCTCCGTGTTCCCCGCATCGCCATGTTCGCCATACGCCATACGCCAATAGTTTGACAATCGTCTCTACAGAAAATGTTACTTTTTTATCCCCACTACGAGGGAGTTCACCGTTGGGCGGTTGGTCGCGCTACAACGTAACCCGATCCGAAGTCGGATATCGGTCAGGCAATATTAATGTAATGATGAAACTTTCGCGATTATATTTACTTATTTAATAAGCGATGTGTGTGTGAAAGTTTCGAACGGAAAGAAGGATAGCGGTCGGCATAGATCAAAGGCCTACGTGTCGATTGCAATGGTAACGCAAGTCCAAAACTTTTTTATTTTTTATTCTTTTTTTCCAAGAACTTTTGCTAACACGTTATGAGATTTTTCTAATAAAAATGAGTTTAAACACGCTATAATTTGGATTTTTTAAAAAATTATTTAAAGTACAGGAAGGAAACTGTTTCTTCCGACTTCCCAGTAAAAGGTAGTGGCTAACATCGTTGTTTACCCAGGAAAAGTTATCCATGAAAAGTGTTGTAACGGCCATCGGCAGATACAATAGAACAATTGACGGGGTAGTTTATGAGGTAGTTTTATCGTTCGTCATCTATATTTCCTGTCGTTTCTTACGTTTGTTTTGTGACAAAAGTAAACGTGTGTATTAAGGATGACCAAAAAAGAATGCATCATGTTTCTCCACTGCTCCATAAGTGATGAATGTGAACACTGCTTTTTAAAGACCTACTGATTGACCCACACCGGGTTCAGCGGACAAAATTCGCTTCCAGGATTCACATAGTGAGACCCGAATTCGCTTCTATGAATCCGTAAGTGGGCTGTGTTAACACAACAGTTCAAAGGTCCAGTACTGCATTCGCTTCCACGATTCCGAAACTGATCTATAGCGGCACACGGTTGGCGACCGTAATAACCATTAAAACTATCCCGTTGCAGATGTCAAGGAATAGGCTATAAAACCTTTCATGACATTTGCAAGGCCCGAAAAATGACTTTATTCTTTTATCACTTTCACGTGCATACCTTACCGCTAGATGCTCCGCCAGCCGTGTACCGTTACGGGACTACCTGATCGCGGGGGTTCCCTTCCCCCGCCGAACAGGGGGTGGACCTTGAACCTATCGAAGCTCAACTCTGACTTTGTCAAAGGAACAAGGTCCACCCCCGTGCAACGCCTTTTTCCGTTCCAACGCCTGTTCCATAGTATAAATACGAGGCATTACACCAAGGCCTCTTCAGTCTCTTCCGATATCTGTATATGTATACTGCATTGTCACCAGGACGAATAAAATATACTCGTACAAAATCTGTCACTAGTAACACCTACGCTACCTACAGATCACTGAATAAGACATTGTTAGTTTCATTCTTAATTTCTTCATTTTTAGTTCCACTTGTACGAAACTTTCGTGAATAGATTTGTGAGATTTCCCTGGTTAAAAAAGACCAAACTCGACAGAGTTTCAATCATATTTACCTATATAATAGCGAGTTATGATCACACTTTAAATAAGTAAATATGGTCGAAATTATGCCGTATTTAGACTCATTTTAATTAGAAAAATCTCACAAATACGTTGGTAAAAGTTCTGTAAAAAAAGAATAAATAATAAAAAGCTTTCCTATTTACATTGACATTGTAATCGATACGCAGCCTTTTGAACTATACCGGCTGCCTCGGTTCTCAGTCCATCTTTTTTGTTCACGCGCTGTCCTTCTCGATGTTCGGCAAACGTGAAAGTACGTAGTACCTCAACGATTTCTGAGCCTCCATAGCCCCGAGGTTGTAACACTATGGGAGACAAGACTGTACCTAGGTAACTACACAATATTATTCATTCTATACACTCAATTCTTACCGCGACAATAACAGTTGTAGCAGAACCAGATTCCTGTAATACACAAGGTAATCAAGTTCAAGGTAATTTTGAGTAACATTTTATTTTAAATCACACACATGATACAATTCTATCCGCTCGGGGTGTATCATCTAACTTATACATAATCTTAGAGTTACGAGGCCGTTACTATCATATCCCAGGAGTTATCTGATCTCGTATCAGGAATCCAAAATTATTCTCCATACCTACGCGGCTCCCTGATTTCGTATCGTATTCGTCCGCGCAGCTTACGAACAATAGAAAACCATATTCCTCTTTTAAAACTTTGGAAGTTAATATTGGATTTTAATAGGGAATTGAAATCAACTTGAATACAGTTTAACGTTTCAAAATGGCTTCATTTGACGGCGACAGAAAGAACGTCTTTCCTTGAAGAAGATCTGCAGTGAACTAACGGAAAACTGACCTGAACGATATTAGACGCTCAAAAAAGGAAACGGGGTCCTAGTATATCTACGGGCCGCTTTCTTATTTTAGTGGCTTTGGTGCGTCAAGGGTTTTCCAGGCAAGACCCCTCTGCAACACATCTGGCAGCCCCTTTACTACCCTTGTTTACTACAAGGACATTTTAGAAAGTCGAGGTAATTTTGAAATTGTCGGTATATCCAACATTTAATAACTCGATAACAATTTGTGTAAAATACATGTTTAGGTGGAGTCGAGTTCGAGTCACCGTAGCGAGCAGACGTGTTTCGTGTTTCGTGTTTCGTGCCTCGCTCTCAGAGTAAACAAGCTTTCGACTAAGAGTGTTTATAAGTACGGATAAGTGATATAGTGAAATCATTTCTTAAGTGGCATTATTGAATCTTACGGCACGATTACGATTTCCGTGGCCCCTCGTTTTGAAGTTATATTTGTGTTCTTGGGGTTATTTCAACAGAGTGAGGTCTGGGTTAGGTCGTGGAAGGGTCGGAGAGGGCCGGCCGAGAGGCCGGCCCGACCATGCAGACGAAATACCAGGAGTAGACTCACCCTATACAATGCCGTGAGCATTTCTTCGTAACTCAGACACGATTTTCCAAGTGTTCTTCGCAGCAATCGTTTCAGAACTCCGATGAGACGTTTCCAAAATTCTCCCCAACAAGCCTCGGTAGGAGGGTTAAATTTCTACTCGATCCTTTCGGTTGACGTTATTTTCGATAATTTCGCAAAATCAACATTTTTTAACAAATTGTTCGTCCCTACGAAAGTTCCATTGTCGCTGTATATGACACCCGGTCTACCTCTACGCGCAATGTGGCGTCTCAATGCCATCAAGAACGAGGCAGTAGATAATGACATCACTAGTTCCAAATGAATTGCTCGGTACACGGCGCATGTAAATAGGCATACCCAAGCCTTTTGTTCACCTTTAACCCTTTGCGGTCCGCGCTGCATTCGCAATTTTACTTTACATTAAGATCAAGGTCATTTCAAGGTCATGTTATTATACATATCTGAATGTATTTTTCCATCAGTTACAGGATGCAATAAAAAAAATGTAGTTATGTATCAAAAAACATCGATGACCTTGATAACTCCGAAAAAAATGACCTTCGGAAAAAAAATATTCGTGCCAGATATTTGGTCCATTGTCACCATGCATATTACGTAACAAATATTTTTTGCATCACAATAACCTGAAGAGATATTTAGGTTTCCTTATTTAAATAGACCACCCTGTATATGAAGTCTCTTTTCTACCACTTGGAACTTTTCGGTTAGAACAAACTGCACAATCTTTGTGTTTATGCATGTGTTTATGTAACGTTCCATCTAGTCGTTCTTCCTTGTCGCTGGATGATGGTCGTCCTCTTTTTGCTCTTACACGCAAGTCCCCAACAAGATCAAGCAACAGTTTTTCTCTGAATTCTTTGTGAGAAATGTTTTTGTTGGTATTATGTGGAGATGCTTTGTATGAAATATAAGCATTAACGATAGATGCTTCCAATCCCCAGAAAAAGAGTTTCCTCCAACATTTTAGGAATTTGCGAAGGAAGCAGTAGGTTGCAGTGTATTGGTCTGCTAAATCGTCGCCGCCCATGTTTGTATTATATTGTACTTGGCTTCAAAATTTGCTGCGTTCTATCCCCAAATCTTCTACTTCTGACAAATTCAGATCTTGACGTACCCCACGTTGATAGCATAGACACGACGCGTTTATCGCGCCATGCAAGCAACAATGTTTCATTTTTCCGATAAGCAATTGTTTGCCCAATCCTTAATTTTGGTGATTTCATCAAGAAAGGTATTCCTTTTCTATTCGTCATTACCGTTCCAGTTAAATGACATTGCAAATTAAGTAATTTTAGGCTAAGTATTATTAGGCCAGTTTTCGCGGTTTTAACGCGCTAACGATGTGGAAGCGCCAATCGGAACCGCCGTATAAAATACGGGAGAACCGATCGAGGTCCACACGTTAGGAACCTCACTGAAATCGTACACGACAGATAACGAATTGTCGGCAGGTACGTGGCCTGGGCGACTCCTCAATCTCCAAACGTTTCTGTGAGGGCAATATTGAATTTAACTTTACTTATTATTGTGCACGAAACCGACCTTTTTCTAAGACAAGGATCACGCGTGACGCAGCGAGCTATCGTGATGGGGACCGATATCGATACTCGCGTCGCACGAGATATCGATATGTGGCCAACACGGTCACATGCTTTTCATTTATAATGAGATAAATCATTCGATAATTATCCGGCAAAACAATGGGACACTGAAAATTGTACGAATTCTCGCGTAATACGATTTTTGTGTTTATGCGAATCACATCATCTTTATCTTTAAAAGGTTGTAAATCATTTACCCATCAGTGAAAATTTCCGATTGAATTAGTCTTATCAGCATAGTTTCTAATCTATTTTTTGTATTAAAATAAAACCTTTTTATCCATGCTAGAACACGCACACGTTTTTTATATTCTGAAAATCTTTCTGTATACTGCAACTTGTCATTTACCGTATTGTTTTCGTTCCTGGATAACAAAATTGTACAGTTTATGTCTTCTGAAGCGCATTTTTTCAATTCTTTATACACTTCTTCCTCGTTATATTCTAGATTCTAGGTCATTACTAGGCCATTTTTCAGATTTCATACGCAACCACTGCGGCCCCACCCACCATCTGGAAATTAGCAACTGATCTGCTGTACACCCTCTCGAGGGTAGGTCGGCAGGATTTAAATGACCAGGAACATGTCTCCACTGCTCGGAGTTTGAAAGCTCGCGGATTTCCTTCACTCTGTTATAAACAAAGGTTGCCCAATTACTATTTCTACGAATCCACGTCATTACTGTCGACGAATCGCTCCAATAAAAAACATTGCGACGTTCTAATTTTAACGCATCTAAAATTGAGGAAGTTAAGCAAACTGCTATTGTTGCTGCTAATAATTCTAAGCGCGGAATGCTCTGCCGCTCATCAGTCAAGTCTTTCTTTATAGACGCAACTCTACAATTAGCTTGAACAAAATTTACTCTTACACTAGAATCGCTCTCGATACGCAAAAAAATAACAGCCGCGTATGCGCATTTACTAGCGTCACAGAACGTGTGCACGCTTATGTGATCCTTGCTCGAAATATCTCCAATCATACATCGCGATATTTCACTTATGTTTAGATTTTGCAAACTTGTTGGGCACTTTAGAAATTTACTTTTTAATTCGTGATTGACTTCGTCATCCCACGATAAATTTCGTGTCCAAGTTGTAATGTATTAGAAAAGTATTAAGTATATTTAAGTATAATAGTACATGATAAATATACAGGGTGTCCCAAAATGTCTTTAACTCCCGGAAATGGGCGGTTTCTGAGGTCATTTGAAGCGCCATTTTCCTTTTGCAAAATGTTGTCCGAGGCTTCGTTTGGGAGTTATTAACGAAAACCACGGACCAATCAGACCGTGAGCTAGACCCGCGTTGGCTGCCTTGGTCTAACGCGCCAGGAGTTTCTACTGGTACGAGCGTAGCGGCGCGCCGCTACGAGACATCGAACGAGAGAAGGAGCAGAAATTGAATAGTTTGAATTAAAAACTCACTTATTCGGTCGTAAATCCACTTGCTGCTTCGAAATGTGTGTCACTGGGCCACTCGGTGACGAACTGCATAGCTGGCTTCAGGTATACGGCATTGTTCCGAACGGTAAGGGACGTACGGTCAGGTCAACGAACTGCACAGCTGGTGGTAAAACGACAATCTAAGGGATGTGCGGTCAAGTAAACGATCCGGGCTTTCACCTTCACTTTCCAAACGATAAATAAATCGTATGTTTGTTTCATACAGATGCCATGAAATTTTTCCCCACTCACGATCACTGTTCATATTTGTCAACACATAACTATGCACTAATAACAATTGCAATATCACTTGTAGTGCAGCACAAATCACAGTAATGAGGTAATGCGATCAGTAGACTGCGGATTTTTATGCAAAATGAAAGTTGGCTGCTGCTATTGCAAGGGACAGGAGCCAGACGGATATTTGATTTTTACTTTAATGGGGAGATTACGATTTCCGTGGCCCCTCGTTTTGAAGCTATATTTGTGTTCTTGGGGTTATTTTAACCCTTTGCGGTCGGCAAATTTCGCTGGTGGGAGTACCAGCAGGTCGGAGCAAATTTAGCGTCCCGCGGTCAATTTTGTGTACGGGATTTAATGATTCTCTTATGAGGAATTATGTCATCGTCACTACTGTCACTTTCATTGTTACGTACTAAATCGGTCATTGAATTGTTCGTATTTTCATTACATTCTTTAACTTCCAACCCATCGTCACTACTCTCTACATCTTCAAAATCATTCCTAAACTCTTCCATTTTTGGGAATTACACTGTGTATTTCGTAAATTTTTAACACAAATTTTATGAATGACATATATACTTTTTGATCATAAAATAACGTGAGCGACGTGCAGTGTGGCTAGCTTTTTACTGATCTCAATGTTTCTCGAGAGCTCATGAAACTGACTGCCCGGCAATTTCTCCTCTCCGAAAAGATCGATAAACATTGATAATGATCGATAAACATTGTAAGTTGATCCAAACATTTGAATCTGGCATCGGGAGGATCGTCTTTCATTATCGCTAGCTTTGTACGCCGTGCCGCGTGCTAGGCGATCAGGAAAAAGTCCGAAAATCATCATGCCGCCGCAGCGGCGGCACCGACTTCTACGACGATTTGCGAATGCCGCCACTGTGGCGGCATCGACCGCAAAGGGTTAAGAAAAAAATGTATAATAACATGGTGTCGAATCAGCCTAGTTTAGCCGGTAAAGTAGATTTCTTGTTTTTTATAAATCTGCAAATATCTCGGTAACTATGCAAAATATGGCAAAATATCAAGAGACCTTTTTTGTAGAAAATTAAATTTTCAATAATTTATGTCTTATGACATTTTTCTATCAGCTGCGTAGTTTCCGAGTATATTTATATTTCGGTGAATTTGCAGAACAACTGCCTTTCCCCCGAAATAATGATCGGGGGAACGTAAAGGCCTCGTTCTGAAAAGATCAAATTCTGGAAGACATCTACAATGGGAAGATTATGTGAACAGAGTGAGTTATGGTTAGATCGTGAGAGGGGGCGGAGAGGCCCGGCCTGACGGCCGGGCCGACCACGCATATGAAAATCCAGGGGTAGTCTAGTAGTAAATTAAAAAAAATTATTTTATTTTTAGTATATTTTTCGTGAAAAATGGAATTTTAACATCATTTTAACGTTTTTTTATAGGAAATTCAATTTCCTACAAAAAAGGTCTCTTGATATTTTGCCATATTTCGCATAGTTTCCGACATATTTGCAGGTTTATAAAAAACACGAAATCTACTTTACCGGTTAAACCAGGCCGATTTGACAACATGTTATATATACATTTTTTTCTTGAAATAACCCCAAGAACACAAATGTACACAAGTTGAAAATAATACATTGATGTTTTTAAATTATTTTAATCTTTCTACTGTTTTAAAATGCACTTACTCATTTTTGCTACAAATGCATGACATCCCATTTCCGGAAGTTGAAGACATTTTGGGGCACCCTGTATATTAGGTAACATGTGTGATGTGAGGTCAGTCATGACTGACGCCGTCGCTACCCGCGTGTGTTCACGTCCACCTAAAGAATGGCGCCACCGTAAGTCTCAAGGCACGTTTACACACTCATTACATCTTCCCCTTTAGTCACTATATCCTTACAAATCTAATCGCTCCGGCCGACGCGAGATGCGTCCACTTAGTTAGTGTGACCAAACAATGGCGGCCTTCGCTTGGATCATGTTGCTCCTCAAGCGACGAGCCATCCTCCGAACCCATGACCTGAGGGAGCGGAGACAAGGGCGTTCCTTCATTAGGTCGAGACTCCTCAAACTCCAAACTATGACTCTCCTCCTGAACGTCATCAGAAACGGTTATCGACTTTTTAAGTTGTACCGCGTTTCGTATTACCACGTCTCCCTGGCTGTTCATAACCGAGTAGGACTTCGGAGCAGCCTCTATTCTTTGAAGTCGGCCTGGAGCACTCCCCTTTTTCACGTACGACAACTTTGTCGTTACACTGGAAGTTTTCCCTTCCTTTCGCAGTTCTATCATAAAATGACTTATATTTCTTTTCACGAGTCTCTAGCATTTCATGAGGATATTGAACCACCCTCGGTAACAATTGAGACCTTACAATGGGTAACTTTGTTCTAAGTTTTCTTGACATAAGCATTTGAGCCGGCGCAACATTTAACCCTGCTATGCGATTGGACGTGACAACCTTGAAAGTCCAATCCTCTGCAAATCGTAACTCGAGAATGGCATGTTGTCACTAACAAATGTTTCAGGTATCCCATGAGTAGCAAAAATCGGCACCAGTTTACTCCAAACTTCTTTCTCTGTTTTATTTTTTAACATGCTTATCTCTAACCATTTTCAATAATAATCCATAATCGCCAGGTAATCTTTACCTTGATATTGGAAAATATCGACGCCGATTTTCTCAAATGGGAGTTCTGGAACCTTGTGTGGAAACAATGGTTCCTTCACATTATTTCTACTGAATTTCTCACATGTTTTACAACGACCCACATACAGTTCAACATCTGACCCTAGACTTGGCCAGTAGAAGACCTGACGCAATCTTTTCTTCGTTTTTTCTATCCCAAAATGAGGCGCATGAGCCAGGCTGAGCATTTCTAATCTTAAATTTTTAGGAACAACTATTTTATCATTAATGAGTAGCATCCCCTCATGGAACGTAATTTCATTTTTCAGTGACCAATATTGTTTGACTTCATCACAGACTTTGTGTCTTTCTTTAGGCCACCCCTCTAAAACATAGTTACTGATTTTAGCTAACGTTTGATCATTCTTCGTCTCTTTCGGAAACTGGACCCTCCTGGCATGGCTCATGGCCACCTCCGTGGTAAGACTATGAACCATTTGACTGTGCGTCTCATCTATGGGTACCGTTGTTTTCAAGTACGACCTTGAAAGAAGATCCGCAACGACCATTTGCTTCCCTGGCATGTATTCAACATTAATGTTATATCGTAGAAGTTTCAGCTTTAGCCTTTGTAACCGCGTTGTTAATCTGTGCATATCTTTTTGAACAATCGCAACGAGTGGTTTATGATCCGTAAACACCTTTACCTCATGCCCATACACAAACTGATGAAACTTCTCCAGCCCGAAGCAAATGGCCAGCATTTCCTTTTCAATTTGGGCGTATCTTTACTCAGACTCATTTAAACTCCTCGATGCGAAAGATACTGACTGCCCTTTCTGCATTAAACACGCTCCCAAACCATTTTGAGACGCATCCGATTGAACCACAATTGGCATCCCTGGATCAAAAAGCTTTAAAATCGGAGCTTCACACAGCGCTTTTTTCATCCTCGCTAGACACTTCGCATGATCTGGTGTCCACCTCCATTTTACATTTTCTCTTATCAAGTCCCTTAAGGGAGCAGACAGTTCCGAAGCATTTTTGACAAACTTCGCGAGAAAGTTAAACATTCCCAGAATACTTAACAACTCCTTCTTGTTTTCAGGTTCTCTGAGTTTTACAATTGTTTCAATCATTTCTGGATCTGATCGTACACCTGTCCTGTCAAAGATCAGACCCAAATATCTAACCTCACGAACTTTGTACTGAAGCTTAGCCGGATTAAAACGCACATTATATTCCCTCGCTCTCTTAACAACCTTTTTAAGTATACGGCCATGCTCACTCTCACTAGACGCCGCCACAATCATATCAAGAACTGAAAATATCTTTTACCCAGTCAGCATTGTGCTCAGCTCTTCAAGAGTCGGAATGGGAAACTTTTCCGGTTTCAGGTTTTTGTTTAATACTCCCGGATCCAAACAAATGCGCAATGAACCATTACTTTTTTCAACAACTATGATATTATTCACCCAATCTGTCGCGTGATCAAATGATCTCCTGTTTTTCCAGGTTGTCAAGAGACTCTTTCAGTCTGTCTTTTAGCGCCAATGGAATTCTACGACAACCATTTACACCCGGACTCGCATTTTCTTTCAAAGCTATTCTGTATTTGTCGGGGTATGTTCCAATTTCCTCAAACAAATCCCGATTAATCTCGACAAAGTTCACCTTATTACTGCTAATGTTAGCTATATCTCTCTCAGGAAACTCACATTTGACTTCATCCACTCTCTCATTTCTACGCATCAACAACTGCATTTTTTCACACGCGTTGCGACCCAAGATCGGCATGTTGTCTGTATCAAACAAAATAAATTTGACATGCCACATTATATTTCGCAGCTCGCAATCAAGTACAACATATCCACAGGCCTCCCTTTTATTTTTAAAATAGCTTTCAAGAGTAACCTTTTCCTCTTTTATTCTCGGTTTATTAAACATTCGTAACCGCTTAAAGACTCCAATTGGAAGGACATTACAATTCGCCCCGGAATCAAGTTTAAATTCCACCTTGTTATTACCAATTTTCAATAACTCTGTCCAGCATTCTGACAATGCCCGACCTTGAATCGCATTCACGTTAAATTTACTTATTTCTGATCTTTGCAGCGCATTTATATTCCGCGCATTCTTAGCCGCCGGACAACCAGCCGCAAAATGAATCAGCTCACCACACTTATTGCAATTTTTTCCATACGCGGGATACCTTCCTCTCCTGTGGTTATACCCGCACTTTCTGCAATCAAACGACACCTGCTCGTCGCTCCCCTTCTGTTGATTGTTCAGGCTTGTCGCTGAATTCCCCATGTAGTCCTTCTTCTTGAGCTCGTCCACTCCAATTGCCTCTGACGTCCTCCTGTGCAGCTGCAGAGCACGCTGCTGCTGCCTGCTCAGCTCGGCCGCTCTGCACGACTCCGTCGCCTTCTTTAAGGTTAGGTCCGGATCTCGCAGCAACTGCCATTGTAGCGCTTCGTCATTGATGGCGATTATTATTCGATCCCTCAGCAAGGACTCCTCTTGACCTCCAAAGTCACAGCTTTTCACAAGCTTCTGCAGGTCATTCAGGAACGTGTCAAAGGGCTCATTCTGCTGTTGAACCCTCGTGAGGAACTTGTGACGTTCGATGACAATGTTCGTCCTTGGTCTCACATAGTCATCAAACGCCTCAATAACCACCTGCAGAGTGAGGGTTTCCGCCTTCAATCCAAAGGTGTTGTAAATATCCAGAGCGTCGTCGCCGATAGAGTTTAATAGTATCGCGACCTTGCGTTTATCTGGAACCCCAGCGTTATTAGACGCCTCCAAGTATATATCAAACCGTTGTTTAAACCTTTTCCAATTGTTTACCGCATTTTCTTGCAAATTTAGTTTTGGCGGGAGCTTAAATGACTCCATGGAAAGCGACATCTCTCAAATTTGAACCATCGGGTTCAGTGTTAACTGTACACGTGAACTTCACCGCTGCACTGAGCACTTATACTCGTTGGGAACACGTGGCACTTTGAGGTTAAGATTTCAAAGTGCGTCTTTTCGAAGACCCCTCCCGTACATTCGAACCTTATGGTTCACTTTTTTCACCGCTAACACCATGTTATGTATTTGAAAAGTATTAAGTATATTCAAGTTTAATAGTACATGATAAATATATACAGGGTGTTAGAAAAGTCTGGCAACGGTCGAATATCTCAAAAAAGAAGCATTTTAGAGAAAAATGGTTCAGACATGTATTTATGGTTTCGCAAGAGCTATTAGGTGGTGCCATTGGTTTGACCTTGAAGAGTCATTTGAAGGTCACGAGAAGGTCACCTCAATTTTTTTAAATGGCACCCCCTATTTTTTATTACATATTCTTGTAGCTGATCTCAAGAGCTTTCCAAAACACTATAATAAAATGTTTTTCATTAATTATTTTTCGAGTTATAAGGCTTCAAAGGTACAATACCGCCTGCATTAGCGTTAACCGAGATGTACCACGTGGAGGTTGCATGGTCGGATTTACATCTCTTGTGTATGCGTGTTTGTGTGTGTGCGTGCGTGTGCGTGTGTAAATGGTTTTTTACTCAATTAAATGTTCAAATTGTCTTCCGTCTGCTGCTTGACAATGACCTAATCGTTGATAAAATTCATTTTTTGAGCTAGCGAATGCTGTTTTTCAAAGTAACAGATATTGTTTATATGAGTTGTAATATCGGTAGTTAATAGTTCAAAGTATCAGAAACCATAAAAGTTAATGAAAAAAACCGATTACAACATTATGGAATCATAGTTGTATGTCGATTTTTATTCGTTCAAATGATTTGAAAGATAATGAGAACATATTGTACCTGTCTCGAATGTGTACGCTTGGGTGAGTTCTGTTTATTGAAAATGGGTACTTCTGTGATTAAATAATGAGATTATAACGTTAGTATGACATGCCTAACTCAGTATAAGAGCGTGCAGAGCTTAAATGTTACGATTTTGCGTAGAAAAGTCACATTGACCAACTATTAGTTTAATTTAAGAAGTGAGAAACACGCGATAACACGGCCATATTGCATGGAAGTTATTACTGAATGCGTCTATATTAATATGCAAAAAGAAAATTTTGCCGAAGTTTACCCAAACAAAAGATACACGTGTTTTAAGTGTGAGAGACTTGTCCTGGATTTACTACACTAACGTTTGTATATGGCATAGATGCAATAAATCCAGTCAATAAGTATACTTAAAATATTATTTAATAATTTCTCCTAACAAGAGTGTATTCTTAATCTGATCACCAATGAAATGTATATGCTATTAATAAATTATTCATGTTTTTAATGTAAATGTAATATTATTAGATGCATCCTGTTACTGATTTGTGTTGCCGTTCGAGAATACAAAGTTTTAAACTTCGATTTATAAATAACGTTTGTATACGCACTAGAAACCTGTGTTTTTCTATCGATAAGATAAAATCGGTAGATATCGTGTGACACGGGTCCTAATTGCCTTTTTCGGTGCAGAGCAGATCACAGTCGAGAGTCGCGAGTCTCAGTCGCTAGTTGATCGTAGATTAATTTAAACATTAATTTGGTATTAGATTCTTAATCAGCAGCACAAAAAACCTTAGTATACCAAGTTTCGTGAAAATCAAACAACGATTTCATATTTTGTCCGCTTTTGGGGTGAAAAATGATATTAATTCTACATAGTTCTGCTTCAAAAAAATAAACTATGAATATTACTGTTTGAATTTATTAATATCCTATCACTTGTTCTTCAATTGTCTTGTATTATGTGATAATATGTTAAAATTTTAATACAGAATCCAAAACTTCATTATTTTATTAATGAAAATTAATAAACGGTTAAGTTAAACATTAATTTGGTATTAGATTCTTAATCAGCAGCACAAAAAACATTAGTACACCAAGTTTCGTGGAAATCAAACAACAATTTCATATTTTGGCCGCGTTTCGGCTGAAATTGAACACTGTGCGTCGCTACCTGCGTGTGTTCACGTCCTCCTAAAGAGGGGCGCCACTGTCAGTCTCAAGCCACGTTTACATACTCATTACACAAGTTTACGGACAAAGCACTACGGAACTCGAAAAACCGAGAGGATCATAAATACGGTGCGCGATTGAAAGCATGCTCCTTTTTGTAATTTTATTGTCCCTGAAAGTTTCGAAATCCGGGACATTCAAAGACAGCATATCTTGCTTTTTATTCCACGACATTTATGCTCCCAACCAGAGGTGGGCATTATTTGGCGAAACAGATATTTCAAATGCTATTTAATATTTTAGATTTGACTTTGCTTAAAGAAAATAGTATTTTATTTGAACAATCTGTACCTCAAAATAAAATATTTCTATTTCAACAATTTGATTCGGAAAATAAAATATTTCTATATCAACAATCTGATCCAGAAAATAAAATATTTCTATTTCAACAATTTGATCCAGAAAATCAAATATTTCTTCTTTAACAATCTGAAACACTTTCGGATTCTTATAATACTCTGAGAAACCGCATAAACATACACTGTATCTTATCGTTAAGAAACGATTTACATTCATAAATGTACTGAATTCGAACCATTATTTGCAGCAATAATAATTATAATTGAAATTGAAAATAAAGAGAGAGAGACAAAATACAAATAATATCAATATTATTCAAATGAAATACCCATTTTCAAATACTATTTTCAACAACTACTGCATCAAATAAAATATTTTATTTTTAAAATTGTGCACATACTCTAAAATAAATAGGATTATTTAATATTTACTATTTCAAATACTATTTTCCCCAGCTCTGCTCCCAACCTCTAAGGTCAAACCCTGCCGACTGCATTACAGATTTCGCATCACCGATAAAACTATGTAATTGATCCGACGTGTTTACACTCGTTACGCAATTATCAACATAGAAACTCTTGGAGAGCTTCTTTACATTGTTGATCCAACTTTTTGCTTTTGAATCACAACCCGACGCATTTATTACGTTATTCAAATGCATAGCGATAACAGCGCCTAAAATAAAAGGACTAGAAAATACCCCGAATACAACGCGACAATGACGTAACATTATTATGTCGGTCCCTTCATTGATCCACAAAAATCTTAAAAAATTTCTATCGTTACGATCAAGTGATATTTATAGAAACGCTTTTTTAATATCGGAAATTATACCTATATTACCTCTCCTAAAACGCAGTAAAATGGAGGGAACCTGCTCGATTAAGTTCTCACCCTTCTCCAAGCACTCGTTCAAAGATGGAAAGGGGTGATTCTTCGCTGATGCATCGAAGACAGGTCTCACTCTCGTCGTACTGTTTTCCTTGACGACGTGCCGATGCGGTAGGTAATGAACTTAGTCGTCCTTTTCTTCTTCGGGAACATATTCCACGATGTCTTCATGAAGCCACTCGTTAAATATAGCAGCATATTCTTCGAACAATCCGTCTGTCTTCAGCCGCTTAATTGTATAATAGATTGCAGCCGTCGCATAGCCATGGTTTTATTATCCGTCAAAGCCGGGTGGCTCTTCAACCATGGTAACTTTACTTCGTACCGACCCTCGGCGTTCTTGGACACGGTTTTCAAAAAATCTTCTTCTACTTCCCTCTGGTGATCCCTCTGCGATTTATTTTCTACTGGATCCTTTATACCGAAAACGTCTAAAGACCATAAATCGGCTGCTTTCTGGCTATTTACAAACATTGCATGGGCAGTGATGACTGGGTCGTCTCGTTTCTATGTCTGTTCAATTGCAGGTAGGTTTCGACGGCCATTAATCCACACCTCAAAATATGCAGTTTTCCTGTCAACAGTTTCCCTGCGACATCGGTTCCAATAAGCACTGAGACAGTGTCACGTAATAAATCGCGCAGTGATATTAAAAAAGGCAGTCGCTGAGTCGTGGCCCAACTGACTATGCTTTATTTTACAAGATTACAATAATTACAATAATACGTTTCTTACGTTTTAATACCGTGGCGTTTGATAACGAAGTCAAGACTGAAGACTGTGGGTTAGAGGCGGTCTTTTTATGCTAATTGTAAAATGCTTAGTCCTATGGAAACGGGCGTCGGAAAGTCTAAAAATAGAGTGATGAGTCATCGCTGAGTTATCGAATATTTGAGCTGTTCATTGTTGTTGGAAATGCGCCCATATAATGTGGAGTGTGATCGCTGCGCCCTCTTTTTCACCGGTTTGCCGGCGTGCCCCTTTATGGCGGGATTGTGCGCAGCTTGTTTCGTTACGCCACACCGTAAGCGTGATTTTGGTCCTAACGCAAATTCTATCAGGTTATGGGCCCAGATAGCTCTAAAGTGAATTAACAAAGTATAAAGTAAAGTGAAAATTTTTTTCTGTAAGCATGGCTAATATGTCGTCCGCACACGTACATCAAATTGAAAAATTAGCTGAAAATAATTACGAGTCATGGAAGCTGCAAATGAAAAGCGTGCTTATTTGCAACGACTTGTGGCAGTACGTGGACGAAAATAATAAGCCAACTCAGGAAAATCAAGCTGCTTGGAAAACTAAAGACGAGAAAGTTCTAGCGCTGATGGTTCTAAGCGTTTCGAAAAATCAATTGATTCATATCAAAAAGGCAACAACTGCGGCTGAGGCATGGAGATTGTTGAAAGAAACCCATGAGTCAAGAGGACCAGTGAGGATAGCCGCTTTGTATAAACAACTATACAGAATGAAGAAAGAGAAACAGCAAGGTATGACGCAATATATAAATATCTTTTTATCAAGAGCTGAACAATTGCAGGAAGCTGGTATAAAAATTCCTGATGAGCTACTATCCATAATGCTCATGAATTCATTGCCAAGTGAATATGATGGATTCTGTACCGCTATCGAGTTACGGGATGATATCCCGACCATTGATTTATTAAAAGTAAAGCTCATAGAACAAGAAGCAAGGCTCGAGGACCAGCTAACCAATGAACCAAGCCCTAATAATGATGCATTGGCTGTAAAAGGACACGCATACCATAGCAACAGCTATCGTGGAAATTTCAGAAGTCGTTCTACAAGATCCAGAGGAGGCAAATTTGGGGCAAATTGTTTCAGATGTGGAAAATATGGACATCGTTGAGCAGACTGTAAATCAAAAAAGGGAAATACAGCGAACAACATGGAAGATGCCATGACTGCCATGGTGCTGAATGCTGAACCGAAGAAGATTCCAAGTTGGTGTTTGGACAGTGGTGCAACGATGCACATGTGCAACGACAGAGACAAGTTTGACCGCATCAATAACAAAGTATGTGCAAAAGTGTACACTGCGGCTGAACATTGCGTTACATCAACTGAAAGAAACCCATGAGTCAAGAGGACCAGTGAGGATAGCCGCTTTGTATAAACAACTATACAGAATGAAGAAAGAGAAACAGCAAGGTATGACGCAATATATAAATATCTTTTTATCAAGAGCTGAACAATTGCAGGAAGCTGGTATAAAAATTCCTGATGAGCTACTATCCATAATGCTCATGAATTCATTGCCAAGTGAATATGATGGATTCTGTACCGCTATCGAGTTACGGGATGATATCCCGACCATTGATTTATTAAAAGTAAAGCTCATAGAACAAGAAGCAAGGCTCGAGGACCAGCTAACCAATGAACCAAGCCCTAATAATGATGCATTGGCTGTAAAAGGACACGCATACCATAGCAACAGCTATCGTGGAAATTTCAGAAGTCGTTCTACAAGATCCAGAGGAGGCAAATTTGGGGCAAATTGTTTCAGATGTGGAAAATATGGACATCGTTGAGCAGACTGTAAATCAAAAAAGGGAAATACAGCGAACAACATGGAAGATGCCATGACTGCCATGGTGCTGAATGCTGAACCGAAGAAGATTCCAAGTTGGTGTTTGGACAGTGGTGCAACGATGCACATGTGCAACGACAGAGACAAGTTTGACCGCATCAATAACAAAGTATGTGCAAAAGTGTACACTGCGGCTGAACATTGCGTTACATCAACTGGTGCTGGTGACGTTAAAATAAAAGTGAACTTGCAAGGTAACCAAACCAATTTTGTAAAACTTGAGGACACAATGTATATACCAGGTTTTAGAAATAATTTATTGTCAGTCTCACGTATAACTGATAGGAATTATACTGTAGTTTTTAAGAAAGAATATGCAGTAGTGAAACGCAGTGATGGAACAGTTGCGATGACTGCGAAAAGACATGGTGGTTTATATGTAGTGGATGAAAACAGTACAGAAGTGGCTCAGACTGTGTCACATGGATATGAAAGCAATCTGAGACGATGGCATAGTAGATATGGCCACCTGAATCCTAATGATTTGAAAAACTTATGTAAACAAAACATTGTAAATGGGGTTAACTTAAAGTCTGATGAAAAGAATTTTAAATGTGAGGTTTGTGATCTGTCTAAAATTCATCAACTACCATATAAAACATCAGGCAAATTAGCTCACGAGAGATTAAATATTGTTCATTCCGACATCTGCGGTCCCTTTAGAACCACATCTTTAGGTGGGGCAAAATATTTCGTCACGTTTGTGGACGACATGTCAAGGTACACAGAGGTTGTTATGTTAAAAAGTAGACAAGGCATTTTTACGGCATTTAAAAATTATAAAACACGCGTCGAAAAAGAAACTGGATGCGTAATAAAGGTTTTACGGTCAGATAATGCGAAAGAGTACGTATCGAAAAGGTTTTCGGAATATTTAGAATCTGAGGGAATTAGAAGACAATTTAGTGTTGAATATACACCCCAGCAGAATGGCGTCGCGGAAAGACTTAACCGTACTCTCGTTGAAATGGCGCGCTGTATGTTGCTTGAGTCAAATCTTCCGAAATCTTTGTGGGCGGAAGCGATAAATGCCGCGAGTTTTATTAGAAATCGTTGTCCTACGAAAATGTTAGGTTATGTCACGCCGTTTGAAAAATGGACAGGTGTAAAACCATACGTCGGGTTTATGCGAATCTTCGGTAGTAAAGTTATAGCACTGGAAAAGGGTCCAAGAAAATGTAAATTTGACGCGAAAGGTAGAAACTACGTTCTTGTGGGATACTCCACCGAGTCTAAGGCATATAGACTCTGGGAACCCGGCACGAAATCAGTCATTAAGAGACGTGATGTTCGATTTCACGAAGAGTTAAAGCAGGTTGATTACAAAAATGAACATACAAATACACCTGATTTTATAGCTATAGACAAACAAAATGAATCCGAATACGTTCAATTGAATCCTCTACCTCAAGAAAAAGAAACAGAAACACAGGGGGACAAAGAAGAAGCAGAGTCACGTGATACACTCTCTGAGTATGAATCCTTTGATGAATCCTCTGAAGAAATGGAACCACAATCAACCACGAAGCGTGGTCCTGGAAGACCAAAAATAATCAGAACCGGTAAGGTTGATAGACCTAGTAAACGTTATCATCCCGCAGCGGAGGAGAGTAACTGGACGTTAGCGGAACCATCAAATATAAATGAGATAATGTCACGAAAGGATAAAAACGCATGACTAGAAACAATGAAAAGTGAGTATACTTTAATGGAAAATAAGACCTGGTCGTTAGTGAATCGCCCTACGAATAAAAAGGTATTAACGAATCGTTGGGTATTTAAAATCAAGTATAAGCAGGATAGTACTGTTGACCGTTACAAGGCTAGACTTGTAGCAGGAGGTCATCGGCAGTCTAAAGGTGTTGACTACCAAGAAGTTTATGCACCTGTTCCCAGATTAGAAACAATTCGTGCACTGCTTGCTGCTTCTGTTGAAAAGAATATGCACGTACATCGCATGGATGTAGTGACAGCGTATATACAGGGTGACTTGTACGATGAAACATACATGGAACAACCGCAAATGTTTATTCATCCAGAAAACAAAAATAAAGTATGCCTTCTTCACAAACATGGAATTCGCGAGAACTCAAGCTGATCCTTGTGTATATACCACATCAAATGAAAAATGCACAATTATAATAATTATTTATGTAGATGATCTTATTCTTGCATCAACAGATTTACACGGGTTAAATTCAGCAAAGAAGAGTCTCTGTAAGAAATTCAAGATGAATGATCTTGGTCCAGTAAACGACATTCTCGGCATAAACGTCGGAAGACAAGGTCTTACAGGAAGTATTAGACTCACGCAACGAAAATATATCTACAATTTAATTAAGAATTTTGGTATGGAGAATTCAAAGACTGCATCAACCCCAATAGAACCTGGTGCAATATTAACCAAAGATTTAATGCCAAAGAGTAAAGAGGAAGAAGACGAAATGAAAAGTCGACCCTACAGAGAACTTGTGGGGGGACTTATATATTTAGCAAACGCAACACGACCTGACTTATCTTTTGCAGCAAGTGCATTAAGCCGATTTTGTTCCAATCCAGGAAGAGCACATTGGAAGATGGCAAAACGGGTACTTCGATACATCTCATCCACAATGAACTACGGAATTGTGTACAAACACACGAATAAGAGACTGGAAGCCTATTGTGACGCTGACTGGGTAGGAGACACTGACGACCGAAGATCCTGTTCTGGGAATCTTGTAATTCTTGCAGGAGGACCAATTAGTTGGTCATCGAAAAAACAAAAATCCGTAGCTGCGTCAACAATGGAGGCTGAATACGTCGCATTGGCCGAAATGACCAAAGAGGTGATATATTTAAGACGTTTAACCCTTTGCGGTCCGCGCGGAATTCGCAATTTCGTACCAGCCGGTCCGCGCTGCATTCGCAGGTTCGTACCAGCCGGTCCGCGCTGCATTCGTAGGTTCGTACCAGCCGGTCCGCACAGATTTCGCCAGTCACTTCTCCGCTTATTTACTTTGAAAAGCATTTATAACCTTACTATTGATGATTACATTACAATGAAATAAAATTGTAAGATTTTTTAAACATTATTTTTTATTGTTTACAGCTTATAATTAACCATGGTATGATACCGTTTAAAACATTCGCCGACATGCAATCCCGGTTTTCTGTCGCAGGTTTCGCATATATATTTGGTCTCTTTTCTACCACCTGGAACTTTTCGATTAGAACAAACTGCACAATCTTTGTATTTATGCTGGGGATGCGGTGTAATTATATGCAACGTTCCATCTAGTCGTTGTTCCTCGTCGCTGGATGATGGTCGTCCTCTTTTCGCTCTTACACGCAAGTCCCCAACAAGCCCAAGCAACAGTTTTTCTCTGAATTGTTTGTGAGAAATGTGTTTGTTCGTATTATGAGGAGAAGCTTTGTATAAAATATAAGCATTGACAATAGATGCTTCCAATCCCCAGAAAAAGAGTTTCCTCCACCATTTTAGGGATTTGCGAAGGAAGCAGTAGGTTGCAGTGTATTGGTCTGCTAAATCGACGCCGCCCATGTTTTTATTATATTGTACTACTGTACTTGGCTTCAAAATTTGCTGCGTTCTATCCCCAAATCTACTTCTGACAAATTCAGATCTTGATGTACCCCACGTTGATAGCATAGACACGACACGTTTATCGCGCCATGCAAGCAACAATGTTTTATTTTTCCGATAAGCAATTGTTTGCCCATTCCTTAATTTTGGTGATTTTATCATGAAAGGTATTCCTTTTCTATTCGTCATTACCGTTCCAGTTAAATGACATTGCAAATTAAGTAATTTTAGGCCAAGTATGATGCTAGTATAGAATCTATCGGTAAACATATGGTATCCTGTAGCTTCAGGTATTGACTGCTGTAGATTATTATACAGGTGTAAAACAATCCGGCTTGTGACTGGTAAATCAGGGTAAATTAGTGTGTCTGTCGTTTGTTTTCCAAAATATGGTAAAAATGTGTATAAATATCCGGACGATGAGTCAGCTAATACATACAGACGAAGTCCCCATTTGTTTGGTTTTTTGGGATTGTATGTTTTAAACGAAATTCTTCCTTTGAATCCAACAATGGATTCATCTACAGAGATATTCTGGGCTGGTACAAAATGATGTCTGAATTTTTTGTCCAAATAATTAAGAAAATAGGCAACTTTAGCTACAGAAATTCTTTCATTATTGTTCGCTTGCGGCGTGGTTTCTAAATGCATTGCCCAAAATATTTGTAAAAATCGTTGACGCTTAAAAATTTTACTGTAAAATGGAATGTGTGCGTGGAATTGTGTGGTCCAATAATTTTTAATGTCATGCAGAGGCATCAATCCCATGTTGATAATAATACCAAAGAATGCTCTTAATTCAATAGCAGTAACATCACACCAATTATGCCATAATGAGTTCACAGAGACTTCATGGTTGTTAATTATTTTTTGCACATATAAATTTGTTTCGGTCACTATTTTATTAACGAGCTCATTTGTAAAAAATAATGAGAAAAACTGTAGAGGTGTAATGCAATCACTCGGAACTTGCGGCCCTTGCACCTTGTCACCCGTAGAAAATTGTATGGAACTGGAATAGTTGTCGTTCTCAGTGACATTCTCCCAATCACTGTTCTGGTCCGTTTCATTATTGCTTTCAGATGTATCAACAATTCTGTTTAAATGTCTGCTTCGTCTGAATGTAATTATGTCCTCTTCTGATTCTTCACCACTTTCGAGTTCAAATGTACACATTCTTTCAAATTGTTGTTCTATATCCTCCAAAGAATCATCATCACCACTTTCAAATTCATTATCACACACCGTTGTACGTCGACTCTGTTGTGTAGCCATAGTCTTTACAAAAAAAATTATGCTGAACTGTACGCCACGATGGCTTTGAAAAGACTAAAACTAAGGCCTTAGTTTCAAGAGGCATGGCCTGTCCATATACTACACCGTAGCTCTTCTCTTATCTCATTTAGAGTGAGATCGAAACAGTGTCGAGAGACACTCGACATAGGACGCGCCAGAACGAAAACTGGTGTCGAGTCACACTCGACATAGGACGCGTCAGAAAGAAAAGTGGTGTCGAGTCACACTCGACATAGGACTTGCCAGAACGAAATGCGATGTCGAGTCATACTCGACATAGGACCGCAAAGGGTTAATGAAGCATACGCATCTTGACAAATGCGTTGAAGGTTCAACTATTGTACATTGCGATAACCAGAGCGCTATCAAGTTAAGTTCGAATTCCATGTATCACAGTAGAAGTAAGCACATTGACATAAAGTATCATATTTCACGTGAGGCTCAGGAACAAAATGAAATTAAAGTGCAATACTTGCCGACAGCGTCGATGCGTGCCGATATATTGACGAAACCTCTAGCTAGGATTAAACACGAAAAATGTATCGAAATGTTATGTCTGAATGAAGCATGTGTGAAGTCATAGGTATGCCGTTATTATAAAAAATATATGAATGGCTGTAAGAATGTTTGTGACGGTCACATCGACAGAGGGAGTGTTGGAAATGCGCCCATATAATGTGGAGTGTGATCGCTGCGCCCTCTTTTTCACCGGTTTGCCGGCGTGCCCCTTTATGGCGGGATTGTGTGCAGCTTGTTTCGTTACGCCACGCCGTAAGCGTGATTTTGGTCCTAACGCAAATTCTATCAATTGTTAGTGACGGTTTCTTTTATGCTAATTGTGAAATGCTTAGTCTTATGGAAACGGGCGGCGAAAAGTCTAAAAATAGAATGATGAGTCATTGCTGAGTTGTCGAATATTTGAGCTGTTACAACAGCTTCGTCACTTCTATCTATATTGGAGATTTTAATATTTAACGCCTCAAGTTCCTTTCTCCAGGGCCCACCTTTGATGGTGGTAATCGCCTCACAAATGACGTTCTGATCGAAGGCGTTGAAATTGCATTTAAAATCTTCTTCTAAATTGCTTGCACGGATCAGATACCTATTGTGCTTCACTGTCCCTGACTTTTCACCGCTGAAAAGCGAGTGGTTCATTAATTGTTCTGCAACTGGCTGATAACCCAATCGCGCGGCGGCTGCCTTTGTAATGTACGATCTTTGTGACCCGTCATCAATAAGCAACCTCACCGTATTCTTCTGATTCCCATTATACAAATTTACTCGCAGCGTCTTCAAGTAGACTTCTGGATCACCGGCTACATTCGCGAGATTTTTTTCTACTGTCACCTTTTCAACACTATTATTGACAGTCTGCGTCGGTTCGGTATCCGCTGGCCTTTAAACCCAGTATGATGTGTTGTCGTAGGTTATTTGTATTGATTCAGGAAGAAGGTGCTCGTCTTCTTCTTTAATATATACTTGGCGACGAAATGAAAGGATATGTGTGCGACCAGGTTTGCTTAACCCTGCTTAGATATAATTAATTTGGGAAGCCAATGTTATGCCTTTACTTTTTATCACGTCGACTAAAGGTCAGCGCATACTAGAGTATCCGGCAACAGGGAGATACCTGACACCATTTTCCGTATGCATACATAGTTTTGGGAGCCCGAAGGCCAATTAAGAGGATTTGACATGCTCGAAGAAGAAAGGCACAGCATGACGTGTGCTACCCAAACCCTAGGAGTTCCCAAAACCCAAGATGCCTATGCTAGAGCCTGCCAAGTGCTTAGCTAGTATTCCGTAATACTATTTAGTAAGACTATTTTTTCTGTCCGGCAAGTGGTGTTGTTTATTTTAAATAACTATTAACTAGAATTTTTTAAAGTTGTTCGTGGTATTAGGTGGAGAATACGGTGTTAAGGAATTTAAGCGTTATAACAAAAAAAAATAACAATTTATTACTATGGTAACAAAAAAAAGAATACCATCTGACAATCTGTACGGTGAAACAATACGTCAAACATCTCATCTAAACACGGCGGAGGTTCTGAACATTCCGGTTCTTTGCCGTCCTGAAAAACGTTGACGGAGTACGCGCAGAAAATATCTTATTATGATTATAAGTCCCTCCAACACGTGTTGACCTTGTGTTTTCCTTCGTGTTTTCGTCGGACGGTGATCGTAAAGTAATTGACTCGAACTCGTCGCAGAAACTAATTTTTACGCTAGCTACAATTTTAGAGTTGATCAGCATCTGGCTCTCCCTGTCATAAAATGTATGGGCTTAAGCTAACGTACGACCGGTACAACACCTTCTACCTTCATTATTGCCGTCCGTACCGTACCTTGGTCATTGGAAAAAGTACCTGTATAATAATACGGTACTCCCTTTCGGAGTCATCGATTTTGAACAATGTAGGATATAAATAATTTCTAGGTCTTTATGGATAGGAATTCTGAAGTCGAATGTTTTCACTATAAGCTTATAAAAACTCATTTCCGTTTATTACATAATGTGAAAAGAAATTTTTTCAAAAATTGCAATTGGTCGGAATTGTAGAGAAAATACTAAAAGTTCCATTTTTAACTTTTTTATGTGGGTCGATATTGAAAATTTAAAAAATAAATTTCGTAGATCTGTGTGAATTATATGCATTGTGAAAGTTTCATCGAAATCGGTTGATGCGGGAAAAACAACAGGCATTGAAAAAGGAAAAATCCTTAGATTTATTGACGTTAGAGGCCGAAAATCGTGAAAAACTACAATTTTTACCATCATTAAACATTTGTAACTCATTGCAACGTTGACCGATTTTAATGAAATTTTCAGAATATGTTTAATTGATACAGATCTACACATAAAAAAGTTGTAAAACATAACTTTTAGTATTTTCTCTGCAATTCCGACCAATTGCAATTTTTTCAAAAATTGTTTTCACGTTACGTAACAAAACCGATTGTTCTAACTTCTCAAAAAAATCCAAGTTGTATGGTCAAATATTAAAAAAGTTATCGTCTTTTTAAGAGTGTCCGAATATTAGTCACTGTATGTATGAACGTATGCGAAATGGTTCTCCGATATCTTGAGAATTGTAGTTTCTACCGACCTGCAATGATAAGTGTCAATCTTTTTTCAGCTTACAGCGAAGAGATAATGGTATCCAATAAAAATGGTTTTAGTTGAAAAAATGTGTCTTTCGCAATTGGTTTGGCAATTGTTTTAAACAAATGAGGTGTTTTTTTCCAGCAGGAGAGTATTGAAGATGCCCAATATTTCACAACCGTGTTCTCAAAAATGGTGAAACTTCCAAAATGATTTCAAGTGGATCGGTGCACCGCGATATGTATTACCTTCTCGGACGGCCGACGAGCGTTTGCTTGAAATATTTTTAATTTTGCCATTTTGGAAGTGTCACAATTTTTTAGAACACGGCTGTAAAAGGGAGACTTCGGACTACATCCTCATTCTTTTTTCAAATTCTTCAATACTTCCCTACTGGAAAAAACACTTCATTTGTTTAAAACAATTGCCAAACTAATGGCGACAGAAACATTTTTTTCAACTGGAATCATTTTTATTGGATACCCTTATCTCTTGGCTGTAAGCTCCGCAAATATCGTCTTCATTTATTTGTTAGCGCAGCCGTTATAATTTAATGAAAAAAGGTTGGCACTTCACTTTGCAGGTCTGTAGAAACGTACATTTAGTAGAACGTGCTCTTGTGAAACTAATTTTTACGTTAGCTTTAATTTTAGAGTTGACCAGCAATTGTCCAGCTTTGCCTGTCATAAAATTCTTAATTTGGGGAGCTTCAAAAGCTACGGTCAGGTAAGGCCGGCAAAAGACGCGGCGTCCGGCGATTCAGCTAATTGTAAGTGCACTTACGAATGATCGTGTTAGAAAGTATAAAGGTGTGTTCCTTTAGAACTAAATAAATGTCTATACGGACACTACACGAATTTATGAACACACACACTTCAATATTAAAACATTTGTAATGCCGACCATGCGGCTACAGAACGACATGCGTACGTGACGAAGTATAATAAACGAGTAACAATAAACGCGGGAACCGCGCAACACGCCGAAACGTGTAAATGGTGCCGCTACTTGGTCGCGTGCTTATTGCCGCGTGATTATGAACGTCTCAACACGCTCCCTCAAGAAGCACGCTAAATCTTGAAGCAAATTACTTCAGGGCAACAACCAAGTTCATGGACGCATCTCCAATGTGTTAATCGTGCCAACGGCTTGGTCAAAATATCTGCAGTCATCTGGTCCGTCGGAACGTGTTTGATTTTAACCAATCCCTTTTCAACTGCATCTCGAACAAAGTGATGCCGAATGTCTATATGTTTAGTTCGTGAATGATACACAGGATCACCAGCCAAACATATTGCCCCATTACTGTCGACATTCAAAGTAGTCTCAGCGAGCTTCCTGAAACCTAATTCGTCAAGAAGACTTCTTAAATGCAATACCTCCTTCACTGTCTCAGATAGACTGACGTATTCCGCCTCGGTAGACGATAATACCACAGTACGCTGCTTCTGTGACTTCCAGAGTATGGCTCCGTTTGCAAGAAGGAAAGTTTAGCCTGTATATGACCGCCTGTCATGAGTACATCCACCTCAAACCGCGTCCGAATATCCCAATAGCATCTCATTGGACTTGGTATATTCAATTTCGAGGGTCTTCGTACCCGCTAAGTATCTTAAGATCCGCTTTGCAGCCCTTATATCCTGTGGTTGCGGCTCATTTACAACCTGAGAAAGCCTAGATACAGTGTTTGATATATCTGGTCTGGTACCTATAGCCTATTAGCCTATTAGCCCGCGATAGCCTCGATTGTCCATTATTCTATCCGTACAGGAATAACTTGATACTTTTTCTGTATCATATTCTGGACGAGCAGCTTTCAACTCCGCTGGAGTCATTATAGCATTACAATGACTCATCCCATATCAAGAAAGAATGTCATTTACATAACCCTTCTGACCTACCATGATAAAGTCATGTCCTTGAGTAATTTCCAAACCCAGGCAATACTTTGCCAAACCCAAATCCTTCAATTCAAAACTTTCTGCCAGTTTGTATTTTACCTCGTCCACCCAGTTATCATTGGTAGACGCGATGAGTAGATCATCTACATAGACCAGTGATGGGCACAGTAGGGGCCCCTGAGTTGCTTGCTTCTCCCACCAACCTCGTCAGCTATGGAGGGACGTATGAGGGGGGAAACGAAGGCACTGGAAGGCACGAGGCGCCGATGCGCAGCGAAGGTGTGCGCTGTACAAAAGAGTAGTTGGTGGGGGAAGCTCCGCGGATCCTTCTTGACTGTGGCAGTCAAAAATGCCCATCACTGACATAAACGATTAACAAAATTATATCGTCATTACGCCTTGCATGATACATACACGGCTCCCCTTTTGTTGCTTGGAGACCAATATACCTTAATTTTTGAGAAATTGTTTCGTACCACTTTCTGCCTGCCTGACGCATGCCATATAAATCTTTTCTCAATTTACATACATATCCCCATTCTTCAGCTGTCGTAACATCTGGTTTGATCGCTTCTTTATTACGTCGCTCAATACCTGTATCATCTCTAGAAACATATCAGGTACTTCCATAAATACTTCTTTATCAAGCGATCCATTTAAATATGCGGTGACTATATCGAAATGTCTGATCTTCATCCCAAAATGTGTAAACAATGCAAGCAAAAGTCGGACTGATTCCAGTCTGGCCACAGGGGCGAATGTCTGGTGATAATCCACACCGTGTCTCTGACTGTAACCCTTTGCTTCTATTCTCGCCTTTCGCTTGTCGACGCTACCATCCGCATTGTATTTATTTGTAAGAACTATACGGCTGCCTATAACGTTTCGTGCTTCAGACCTTTTGACGATTTCTATTGTATCGTTCTTGACTAGACTTTATACTTCCGATATTGTACGCTTCCAGTCTTCTTGCTCTGGCGAAGACATAGCTTCCTTCACCGAGAATTCAGCAACCCCAGTAAATGTCTCGTATTCGACATTTTGTGCCTGTTCAGTTTGTACATCAACCGTACGTTCTTCTACAGTCCCTGGTGCTGGCTGAAATAATTTCCTCGGTCTTCCACGGTTTCCCGTGCGGATCAACATGGGACGTCCTCGCCCCTTGCGAATGTTGTTCCCGTTCATTTCTGTAGGCTCAAATCTGGAGATGATACGGGCGACGGCGACCTCGACTTCTCCATTTCAATGTCAACTTGTATTAAACTCTCGTTGGCGTTTACATCTTGTTTATTATGTTGGATAGTTCCTAGTCTTTATCGCCCTTTGGATCAGTTTTTTGAAATTTTACGTCACGTGCAACGATATGCTTACTCTCATCCGGTAACCAAACTTTATACCCTTTGGTTACCCGCGAATAACCTACAAACATTCCTTTTACTATCCTTTCAGCAAACTTATCCTTTGTTGGATCCTTGTTGAGTATATACACTGGTACTACAAACGTTCTCATATGAGACAGATTTGGCAGTATCCCATGCCACTTCTCATATGGTGTTTTACCACTTATACTGCTTGACGGACATCTATTTCGAATATAACATGCGATTGAAACTGCATCTGTCCAAAACATTCGTTGCATCCCTGACTGCAACAATAAACAACGCGCCATATCAACCAGTGTTCGATTCATGCGCTCAGCGACTCCATTTTGCTGAGGAGTCCGAGCCATAGTTAATCTACGTTCAATCCCAGCAGTTTTGAGTAACATGTCGAATTCATAATTGCAGTATTCGCCGCCGTTATCTAATTGCACACATTTTATTTTTCTTCCCAATTTGTTTTCAACTCTACTTTTGTATGCTTTAAATGCCTCTAAGACACCAGCCTTTGTCTTAAGAAAATAAACTTCACACCATCGTGAACTATCATCAATAAAGGTGACAAACCACCTTGCACCATTTACTCCTTGAGTTCGCATAGGACCAACTGCATCTGTATGTACAATGCTTAATAGTTCGTTAGAAATCCTTCCACCTTTAGGAAACGGGGTAGAAGTCATCTTTCCACGTATGCAAATATCACATGCTGATATTTCTTCAGGATTATTTATATTCAAACCCTTTGAATACTTCTTTAATTGCATCAAATCCTTTGCATTTAAATGTCCTAAACGTCTGTGCCATAACTTGGCTAATGAACCTGATTCTGCAACATTAACAGAGTTTACATTTTCTTTAATATAATATAAGTCACCTGTACGTTCCGCTTTCAAAATCACTCTGCCAGTTTGGTTTTCCACTATTGCAGATTCCTTTGTAAATGTGACTGAATGTCCTCTGTTTGTGATCTTCGCTACTGAGACCAAGTTTGACCGAAGATCTGGTACGTACAGAGTATTCTCCTGCGTAATTGTTTTTTCTTTGTAATTATTTATTACTGGAATGTGTACGGCACCTTTCCTTATCGCCTCGCTATACATGTGACAGGCCAGGTTAATTTTTCCACAATTTGACATATCTATAGATTGAAAATTGTCCTTCGTTGCACATAAGTGCGTTGTACATCCACTATCCAAAATCCAGTTGCGATCCCTCGACACATGTTCGTTTGAGGAATAGCCTGCAGAATTAACCGCTGAATATGTTACGCAAAATGTATGATCATCAACATTGTGCGATGAATGCGTATTTCTGAATGTTTGTTTTGATTTGCATTGTGAGGATTTATGCCCCAATTTTCCACACTTATAGCATTTTACTGTTGTACTTCCCTGTCGTTCCATCCTTGCATCCTTTTCAAATTGGTTCCTATTTCTACAATTATTATTTTTGTTGCGCGGATTATATTTTGGTTTGTATCCATTGTCCGCTGCAAATGCTCCAGGAGAATCAACGGCACCTGACTTGCACGTAGCTTCGCTTTCTTCAATAATTTTTACTTTCAGTATATCTGGAATAGGTAACTCGTCACGAGACTCAATTGCACATCTAAAATTCTCATAGCTGCTTGGTAAACTATATAGCAGCCATATCCGCATGTATGATTATATCCATGGCTGCTAATTTATCAATTGCATCGAAAAATTTATTTAAATGTTCTCGAATATCATCGCCCTCTGATATTCTAGACAATGCCAATTGCTTAAGAAATATGGCTTTTCTCGCTGGCCCTTTAGAAGCTTTTACTGTCTCAAGTTTCCTCCAAACGGCACATGAGGTTCCGTAGCCTCGAATCTGTTGCGACTCTTTCGGATGTATTAATAAGACTAATTCAGGGCGAGCCTTACGATCATACTTTATCCATTTTTGCCTCGCATCCATCTCATCCAAGCCCGGCATTGGTATATCTCCAGTAACCTATTCCCACAACTCGCCCTTAACTAATACAGCTTCTGCATGAATTCTACAGGAGTCATAATTCTCCTTTGTCAATAGTTCCATACGAGAACACCTCATCATTGAAGACATCGTTATCTGTCTTAATTGAAAAAAAATTCAATGGGTAGTCTGGATTAACACGTGCTTCGATCAGTTTGAGCTTACAACCATGCCTGCGCCCATAGCCTGTTAGAAAGTATAAAGGTGTGATCCTTTGGAACTAAATAAATGTCTATACCAGTGATGGGCATCTTTGACTGCCGCAGTCAAGAAGCTTCCCCCACCAACTACTCTTTTGTACACCGCGCACCTTCGCTGCGCATCGATGCCTCGTGCCTTCCAGTGCCTTCGTTTCCCCCCTCATACGTCCCTCCATAGCTGACGAGGTTGGTGGGAGAAGTAAGCAAGTCAGGGGCCCCTACCGTGCCCATCACTGATGTATACAGACAATACACGAATTTATGAACACACACACTTTAATATTAATATACATAAATAAATATTATATCTTGTCACGTCGTTTAGAGTTTCGTCATCGTCAGAAGGGCGAAAACTCTAGCGACACCGGGTATTTACGGGCTAGGAGGCCGGGCCGCGTTCGGCCGCACGAAACGCGGTCCACCCGGGACAAAAGTTGTTCGCAGGCGCGTCGTTTCTCGAGATATTCGCCAAGATATTCGGGCGCCAGGCACGGAAGGTGCCACGCTAAGCTTTCGCAGCTACGAGCACTTCGAGAAACGTTCGTACGAGCCTGCGACAACCGATATGCGAACGAGATTTTCCGCGAACGGGCACAGAGGACTACGCGGGGCGAAAACGAGGTGTCCCCCGTGGCGGGAAGGTTTCTCACTCAATAACGGCTCTTAGAATTTCGACTAATAACACTTTATTCAGGCGAGGTGACATTCGCACTGCCGGCAGCGACCGGCAGCGTTTTGAGGTTAGCCGGCGCGTGACCGGTGGTCGGTGACGGGCGATCGGTGCACGCGCGATTGGCCCTTCCAGGACCTTTCGAGAGACGCGTCGAATCCGGCAGCGACGCGATGTCGACGTTGGCGTACACGGTCCCCGCGTTCTACGCCCGAATTCCGATGGAAAACGCGTTACAATAGGCTTCTCGTCGGCAGAACAAATCCCGGGAATACGCCGAGAGCACGTGGCGGCGACGCACCGTGGAACGAGACGAGGTTCGAGCGAAACATACAAAGACGCACGGATCCTAGCAAACGAAAAGTAGTGCCTTGCACCCGCAAAATATTATTCCCGGCGCGTTCGTTGACCGACGGATTCTCACCGTTCGCGAATTTACTTTTCCGCGACTACCGGCAGCCTCGAAGCCGCGTCGGTGTTTCTGCGACGCGATCGCGGACACGACACGCTGACCGAGCCAACGCGAGAAAGATCACTTTATCGAAATTGAATCTGACAAAGGCTTACCCAGAGCAACATTCAGCCAGCGGTTGTTTTCGGCTTTCCGTCCCTCTTCTCCGGCAGCTTGGTTCGCAACAATAGACGTTAATTTGATACAATTGTTAAGTCAACGCATTCTCGCGACTGTCTTGTATTTGAGCCAACGAAGAAGGGATCTTCGCGATGACCCGAGAACGCGGAATCGGAGCGTCTTCCCCTTCCCGCTCTCTTCCCCCCGCGTACGATTCGACTTATCGCTAGTAGATTTTCGGTCGGGGTCTAGCCCCGCGCGACGGTCCCTGGCGTCCGGCGATTCATCGGTTCCTCGGCAGTGATGTTCGATGATTCGTCGCTTCCTTCTGAGGTGATCGACGCGAGCCAATCCGGCAACTGGCCAGGTTTGTCTCCGGATGAGGCGACGGCAAGGCAGCTGAGATTCCTGGCTTGGCACCGCATGCCCTCGTTGGCGCCTCCAGGTTGTCCATCCAGGGCCGCGTTGATCCCTCGCATCCTCGATGTGGGACCTTCGCCGGCGCCGCTCGTTTTCCTTTTTCTCGGCGGGAAAGGTGCTTCGGATCCCACCCCCGGGCCCGGTTACGGTCCTACAGAATCGGTTGGCGGACTCAGGAATCAGAGCCGGTTGGCGCGACGCTCAAAAACATAAATACTCGCCCATGGGTCTCGCTCGTGCTCAGGGCGAACGCTCGCCACTGCCCTTCTCGCATTTATTCTGCCAGAAGGTGATCCGGTCTTCCGATATTCGGTCACGGAGGACGTTGGCAAATCTGACACGTCACAATATAAAACTGTGTTTATACATTTCAACAGACTCAATATCCAGCCAGGGCAAACAGAAATAAAGGTTAAGAATACAACAATTAAATCTAGCGAATATGTACGCTTCTTAGGGACAATCCTTGATTACAAATTGTCATTTAAAAATCAAATAGATCAAATACAAAAAAAGTGCACAAGGTCTATGAACTGTGACGTGGCAAGTTTTGCCAACGTCCCTCGTTCCCGTAAAAGAGAGGCCGGGCCGCCCTCTGGTAGTGCCGATGCGAAACGGCCGGCTGCGAGCGCTCTCCCTGGGAAGTCCGATTCTCGAGAAATAACGCGATTTGAGCGTCGCGCCACTTGCGCGACGCGAACTTTTCAGGACCGAAACCAGGCTCCAGGGAAGCCCGGCCCCTATTTCTCACCAAACGAGGCGTGATCGGGACTGGCCCCGAAAATATTTTGGTGCCGAGACATCGAGGCGAGGACCGAGCCCGGGTCAACAAACCCGGAGGCATCGACGAGGGAATGTGGACCCGAGACAGTCATCTGCTCGACCCCGTCTCTGCCTCGCTCGGAAAACAGGAGTCCACGACCGGAGGGGCCAGGACCTCCCCCCTCACGAAACATCGCCGCAACCACCTGAGAGCGGCGAACGTGGTCGTGATTTTCCGGGAGCCAGAGGGGGCCACGCGACAGGATACGATCCTGCGACAAGATAACGCGTGATAGGCCCGAGCGTCGCGACGTGAGAAATAGGATAGGAAGTAGGGGGACGCCTCGCTTCCGCCTTGCGGGGCCCGCCGAGAGTAGGTCACTGGGTCGTTGGCCGTTAGCCACGTTAGAGCTTAAAATCTTGCCGCGTAGAAAGTAAAATTAAATTGGAAAAGTGCGTTGCCGATCCGAGGGACGAGGCCGGACGAGAGGATTCCACCTGCCGCCGTCCGTCGTTGCCGTTTGGTAAGCGCCCGTCAGGCTTCGTTAATATCGTGATCCAGTGATCTTTTCGTGTTGGCTCGGTAGCGTTTTGTGCGGTCCTAGTTCACGTCGCGAAACGACGAAATCGTATCCTTGCCGCGTGTGTACGGCCATCTTACCGAAAGGGACGAACGGTCGTCGGTCGGCGAACGTGCGTGCTGGTTGGTAATGCGAATCCGGCGGACAGCGGGGACCGCGTGCCCGTCGTAAGGCGGTAGCACGACGCCGGTATTAACGCGGAGTCGCGGATTCGCGGGGGGCCGTATCGTTGCCGATTTCGTGAATAATTGTACGCCATCGTCGAGACATTCCCCGGTGCGAGGACGCAACGGCCCGTATCGTATCCGACGGCAAACTTCGAACGACCTAGTCATAGTATCGCGTATTCCATCGGAATCCGACGGTTGTTTCGCGCAGAGAACGGGCTGTAACGCGTAGACAATCTCGTCAACTGCCGGGTGCGACGCGGGCGAGCGAAAAAAGCGCGAGCGACCGAAATTCCGTCACCAAATTATCGCGAACGCGCGGGCTTGTAAATTACCGCTGGCGGCTCTCGCCGGCAGCCATGTCGTGTTCATCTGACCAATAAACCAAATTCGAGCCGATTCTAGGAGTATTTCCACTGAAGAAAACACGGTGGGACCCCGGATCCGGGAAAAGTTCGGCTACCCTGGTATGGAACTAGCATTTTTACAAGAACCGTCCGGCTGAGCGAAGCAAGGTTCGTGGGCAATACTTCTTAATGGCCCAGCCGGGATATTCAGCTTGAACGCCTGACCATTTCCAGATGGCCTTTCGAGAGCGCGTTGACAGTTCCCTGCTGTGCATGGCGAAAAAAAAGGTTTTAGGGGACTCTACAGCTCCTTAGGTAAACTATCGGTATCTCTCCTCTACAACATAATGGAAATAGTAAACGTTCCTGCCACTTGGTGAAATAGCATCACACATCCTTATATGTATTAACGTAAATTATACATATAATTCTTCTTAAATAATTTATCATTTTATTCGCAAATGTAATATCTCAATGAAAATATATTAGAAATATCTTTGTTCTACAAATTTTACCACTGGTCCAAAAATGCAAAAATTTGACAAACAATTTTTTAATTCGCGGAGCCTCACAATTACAAACGACTGTCGGATTTGAACTATTTACTATTTGGGGTCCATGAAATTGTTGAATAGTCTTTAAACATTCTGAAATAAGGATCGACAGCGCCCGTCCTAAAAGTAAAACTTTCGCGTAGTAAAAAAAAGGATGCGAGAAGCCAAAATTTTGAGCATATAATAGGAGGTCTGATTTTGAATATTCAATATTCAGGGAATTATAGTTAAATAACATCACCGAATCTTAGCAATTTCCCTGAAAGTAGTTCCTGGGATTTATCTCTTTCCCTGTAATAATTATCGAGAGGAATATCCAGAAGAATATAGTGTTGCATTTCTTGATTGTACAATTTCCACGACGCGTGATGTAACCTATGTATCTAAGTGCATTTAGCCTAATCTCGATATGATCTGCTGTCGATCGCTGTCGCAGTCCTTCGGCCAATGACGACAGTACGTGTGATGGATGAATGCAACGTTGCCCAAAAAGGCGTGGTGTGTTTCCCGCGGATTTGTTTATATGTATTTGGAGTAGTCTCCAATACACTGCCTGTACGAGCGATAGTAGGGCGTGGCGAGGCGCCATGTTGTATTTTTGACGCAGTGCTATGCATTGATGCGAGGCTAAGAAGAAGGTTCCCTGACAGGACTGCGATAACATACAATGTAGGTACGAATGCGCGGCCGATTGGATCAGAGTGGAGGAGGCAGGCTACGTTTGACACGCATTTTCTGTTGCAATCGAAATATTGGCTGAAGCGATCACACTTGGGCCTACGGGCGCGGCTGAGGTGGGGATTGGTAGACCTAACGATAGACCCCCCTTTCCCACGCGCCGTCTCGGTGCTCTTCCGTGTGGAGAGGTTTATGACCGGTTCTTGCTATTGACTTGGAAGCCATGGCATTCGGACAGTAATAGCGGTCGATCATTCGGTGCGCTTACAATTAGCTGAATCGCCAGACGCCGCGTCCTTTGCCAGTCTCCCCAAATTAAGAATTTTATGACAGGAAAAACCAGAAGCTGGTCAACTCTAAAATCAAAGCTACGGTAGAAATTATTTTCAAAAGAGCACATTCAGTGTCGTCCTTGTCATAAATGTACGTTTCTACAGCCAGAAAAGTGAAGTGCCAACCTTTTTCCATTAAATTTTAATGGCTGCGCTAACAAATGAACGAAGACGGTATTTTGCGGAGCTTAGAGCGAAGAGATAAGGGTATCAAATAAAGAAAAGGGGTTAAACTTTTTAATTATTTCTCGATTTCTATCTTTAGTTTTTAGTTGTTTAGTTTTTTAGTTTTTTAGTTGACTGTTTAGCTAAATGTCATTGAATTTCTTGATCCAGCTCGTAGGCACGGTGGTGCCCCGGACAAGAGACGCCGCCTAGAATTTCGGTCAGTTTCCCGTCCGGGTTCTAGCATATAGGCATCTCCTGAGGTTGGGCGGGGAGTAGAAGCGGTCCCGGAACCCCCGGGGTTCTGGTCGTAAATTACAGGCTGTGCCTTTGTTCCGAGCGTCTCGAACCCTCGTAAGTAGCCTTCCGGGCCCCCGGATTCGGTGTGCGCTACCAAAACGTGCAAAATCCCGGACTCCGTGCCTCCGGAACCCGTGTAAATACTCCTTGTATCGTCCGATTATTTCTCGTGAGAAACCTTTCCGCCGCGGGAAACGCCCCGTGCTTCGACCGCGTAGAATCCTGAGCCCATCCTCGAGCCATCCAGAATATCGCGCGGTTCTCGCAAGTTCGGATCGTTCTTTCGCGCCTTTGGCCGTTATCCCGCAATTTGCGTGACATTGCCGAGTTTCTGGGGCCAGAAAGTGAAGTTCCGTAGCGGCTTCTTTCGTGGAAAATCCGAATCTGCGAGATACCTTTTGTCCCGGGTGGCCACGTATCGCGCGGCCGAGCGTAGCCCGGCGCGGCGCTTCGCCCGTAAATACCCGGTGTCGCACGCGTTCCGTCCTTCCTACGGCGACGGGAAAATCGAGCGACGTGACAGAACATAGTAAAATTTCTTCGAGGTACGTGGTGGGGTTCAGACCCAGAAACCTTAATAGTACTTTACAAAAGCTTCGTTCACTCAATACTGAACTACGGCTCCTTTGTATACATTCCGGCGGCGGTTTAGTATAGTGACAACGCCGGAGGTGATGGGTGTTAGGGGCGTATGGTGAGGGGTGCCGGGGGTTATACGAAACCGAAAGAATTTTTTTGAGGAAATGAACGGTTACCGAGATATTCGCAAAAAACTAGTACTGCTACTTACGTAAATATTTTCGAAAATGTTGATTTTAGAGAATAAAGTTTCAAACAAAAAATGAAGTTCATAAAATGCTCTACAAAAAAAGATATACACTTTTTTTACGTATACCTATTATTTTGGCTGTTATGACCCAAAATAACTCGGCAGGGTCAAATTAACTCCGTGATACATCGATACCTCCCCCCCCCCCCTCCAAACCTAACCCAGACTAATGTAATTTCCGCTCGTTCTTAAAATAAACTTTTCGGAGTAAGAATTCGGACCCTCCCCCCCCCCTCAACCCCCTCCTTTCGATTGTTTTTTGAAAGGTATCGATGTATCACGGAGTTAATTTGACTCCCGCCGAGATATTTTGGGTTATAACAGCCAAAATAATAGATTTACGTAAAAACTGTAAATAACTTTTTTTGTAGAGCATTTTATGAACTTCATTTTATGTTTGAAGCTTTTTTCTCTAAAATCAATATTTTCGAAAATATTTACGTAAGTAGCAGTACTAGTTTTTTGCGAATATCTCGGTAACCGTCCATTTCCTCAAAAAAATTCTTTCGGTTTCGAATTACCCCTCTGCCCTCACATCATACGCCCCTAATACCCACCACCTCCGGCGTTGTCACTATACTAAACTCCTGCCTACATTCCTACCCCACAAAACCGAATAGAAAAGCTAGAGAAAATTCAATACACGGCAATAATACTTGCTCTTGGATATATAGAATTAGCACACCTACCAATATTCTTCTTTCGAAATCCAAACTACAACTTATACAAGAACGTCCGTGATGCCTATGCACAAATTACCTCAATAAGGTATATTCCAACCAAAACTCGGCAGTTTACCCAACTATATCACGCCACCAAAAAATTATGGATAACAGGTGCAGCAAACGCAAAAATAGTAACAAGCTTCTATACCAATGCATAAAAGACACAAATAATTCGATCAGTCATATTTACTCCACCAATTACTACAATAACGATGTTCAAGAATACTACTCCTTTATTAGCAATATTTATATTAACACAGAATTTGGTACGTTATTAAAGTGTGCAAAAAATCCCCATTTATTAATTGAAAATTTAATTAAAAAGGAAAAATCCTATGGTCTGTACACGGACGGTAGAAAGTAAAAAAACTCAGTTTCCGTAGGAAGTGCGTGTGTCCGTAGTGACTTAAACAAGACCGTAGTAAGAAGTATAACTAAAAACGCATCAATCATCACTGCAGAATCTACATATGGCACTGAAAGACGCATAGTGGGCCATTTCGATGAATTTTGTGTCAAAATCAAAGAATGTTAGACACGGAAAAATTGTAATTCGCGCGACGAGCGAGTTAAACAATACCGTCACGCGTCGTGCCCGCAAACAACAACTTTCGGCAGCTACGGTAGACGCGTGCCTTTGCCTCCGTGTGTACGCTTAGGTGTATTCGTGATGGGAACCCCCTTCACCACGACGGATTTCTTCGGAAACGGTTGACGCCGAATTAGATCAGCTGTAAAAGTTTCCGAAGATTTACGAGACGCACAGTGGGCTATTTGCCCGAAAAACGGGAATAAAATATTGTAGCGTTATTTATGGGCTCAGGGTCATAAATAAGTAGGTCGTTGGATTCGTCTTGACCCCAGCTATAAGATTGTGAAATAAAAAATGTACTTTAACATTTAAAAAATCAAAATAATTCTTATTTTTTTTCGAAATTTTAAATATAGAATTTTGTACATGTCTAAATACTGTTCAACTTTTATTTTAAACATTTTGTCATCAGATTATCCAAACTCTTGAGAAGTAGTGATAATGGAATGCTTTGATTACGATGTACCGAGTCGTGATAGGTGTACAAACTCTTCACAGATTTCATTCTGTTATCATCTAAATTAGTATTGTTATTAATATTTCAACATTACCAATCATTCTGTAAGTTTTTTTTCGATTTCAAAACTTTATTGACGATTTTGGTATACTATTGAACTGAATTGAGCATTCCTTCTTGTACCATAAAGCTTTGCGATCATACTTCAACAAAAATTTCTTCCGGATTTTTCCGGATTGGAGAGTTATAACTAATTTAAGTAGAAATGAGCATGGAAAGTCGCAGCGTACACGTAGTACACCTGCACATAAAGCTCTCGTGGTCGAACGCGTTCGCCCGATCTTTGTTTACATTGTTGCTGTCTTCGTCTAAACCGTTTCCTTGCAAGTATTCAGTCAAAACGGTTTGGAACGCTTCCACCGATAATTACGTTGAAATGGTGTAATTTTTTATTTTAATAATACCAAATATGTTAATCACGTAACTTTTTAATAAGTAACTATATATTTTAAGAAATTTTTAAATTCTTACTATTAATTTTCTTCAGGAAACATATCCGAAGTTTCTTCTTCAGACGATGATATCTTCTCTTCGGTTTCATCTGCTCGAGGTGTATGCACAAGAGAGAGGAGTAAATCCAGAGACTCTTTTAAAAATGGTAGTGTTTTTTTTCTTCGACTTGGTGTCATGCTTGATATGAGAGGGTCAAAAGTAAGAAGAAGTCTATTGATGACGTCCGTATAACAAGCTGTTCTTGAGAATTTTCTTGAGTGCTCTTGCCTGTATTTTCGAAAATGCTTATTCCGTGCTTCTGCAGCTTCTTCGGATAGCAGACCAATCGGCAAAATAGCATTTTCAATGACTTCTGGTCCATGAATTAATATTTTATGAACTGTAGGCGTCATAGGATGCCATGAATGTAAGCCCACGTACATCTTTGCAGTATCTGTAGCATAGACTTTAAATTTTTTTTCATCGATGTTGGGACCACTTGATAGTACTTCAAGTATTACTTTAAATTTATAAATTAGTGCTAAATCAATTCCAGTTATTTGGGATGATAATTCAGGATTCGAAAAAAATTTCCTACTAGTATTCCCATCATTGTTATTTCCGAAACCAGGTTTCGGTAAGTCTACAATAATACCCATTTTCAGTCTAAATTTCTCCTGAGTAATTTTTTTCTGCATTGTACAATATCTTTTTCAGTTTTTAATCTTATTTGCCACTTTTTGATAGTCAGTTTATACGACAGATGTAATAAACTTTCGAATATCCTTATTCGAGCAATCAGGATAGACAAACCAAATTCCATACTTTTAGGATTAACTTCTCTCCTTGTTATTAATTTATTGAACTCCTTCGAAGTAAACATCATGGTATGTTTAACACATAGGGTTCTATTCATTGTAATTATTGTTTCCTTCAGATCATTTATTTTATTTTGTACGTAACAAATTTCTTCATTTGTTATATCAAGCGATTCCTTGACGAACCTTATCCTAATTGGTCGACAGTATCTAGGAGAGGATGGAGTCGGATTTTGCCAAACGATTTTTTTATTCGTAGAACAGATTAATCGTAACGGTATGAAAGAACTTTGAAATATATTCGAATCTGAGTCAGTGCTATTTTCAAATTTCTGTTTAAATTGCGCCTGTTGAGATCCATCACATCCCCATTTACTTATCAATTCCAACGCACTGCACTCATTTTCACTCAAATTATTTAGTACATCCTTTAGATATAATAATAATAAGCGGGCAGCCGTATGGTCCAACAAATCCTGCAAATTCACCTCAGCACTAGTTTCAGTTTTGCAAATGCTTCTCGAACAGGATAGCATTCCTCTTTAGCTCTTTCCAGTACAGAATAACAGGGATATAGTTTTTTGTCACTCGATCTCTAGATTTCATATTGATCTCGCGATGAATCTGCATCAACAAATATTGCAAGAGCTTTTAGGATCGGTAACTGTTTTCTTTTTTCCTGCTGCTTGCTTATAATATAATTTTCCGACATTTTGCCGCATTTGTAGGAGCGTTTGCAATTTCCTTCAATACTACTGCAGCATCTACCATGCCACCAGATCTTAATTTTTTTACAGTGGCAAATATTAATTTTTGAACACTTTTACCTTGTCGTAGGTGTTCAGTTCTATCTCGCTTAGCACGTTCACATAAATTCGAAAAGTGCTTTACTGGTCTTCCGCGCCGCGATGATGTTGCAACAGGTATATTTACTGTTGATTGAAGCCAGCTTGCATACTTTTTTTTAAACACATCCTCCTTATAGCACACAAGCATCCATTTGCGTTTAAATTCAAACTTAAACGTAGTCATTTTTGTCGGAACGCTCCAAGTTCTTCACCTGAGTAAGTCTCTTGGTTCAGCAGATAATTCTCAAGATATTGTATTTTTTTTATTAATGTTCTTATTTTTGCATTCTTTCATTATGTCAAATAATTTTTGTCGTGTCACCAACTTAACTCCAGACGGACCCGCAGTTGGCATCGAAGGATTAACCGACATTACCAAGTCGTCCAAGTCCAATGAAGAATAATATAATATACGAAAAGAATAACATTTAAATATGAAATTAACCAATGATCTTAAACGCTAAATATAAACCGAACTTTAAATCTAACACTATGTATAAACTCTTAAACACTACATAAAACTAGAACTGAAAACAACTAACGGAAAACTAAAAGATAACATAAGAGAATATAATAGAAGCTCTCAATAGTTTGTTCAACACTCTATGTAAGGGTATAGACCTTACTCACACACTCGAACTCACACACTGCTAGAAACTGTATACGTACACGAGATTGCAAGGGGTCCAGTTCTGGACGTGCCATTTCTCGCTAATGCACATTTGGAACCCCTACGTAGTCACAATCGCTTGATGAAAGATTTCTCCATTGCGCGAGCTCACCCAGATGGCCTACTTTTGCGTTTTCGAGGCGTAATTTACATTATTCCACGACATTTAGCGGAGCCACGAGAAGCATCGAGCAGCGCGACAGTGCTGCCACTGTCAAGAGACACACATTTTCTTAAATATCGAGAGAAGTGGGATTTTTATAGAAACGATCGATAGCTCGCGCAATGCGGGGGACACATACAATGTCAATGCAACGTTATTATGATAAAATAAATTAATTTAAAAAAATGGCACGTCTAGAACTGAAGCATATCTCAGAAGGGACGGTCCTCTGAAACTACAGCTCCGGCATTTTTCCGCTACGAGCGCTGATGTCGGTTCTTAGCATTCGGTCACCCGGCAATTCCATCATTGTATCGGTAAAACGGAGGATGACAAGTGTTGCCGGTAAGTTAGGCTCACACGCACACGTGACGTCACTACGTTGATGCTCGTTGGTGTGCTCGAGTGAGAGTGTGTGGCACAGCTCACCGCTCGGGAAGCGTGTAGGTACGTGCGCCTGCTGTGCCTCTGAACCATTCTGTAAAAACTGTACCCAGCTCCCCTACTGGACGGAGCTCAAACTAATTTCGAGGTCAAATATTGGTCTACACCCTTAAACTGTTTTGACTGAATACTGCAAGGAAACGATTTCTAGACGAAGACAGAACAGTGTAAACAAAAGAGCATCGGGCGAACGTGTTCGACCGCGAGAGTTTCAGGTGCAGGTGCACTACGCGTACGCCAACCGGAAAAATCCGGAAGAAATTTTTGTTGGACTATGATCGCAAAGCTTTATACATAGAATGTAATGGTACAAGAAGGAATGCCCAATTCAGTTCAATAGTATACCAAAATCGTCAATAAAGTTTTGAAATCGAAAAAAAACTTACAGAATGATTGGTAATGTTCAAATATTAATAACAATACTAATTTAAATGATAACAGAATGAAATCTGTGAAGAGTTTGTACACCTATCACGACTCGGTACATCGTAATCAAAGCATTCCATTATCACTACTTTTCAAGAGTTCGGATAATCTGACGACAAAATGTTTGAAATAAAAGTTGAACAGTATTTAGACATGTACAAAATTCTATATTTAAAATTTCGAAAAAAATTTTTTTTCGACATAAAATAAGAATTATTTTGATTTTTTAAATGTTAAAGTACATTTTTTATTTCACAATCTTATAGCTGGGGTCAAGACGAATCCAACGACCTACTTATTTGTGACCCTGAGCGCATAATTAACGCTACCATATTTTATTCCCGTTTTTCGGGCAAATACACCACTGTGCGACGTGCAAGACGAATTATATTTTTGCCTGAATAGTATCGCCGAACTGTAGCTATTCTCAAGAATTTCTTGATGCTATTTCGTCCTTAAATTTTGGACTGAAATCGGAGAAACCCGGTTTCAACATTTAAAATGAGTGAGTCATTCTTTCCGATTCATCACGATCGAGAAACTCCTTCGCTAAATTCCTATCGCTCGATCCCGGTGACTTTCCTTGACACATCATTTGCTCCAACGCGATCGGTGTAACGAAGAACTTTCGATAGAAATGCTGAATTATTGCAGAATATGGGATAAATAGTGAGATTATGGTTCGAACGTTTTGTAACCTTGAAAATATTTGTTAAACTTGCAGAATTTCAAGAAAATTGTGGTTTATCGAATACCACGCGCGGACAGATTCTTTCTTGACATGCCATATATCCTTTCCCGTAGATTTTGTCACGCTGATTCCAAATATGGTCGAAAAATGTATCTACCACCTCAGGATTTTGAAAAAAAAAATCAATTTTTGTGAAAAAACTAATGAAATTTAAAGAGTGGTTACTAATGTTGCTCTTGAGGTATAAATAGGGTAGGAGTTTCACATCAAAGGGACAACAAACCGTCCGATTGGTCTGAGCGCCAGGGACCCGAGTCGCAACACACGCATTATCGGTTCTAGCGAGCTATTGGTTACAGCGCTCACACACACTAATCGGATTGTGTGACGAAGAGAGTGAATAGACTCTTCCAAACCGAGTGAGATAATGCAAAGCGAGCAATCCAGTAGCGTAAGGACAGAATCAAATATATCCTACGACGTTAAACATCCTCGCACCGAGCGACTCTCAGCATCCAAGAGGAACGTGACTTCACGCATATTCTGTATTAGGAACTTCTAACTCGTTGTCAGTTAAAATTTTAAATTAATGCTACAGATCAGAACAAATGAGAAATATTTTAGAACTGTTGTGCCCCGGATGAGGTTTACAATGTTTCTTGGGGAATCCAACGAATCTTCTTGGACAGTGTAGCGGGTTTGACGGAATGAGAGCCGTGAATTTGTGTATAGTCTTTATTTGTCAAGTCAAGTCTCGTCAAGTCTGTCTTTTGGGTGGTGCCCAGTGCTTTTATACAATGGTCTTGATGTCGACTCTGCAATATGATGGTCACTGCCCCGCTGGGCCAGTATCGCTGATTCTACAATTCGTCAGCGCGAACTTGCCCAATCCCTTCCGCATTAATTCAGGGCACCACATCCCTTCCCCCTTGGAGAGAGCGCGCGTACATTTTTGCTTATTAACTATGTAATGCGCGACATGTTGCAATAGCGGAAGAGAAAAAAAAAATATATATATGTATATGTTGTTTGCGCATGGAATTCCGGACACCACCTCCCTTCCCCCTCGGAAAGAGTGGGCTTACAAGTTTTTCGTGATATCATTTACAAAGTTTGTTTTCGGTTGAAATTTTTGTGCTTAATTGCTACGAGGAGTGGTGTTTTATTTTGTAACGTACTTGGGTCTGGTTCCTTCATTTCAATTTGTTGACTACTAGTTTGTTGGATTCTTTTGTTACATTTCTTCCATAGAGCATACTTATAGCAAATTATAATAACTGCGAGGAGTACCAATGTTCCGCTTATGGAAAAAGATGAGATAAGAGTATAATGATATTCTACGGGTATTACATCGTTATGCGCATTTAAACCGGTCCTTAAATCTATTAAACTCCTGCTTGTCGCGCGTAATTCTTCTGGGTTTTTAATTATTTTCCGTAGTTTATACTGTTCCATGTAGTTAAGATGTTTTACGTCAATATTTTTCGCTAGATTTGGTACGGTTAAATTATGCATTGGTAAATAACTTAAGGATTCTTCTGATTTATAATTCCTACTCGTTTCTATAGTGAATTCAGTTGTAGAAATTGTACATTTTTCTTTAATTGATATGAGACCAGAATCTTGTATTAGTGTATTTTGAGTGGGGTGTTGTTCGCATGTTATTACTAATGATATTGGTTTTGGTGTAATATAGATCCATGTTCCCGGCTGATTTAATTCGATCAAAATAGTTTGATTGAGGGTCATGAATCTGAGATTGCAGTTGCTAGGTTGTTGAACTAATTTTGTAAAAATTTGTACTTCGCATGGACCTTTTGGTAACGCCTTAAAAACAGGATGGTATAGTTTACATAGGTAGTTGTTGTCTAATGATTTACATTTTTTTAGATCCTCGTTAATATGCACGTAATCCAAATTTGCTACATCTATTGTTACATAAGTGTCGGTAGTATCTAAATATGCAAAGAGTGATCCGTTCACCTTTGTGGGTACCGGATATACTTTACTTAACTTATATTGTTTTGCATTGAGTAGCGGTACCTCGATAACTGTAGTGATAGAATTGGATGTGCAATAAGCTGCTAGATTGATTAATTCGTACAGAGAATGGGTGTTTTCGGTTGTGAGCGGTAACGGAAAATTTAAACCCTTTGGTAAGTGAGTTAAGGCTGAATTTAGGTATTCGATAATCTGTTTAGGAGGTAAGACACTTGGATTCAGAATTCCTTTTCTGATATCTTTTGTGAATTCTAATAGGTTTTTCATGTCTTCGGCTAGATTCCTGATTATACTTTCGAAAATTATGTCCTGTTCGTCTATTGCGGCTTGGAGATTATGCTTGTCTGACTCCGACTCCAGTAAGTGTCTGAGTGTGATTGTTGCGTTTAATAGTGTACGTTCGTTATGTTTTATGTTCCAGATGGATTCGTTATACAGTTTGATATTTGTGGCTACAACTTGCACTTGTTCTAACAATGATGTTCGCAGTGTACTACCTTCGCGTTTAAGTATGGTTATCTGCCTATTTATCATTCGTCTGTCATCTGCGTCCATTGTACCAAATAATGTTTTCCCTAAGTGTCCGATTCCGTCTATTAGTCCTCGGCGTTCGCGCGTAATCGTTCCTATCATTTGATGTACATAACCGAGATTTGTTGAAATCTTTTCTAATTCTTTTCGCGATATATTGTAAAATTGTTTACAGAAGTTGTTTAATCTGTGGTCAGCTATTTTCGTACATTGTTTCGTAGCATCGGTGATCGCAGTTAGTATTTTGGCATGCCTAATAGCTAACGACGTTATGTCTATATGAATTACTAATTTCCAAGTACTTCTATAAGTATGTAAATTACCGAGTTCTTCGAAATAGATGCCTGGATGATCTTCGAACCTTCGAATGTTAACGGTTTCGTCCGGTAGTATTCCATGTGTTACTTTTATGATTAATAGTGAGACTCTGGAAAGTATGGTATAAGGTCTCAATTACTATGGTTATTGATGGATTAAACTTAGGACTTAACGTATAGTATGGTAACTATGTAGGTTCTTAGTCTATGAAATGTTTTAGGCGGTTTGTGTGGACTCGTAGAGAGCTACGTTCCTTCTTTATAGTGTAATTTTCGTTATCGTGTGTTTGTATTACCGTGTAGGGTCCTATCCAACTCGGTGTCAATTTCTTTGCTCGTCCTCTTCTGACGGTGTTGTCGCGTAATAGTACTCTGTCGTTTGGTTTGAAATTTATGTTTGACGCCTTTTTATCGTAGTGTTGTTTAGATCGTAGTTTTTGGTTTTTTATGGTGTCTCGTGCAATTGTATTGGTTGAGCGTAGTCGTTGTTTTAGTTCGTGTGCGTACTGATCGTAGGTATAGTTAGGTTGCGGTGCGAGTGTGAGCGAGGTTGGTAGTTCGGCTTGTCTTTCAAATACGAGTTCGTAAGGAGTGTAACCTGTCGCTGTGTGTGGCGTTGTATTATATGTAAACATCGCGTAGGAGAGCCATTCATCCCAGTTCGATTGATCTTCATCAATAAAATTTTTTAGATATTCCGCTAGTGTCCTATGGTTCCTCTCCAGTGCACCATTTGACTCCGGATGGTACGCCGTCGTCTGTATTTTGTTTATTCGAAGCAATTTGCACGTGTCCTTAAATATTTGACTAAGAAAGTTAGCTCCTTGGTCTGTAAGTATGTTTTTTGGTATTCCGTACTCACACACTATTTTAGTTACGAATTCTTTGGCTATCGTGTTTGCTTCCTGGTCTTGTAAAGGTACCGCTTTGCTAAATTTGGTTAGCAAATCCTGAAATGTTAGTATGTACTTGTTTTGGTTATTGCTCTCGGGTAGTGGCCCTGCTATGTCTAGAGCGCATTTTTCGAAAGGTACTGCTGGCGTGTCCGTAATTACCATAGGCGCTTTGCTTGACTTGAACAGCTTATTTTTTTGGCATTTTTCGCATCTTGAAATGTAATTTTCTACGTCTTGTCTTATACCTGGCCATGAGTGTTTTAGTTGTATGCGTTTTAAAGTCCGCTTCATCCCTATATGTCCACCTAAAGGGACGTCGTGGTATTCATATAGGATTTGGTTCTTCTCCTCTTCTGTGTACTTGTCATCTTTTGTAGCTATTGGTTCTCCTTCATCTGATTCAGACGATAGTTCCTCAGTTTCTGATGATAGTTCGTCCTTCTCTTTTTTATCGTTTCTACCGGTGCTGTCTGATGCCGCCGGTACGTCGTCTGTTAGTGGTGTCTTCCGTGGTCTTCCGCGTCCGCGTTTGATGACATACATCCTACTGAGCGCGTCAGCGTTTTGATTTGACTTCCCTTCCTTATATCGGATCTCGTAGTCATATTCTTCTAATTTTAGTCTCCATCTGATTAGTCTGGAGCCCGGATCTTTTACGTTGAATAACCATGTGAGGGGTTTGTGGTCGGTGACGATTATGAATTTATTCCCGTATAGGTAGGGTCGAAAGTGCTGGGTTCCCCATACGATAGCTAGTAACTCCTTTTCCGTTGTGCTATAGTTAACTTCAGCTTTATTAAGTACTCTGCTTGCATATGCTATTGGTAGATCCTTTCCTTGTTGCTGTTGTGATAGAATCGCCCCTATAGCTTTACCAGACGCATCTGTCGTTAACGTGAATGGTTGTGAAAAATCAGGATATTGTAACAGTGGTGCTGATGTCAGCTTTCCCTGTAGTATCTGGAAAGCTTCTTGTTTCTGGTCAGTCCATCTAAAGTCCGTATCCTTTTTCAACAACTGTGTGAGTGGTTTTGCTATACTTGAAAAATTTTGTATGAATTTTCTATAATAACCTGCTAACCCCAGGAAGGTTTGCACGTCTTTGGCCTTTTTAGGAACTGGAAAATTTTTTACCGCTTCTAATTTTGACGGGTCCGGTTTAATACCGTCTTCCGTGATGACATGACCCAGATAAATTGTTTCCTTACATAAGAATTGGCATTTATTCGGTTGTAATTTCAAGCCACTCTCCTTTATTCTTTCAAAAATTTGTCTTAATCTTTCCTGATGTTCTTTGAGTGAGCGTCCGTGAACGACTATATCGTCTATGTATACGAAGCATTTTATTCCACGTAATCCTCCTAGTAGGGCTTCCATTGTTCTTTGAAAGGTAGGAGGAGCGCCTTTAAGACCAAATGGCATGCGTTTGAATTCAAAATGTCCGTATGAAGTTGAGAACGCTGTTTTCTCGCAATCTTCAGGTTCCATAGCAATCTGATGGAAGCCTGAAGCCAAATCTAGTGTAGAAAAATATTTCGCCCCTCCTAATTGATCGAGAATTTCTGCTATGTTCGGTAAAGGGAATGAGTCTCCAACCGTTATCTCGTTTAATTTTCTGAAATCGACTACTACTCTGTACCTTTTTTTTCCGGATTCGTCGGCTTTTTTAGGCACTACTAGTAATGGAGCATTCCATTCGCTCGTACTAGACCCTACTATTCCTTGCTCGACCATTTCTTTGACCTGCTTCTCTACTTCCTCTTTGTGTACTTGTGGTAGTCTGTACGGTTTTATGTTTACTGGTTTTGCGCCCGGTATTAATCGTATTTTATGCTTTACTCTATCTGCAAATCCTAATTTGTCTCCTTCTAAATAAAAGATATCGTTATATTTTTCACATAACTCTATCAACCCGGCTTTCTCTTCTTCGTTTAAATGCTCGGTTTTAACATTCTCGCGTAGAGCCTTCATTCTATCTTTTCCGGTCAATACTCGAATTCCATATGTTACCTTGCTGACGCAGTCATAACTGCTGTCGTTCTCGCGTAGGTCAGTGTCCAGCGTTGTCGAGAACGTCTCCAGTTGCACCGTTGGAGGCCGCAACTGTATTGCCTGAGTGGTCATGTTTATTACAGGTATCGGGCACGTGCCATTGTCAGAGCTCGTCAAACAATTGCCTATATATACGCCCGGTTCTATCATTCGTTTTTCTACTAGACCTTGTCCCTGCTCTCTCGTGAGTGCTTGTATTATTGTTTCTGTTCGTGGTTGGATAGTAATTTCTTCGTCCTGGACTAATGGCCAATATGTATCTAAAATTTCTACGCGTACTCCTGGTCTAATTATTGCCTTATATTTCGTTATGAAATCGTACCCTAGTATCCCATCAACTTGTAGAGGAAAATCGTCTCTAACCACGTGACAAGGATGCGTGACAAAAGTATTCCCTAGTTTCACGTTGAGCTCAATTTTGCATATGGTAGGGATTTCCGTATTTCCTATGCCCCTCAGGGTTACTACCTCTCGTGTAGTGCGTACTTTCCCTATAATTTTACTATACTTGAGTAACGTAATATCTGCTCCCGTGTCGACTAGCATGCGAATTTTTGGGTCTTTTATTTCTTTTGCTTCTATTTCTACTATATTTTTTGATTTGCATCCTCCATTAGTGCAATTTATTTGATAAGATTCGAGGGTTGGGTTTTCGTTTGAGTTTGATCGCCCAGGTCGGTTCCTGTATGATCTATTCTCTGTGTTTCCGTACGTGTCCCGTCGGTGAGTAGTCATTTGTTCACTACTTCTAGTTCGTACCTCCCCGTTGTTGACTCTCATCAACGTTCTACAATCGCGTTGAACGTGCCCGGGTCTCTTGCAATAGTTGCAAACTATTGCGGTATGATACACCTCCCGTCTGGTTCCAACGCTTTGGCGATTAAATGAGAATCGATTCGGTTGTACTTCTGGTCGCGGCATGCTTAGACGCGTGTAACAATTCTTTGCAAGGTGCCCTTGTCTGTGACATCTCTCGCATTTTGGTTCGCTATTTCTCTGTCCTATTCTTTCTTGGCTAAATCCACCACTCCCATAATATCCATAACTACGACTGTAGGTCGGCCCCAAAGCCTGTTCTTCTTCGATGGCAGCGGATATGGCTGCTCTAAGTGTATCGAATTTCCGCGATCTAATTATGACTCTCAATTTTTCTTTTAACCCTATGCTGAAAATGTTTATTGATTGTTCGCTTACTGATTCTATTAATGCTTTATTTACCACGTTACTGTTTTCAGGTCTCGTTATTAATTGTGACAGTTCATCCGTTAGTTTTTCTAATCTGCATGCATCTACATGCATTAAATTCGGTTTGCACCGCACATAGTGAACGCTTTTCCTTAAATAGTGCTAGTAGTAGCGTTTTTAAAGAATCAAAACTGTCTATGTCTCGATATTCTAATTCTATAGCTGCTCTTTTCCTGAGTTTTGTTCCTAAAATAGCCCGCAATAGTAGGGGTTGTCCGCCCGCGGAAACTAATTCGGACGCGATTTCACATGATTTCAGGAATGTGGTTAATTCGCTCGCTGATTCTCCACCGAAATCTTTTACTAACGAGAGTGCTTTTAATACGGTTACGTTGCCCGTTGCCCGGTTAATACCGCTAGTTTCCATGTTCTCTGTCTCTAGTAAGCTGAAGTCGCGTATATTGATGGGAAATTCTCTCTGTTGAATTATGTTTTTGGATGTTGCAATGTCGCTCGCTGGTTTGCTGTCTAAGTTTTTTCGTGGTGCGGGAACCCGTTTTCGACGAGATGTCTGCGGATCGAAAGAAGGTGTATGCGTTTCTACTTTTCTGGTGAAAGAGAGGAAGTTTTCGAATATCGATTCAAATGATCTTGAGAAACTTTTACGGTAAGGTAAACGCAAACGCTTGGTATCTTCACCTGCTTTCGACATTCAAGATTCCGGTTTACAAAATTTTCTTTAATTTATGATTCCGCACTTGCAATATTAGTTGATTTCGCATTTTTCTTGGCTCTGCTTGGTCGCTGGTCCTCGGACTGCCGACTGCTGCAATTGTTGTGTCCGTCTTACTCCTGCTACTTCCTGTCCTTGGTCGCCTGAAGGAGAGTCCAAAGTAGTTGGGCTCCTCAGATTGGTCCTCGGACTGCCGACTGCTGCTGATGTTGGTGATGATCCCACCGCTGCCACCAAATTGTTGTGCCCCGGATGAGGTTTACAATGTTTCTTGGGGAATCCAACGAATCTTCTTGGACAGTGTAGCGGGTTTGACGGAATGAGAGCCGTGAATTTGTGTATAGTCTTTATTTGTCAAGTCAAGTCTCGTCAAGTCTGTCTTTGGGGTGGTGCCCAGTGCTTTTATACAATGGTCTTGATGCCGACTCTGCAATATGATGGTCACTGCCCCGCTGGGCCAGTATCGCTGATTCTACAATTCGTCAGCGCGAACTTGCCCAATCGCTTCCGCATTAATTCAGGGCACCACAGAACTACAGCTTTCAATTTTGTCCAATATGTACATATATGTTCCCTAGTACCAAAATTATTAATTTCTTGAAAATGAATAAGTAATGATCATTCGTTTAACACATTTCTATCATACGGAAGAGTAAAAAATAGATAGATTGTAGCTGTTCTGCTGATTCATCCTATTTTTAATGGTAATTAAAGTTTAATTTTCGCGGTAGATACAGATACAAAAACCGCTGCAATAGTGATCAAACAGACTGCTTTAGCAATTTCGACCAATTTATAACATTTGTAGAAGTTATATGAATTTTATCTAATTTTTGTTGTAACTTATTGAAAGACGTGTCAATCGTGAATTATGTGTTACATTAAATATAAATATAACATTAAATGTAATTTAAATGAATTATTGCATTTTGAAAGTACATTTTGAAGTCCACTTAAACGTTAAATATCGACGATAGGTCAGGAAACTTGTATCTCGAAAATAAACAAGTCCTACTACTGTGTAGCGTGTGACGTCAGGATCTTGGAGATCGTGAATACGGGAGTGAAAATAGTGGGGGGGGGGTGGAGCAAGCGAGAGATCCCCCCGGACCCCTCAGCCGTCTCGTGGGACTTCTTGTGGTGGACGGACAGTACAAGTTTCCTGACCTATCGTCGATGTTTAACGTTTAAGTGGACTTCAAAATGTACTTTAAAATTGCAATAATTCATTTAAATTACATTTAATGTTATATTTATATTTAATGTAACACATAATTCATGATTGACACGTCTTTCAATAAGTTACAACAAAAATTAGATAAAATTCATATAACTTCTACAAATGTTATAAATTGGTCGAAAATGCTAAAGCAGTCTGTTTGATCACTATTGCAGCGGTTTTTGTATCTGTATCTACCGCGAAAATTAAACTTTAATTACCATTAAAAATAGGATGAATCAGCAGAACAGCTACAATCTATCTGTTTTTTACTCTTCTGTATGATAGAAATGTGTTAAACGAATGATCGTTACGTATTCATTTTCAAGAAATTAATAATTTTGGTACTAGGGAACATACAGGGTGTCCCAAAACGACTGCGTAAGCGGGAAATGGGAGGTTCCTCGGGTCATTTGAAGCGACATTTTCCTTAGCAAAAATGGCGTCCGCGGCTTCGTTTAGGAGTTATTAACGAAAAACACGGACCAACCAGAGCGCGCCTAGTCGCTCGCTGGCACGGTCAGCGCGGCGAGCCGGGGGAGGAGAGTGTTGTCGGTACGCCGCGATGTAACAGAGAACAGTTTCTCGATTATGTCCCGATTTCGATGAGCTTTGGATATGTTGTAAAGACCACGATTCTGAACAACATTTCCCTTTAGACTTTTTGCCTCGCGTCTTTAGTTTACGAGATATTTGTAAAAACTTGTAATTGAAAATGCTTCGAAATGTGTGTCACTGTCACTGGGTCATTCGGTGACGAACTGCACAGATGTCTTCAGGTGTACGACAGTACCGAAAGCTAAGGGTTGTACGGTCAGGTCAACGAACTGTACAGCTGATGGTAGATAGCAGGTATACGACAATCACATGTTTCGGTTTTCCTGCAGATTTGTACGCAGAGTCGATGGGTTACTGTTCGAAAACGTCGTCCGTCTTTCTTTTAGAAAGTTTCTTAAGGGAGGCATAGGACAATAGGGACCCTAAAACGCCACGCCGACATGACATTTCTACCTCTTGCTGGGTGAAAGGACGGACGACGTTTTCGAACAGTAATCCATCGACTCTGCGTACAAATCTGCAGGAAATCCGAAACATGTGATTGTTGTATACCTGCTATCTACCATCAGCTGTACAGTTCGTTGATCTGACCGTACAACCCTTAGCTTTCGGTGCTGTTTTTACAAATATCTCGTAAACTAAAGACGTGAGGCAAAAAGTCTAAAGGGAAATGTTGTTCAGAATCGTGGTCTTTACAACATATCCAAAGTTCATCGATATCGGGACATAATCGAGAAACTGTTAATTGTTACGACATCGCAGCGTACCGACAACACTCTCCTCCCCCCGGCTCGCCGCGCTGGCCGTGCCACCGAGCGACTAGGCGCGCTCTGGTTGGTCCGTGTTTTTTGTTAATAACTCCTAAACAAAGCCGCGGACGCCATTTTTGCTAAGGAAAATGTCCCTTCAAATGACCCAAGGAACCTCCCATTTCCCACTTTCGCAGTCGTTTTGGGACACCCTGTATATGTACATATTGGACAAAATTGAAAGCGTAGTTCGAAAATATTTCTCATTTGTTCTGATCTGTAGCATTAATTTAAAATTTTAACTGACAACGAGTTAGAAGTTCCTAATACAGAATATGCGTGAAGTCACGTTCCTCTTGGATGCTGAGAGTGGCTCGGCGCGAGGATGTTTAACGTCGTAGGATACATTTGATTCTGTCCTTACGCTACTGGATTGCTCGCTTCCCATTATCTCACTCGGTTTGGAAGAGTCTATTCACTCTCTTCGTCACACGATCCAATTAGTGTGTGTGAGCGCTGTAACCAATAGCTCGCTAGAACCGATAATGCGTGTGACGCGACTCGAGCCCCTGCCGCTCAAACCAATCGGACGGTTTGTTGTCCCTTTGATGTGAAACTCCTACCAAGAGACTTCTTGTGGTGGACGGACAGCATCTCGAAAATAAACAAGTCCTACTACTGTGCAGCGTGTGACTTCAGGAGCTTGGAGGTCGTGAATACGGGAGTGGAAATAGTTGGGAGGGGCGGAGCAAGCGAGAGATCCCCCCAGATCCCTTAGCCCTCTCGAGGGACTTCTTGTGGTGGACGGACAGTAGTCGTATACGGTCTGCTGGTATTGCATTGATACCAGCGGGATATACATAATAGCAGTGCGCTAGACTTGCCTCTATGTGAAACGTGGGTACACCGCGTCCTTTTCCAGCTCATTGTGACGCCAATTTGCAATTCGCCATCCTTTTCAAGGTCTCATTTTGAAGGGGAAATTTCAGGGAATATAACCATATTTCTTTCAAAATTTAAAACACCCTGGCCCCTCATCGAAAAAACGTAAAAAAAGAATTTGTTTACATTTTTCGACATTATAAAGTTAATTATCGAGGTTGAAAAAATTATTTTATAATAGCCCAATCCTTCCTGAATAAAACAAAAAAAATGTAGCTCAATCGGACAAACAGTTGCTGAGATAAAAATTCGTAACTGAAGCCCGTTTTCGCTAATAGGGGCAAAAATTGCAAATTTCGAAGACCTGTCATTTCTAAAAAATTTCGAAACCGGCAAAATGTCGACTTAAACCGTCCCCTAATTTCACATGAACTACAACATATTTCATTTAGAACAAAATTGACGATGGTGACGTCAAAAGTGATCGATTTGGCATGGAATGACCCTTCATTATTTTGAATTTTATTGTGTTCCATATATGAGAATACAATATACCTTCTAACTAGTGGGTTATCAAATCATTTCAACGAAAAAATTACGATTCCATTAGTTTTTTTTACAAAAATCGATTTTTTTTTCAAAATCCTGATGTTCTAGATCAATTTTTCGACCAGATTTGGAATCAGCGTGACAAAATCTACGGAAAATGACATATGACATGTAAAAAAAAAAATCTATCCGCGCGTGGTATTCGATAAACCACAATTTTCTTGAAATTCTGCAAGTTTCACAAATATTTTCAAGGTTAAAAAACGTTCGAACTGTGAGCGTGATAACGTGTGAACGAAAAACAGTTAGTACGACAAATATTTATTACAAGCTTTGAACATGTGTATCAGCGAACAAGCGTGGAACGATACAGTACGCAAAAACGCAGAATGAACAAAGTGTCGGCGCGCGTAGATGCAACGATGACAAGTGAACGCGACGCATGCGCAGCAGTACGGCGCTCCTTCTACATGCCCCGCGAAGGATTGAATACAGAACCAGGGTTCATCTCAACACGAACCATAATCTCACTATTTATCCCATATTCTGCAATGTTTCAGCTTTAATTTAAAAAAAAAATCATCGCTCTATTTCTATCGAAAGTTCTTTGATTTTGACCACAAAGATAGCTTTAAATCAACCTAATCAGAATTTTCTCATTTTTACGGATTCTCTTAGTGTACTCCTCTCCTTAGAACATACTAACATAAACACAAATACGAATCCCTATATCCTCGAAATAAGAAAAAATGTTTTTAAATTCGCCTCCGAAACCACAAACAATAGAAAATTCAATTTTACTGGGTACCGGCTCACATGGGGATTCTGGGCAACGAGTATGCAGACAAATTAGCGAAAACAGCAGAAAACACGGCATCTACAGACTCCCTCAAAATTCCCTCTACGGATCTAAGGGAATCGGTTAAATCAGCAGCAACACAAAACACATATAGTATCATAGAAAAAATATGCTTAATTAAAGGGGTAAATTACTTCACGCACTACCATAACGAAAATCAAAACCGTGGTACGGTAACAAAAATCTCCAACGTGAAATTATATCGACGATGAACAGATGCAGATCAGGACACTATAATCTTGCCAGTTCTCTCGCTCGGATTGGCATAATAAACGATCCACAATGTCAGTGCGGTTATGAAACTCAGGATATTGACCGCGTACTATGGCAATGTCCCACATTTGAAGAACAGAGATCAAGATTTATCAAACAATTGCAAAAACTACATCTTTTTCTTCCGCTCTCATGTAATGTTCTACTCTCCAGACCTACGTCGAAGATATGTAAAGTGACCTACTCATTTCTAAATCACTGTGAGCTAAAGATTAAAAAAAAGAGAAAAAAAAGAATATATCTTTATACTGCTTGTTTAGGAGACATACGAATGTTTATAATCTTTATCGTATTATGTAAAGTATTATACTGTAATAAGACGTCTGTACAGTACTACAAAATAATCTATTCCTTGAGATTCAAATTGCATCAATAAAAAAAAAACATTTTTAGGTGGTGTATTAAAAACGTCTTGATATTAGCTACAAGAAATTGGAATAAAAAATACAGGGTCCCGTTTAAAAATTTAGATTTGACATTTACAGGACGCACCAGCAGTATCTCAAGGTCAAACAACTATCGTCATGATATGTCCCCCACGATACCATACAACTTTCATCAGAAACATTTTTTTCATTTCTCTGATCATCATGTGCAGACACTAAAACGGACATACTGTAGATACATATGGGCATAGTTATTCGGGACATTAACTTTGATAACATACATATGTCAAGGTCATCGAAATTGATTTGATGTTCCTTTTTGTAAGTAATTACCACCATTTCTTTTTCAATTGTTTATATAACATTTCGCAAATCGGCATTGTTCGACTCTTACTATGTATCAGAAAGTTGTATGACGGTCACCGATGACTCTTTTAAGCAGTCGGTCTGTTGATACATACATTACTAAGTTTTTGAAGGTTGAGTACGTATGTACATACATTAATTTACATGTAACAAAATGTCTCACCTATACTAACCATACATATAATCTAACTGTATCAATTTTTCTTTAGCTTATTAACACTTATATTGTAAGACTAGTGAAACAATAACTGACAAGTATTTGATATGTGTACATAAAAATGTATGGAAATATAATCATTAGATAAATCAGTAAATTAATTCTAGGTTGAAGAATATGGTTTAATTATTACATGGACGGCAAATAAAAATATCGATTTAATTATAGAGACAGATTTAGATACTCTTGTAAAATTCTTTATTGCATCTATGGAAGGTCAATGTTATATTAATAATGGCTTGTTGCTGAAGCGTATACAGAGTAAGTACGGACTTCGAATATAATTATTAAAATTTTCGGTTTTAAGTAAGTTTCTGTATTTTCAGCTGTCCTGATATCAGGAAAGCCCTGTTTTTACAACAACGATATACTGAATGCACCGCCAGCTAAAAGTAAGAACAAATTTTATGTAAATAATAATTTTATTAAAATAAGTAAATACAGGTTGAGCCAGAAGAAACACAACACCTGAATATCTTTGTTGGATTTAAAGATAAGACATTTGGCGACATGGAAATTTGAATGGTACCGAAGGACGCACATCGCCATCATCATATTATTCTTTTTGTGCCTGTTTTTTTTAGCCTACATTTGTTTAGCTTACATTTTTTAATGTAAGGTTCATTTTCTGTATTTCTGTTAAACTAAATGCTCAAAATTATTTCATTGAGCTGCGATAGATTTATTTAACCGTAAATATTATAAATCTCGGGGCAAGAAGGTCTTCAGAGTAATCAGTAGTTGCTAAAACACGACTGTGTACGAACACATAGGTGAAGGTCTTCCATAAAGGTCAGTGCATATTGAAATTTTGCGTGTCGGGCTTTAAATATAATAATGCACTATTGTATCTTACCCGCATACACAGCTTTCCGGCAAGGTTTCTTTGCGACACTTCGTTTTAGTAGGGTACGGCTATTCAGCTCGAATTTCGACATGGCTTTTCGAGAACGCATCGAGGTTCCCTGCTGTGCATGGCATAAGAAAAAAGGTTGCAAGAGCTCCACAGCTCCTTAGGTAAACTATCGTTATCTCTCCTCTACAACATCATGGAGATAGGAAACGTTCCTCCCACTTGGTGACACAGCATCACACATCCTTATATTATACGTAAATTATACATATAAAATTCTTCTTAAATAATTTATCATTTTATACGCAAATGTAATTTCTTAATGAAAATATATTAGAAATATCGGTAATTACATAGAAAAGGTCTACCTACTCCGATTTTGATGAAATTTTAATATGTTATAAATTTCGACATTTTTAACAACTTTTTCCTTTTCCAATATAGGGGGGTCGCTTTTAGTTTTCGAGATATTTGCAAAAGACTATCGCTAATACTGTATTCAATTTTTCGTATTCCTGCATGCTCCGCGGCAACGTAAACCTCTTCCGGGGCCGCATCTGTTTATTTTTTGTTTGTAAACACGTTGTGGGGATCAGAACAGAGTGTCACTCTATATAGGGTGAGCTTTCAATTTTGAAAGAGTACTTCTGGATTTTCGCATGCGTGGTCGGGCCAGCCCTCTCCGCCCCCCACCAACTAACCCTAACTAATTCTGATCGCATAATTTTTGCATTCTATATAGCCTTCATACAGAATTTGAACTAGCAATGGAAAAATCATGCAATCAGAATTAGCTAGGGTTAGGTCTGAGATCCCGACCACCTTCAATTAGCTCAAAGAGGCCACCGTGGGGTCGTTAGTGGGTATGCCCCGGCCCGGCAGCCGCCCTTCGGGCGACCGCGAGGCCGGGGAGAGTCCCACATAACCCCGCTCCCCCCCAGGTGGGCGGGGTATGCGTAATGCATTTTCCCCACGTTACCAAAAAAAAAGTCTGGGTTAGGTCTGGGTTAGGTGCAGGAATACGAAAAATTCAATACAGTATTCACAATTGTTTTTTGCAAATATCTCGAAAACTAAAAGCGACCCCCCGATATTGGAAAAGGTAAAAGTTGTTCAGAATGTGTTGCTGCATAACATATTAAAATTTCATCAAAATCGGAGTAGGCAGACCTTTTCTGTATAATTACCGAAATATCTTTGTTCTACAAATTTTACCACCGGTTCAAGTGTGAACAAATAAAAAAAAATGTGGTCGTATTCTACGATTTCTTCCTCTTTAAAATTCCGTTTTTTAATTCACAGGACTTTAAAAATTTCAAATATTGGGTACGTGGAACTGTTTTAAAAATATATACGATATTAAAAATTATTTCAGATACAGTGACTCCCACTAAAATTCGGACAGTCTTAAACAGACCATAACTTTTTAAATATTGGACCATACGATTTGATCTTGTTTGAGAAGTTAGAGTAATTATAGTTTACTACATAATGTGACAATACATTTTTTCAAAAATTGCAGTTTGTCGAAATTATAGAGAAAATACTAAAAGTTCCATTTTACAACTTTTTTATGTGGGCTTATATTGAAAATCGGTCAACGTTGCAATGAGTACAAACGTTTAAAGATGGTAAAAATTGTAGTTTCTCACGATTTTCGGCCTCTAACTGCAATAAATCTAAGGATTTTTCCTTTTTCAATGCCTGTTGTTTTTTCCCGCATCAACCGATTTCGATGAAACTTTCAAAATGCATATAATTCACACAGATCTACAAAACTTGTTTTTTAAATTTTCAATATCGACCCACATGAAAAAGTTAAAAAAACATACGCGTGGAAAACCACGTGCGGCAGAAGTGAAACTTCTTGCAGTTTAGTAATGTTTAGAAGTAAATTAAGATTGGAAATGGTAAATAATCCTAATGAAGCGACAACAAGATCAGGAACAACTCTTGATGCAGTGTTTCAATGATAGAATCATAGAAAAAAATAATGAAAGATCAAAATTTGCGACACAAAGAAGGAGAGGGTATGGGAAATGCTATGAACTATGTCTCTTTCTTTCCCATACGCTATCCTTTTTTGCGTCGCAAATTTTGATCGTTCATTATTTTTTCTGTCCCTGATCTTGTCGCTTCATTTTTTTTTTGTATTAGTTGTTCCTGATCTTGTTGTCGCTTCATTAGGATTATTTACCATTTCCATTCTTAATTTACTTCTAAACATTACTAGACTGCAAGAAGTTTCACTTCTGCCGCGCGTGGTTTTCCACGCGTATGTTTTTTTCTTAGTATGATCATTAACGCAATGATCATCGTTAATGTCCCTGGGTAATTGTGAACCATCGTATTTACACAAATAGGAACATTTATAAACTGTCCTAGAATTCCGTACTAGCCATGTGCATGCCTCAATCTTCTTATCTGCATAAAAGGAATGCGTAGAGAAATTAGTCTTTCTGACACTAAATCCAATGATGATGGATTTGGTGGCATTTGCGGATATTTGAAGTCATTGAATTTTCCGAGATTAGGGATGTGATTACGACCGAGAGATTGGTTACAACACTTGCATATGACAACACTAGTAAGATCCACGTCCGGAGCGACGCTTCGCAGTAATTCTTCGTAATTTTGATTTACACATTTAAAGTCACTTTGAAACCACAAACGATCACAAACATAACACACAAAACCAAACGGATTGTCTGTGAATTTTTAAAGAAATTGTTTATGAATGTTACGATGTGCAATGAAAACCGTGTATGGCGTATCGATCGAATGAAAAGTAATCGATGGTTGAGCGTCAATTCGCAAATCCGCGTTCCTTTCTCTGTAGTCCTGAGATCGCTGTTGACTATTTAGATACAGCTTGTGGAATGTCACTGATATTATTATCTACAGGGTGGCGCAAAATTATGTTTCTGGTTTGAATTCTTTATAACTTTTTTATTTCAACATTAAAAAAATTTTTTTTTCAGAATTTTGTAAACAAGGCTTCTAGAATTTAATATGGAAAGATACACAACAGAGCAACGAACCAAAATCATCGAATTTTATTTTGAAAACCAGCGATCAATTGTTTTGACGCAGCGTGCATATCGTCGATATTTTAATGTGCCGACGGCACCTACAGTGCGATCAATACGGTGTGCGCCGTACGAGGTCTTCCTGTACTGGGGAGGTTCCTTACTGAACCTTCTTGCCGAATCTTTGCAACCAAACGACGTATTGTTGGTACTGCGGGTGCCGTCGGCACATTAAAATATCGACGATATGCACGCTGCGTCAAAACAATTGATCGCTGGTTTTCAAAATAAAATTCGATGATTTTTGTTCGTTGCTCTGTGTATCTTTCCATATTAAATTCTAGAAGCCTTGTTTAAAAAATTTTTTAAATGTTGAAATAAAAAAGTTATAAAGAATTCAAACCAGAAACATCATTTTGCGTCACCCTGTACAATGTCGCAAATATTAGCCCGTAATGTTATTTGTCGTGCTCTGTATTCACGACAACATTGGCGGTTAGACTTTGCTGACTGTTTAGATGGCTTGTTAAGCACATATTCGATCATAAAACTTTTTTGCTCGTTCCGCCGGTGTTTTCGCCATAGCACGCACTGGCTTTGCTCCCCAACCTCAGCAGTGAGTAGTGGGGGTATACAGGGCAGCTGCCAGCAACACGAAAGCGAGCAACGACAACACCACCCAGATGGTGTTGGTAACGCGCTGGTCTTACTCACCATTCCCACCACTTCCGTTAGACATTTTCGTGTTGCGAATTCCGTGACGCGAATAGGTTTACACCCCGGCATAAGAAGTTTCACTTAAAAAATAATGAACGATCAAAATTTGCGACGCAAAGAAGGAGAGCGTATGGGAAATGCTATGAACTATGTATCTTTCTTTCCCAAACGCTTTCCTTCTTTGCGTCGCAAATGATCGTTCATTATTTTTTCTATGATTTTCTATGATCCTATCATTGAAACAATTGGCTTGTAATAGCTAAAATATAATATAAATATTATTGATTCAATTTTGTCTAAATGTCTTGCAAACACTGCATCGAGAGTTGTTCCTGATCTTGTTGTCGCTTCATTAAGATTATTTACCATTTCCAATCTTAATTTACTTCTGGCTGAACTTCGGAACCCCCCCTCCCCCCCGTCCTTTCCAAACAGGATATACGTCATTCTATTCGTTTTGACATGCCGAACACGAAATCTAATTCTCATTTTTGGCGGAAATGAATACTTTTCGAGATATTCGTGAAAAACTGCAGCTACCATACATTGAATTTTGTGTATACGTGCACGTCCGTGCTGTGTGTGTGCGTGAGCATGATTCGACTGTTCGTCAACTGTTTCTGCAGATATATCACTACGATTGTCGAACGATCTATATACCACGTGAACTTTTTAAAACATATGATGATGAAGAGTGATTACATATTACAATACCACACACATCCCTGATTAACAACAACTTCAGTTATCTAGCCAAACCTAACCCAGACTAATGTCATTTCCGCTCGCTCTTAAAATACACTTTCCGGAGTAAGACTTCGGAATCCCCCCCCCCCTCCGAAGTTATACATCATTATTTTTCATTATGTTATCGCATTTGATAGTAAAACAAATTGGTATTGGACTCAGTTAATTTTATATTGTTTAATGTGAGAACCTTCTTCTTTATAAGTCCCTCCTTATAATCATAATATCGCACCTCCTACTCGGGAAACAACAATAGATGCTATTTTCCGTGCGATTAATTCCATGATATTCGACGTCTCTTAGCAATTTCCCTGAAAGTAGTTTTTTTGTTTATATCCGGAGTAGTCCAATACACTGCCCTTACGAGCGATAACTGAACAGCAGTGGGCTAAGATATTAAATCGTTACCGCCCACTACTATGCGATTGTAGGGGGTGGCAGGACTGCGCTGACGTATCTAGATACGTATTCCCCTTCTAATACCACGAAGAACTCTAAAAAATTCTAGTTAATAGCTATTTAAATAAACAACGCCACTTGCCGGACAGAAAAAATAGTCATACGGAATACTTGCTAAGCACTTGTCAGGCTCTAGCATAGGCATTTCGTATTTTGGGAACCCCTAGATTTTGGGTAGCAGACGTCACGCTGTGCCTTTCTTCGTCGAGCATCTCGAACCCTCTTAATTGGCCTTCGGGGTCACAAAACTATGTATATACAGGGTGTCCCAAAATGTCTTAAGAATCTCGAAATGGGAGGTTCCTGAGGTCATTTCAAGCGCCATTTTCCTTTTCAAAAATGTTGTCCGAGGCTTCGTTTGGGAGTTATTAACGAAAAACACGGACCAATGAGAGCGCTCCCTGTCGCTCGTTGGCACGGTCAGCGCGGCGAGCCGGGGGGGAAGATAGTGTTGTCGGTACGGCGCGATGTAGTAAGAAGTAGCAGTTTCTCGATTATGTCCCGATTTCGATGAGCTTTGGATATGTTGTTAAGACAATGATTCTGAACAACATTTCCCTTTAGACTTTTTGCCTCGAGGCTTTAGTTTTCGAGATATTTGTAAAAACTTGTAATTGAAAATCGATCGATGTTCATACTACTATCTCCTCTCCGATTTCGATGAGCTTTGGATATGTTGTCAAGACCACGATTGAATAACCATTGTTGTATAACCATATCAAACTTATTTGAAGGTCATTGAAATCGGTGAGGATCCACATAATCTTTACCCGACTTATGGCAACTTTACCCGAACGAGAGAAGAAGCAGAAACTGATTAAATTAAAAACTCACTTATTCAGCCGTAAATCCATTTGCTGTTTCGAAATGTGTGTCACTGGGTCATTCGGTGACGAACTGCACAGATGTCTTCAGGTGTACGACAGTACCGAAAGCTAAGGGCCGTACGGTCAGGTCAACGAACTGCACAGCTGGTGGTAAAACGACAACCGAAGGGATGCGCGGTCAAGTAAACGATCCTGGCTTTTACTTTCACTTTATAAACGATAAATAAATCGTATGTTTCACACAGATGCCACGAAATTTTTACACACTCACGATCACTGTTCACATTTGTCAACACATAACTATGCACTATGCACTAATAATATTTGCAATATCTTTTGCATTGCAGCACAAATCACAATAAATGTCCTTTTCCCCAGAAACAGGTAGAAATCCAGGTGCGCATAGCGGGTATACGGTGTTGTCCCTCCCGTTCGTTGTCCATAAATTAGTCCTGTGGTCAGGCCGGGAATTGCAGCACTGGTGATTGGTGGCAGGTACGCGATCGCAGAAAAATCCAAGAGGCACACTCCACAAAGAATGATGTTGAAGACTGACTGCAGTTTTCGGAAGATGCTTCGACCACCCCCAAATAACCCCACCACGAAGCAAAACTGAGCTGGAGGAAAAGTTCAAAACACAACACGTGTTTTGCAGACATAGAAAGTAAGAATCTGCGTGCATTGTCACTCTTGCCTTTCCTCCGGGACAAAAAACAGAGACAAAACCGGGACAACACCGAAAAGGACATTTATTGTGATTTGTGCTGCAATGCAAAAGATATTGCAAATATTATTAGTGCATAGTGCATAGTTATGTGTTGACAAATGTGAACAGTGATCGTGAGTGTGTAAAAATTTCGTGGCATCTGTGTGAAACATACGATTTATTTATCGTTTATAAAGTGAAAGTAAAAGCCAGGATCGTTTACTTGACCGCGCATCCCTTCGGTTGTCGTTTTACCACCAGCTGTGCAGTTCGTTGACCTGACCGTACGGCCCTTAGCTTTCGGTACTGTCGTACACCTGAAGACATCTGTGCAGTTCGTCACCGAATGACCCAGTGACACACATTTCGAAACAGCAAATGGATTTACGGCTGAATAAGTGAGTTTTTAATTTAATCAGTTTCTGCTTCTTCTCTCGTTCGGGTAAAGTTGCCATAAGTCGGGTAAAGATTATGTGGATCCTCACCGATTTCAATGACCTTCAAATAAGTTTGATATGGTTATACAACAATGGTTATTCAATCGTGGTCTTGACAACATATCCAAAGCTCATCGAAATCGGAGAGGAGATAGTAGTATGAACATCGATCGATTTTCAATTACAAGTTTTTACAAATATCTCGAAAACTAAAGCCTCGAGGCAAAAAGTCTAAAGGGAAATGTTGTTCAGAATCATTGTCTTAACAACATATCCAAAGCTCATCGAAATCGGGACATAATCGAGAAACTGCTACTTCTTACTACATCGCGCCGTACCGACAACACTATCTTCCCCCCCGGCTCGCCGCGCTGACCGTGCCAACGAGCGACAGGGAGCGCTCTCATTGGTCCGTGTTTTTCGTTAATAACTCCCAAACGAAGCCTCGGACAACATTTTTGAAAAGGAAAATGGCGCTTGAAATGACCTCAGGAACCTCCCATTTCAAGATTCTTAAGACATTTTGGGACACCCTGTATACGGCAAATGGTATCAGGTATCTCCCTCTTGTCGGATACTCCAGTATGCGCTGACCTTTAATCTCTGTTTGTCAACACCAAATCTATTACAATGTTCTGTATTGCGATAGATTTCAATGCATCGCAGCTCAAGGAAATAATTTTGAGTATTTAGACTAACAGAAATACAGCAAATAAACCTTACTCGTTGAATTTCATTTAATCCATTTTTCTGGATGAAGGTCATTTAAAGGTCTCATTGTGCATATGGCTGAATTCGTTTAGATGTCGGCTACAATTATACACGGAACAAAATATATAATTCCATTTAAAAAAATCGTTGGTGACCTTGAAAATACCGAAAAAAAGGAAAATACCCAAAAAAGAATAATATTATAATGGCGATGTGCGTCTTTTGATACTATTCAAATTCCCATTTCGCCAAATTTCGCCAAAGATATTCAGGTGTTCTATTTCTTTTGACTCATCCTGTATGACGTTGTAATACGTACATTTGAGTGCTGCTTACTTAAAAGGAATGCATTTTTTAATCCATTTTTTAATTATCAAATCGCAAATATGGGGTTGTGTTTTACTTTATCAACACATGATAGTTGCTGTGTAAGGATTTTATTCAACCGTGTTAAGTAGCGTACAGGACAAGCAGACTGAATACTCTAGACCAGGGATAGGAATCCTAACCCTAACCGGGTTCGGTTCCCCGTAACCGTAGAATAACCCGACTAACCGGGTTAGACAAAGAAACTATAACCCAACTAACCCAGTTAACCCGGTTCATACGGGTTTCCAGGCGCGCAGTGGATCAGTGAATAGAGCGCGCGGACTCCGTGGTCGCGGGTCCAAATCCCGCCGCCGCGCCGCGGCACCTCTGGAAATATATACCTCTATGTATCATTTTTCCAAATAATACATGAATTATCAGGTCGTTAAGTATGAAACTAGACAAATGTGTTCGAAATTTGTGTTTTATTTGTTAAGTTTCATACTTAATGACCTGATATAATAAATAAATGAACATGACTGTATTGTTTTAATATTGTCTATCGACGCTCGTATCGATCGTCAGCCCGATCTTCTTTTTTTTGTAGCGTCATCGGTCGTCGATCGTCACTTTTTCGGCGACAACGTAATGTTTGTAAAGATGCGATTCTGACTTATTTCTCGATCGAATTTAGAGGAATACAGATTGAATACGACACGAAGTTTTTTCTTACACTAGTGAATATATCATATTTATACTCTACGTGAATATTTATTTGTGACTTCTGTTTCTGTTTCTTTTCTACTTTATTCAAAGTGCATTGTATAATGGATCATCCTGTGCGACAATACTTTTGTTTCGATGAGATTGAAAATAAATCTCAGTGTGTTATTAGTGAATGTGGTATAAAATTACGAGTAAGTTATATCGATTAATAAGAACTTATAATGATAAAATATTTTAAAATATTTTAAAAGCAAGGCTTATTACATTAGGGAAAACATGCTGCTAAGGGTATAGCCGGATAAGATAGTAAAAAATGCCCTTGAGCCGAATAATATCAGGGATGGGCCATTCGATAGGGCATCAAAAAAAAACATACTGTGTAAAATTTTAACCCTCTATCTCGATCGGGAGGGTATTTATGGGGTAAAATTGAAAAATCAGTTTTTGGCCTATTTTCCCTAGTTAACGATGTTTAGAAATTCTGAAAAAAATCTGACACATGTCAAGTACCCAAGTACATACTCTGCAATTCGTTTCAGATTTTTAAATTGAAAATCCTGCTTGTAAAAAATCAAAAACCTCAAAAAAATAGAAAAAATGCAGATTTCACATGGAAGTTTTAAATTGACCACCTCTATATTTTTACAGTACCGATATATTATTATAAGTGTCGTTCATGAATTTTTTCAGATTTTTAAGAGAGGTGCGCCGTTGTTAAAAAAAATAAAAACCGATTTTTTCGACGTTTTCTCCGTGAAAAGCTAAGCTAACCTTCAAATTGTTACATTTTATTTATTCTGTAAACCTATTAGACACTGATAAACCTTGAACATTTCACAGAAATAATTAGAAAATGAAGTTAACTTGATGAATAATGTACTGCGTCAGCGCATAACATCTGAAAATATTAAGCTTGTTTCCAACAGCCCGGTTGGGTCAGCGCGGTAGGCGCTCGTCTCTCAACCTGCGTATACTAGGTTCGCGTCCCGTCATATACCTACTTTTTTTTTTTGATTAATTCTTTTTTTTTTATTTCTAACTATGTAATAATCAATTCTACTTTTGTAGAATACTTTTAGAACCAATATTTAAATATTTAAAAAATATTTTAAGGTAAAATACGTCAACAAATAATTACGGAGCAATTGTCAGTTCATCAATTTTTAGTTGTGCATCCTCTTAATTCTGGTAGGATTCAACATTTTCTGCGGTAAAAATCTATGCGTGTCTCCGAGTTTTAAATAATCTGTTATACAAAAAGGAAATAAATGCAAGTTGTAGAAATTGCTCCATTGTTATTTATTTCCTTTGAGACTTTTGCTTTTCGTACCTCGTCTCTTATGTGGGACAGCAATTGTGTATGAACTACCCAGGTTCGGTAATGAAATATTTCACCCGTCTCTAACAATTGACGACACCGATCTTGGAAACCGAAGAGAAGACACTATTTATTATTTATTATTTATTTATTATTAAGAGGATGCACAACTAAAAATTGATGAACTGACAATTGCTCCGTAATTATTTGTTGACGTATTTTACCTTAAAATATTTTTTAAATATTTAAATATTGGTTCTAAAAGTATTCTACAAAAGTAGAATTGATTATTACATAGTTAGAAATAAAAAAAAAGAATTAATCAAAAAAAAAAAGTAGGTATATGACGGGACGCGAACCTAGTATACGCAGGTTGAGAGACGAGCGCCTACCGCGTTGACCCAACCGGGCTGTTGGAAACGAGCTTAATATTTTCAGATGTTATGCGCTGACGCAGTACATTACTCATCAAGTTAACTTCATTTTCTAATTATTTCTGTGAAATGTTCAAGGTTTATCAGTGTCTAATAGGTTTACAGAATAAATAAAATGTAACAATTTGAAGGTTAGCTTAGCTTTTCACGGAGAAAACGTCGAAAAAATCGGTTTTTATTTTTTTTAACAACGGCGCACCTCTCTTAAAAATCTGAAAAAATTCATGAACGACACTTATAATAATATATCGGTACTGTAAAAATATAGAGGTGGTCAATTTAAAACTTCCATGTGAAATCTGCATTTTTTCTATTTTTTTGAGGTTTTTGATTTTTTACAAGCAGGATTTTCAATTTAAAAATCTGAAACGAATTGCAGAGTATGTACTTGGCCAAAAACTGATTTTTCAATTTTACCCCATAAATACCCTCCCGATCGAGATAGAGGGTTAAAATTTTACACAGTATGTTTTTTTTTGATGCCCTATCGAATGGCCCATCCCCGATAATATTCGGCTCAAGGGCATTTTTTACTATCTTATCCGGCTATACCCTTTAACGCGGCATTTACAATACCATCATCCTGACGAATTTACGATCGTTACCATGTGGAAGGAAAGACAGAAAAGTAGGAGAATTGAAGATTCCTCAACAATTTCATTTTCACCGTCGACGTCGGCTTTAACTCCAACCTCAACGGCGTTCCCAATAACAATAGAATCTATTGTTGACTCCTGCATAGAATTACTTACAATAAATGGTCGACCTTTGAGTATCGTGGTTGAGTATCTCAGGTTTTCGCAAAATACTTGACCCAATCCTCGAGGTACTAAAGCTATGCACCGCGATTAATAAAACTAATATTCGCGAAGCCATTATTAATAAAGGTAATAATGTGAGACGTCAAATAAAAAAGGAAATGAGTAACAAACTAATTTCATTAAAAATTGACGGTGTAACAAGACTATTTAGATCCTTCATTGGAATCAATGCCCAATATGTATTAAATAAAAAAATAGTTATAAGGACGCTAGGATTAAAAGAAATATTTGTCCGGCATACTAGCGAAAATTTGAAAACTTTAATACTCGAGGTATTAAAAGAGTATAATCTTACTGCTAAAAATATATATTCTATAACGACAGATAACGGTGCCAATATGGTGAAGATGATTCGTCTCCTTGGAGATGAACAAGGAAAGTATGATGATGATGCTAACGGAAATAATGACATGGATGAAGATTGTCTTAGCGAATATCGCGAAGAATATTATTTAGAAGGTGAACAGTTATTTTCTTCGGATGATAATAATTTTGAATTAGTAGGAGTGAGGTGCGTTGCACACACTCTTCAACTTGCAGTTCAGGATGCAATGAAAATATTCAATATAGAGGAGTTATTACAAAAAATACGCCAACTAGTGAGGAAACTCCGCAGCCCTACTTTAGGAATTGTATTGAAAAGTATGAAACTCCATAGGCCCATTTTAGATTGCGTAACTAGATGGAATTCTACACTGAATATGTTACAAAGGTTATATGAGCTGAAAGATTTTTGTTGTGAAATGAATGATACAATATTACTTGAAAGTGAATGGGATAGTATTAAGGAATTGATAACTAGTCTTGAACCACCAAAAATAGCTACCAAACAAATGCAGTATGAAAAGTTATTAATGGGCGATTTTTACGTAGTATGGTTACAGTGTAAATTAAATTTAGAAAAAATAGATAACAATTTTGCCAAAGTCTTATTAAGTACAATAAAGAATCGTGAAAATGAAATTTTGGGTAATAAATGTTTATTAGCTTCGACATTTTTAGACCCGAGATATAAAAATTTATTATCTGAAAACGAACAGAATACTGCTACTGCTCATTTATTAAATACTTGGAAGCATTGCGAGTCTTTGAATTATAAAAAAGTAACCGAAAATTCCAGCGACAACATTTTCATCTCATCATCTGATGATATCGAAGAATTACTACTAAAAAAAGATGCGGAACGGCAAAACTCGTCACACTCAGTATGCAATATCGTTGCGGCGTTAAATGCATTTTCTCAATCTCCGAGAATTAATAAACAAGAAAATATTTTGGAGTTTTGGGATAGTAATTTATCAGAATTACGAATACTTGCGAATACGGTTCACGCATGTCCTGCAATGCAAGTATCCGTCGAGAGAATATTTTCTGGTTTGAAATTCATTCTCAATGATCAGAGATCAAGATTGCATCATTCAATTATATACCATATAATGATAATCCGGACAAATGCATTTATACAATAGCTACGTTTATATATAATAGATATGTTTTTATATGTATAGTTTGTTATGTTTCTTTATGTATATTTATTAGTGTTACTTTTTTAATAATATTTTTATAAGTTTCTTACTATAGTATAAAAGTAGATATAAATACTATTTTTAGCAATCGCCAAAGCTTAAATAATTGTGTTTTCATTTGATACAAATATTACCTACACATTCATATATCCGTACCTACTAGTAACCCGCTACGAGCGGGTTAACCCGCTCTTTCTGGTATTTCAGAACCGATTCCTCGTGGTTAGTATGGGTTACAGTAACCTTCCTTGGTTAACTGGGTACGGGTTAGGGTTAGGCGTTGGGTTAGAATCCCTGCTCTAGACTGGGTCTCGACTGGATCTGCGCTGATAACTGACCTGGAGTCCTCGTCGACCCGTCTTCTTATTTTCTATTCTCTGTGTTTTTAGTAGAAGGGAAGAATCCCTTCCAGTTAATGCTGGATTCCTCCAGACTTATGGTTCCTGTACCACGATTTATGGTACCTGTACATATATCGCTATTGAGATTGTAACTAATGAAAACTAAAATCATGCCAGCCTCTGAAACTAAACAGTTCTCTCAGAAATAGATTGATCTAGTCACATACAACGTAAATCGTGTTCAGCTGTTTTGCACGCTTAGTTATCTTGTAAGGACTTCGAGTTTCCTCGACTGGTCCCTACATTCACCCCCTTACCACTGTAAACGTTATCTTATTTACATGTGTCGGCAGTATTTTTTAAATACTGTTGTTCAGAATCGTGGTCTTTACAACATATCCAAAGCTCATCGAAATCGGAGAGGAGATAGTAGTATGCACACCGATAGATTTTCAATTACAAGTTTTTACAAATATTTCGTAAACTAAAGACGCGAGGCAAAAAGTCTAAAGGGAAATGTTGTTCAGAATCGTGGTCTTTACAACATATCCAAAGCTCATCGAAATCGGGACATAATCGAGAAACTGTTGGTTGTTACGACATTGCAGTGTACCGACAACACTCTCCTCCCCCTGGCTCGCCGCGCTGACCGTGCCACCGAGAGACTAGGCGCGCTCTGGTTGGTCCGTGTTTTTCGTTAATAACTCCTAAACAAATCCGCGGACGCCATTTTTGCTAACGAAAATGTCGCTTCAAATGACCCAAGGAACCTCCCATTTCCCGCTTACGCAGTCGTTTTGGGACACCCTGTATATATTTTTACAAATGTGATTTCTATCAAGGAAATATAAACAGCAATCTACAGAAGAGTTTTGAAAACCATAGTTTTTGAGAATCACTTCAAAAAGTTCAAACCAGTACCTCGCCGATTGTTCTAGGTCATGTAATGCTTTATTCAACTTGCAGACTTGACTTTCTTGCGCTTGAATACCTTCCGGTACACGCATATAAATCTCCTCTTTCAGTAGACCATTTGTAGGAAATTGAAGTCGGATGAATCAGATAATTGTAAAAACGGTACGTTTATTCAATACTAAATTTTACACAACGCGCTCTTTACTCTTTTAATCTCGATCGCGACTCTCGATTTACTCTTGATATGCTCTCGATATACTCTGTCCGCGGCCGCGACCTACCTCGCATATATAGGCCGATCGTCGCGCACACACATACGTGTTTTCGGCTCATGTACAAGAAATCCGCGGTCGTCGCACCTTTGTCGCCCTCTCTCTCACACACACGCTCTCGCTCTCTCACTCTCAATCGCTAGGGCGTTCACCTGTCGCCGTGTTTGTGTTTTTGGCGATTCGCGGGCGACCTACTCGGCAAAAACGCTTGCCGTTTTTGTCTTTCCGCGGCGTCCGCGTCCTTGCCGCCGATCGCGTCTAACGGCTCGGACTCCTACACATTTAAAAAGGCTGTTTTAACGTCTATTTGGTGAATTAATAAATTATGCTGATTTGCAAAGGCAACGAGCATTCGAAAAGTTGTAATGCGAGCTACTGGCGCGAAGGTCTCATTGTAGTCTAATAAATATTGTTGACTGAAACCTCTTGCAACTAATCTCGCTTTATATTTGCATGGATTTCCTTTTTCATCCATTTTAATGCTGAAAACCCATTTGCAATCAACAATATTTTTATTATTCGGACGAGGAACTATGTCCCATGTATTATTATGTATTAGGGAGTCGATTTCATCTTTTATCGCTTTCTCGCACTGAATCTTATCATCACGGTCTTTTATCTCACTATACGATTTGGGAACTTCGCAAGTTGTTGCAAGTGCATAATAATCATGCTCCTCATTATAATTTATATGAGGTTTATTTTTAATTCTTGCACTTCTTCGCAAATCACTTTCATTAGAGTCAATTTCAGCATTAGTGTTTTCATTATTCCTTTTATCAGACACTATTGTTTCGCTCCTTTGACTTTCGCTGATTTCTTTTATTTCATCAACTTCTTGTGATTTTATTGCTTCGATACTTCCTTCTTCAAAGTTATTTGTGCGTACAAAAGTCCTTGAGTTTTTAAAATTAATCTCATCAAAAATGACATCACGGGCTATCATGAATTTTCCTGTATCCACATTTAATATTTTATACCCGTTTCTCTCATAGCCGATAAATATCCCTTTAAACGATTTCTTATCAAATTTCCTTTGTCTATTTTTGTCATGTACGTAAACGGTGCTTCCAAAAATTTTTAGACGATTTAATTTTGGTTTTTTATTATGCCATAGTTCAAAAGGAGTTTTATTTTCCGCAATGGCTTTGCTTGGAGTTATATTAATTAAGTGGGCTGCAGTTAATATTGCCTCCCCCCATAACTCTTTGTTTAAATCAGCACCGTGAATCATTGCGCGACCTTTTCCTAATAGAGTTCCATTCATTCGTTCTGCTATGGGATTTTGCTGAGGCGTATACGGATCTGCCAAATGATATTGAATACCCTTTTGTACGCAAAAGGCTTTGAATTCATTTGATAAGTATTCTGTCTCATTATCGCAATTCAAATTTGCGATTTTTAAGTTGAAGTGTGATTCAGATTTAGCTACAAAGTCTTGAAAAACTTTAAACACTTCAGATTTAAACGTAATGAGATAAACGACCGTGTAATGTGCAAATTCATCAATGAATGTAACAAAATAATTTTTATCATCGATTGTTTTCGGTTTAATTGGCCCACATACGTCAGAGTGGACAGTAAACAGAGGTCTTGTAATATGACTTCTGTCCCTTCTTTTTGAGAAAGGCAGACGTGCTTGCTTTCCGCATATGCAAGCTTCACATAAATCCTGTGTAGGATTAATTGTATCTATTAATTTCTTACCATCGATTAAATCATTTTGTTTCACTTTGACGAACTTTGAACTTTCAATGTGGCCCAAACGTTCATGCCACAATTTATATGCGTTTGGTATTACAATATTATTTGCATATGTTTTATTACACATATTTCGATCAATTGTAAATGTTACGCATATTAAATTTTGTGCTGACTTACCAGTGAGTATCGTCTTACCATCTCTCGTTACCGTAACGCCACCAGTTTCGCTAAAGATGACGGTCATTCCGGCTTCCTGGATTCGGCGAACGGATAGTAGATTATTTGGGACTTCGGGTACATACAATAACGTTCTCCAGATCTCCAGTAACGCCTTGATTCGTCATTATCCTAATCGAGCCGATCTTGGTTGCAGTGATCACTTCTCGTTTCTTTGCGATTGATACATGGATGGGCTTCTTCAATGTTAATAATGTCGTAAAAAGATCCCTTTCGTTAACCAAGTGATCTGTAGCACCTGAATCTAATATAAATTCTATTTCCTCAGAATCATTTGATCTTTTATTATTCTTGACTTGAACGGTTTGAATAGTTCGCGGACGCTCTTCAGCTGTAGAATTTCTTTTGTAGTTGTAGCAGTCTTTCTTTTCATGATTTCTTCTGCCACAATAATCACATTTTTTATTATAATTTCTGTTGAATCCTTTATTTTTAAAAGAACGATTTTGTGGATAATATTCTCTTCTTTTAAAACCTGTTTTAAATTTTTTATCTTTCTTTATTCTCTCATTATCCCTTTTTGTTTCTATGTGTAATACTTTTGCGCTTGCTTCACTTTTCTCGTTTCGTATTTTCACTTCATAGTCTAGCAATTTAATTTTCACAAATGCAAGGCTTATATTTTCATCTGATTGAGTTTGGATTGCGGTGATAAGTGGATCATATGAATTTGGTCCCGCAGCTTGTAGTTCTACTATCATTTCATCGAAAAGTATTAAGTGTCTTGGCGAAGTTTCCGTTTACGTCCATGCTCAGAATTCGATGAAATTTTAAAAATAGGTTCTTTTTTTACTAAAATGACGATTGCCAAAAGGATTTTTGGCGACTCGAAAAAAAATTTTGTCACTCTCTATCTTACCAACAAAGTGGCACGATTACGATTTCCGTGGCCCCTCGTTTTGAAGTTATATTTGTGTTCTTGGGGTTATTTCAAGAAAAAAATGTATATGTCGTGGCAGGCCGCCGACCCCTTGTTTGATTCGACATTAAAATGCGTCAACGAGCTCACGGGTGCTGTAGAATAAATCTGACACGTCTTTTCCCGTCAAAATTCTTATTGATTCTATTTATATCAAAAGACTACTCACGTTGACAACACAAATCAATCAATATCTCATTGATATTATCATGTTTTCATATACACTGTAACCATCAGGAACGTGTCCATTCTACCACCCGTGGTCACGTTCAACGAGGACCTAAACCATTTTCCTAAAGGATCTTGTCTCGCATTTCTTCAAAAATAAAACGAACGTAACAGTAACACAAATTTATAAATTTCAATCAATAAAACAAACATGACAATAATAATAATAATACAAATTTACACGCCCCGACACGGCCTTCCTAACTGTCACACGTCCTCGTGTGCAATTACAATTTCTTTATATAATCGCCTGCAAACAAAAACATCTTCTATATTTTTTTCATTCGAACATACTGACAAAATATTGATTTAGCTCTGTTTGCCATGTTCATCATAGACCTTGTACGAAAAACATTATTGATGTGTTTTCAATTAAACAGTTCAAAATCAAGTACAAAATAGACAGCCTAGCCAAACGGTTCTAATACACAGTGAGCTCAAGACAACATTAACAATTATTTATTCACCACTGCACATAGCAAAACAAAAACAAAGCCAACCCATGTGGCTCCAGATGACCCATGTGATCACTCATAACACAGTCAACTCATGACTCAATACATCCTCCAGATCACCCACGTGATCACTCATAACACAGTCAACTCATGACTCAATACATTCATCGTCTGCCGTTACATCGCCCCGCCTCCTTTACCAGCTAAACTGGGTTTGGGAATAATGGCTTACGACTATTAAGCAAGACGCATGAATTTTCACATGTTTCTTTCCTCACTGTTATCACCCCGACACTGGCACATTCTGTCTATTCATTATTAGTACATTTATCAAACGTATCAAGTTCTATGGGAATAGAGCTATCAGGCATCAATCTTAATCGCTCATGAGCATATTTAAGTGTCCTATTGCCAACTAGAGACTTCAAACGGTACCTATCATTAGGTAATACCTCTATTATTTTATACGGACCGCGATATTTAGCATCCAATTTCGTTTGATTTCGTTCGTGATTCTCTATAAGAACATAATTTCCGACTGAAAATCTAACAATTTTTGCCTTACCACTATCAAATCGTTTCTTGTCTCCCGCAGCGTTTTCATTAATCGCTTGGGTCGCTTGCTCTCTGATATTCAAAATATCAATTTCCTCATTTTCATCATTCACGACTAACAACGATATTGGTCTGGCAACTTTACCTATAAGTAGTTCCAAAGGGCTATGTTTAGTAGCACGATTCACTGTACAATTCAATGCTAATTGAATATCCCCAAGAGACTCTTGCCAAGACTTTTCATCATTTAATTCTACCGCTGTCAGCATATTTCTGAGTGTACTCATTATTCTTTCAACTTGACCATTAGCACGAGACGCACCTGTAGCTATTAGATGCAGATCAATATTGTGAGATTTACAAAAGTCCCGATAATTATTACTTGCAAAACATCTACCTTGATCAGCAATAATTCTAGATGGAGACCCAAATAAATGTATACAGTAATTCAATGCTGCGATAGCATTTTCTGCGTCAACAATGATGGTATGTCGTAAAATAACAAATTTAGTAAATGCATCGACAAACATAAACACATATTCCTTAACGTTATTTTTTCCACTAAGTTTTCCAGTAACATCAACATGGATTGTATGCCAAGGTACATTAACTTTTGGAATGGGGTGCAATTCGATCTGTGCTTTTCCCGAGTAAGATTTTGATAATTTATAAGTTATACAATTTTCAACAAATTTGCGAACGTACTTTGACATATTAGGAAACCAGTAATGTTGATATACTTTCTCTAGCGTTTTACTCCAACCAAGATGCATAATAGATTCATGAACATTGTTAATTAAGGACCATCGAAAATGTACAGGAACTATGGGCAAATATTGAGTGCGATTATTACGTTGTATTTTCCTATGCAAAACTCCCAATTTTAATAAATACGTTTTAGCAATATCAGGATCCATATCATTATTTTCCAATTGTAAAATAATTTTATTTAACTCGTCATCTTGTCGTTGCTCAGCTTGTAACCAATTCTCTGATATTTCAGCCAAATTAATACGTTTCTCTTCAACTCGTTTATGACTATTATTAATAGGTAAAGGGTTTCTAGAAAAGAAATCCGCATGACTCATACGCTTTCCTTCTCGGTATATCATATCAAAATCATACGCCTGAAGAAATGCCCACCATCTATGTACCCGTGGCGTAAGATCAATTTTTGTTCGTGAAGCTTTAAGGGAATTGCAATCGGTGACAACTAAAAATTGTCTTCCTTGCAAAAAATGCCGGAAATGCTTTACAGCATTAACTACCGCTAATGTCTCCAACTCATATGAATGATACCGCGATTCAGCGCCAGTGGTTCTTTTGCTGTAATATGCAACCACATGAGATTTATTGTCTACTTTTTGTATAAGAACAGCACCGTAACCATCCGAGCTCGCATTAGTATGTAGTTCTATTGGATATGATGGATTGAATATCATTAATACGGGTTCATTCGTTAATTTACCAATAATGTCCTGACGAATCTTTTCATGGTCTGTTTTCCATTCTATCTTTCCTTTTCCTGTAGTCAACTTGTATAACGGAGAAGTGAGCTGAGAAAACTTTGGTATAAACTGCCTAAAGTACGAAGCAAGGCCAATAAATTGCCTAAGCTGAGTCACCGTAGAAGGAAGAGAAGATTCTGTCAATGCTTTAATTTTCCGTGGATTTGGCCTGATTTTCCCCGCACTCACTTCAAAACCTAAATATTCCACACGCGATTTTAAAAATGAACATTTTTTTAAATTGATAGAAAACCCTGCTAATTTTAATCTTTTTAACACTTCTTGTAACCTTTCAAATGACTGCTGTACAGATTCGGCCGGAATCATTATATCATCTATGTAACATATTACGAAAGTGTTTACGAGATCAGAAAGAGCTTGGTTTATAGCTCTTTGAAACACTGAAGGTGCATTACGAAGCCCAAACGGCATGGACAAATACTCGTATTGACCATCCGGAGTAATAAATGCAGTCTTTTCTATAGAGTCATCGTGAATAGGAATTTGATGAAAACCCGACGCCATATCTAATGTCGTAAAGTATTGTGCACCGTTTAATCGCTGAATTTGATCACTTATGAGGGGTAAGGAATATCTATCAGGAACTGTATTACTGTTCAGTTCTCAATAATCAACACATAAACGATCGGAACCATCTTTCTTCTTTACAAGAATTATGGGACTGGCATACGGAGAATAACTTGGCCTAATTATCCCTGCTAACAACAGTTCGCTGATTTTGTCCCTTACGATTTGTCTCTCATCAGGACTAAGTCGATATGGACGCCGTTGCACAGTACGATTGGGATCTATTAATCTTATTTGTAATTTCCCAGTATTTACCCTTCCTGTAGGTGTGCCAACAACAAACAATTCTGAAAATTTTTTTAACAAATCAATTAGTGATTCTTTATCGGTTCCAACCACATCCGTGTCAATACTATTGAAATTGTCAATCTTTTTGCCAACTTCACAGATCTTTATGATTTTATCTCGTTTTAAAATAAAGTTACTCATCGAAATTTCAACAGAAAACCCTTGAGCTATTAGGTCACGACCAACCAAAATATTATTATTCAAGTTTTCATCCGGTACAACATGGAAAAGAATTTCAATTCTGTAATCCTGTATAATTACTTGGGACAGTATCTGAATGTTACTCAATACGTTAGCGTTGCCAAGACCAATTAATTTTGTTAGGGATTCAAATCGCTTACCAGAAAATTTATTTGCTAGCGATTCTTTTATCAGAGAGCATTCCGCACCCGTATCAAAACAAAACTTATAGGTCTCACCCGATTCCAGAAGTTCGGCAGTTACCGGCGCAATATTGCACAAATTAACTCGCCGCTCCGTTGATGTCCTCAGGTGTGATTTTTCATCATCCTTCTTACATTGTGGAGCAATATGACCGTCCTCTCCACATTTAAAGTAGGTAACCGGCTTTTTCGGTGGACCTCGATTACGGTTGCCTCCGCTTGTACTAGGCTTCGGTCCCAGCATCTTCATAGCTGCTTGCCGACGATGACAATCCGCTGCCTTATGCCCCATCTTGCCACACGTAAAGCACGTAACAACGCTTCTTGACTTCTTGCTGTCCGAAGATTTTGAATCCCTTTCGTCCATAGTAGCTGGCCGCTTACGGAAATCATAAGCCATCAATTCTTTTTGTAAGGTAGCTCGGGTGTTAATGTTTGCCGTGTATGCAAGGCGCTGTAGCCGAGAATCCAACTGTACGCAATGTGTCAACGTTGAAGCAACAGCAATTTGTTCTGTTGACATTGATGCGTACAAATTCGAAAATGCCGCCAGAACACGGTTTGAATATGAAGATATACACTCGCCTTCTCTTGGTCTTCCCATATTGATTCTTATTATTGCGGCAGCCGGGGTTTCAACAGCGTCATATTGAGCCAGGAACATTTTTTTGAACTCATTCCAGTCCATACCCGCATAATTTATTTGAGAAAACCACACAGATGCGCTTCCCTTCAGGGCCTTGCTTAATGCCATAATTAATTTGCTACCTTGTATTGGGTGCTCCGTCAGACAGATATCTACCGTTCCACACCAAGATTTTGCGTTGTAATTTGCATTGTCCGGGTCAAACTCTGGTAGAACTATCATGGTTGTCGATGCTGAACCTTGTGTTCGTTCCAATAGCATCTCAAACATTAATTTCCAATTTATTGCATCATTGTCAGGCGAGGAGACTTGAGGAGCTGAATTTTCCTGCAAGCATCCCACTTCTGATGTCGTGGCAGGCCGCCGACCCCTTGTTCGATTCGACATTAAAATGCGTCAACGAGCTCACGGGTGCTGTAGAATAAATCTGACACGTCTTTTCCCGTCAAAATTCTTATTGATTCTATTTATATCAAAAGACTACTCACGTTGACAACACAAATCAATCAATATCTCATTGATATTATCATGTTTTCATATACACTGTAACCATCAGGAACGTGTCCATTCTACCACCCGTGGTCACGTTCAACAAGGACCTAAACCATTTTCCTAAAGGATCTTGTCTCGCATTTCTTCAAAAATAAAACGAACGTAACAGTAACACAAATTTATAAATTTCAATTAATAAAACAAACATGACAATAATCATAATAATACAAATTTACACGCCCCGACATATATATAACATGGTGTCAAATCGGCCTGGTTTAGCCGGTAAAGTAGATTTCCTGTTTTTTATAAACCTCCAAATATCTCAGAAACTATGCGAAATATGGCAAAATATCAAGAGACTTTTTTTGTAGGAAATTAAATTTCCTATAAAAAACGCTAAAATGATGTTAAAATTCCATTTTTTACGACAAATATACTAAAAATAAAATAATTTTTTTTAAAGTACTACTAGACTACTCTTGGATTCTCGTATGCGTGGTCGGCCCGGCCTAACGGCCGGGCCTCTCCACCCCCTCTCACGATCTAACCAAGACTCACTCTGTTTATCTAATCTTCGGAATTTGTGCGCGAAACGAATTAATTGAATTAGTAATAGAGGTATGTGGGCCATTTACGACTTTGTTGGTAAGGTAGAGAGTGCCAAATTTTTTTTTCGAGTCGTCAAAAATCCTTCCGGCATTCGTGATTTTAGTAAAAAAAGAACCTACTTTCAAAATTTCATCGAATTCTGAGCATGGACGTAAACGGAAACACAGCCAGTGTCTTAAAAGTGGTGTATCTTCTTTAAATTTGAAACACAATAATTTTTTCTCGATAGCAAGTTGATTCGCAAGCTTTTCCTTTGGTATATTGCATCTAATTTTCTTATTATGTCTCTAACTGTATCTGTCTCCGTTGCAAAACATAACATTGAATCTGTTAGGTATTCTATAATTATTCCCGTAGCAATTCTCTCGCATCGCATCCAATCTGTTCCGTCGCAAGATCAGAATAGTTGTTCTTTATCGACAATGTCAATCTTCCATCACCAACATCGTGAAACTCAATAAGAATAATATTTAAACCTTTTTTGCTAACGGATCTTTTTTATTATCATAGTACAATCGAGCCCTTGTTTTTACAATTTTCTCTCGTTACAATAGTGCCACGGCCCGACGGGTTTTCAGTGTTATTTGTTCCCAAGAAATCGCGCGTTTTTGAAAACAATAGAATCTCGGAAAGGCGACCCTCGCGTTATTTACAACACATCCGTGACCAGGCGACTGTTTTGGGGATTAAGTCGTTTTCCAGTTTACGACTTTCTCAAGTGTAGCCAAAACGTGCAATAGGATTGTGACCTTCGGAACGGTCTACCCTCGGCATGGGTTGAACATTCACGGTGATAAAACCTTTCAGTCAAAGGAACTCTCGCATTCGTTAATCCCGGTCAAGGGCCCGTGCTTGCCTTCGACCAGTTTGTCTCAAGACTACGCGCTAGCTCTTAAAGTACAAGCTGAGAATAACGTTCATTGATTTACGACATGCTCCCAAGGGTGCGTCAGCCGACCCGTACATAGTTTTTCCGTACCGAAAAATCTCGCTGTCCAACTCAGAGATATCCCCACTCTTCCTTTCAAGTAGACAATATATTAGACCACTTGGAAGTAAGTGGGAACAATGACCGGTATCCTGATTGGCAGCGAAAGATCGACAGCACCAATCCAGAGTGTTACTTTCCGGAAGACAAAAGATAACTCATCCCTCTTCTTACTTCAAGGCCCACCTCTCATCCACGAGGAGCCTCGGACCTCGCGATAAGGGTGGAAGTCGAGTTCACGGACAGTTCCTTACGAGCCTTAGAAGTGACACTAACCATCGCCTTACTGAGTGTCATACTTCTTACAACCAGTCGTGTAAGCGAAGTAATAGTACAGATCATCGTTCAGATCTGCGCGCGTATAAGGCAGGACTTGTCGGATCAGCCTTACTGATGAATCCGCCGACAAGTCTGGGACGAAACGCAAGTCTTTTAATCCTATCCAAGTCAATCCGATCCGACATATATTTTCTTTTGAATTAGTTGCCTAAAATTAATTTGGCAGGCAATACGTTGCGTATATTTTCGCGAATAACAAGGTCGCGACGCAACACAATCTTTACCCGGGCAATCTGGGCGATCACTGTCCAAAACTTTCACTGCATCCTCTTCTGCTATCAGTGCCCGAATTCTGTATTTCCAGATACTATACTTTTCCCCATCGAAGGGTTCGATGTTACGTTTTGTCTTCTTCGCGTCTTCACTCATTTTCATAGTATAACACGTCACTCGCGCGTTCACTTTTATTCAATCTTATTTTTAATTTAACTGTCACCTTTTAACATATATCTTTTATTAATTGAAAGTTTTAAAAAAATCACTTTAACTATGTGCCTGGGCCCATAACCTGTAGGTTTTGGGAAGCAAGGGTAATTTATGAAATAAGAAAAATGCAGATATACTTTTGACATGAATTTATGCGATGTTCTCTCTACTAAATGTCTTATGCAACTAACGCTATGCTTCGACTGAACGAGCTTCGGTAGTCCATCGAAAAAAGTTGAAACCGAGTCGTTCATATCGGCGTGCGGATTCAAAGGGCGCGGCCCTATCTTTGATTTCATATATAAAAAGTACCGCAACATACAATGAAACGGTCCGGCAGATACGGGACCGTGAACGTACATAGAGTTCTCGGAACAATATTAATTTATGTAAAATATATATATCAATCAAACTTAATGGGATCGCCTCTTCCCATCCAACGATTCGGAAATTGTCGATTTAAAGCATTTCTTGTACTAAAGAATAATGTGCAGGGCATCCGTCTTGCTGCATTCACATTCCCAAACGAATATGGAGTGGCACATCTTCCAATAATATGGGTAAAATTTCCAAATGAAGTGTTTGTACTTCGGTCCAGTCAGTGGTCCATCGATAAAATATGGACCTATAATATGAGTGTCAATTATGCCAACCCATACGTTCAAACTCCATCGATGTTGATGGTCAATTTGTCTGCAACAATGTGGATTCTGTGCCGACCAGAAATGTGTAGTTTTTTAATTAAAAGTTCCATTCTTTGTGAACGTGGTTTCGTCTGTAAATATAACTTTTTTTTTTAAATTAGCACTTTGGCATAAAGCCCATTCACAGAATTCTAAACGACAATGACAGTCACTATCGGTGAGGTCTTGAACTTTTGATATGCGGTATGGGTAAAATTGGTACCTATGCAGTACACGTATATGATACTAGACCGACTAATATTTGATTCTCTTTCAAGCTGGCGACAGCTTACAGATGGGTTTATTGTCACTGCAGCCAAAATAGCAATTTCATTTGCAGTATTCGTAGCTGTTTATTCTCGATTAGGTGTCTTACGCGACAAATTTTTAGCTTGATGAAAGTGTTGAAGACATAACTGAAAGTAGTCCATAAAACCTTTTTACACGCACTCCACTCTTTCCAGTTTCGAAATACACTGCAACCATATCTACTTTTTCGGCTTTTGAGTACTTCATTTTAGAACAAACAGATAGATGTCTAAGAGAAACTAAACTCAAACTGAAGAATGATTGGCATAATCGAATTGTTCTCAAATGTTTACATTTCAATGCTACCGACCTCAGTCAGTGGTTTTTGCTAGTCTAACGTTGGTAAACACAGCTAACGTCTTAGTACGGCGGTAATGATGCCTTAAGAATTTCAATAATTTAAATTGAAATATCTCCTGAACTACTAATTTTTCGACGTACATAGGTTAATACTTTTTTATAACGAATGCCCAGCTGCATTGATTGATGAATTAAAAAATACCTGATTCCATTTAAAAAAACAACGTTGACCTCTATATGACTTTTACGTGTCCACTCACGAAAAAACTAAGAACATCAGAATATGCTCCACTCAATACCATTCAAGCCTCCGCTGAAACATTTTTTGCTACGAGTAACAATAACGAGAAAACCAAGATGTCGAAATCGGGTGGGACATCCTGTATAAATAATGTTCCCAAGACTAAATTTCGAATGTTCACGTGTATTTTGAACAGGGATTGCATACAGTTATGATATCGGTTCCGGTTCTCGATACTGTTATGAATTTATCAAGAACCAAAAGTATTTTATAATTATAACTGTTATGAGAATATCAGTTACGGTTACGATTACAATTCTTGAGAACGCAATTATATTGGTTTTATAACTGTTATTTTTCGATTCTGGATATAATGTATGTTGTGAGTGCGAGGAGGAAAGTTACACTTGTTGGTTTTATCGCGGGTGTATATTAAGTAATTTTTAACGTTATTACATTGAAACAAGCAATTGTTTGCCCTAAGAAATGTGATTTAAGGGAAAGAAAAAATTGTATTCTGCACAATATTCAGGGTGTCCCAAAATTCCTTCAACTCTCTGAAATAGACGGTTCCTGAAGTCATTCGAAGCAAAATTTTCCTTTTTCAAAATGTCCGCCGCGGGTTTGTTTAAGAATTATTAACGAAAAACACGGACCAATCAGAGCACGACCTAGACGCGTGTTGACAAAGATGGTCCGACGAGCCAGCATTCGTCTGGGTCTGTATGTCCTTGATACGAGGACTTTCGTGATCGCAGATACGCGGAAACCGTCCGTGTTGATCCACACATCGTGACGTATCAGTCAAAAAAACACTAGTGTAAACAGTACAGTAATTTTCGACATACCGCGATGGGTCGGGACCAGTGTCGCCAGGTCGAGAAAATCGAGGGGAATACAGATACCCCCTCTCTGATGGCCAGAGTCGTAATATGTGACACGTTGCGCGTGCACAACGGGGATTCAGTGGGACGTGGTGCTGGAATGGAATAGTGGAAGGGGAAAAGTAAGGGAGTAAATGAGTCCGAATTTGGACTCATCTGGCGACATTGGTCGGGACGGCTTTCGTCGTATTTCGGCTCTGCTGGCGCGCCGGACCATCTTTGTCTACACGCGTGTAGGTCGCGCTCTGATTAATCCGTGTTTTTCGTTAATAACTCCTAAACAAAGCCGCGGCGGACATTTTGGAGAAGGAAAATGTCGCTTCGAATGACCTCAGAAACCGCTCATTTCAGGGAGTTGACGGAAGTTTGGGACACCCTGTATACCAGAATGTTCGCAATGCTTACAATTTACATCGCCGGTTGGCAGGCGGATACAATGGGGTTCGAATCCTGTCGGTGGCAAAGTTTTTTTTTAATGTTTTAAAAATATTTAAGTAACATTTTTAAGTAAAATACATACAAAAATAGTTTTAATGAACGTTGTTTAATGGTTTAAACATTAGGAAAACATTTCGCATACAGGTTTTTAAATGTTCTACGTCCTGTTGACGTCCTGAATATGTCCAGCCGTACGTCTCAGGAACGTCCAAATAACGTCAGTATGTCCTAGTTAAGTCCCAGGTATGTCCCACGGACGTCCAAATAACGTCCGTATGTCCCAGATACGTCCCACGGACGTCCCATGTATGTCCCACTTCGTAAGTGACACCTATGTGGAACATTTCTGGGATGTATCTAGGACATATGTATCTGGAACATATGGACATTATTTGGAACGTACATTATTCTGGGACGTACAGAAGGTCCGATACGGATGGACATCGGAGGTCCGGGTGCTATCTGGGAACAAGTGTGTTCCTGTCCTCCTCCTCTTGGTTTCAGATCAGTGACAAATGCATTTAATTTCACTTTTGCTCTTTGTATTTCAACTCAAACATTTTAATCTTATTTTTCACATACTCCACCGTTTGATCTTCCGGTTTCATGGCGCCAATCAAATCACCAATGTAGCTTTATGTCTCTGGCAACGTGTTCAACATATAATTCAGCTCTTCCTTCTCTGACACAGTTGCACCAGCACTTTTGAACTCGTTCACAATTTTTTCAAAATGATTAAAGAATATTGCTGCATCACTGTAGTCTTTTAGCTTCAATTTTTCTAGTTTGTTCTGTTGCCAATCGTCCTTGTCCTCATTTGTTTTCCTAGCACTGTGTTGCATTTTTTCATTATGCAGAACATTATGATGCGACCCTTTCAGGAAGTCTTCGCCATCAAAAATCGGTATCTTCACGTCGGTCATTTTGAACATCTTGTACAGTTCCTCGTTCCTTTGTCGAAAGCACTTTTCTTTAATTTCTTTTTTCCTTTTTTCCCCTTCGTTTTACTTCTAACCACGCTCTGCTACCATGTTGAGATGGTAGAGGAGTAATAGTAAGACAGTGGATCACCTCTCTTTGTACTAATATGTACCACACTTATTTACAATATAGTAACATGTTCTTTCTCTTATACAGCTAAATCTGAACTGAACGCATATCGTGCGTTACCACGCGGTTGGTCTAATTTGTATATCGCCAGATGACGCGCCAAATATAAATGTACCATAATTATATGTATATATCCAATAGTCGCAGTTAAGTCTTTCCTGTTTATAATGTGGTCCGACGCTCCCGAGTCCAGCAAAAATTGTATTTCATCTTGTTATATTTAGTATTCCAAATGATTAATACCACTTCATGTATGAAACGAATAGTATATATTTGTGTTTGTCTTAACTCAATATTAACAACTGCATATAACTTTTATGTTCTTCCTTTAGCTTCTCTTATATACATACCTCAACATCACGCGACGATACGAACAGAATAGAACATAGTCTCTTACATACCACACCACGCATACTCATCAAGGCAGATTCACACACATCTCAAAGCCATTATCCTCAACGAATATGAAATAAATGCATTATTCAAAATGCAAAATGTAGAAGGACTTTTCAATTTATAATTGCGTGAGGAATATCGAAAACATTCGTAAACTATGCATATATTACAGATTACACTGTATACTGCATACATATGTATTACAGAAAAGCAGCACTCTGTATTTTGTTTTGTGTAATTCATGTTTAGCATTTGAAAAGATTACATTTTCCTTCATAAATGATGCCATTAATGTAATGATATACTTCATTTGATTTAACAAGGATTTATAGATAAAACGGACTGGGAATTACATGTTGAAAAGTTAAGAATATTAAGCAACAATGCCAAATTAGCAACGGAGCAATGCAAATCACTCGAAGTCGCCGAATTTCCAGGTGTCGTAATATACCCGGACGATACTGCAACAGATTCTATCATTGAACGCATGCATCGGATTGCATCAACCGAAACACTAGGTAAAATTATATAGATGTATATACATATAAAGTTTTATATACATATAAATTTAATATTATTTACTTAAATTAATATTAAAATTTAAAGCTCGCTTTTGTTAAAATGTTATTAACAAAAATGTATCCATGCTACTACATTGCAATTTACATGCATATGTACGTACATACAAAAATTCATACGAAATGCGGAACATTAGATACGTAGTTGGACCGGCCTTCTCCGCCCTCTCGCCACACTAACCTCAATCAACTTCAACTATGCGTTCTCTTTGAGATCCTGTATATGATACTGTATGTTTGTTATTAATAAAGTAACTTTTATATGTAGATCATATCTTTTTGACACTGGGTATACAGATATCCTTTGGGTATATGGATTACCTTAAAATGTTATTAACGAAAACTATTTATTGTCAAAAGTCGAATCCCACACGCGAGCAACTCAACTTTCGGTAATCAAGTTCTTTTGTTAATAACTTCTGAATGAAACTTTGTTACTAGTTACCCAAGACGGTGTCCCCACCAACATATGTCACAGAGCGACGGCTAAAATGTTTTGAGGGTTACTGAGGGAAGTGTCCTTGACAAGTTGTTCGTTGCTAGGTCGTCGAGATAAATCTCGAAAAGTCATTGTATAAAGAAAACCAGTTCATATTTCAGGAAAATGTCAATATATTTTTTTGCCAGTTTGTACAAAAATAATGAACGGTATAAATATTGTGGTGAGATGATAAGAAGGTCCCTGGCAGCAGTGTCGCCATATGAGGGGAGGGAGCACGAATTGAAGGAAAAAGTTACCCTCTCTCTGCCAGGACTGGATACATGAACGACAGAGACGAAACGCGTCACGTGACAGGGCCGCGGCGGAGGCGTGGGGAATAGTGTCGTAAAAGGGGAAGGTAGAGTGGGGACTCAAGTCTTGCCCCGGGGACCTTCCTGTCGTCTCACCGCAGTACATATATGAAGGATGCAGTTAAAATCAAGTCACGATCATTCTTATATCGGCGCTCGCTAGACAACTGAAAAACGCATAGAGACGAGCGGAGTGAAAATGTAAGAGTCGTCAGTCATGTCCGGTCGTAGCTAAAAGCAAGATCGTTTTTGTAACCTCATTCCTCGCGGGCTTCGCTGATTAATAAAGTAGTTATTACCAACCTATTGTTGGGAGCCAACGCACTCAAAACCCGATCCTACATATTTATAAAGAAAGGTACTCGATGCGATGTAGCCTCCACTAGCTGCCACGACACACGACCCTTCACTTATTATATTCTTGGGCTTGTAAATAAATACCTGAACCTACTGCAGGCTCGCTTCACCTCCTCCTTATCCATTTTTGTCATCACTGCCGTACTGCATCGTGATGAAGGACTCTATGGTATCTTTGGTGTTGTGATACTTTGCATTTATCTTTGCCTCGACTACGCCCCAGATGCAATAGTTAAGAGGATTGCGAGGTTTTCATAAAGCCTAATTAATCTTTTCTTTCAATTCGATCACGAATTCCACGCTTCTCTTGCGATCAGAAAGATTCCCGTGAGTTGCCCGGGATGCAGTTACCTCCAACTGTTTGGCAGTTTTTCAGAAATTCTTAGCTAGGTCGTAAAATTGCATCTTCTCGTAGCCGAAATCACGTGATGATTTTCGCATGTGATTTTCTCGATTGGAGCGTTAAAGTATTGTTGCTCTTCCGGTTCGTGGCTGACATTTTTCTATTTGTTCACTGACCGCTTATACATATAGTGAGTTATCATATCAACAATGGCATTGCTATATTTGCTTTACCTGTACCTTATTTGTGTTGTATTTAATGTGGTATAGAATATATATATATATATAATCGAGAAACTGTTGGTTTTTACGACATCGCAGCGTACCGACAACACTCTCCTCCCCCCGGCTCGCCGCGCTGACCGTGCCACCGAGCATATGCAGGGTGTCCCAAAACGACTGCGTAAGCGGGAAATGGGAGGTTCCTTGAGTCACTTGAAGCGACATTTTCCTTAACAAAAATGGCGTCCGCGGCTTTGTTTAGGAGTTATTAACGAAAAACACGGACCAACCAGAGCGCGCCTAGTCGCTCGGTGGCACGGTCAGCGCGGCGAGCCGGGGGAGGAGAGTGTTGTCAGTACGCTGCGATGATATGATTTAAAATAATAATCATTTTTTAAAATTAATTGAGGGTTAATTTTAATAAAAATTCTTATATTAAATTTAATTGAGTATAATTTGAAATAATAATCATCTTTTAAAATTAATTGAATGTGATTTAAAATAGTAATTATTTTTTAAAATTAATTGGGGGTTAATTTTAATAAAAATTCTTATATTAAATATATATATATATATATGTTTATTTAATAGAATTGACAAAATAATATAACTGGTGAATATATAATACGATTTGTGTTTACTTATTAACGACTGCGGAGCGACTGAGGTGCGACTGCCGAATTGTGCCGTATGTCGGTATTCGTACCCTCACTATAACTACGGCGCTCATACTAATACATATTACAATACGTGTAATTCCCTACAATTTCCCCCTATGAGCAACGTAGTTTTACATCAATCTTTATCTGGTCTAATCTCGTCGTAATCCATTAATTTAATTTTACTTAAAGACCATAATAGTTTCTTTCGTGTCACCGCTTTTGTGAGAAAATCCGCAATCATGTATCTAGTATCAATATATCTAACGCTTAGTCTACCCTTTTTGATTTCATCTCGCACGGAGTGAAACTTCAAATTTACATGTCTAGTTTTGTTGGAAGAACGAGCATTTTTCATCCATTCAATAGCTGCTGTGTTATCGCAGTACACGATTGTGGGTTTTGGACAGAATATTTCTAAATTCATTTCGGCTAATACGTTAATAACCCATGTAGTATCTTTTACTATTTCAGCGCACGCAAATAATTCTACTGTACATGTCGAAAGTCCAACACACTTTTGTTTATTACATCGCCACATAACTAGTGACTCTCCTATCAATATTGCTCCCCCTGAGAAGGATTTACCTCCTTCCGCATTTCCCCAACTCGCATCCAAGTAGGCTTTCTAAAGTACCATGCTCATCGCTATAATAGAGAATTTTATCTTTCGTACCTCGCAAGTACCTTAGTACTCTTTTAGTCAATAACAAATGTCTCTTTTCCGGTCGATGATTAAATTGTGACAAATACGATACTACGAATGCAATATCTGGCCTAGTTCGATTTGCTATATAAAGTAATTCGCCGATTATTTCTTGGTACAATTCCTGATCGATTACGTCCGTTGACGTTTCACAATTTTTATCGTCGCCTGGTACTATTGGCGTTGTTACCGCGTTACATTCGTACATATTATGTTTACATAACAATTTCTCAATATATTCCTCTTGCGATAATCCTATACCCGTTTTGAATCTCTTAACTTTAATACTTAGAAACGTGTTAGCATTTGTAGTTTCAACTATTTCGAAAGTCTCTTTAACTAGCGATATTATTTTATTAAATAGATCCGTGTTCCCATATAGAATTGTAAGATCATCAACATAAACTGCAATTACAATCAAGTTCTGCCCTTCGGCCAATGTAAAAATTGAATTTTCTGATGCTAACTGTTTAAAGCCGACACCTGTTAGAGTATTTTTAAGTTTTAAATACCAATTATGCCCGGACTGTGGCAGTCCATATATACTTTTTCTAAGTTTTAGAACTTTATTGTCACCATAATATTTTTCGAATCCTGGAGGTAATGTAAGAAAAACTTTTTCGTTAATTTCACCATATAGATATGCCGTTTTGACATCAAAGAATTTAAATTTCTAATGTAACTTCACGCCTATTACCATTAACAATCTTTCTTTTCATTTGATTATAACCTGCCGCAACCAACCGCGCCTTATGTTTAATACTATTTTGTTCCTTATCGTCCTTTACAGTGAAAACCCATTTGCTTTTAACGAGTTTACTATCAATTGGTTTATCGACCACTTCCCAAACTGAATGCTTTTCAATAGATTGTAATTCATTTTCCATAGTACTTCATTTTACATAGTAATTCAGTTTCCATTGTACTTGTCTTTGCTTCTAAATAGTTAGATGGTATTTCATTACTACATATCAAATTAACCTGATCTCTGTCTCTAATTCGTTGTGATCTACGCGATCCTTCTCGCTCATTTCTTTCTACGTCTTCTATTCTACGTAATATGCTCCTAAACTCTACTGCCTCTCGGGTTGAACCCGGAGGTCTACCTCGTTGTCGTGGAGTTTCTATATTTTCGACATTTTCCTCATTGTTTCTAACTGACTCTACTTGTTGATGTGAGTTATCGTTTCTTTCTCTATCATAATTGTCAATTTCACGATTGGTTTCATCTTCGTTACTATCGGACGTTTCGCTAGTGTATGTGAACGCAGTAGGATACTCTAAATCGTATATCTCTTTGTAATTTTCATTACCCTCAATAAATTTCTTTCCCGACTCTTTCTCATTAAACTTTACTTACCTTTCTTCTACTATTTTCTTTGTATTCGGATCATATATCCTGTATCCGCGTCTTTCCCGAGAATAGCCTACAAAAATACCTATTCTACCTGGTAGATCTAGTTTAGTTCTCTTTTCTTTCGGAACATAATAATATGTTACGCATCCGAAAACTCGTAAATAACTCACATTCGGTTTTACTCCAAAGAACAATTCAAATGGTGTCTTTGTTTTATTTTTTCGCGGAGTGAGATTACTTACATGACTGCTGCAGGCTGCAGCCTCAGCCCAGAATTCTGACGGTAAAGAACTACTGTGCAATAACATTTTCGCGCGTTCTAATATTGTTCTGTTGGCCCTTTCTACTTTGCCATTACTCTCGGGATTATATGGAATAGTTTTTTCATGCGTTATTCCGCTTTTTTCTAAGAATTCTTGCCAGTTGTGATTCACGAATTCACCCCCGTTATTCGTTCTAACTCTTTTAATCTTTCTATTCAACAAATTCTCGTATTTTTCTTTAAATGTGACTAATTTTTCGAATGTTTCACTTTTATGCTTTAAAAAGTATGTGAAATACATCCCGGAATAATCGTCTACAAATACTAACATGTATCGTGATCCGCTTAATGACTGAGTTGGCAAAGGCCCGCATATATCACAATGAATCAGTTCCAGCGGTACCTTGCTTTGCGCTCTCGTTATCGTTTTATGAGGAGTTTTACTTATTTTTCCAATGTTACAAGTAGTGCACTCGAATTCTTTGTCAAAGCAAGTTACCTCTATACCAATAGCTAAGTTTTCATTACGCATTCTCGATAAATACTCTTTATTTATATGTCCTAACCGTTTATGCCAAATTTCGGAGTAAGTTTCAATTTTTTCTACGTTGTACGATTCGTAATTATCGCGTTTATCGCCGTGCGGTTCTGCTAGGAATATAATGTGTTTATCGTAAAGTTCACCGGTTACTACCGTATTTCCCTCTCTGTCGTAAATAATTATTCTGTTTTCACCTTGTACGAGTGTGTATCCTCTGGATGCCAGTACAGTCGTAGACAACAGGTTTTCTCTTAGCTTGGGTACATATAGGACGTCCTTGATCGTTATTATTACATCTTTGTTCGCATGTCTTACTTTAATACCGACGGAACCTATTCCCTCGTAACATAGTATTGAGTTCTCCCCAGCTTGGTGGAGTTCTCCATGCTGAAAATTAATATCGTTAAACCATTTCAAATCATTTACCATGTGATTGGTCGCCCCGCTATCGAATAGCCAATAATTACGTAAATTTTGGATATTACCTCGGTTGTCCGCATTCTTAATACTAAACGCATATACTTTATTTTCGTTTTCAATGTTCTCGATCACGTTACTCGCTGGTTTATTTTTACCGAATTCCCTTGTCCTCGTGTTGATCGGTACCTCTCGACCTCTCCATTTGTTATGTTTATTATGATTCGACCTTCCGTCTTGTCTCCGGTGCCAACACATCTTCGCCTGATGTCCGGGTTTGCCGCATACGTAGCAATTCCTTGTGTGTTGTTTTTGTATCACATAGGCGACAGCTCCTTCTGGTACGCCTTTGGTGTTCTTCCGTTGGATTTCCTTTTCACGTTCCTTTAGAATTTCGTTTATTTCTTCCAGCGATTTCTCCGTCTGTGTTTTGATGATTTCTTTGATATCTCTATATTCTTGATTAATAACTCGCACTGTATAATACGCGAGTTCGCGTGGCGTTATGGCCACGCCGAGCGAAGCACACTTTGTTGCGAGCCTTCTGGCACGTGCTATGTAGTTGCTCACCGATTCGTTTTGCTCCATTTTCAGGAATTTTAAATCGTTACTGGCGTCTATTTTCTGGTCTTCAGCCGCTCCTACGTTTGATTTCTTTATCTTTGCCCATAATGCTTGTGCATAGCTTTCTGTTGCGAACTGTAACGCTTGTTCATCTGCTAGGTGTAGTCGTATGTACGCTACTGCCTCTTGGTTTCTCGTATTCCACTCAGTTTTTACTTTTTCACTTTCCGTAACTGCTGGTTCAGGTTGTTTCAATGCCTGACTTAGCTTTTTCAAGCACAATATGGCTTCCATTTTCATCGCCCAAACTAAATAATTATTCACAGTCAATAATGGGACTGGCGGTAGCTTCTGATTCTCCATACTTCGTTGCACGTGCTCTTCTTTATAACCACGTTTCCGTACTCTTTTCTATAACCACGCTCTGCTACCAGATTTGTTGTATTTAATGTGGTATAGAATATATATATGTTTATTCAATAGAATTGACAAAATAATATAACTGGTGAATATATAATACGATTTGTGTTTACTTATTAACGACTGCGGAGCGACTGAGGTGCGACTGCCGAATTGTGCCGTATGTCAGTATTCGTACCCCCACTCTAACTACGGCGCTCATACTAATACATATTACAATACGTGTAATTCCCTACAATTTGTGGGACTGCCTGGAAAAACTCGGATTCCCGCGAATCAATTTCAAAAACACTTGCTTATGAAAGTGTTTTAAAAAATTAATATTTGCAAGTAATCGTACACCAATTCTTTATTACGTACATTATTGTACTACATAGATGTATACACAAAATACAATGTAAATTTGACAACTATTACTTTAAATTGTGGTTTGAGGGGCATGTGAAAAATTGGTTTCTTAATAATATATTACAATTTTTACGGAGTTCTTCTCTTTTTTGATAGATAAACAGTGACCTTGATTTCGTTGACAAATTCTATCTGAATTAAAAAATCCAGAATTCTAATAAAATCCGGTTGATAAATATGTATTTTAATAGCAATAGAAACGTTAGATTTGGTACGGTTTAATTAAAATGTACATTTTGCATACACAGACAGAGGGTATTAATTCCTTGCGTAATAAATATAATTACCTTTTATTTATGTAATGGCAATGTGTTAATCTTCTACTTCGTATATAAGGCGTAGCCACACAGAGACAACACGATATGTGTTTCTGTATATAGTTTATTGTATAACAAATATTATATCAATATCTATTTGGACACGTGCGCTCATTAGAAAACCTCGGAGTGTACTAAATACGATCGGGATCGGTAGCGCCGGGGAAACACCGAGGTGCCCTCTGGGGAAAGTAGCTAGGCGAAAATAACCGCGAACTTCAACACAATGCAAAGTATGTATACACAGCGATGAGCTCAGCTTAGAAAGTTAAACTAAATAATTCCAACAAATTGTATTTTTCTAATATGGGTGAGAAAAATATTTTCATTAAATTATGTAGCTACATTCATGTATTATTATCATGTTCCATAAATTGTTATAAGTTTTACTATTTTTAATTAAATCAAACTGAATCGTATTGAATATTTATTTTAGAAACTGAAAATAGCAGTCATGCTTCTCCGTTAGAATCAATAAACATTCCACAACAAGATACTCAGCGTTCATCTAATGCGACAGACATCGACAAAGAAGATGCTATTCTACATCAAGAAGTATCACGTTCAGCAAGCAAATCGCTTGATATGGTAGATACCAGAGAAGAATCAGACATCAACAGATTACGACCGGCATCATGCATTGATATCAAAACTACAAGCGTGCCTGTGGAACAGAAACCTCTTTTTAGTGCAAGGGATAATAAATGCATACCCGCTCGAAGTCATTTCAAGTGAGTATCGTATTCTTAACGTAAATAATAATAATAATACATATAAAAATAACACCTTGAGTGCCACGTCAGTTGTATATGACTGGCATAAATTTTTATTGAACTTGAAAATCAATTTTTATTACAATCTTGTTAGCGATTGCAATCTGCCATGTATTAGCACCGACGACATATAGAATAGACCTATCATCTTATGGGATTTCGTGTCTCACGTTCTGAAATACCGACTGTTCAAAAAACCAGAGGTTTTGGATGCCCTCCAGGATTTAGAGTGGTGAGTTTAGGAATTATGTCGAATCTCAGATTTCGAAGGCGCAGTTGCCAAATCACATACAAAAATATTTGTCGCATGGTTGCAAATTTACTGTTCCTGCCGTGTAATGCACAGCGCGTATTTCTGCTATTTTCCATGTTACAGTCACAATTCTGGAAAAGTAAACGAAACGATTCGAGTCAGTCAATCCATGATTAATTCCACCTGAATATTTCATCTCTGCTTAAATGCTTCCTGTTTCTAAAATCATTTTAAAGCTGAATAAATGCTTTTTTGATTTATATAAATAAACTGTTATTTATTGATAGCAAACAAAATAATTATTATGTTGTTGAAAATAGTATTAAAAATAACTGTTGTTGGTTTCTTTGAACCTTCTGCTATAAAATAATACATAATTTTCAAAAGGACGGAAAAATATTTCAGAAGATCAGTTAACAAAAAATTTTATGGACAAGTAATTGTTATATATATCGTTAAGTTGGTTTCGTTACAAGTTGCAACGTGTCTGTTATTATATGCGTTAATATTAAATATACAATTAATTATTAGTCCTTTTTCAAATATTTTCATAAGTTATGCAAGAATTTACATTAATTATAAACAATACATTATATTGCAAAAGCATACAGGAGTTCAGATTTATATAGTTGATCTTTTACCATTATTTTTATCAGTTTTGAAACAATAATCACTGTATTATTTTGTGAAATTAGCAATTACATTTTTATTCGTTGTCTGCAATTAAAAGATCACTAACTAATATGAAACAGGGAATGAAATAAATAGTACCATTTTATGTATAAAATATATTTATTAAATAAAGTAATATGTATAGGATTCAAAAACTAGAGACATGAAAGAAATAATATATTGATATATTGATATACATATATGTACTATTTATGTAGATATATGAATACATACACATTAGGGTGGCTTCTATTTGCTCTTGTCAAAAATTTTTGTCAAAATTTCTTTTACACAGCACCCCACAGAGTTATTCCAAATAATTAAAACAAAATCTGTGCAAAGTTTTAGCTCGATCGGATACAGGGAAAACGTGCCCAACTGGATTAAACATTAAAATAATTAATTTAAGGCTTATAAAATTGTTTTTCTCCAATATCTTCTAAACTATATATTTACCGCGTCCAAAAAAATGTTCAACAAAACCTGTCGATCTGGACAAGCTGCGTATTTTATATCGTTTTTTCGTAAAACACATGGTTTCCGAAAAATTGAAAAAAACGTCGGACCCAAATCCAACAATTTTTTCTGATAGGAATCAAAAAAACATCTGATAAACAAAAAAGTAGATTGAATCGGGCGGGATTCGAACCTGGTCCAAAAAGTCATCAGCGGTTCCGCAGTCCGAGACCATAGCCGCTGCACCAACCAGCGCTCTTGAAAGTACTTACCTTTGAAATATTCGAATGTAACGACATAGTATTATTTTCTCTTTTTGTACTACGCAAGTTTTAAAGTCTGGAAAATATTTCTCTGAACGTAGGAATGTTTAATATTACATAATATATTTTTTTAAACTCAGAGAAGAGAGATATAACTTAGAAAAAACGCTGAAAAAAGTAGTTTTTATTTTTTTCAACTATGACGCACCACTCTCAGGGATTTGAAAAAAAATTGAGCATTATACTTATGATAATATCTCATATCTGAATTAAATCTGTAGGTGTGCTCTTTCGATTTCTATATGAAATCTGCATTTTTCCATTTTTTTCGTGTTTTTCGCGTTTTACAAACAGAGTTTGCAACGGAAAAATCTGAAAATGATACCTAATATGTGGCTTAGTAACCAAAGTGTGGCTTAGTAACCAAAAACTGGTTTTTCGAGTTTCCTCAATAACTACCCTTACAGATGAGATATGGGGCTGTAACTTGGCAGAGCGGGGTCTTTTTGGGTAGGCTATCGAATGGCCAAAGCTCGATTAAAAACTCGTCGGGAGCGAATTTCATCACCAAACCCGGAGTTCATATGATCGACCTTTGAAAATTGAAGTGTAGTTTTATTTTCTTTTATCAATTAAGATTAGTGACAAATGTGTTCTTTTTAACTTGCGGAACTTACTTTTTTTTAATTGCATTAATATTTTTTTAAAAGTCTTAATTTTTGAGTTCCACTTTCTTAATGGTCAAGGTCTTATAAAGATAACTGCGTTTAGAAAAAAATTAACTACTAACTATATTTAATCGTTGCCATTCGCATTTATACTATTTTCACACACATAATGCATATGTACACTGTTGTACACTTATTTATAATTTTCTTTACTTATTTTACTTTTATTTAGTGCTTTAAATTAGTTATAATATTTAAAAGTTGGTTATTATTACAAAAAAAGTGGGTTTCTACAAACTCTCAGATGGACGCGTACCCTAAGAAAACTGTCAGCACGAACGCGATATAGGAATCCTACTCCTATATCTCGTTTATGCTGTCAGCCTATTTTGGTTCCACCAGCACCGACGAAACCCTGCCTGGGGTATCTCTTCGGTGGCCTGGGGCCCCAAAACCGAGTTGGTAATACAGGAAGTGACAAGGAAATGGGGTACGTAACCCCAGCAATGATGGCCGCCAAAATACATTGGATGATAGCACCGACTAGGTATAGAATAGACTCAGCCTATTTTAGTTCCAGCAGTACCGACGAGATCCTGCCTGGGGCCCCAAAACCGAGTTCGGAAATGGGGTACGTAACCCCAGCAATGATGGCCGCCAAAATACATTGGATGATAATAGTATTTTGGCGGCCATCGTTCCTGGGGTTACGTACCCCATTTCCGAACTCGGTTTTGGGGCCCCAGGCAGGATCTCGTCGGTACTGCTGGAACTAAAATAGGCTGACAGCACAAACGAGATATACGAATAGGATTCCTATATCTCGTTTGTGCTGACAGCTTTCTTAGGGTACGCGTCCATCTGAGAGTTTGTAGAACCCCTCTTTTTTTGTAATAATAACCAACTTTTAAATATTATAACTAATTTAAAACACTAAATAAAAGTAAAATAAGTAAAGAAAATTATAAATAAGTGTACAACAGTGTACATATGCATTATGTGTGTGAAAAGTATAAATGCGAATGGCAACGACTAAATAGTTAGTAGTTAATTTTTTTCTAAACGCAGTTCTCTTTATAAGACCTTGACCCTTAAGACAGTGGAACTCAAAAATTAAGACTTTTAAAAAAATATATAATATATATAGAATCTTCAGCAAAAAAATCTGCAATTAAAAAAAAGTAAGTTCCGCAAGTTAAAAAGAACACATTTGTCACTAATGTTAATTGATAAAACATAATAAAACCACACTTCAATTTTCAAAGGCCATATGTACCCGCGGGTTTGGTGGTGAAATTCGCCCCCGACGAGTTTTTAATCGAGCTTTGGCCATTCGATAGCCTACCCAAAAAGACCCCGCTCTGCCAAGGTACAGCCCCATATCTCATCTGTAAGGGTAGTTATTGAGGGAAGTCAAAAAACCAGTTTTTGGCCCATTTTCCCCATTTATTGATAGTTAAAAATTCTGAAAAAATTCTGACACATTTTGGATAACATATTAGGTATACATTTTCAGATTTTTCCGTTGCAAACTCTGGTTGTAAAACGCGAAAAACACGAAAAAATGCAGATTTCATATAGAAATCGAAAGAGCACTACTACAGATTTAATTTAGAAATGAGATATTATCATAAGTATTATGCTCAATTTTTTCAAATCCCTGAGTGTGGTGCGTCATAGTAGAAAAAAAATAAAAACTACTTTTTTCAGCGTTTTTCCTAAGTTATACCTCTTTTCTCTGAATTTAAAAAATATATTATGTAATATTAAACAATCCTACGTTCAGAGAAATATTTTCCAGACTTTAAAACTTGCGTAGTACAAAAAGAGAAAATAATACATGTCGTTACATTCGAATATTTCGAAGCTACTTTCAAGGGCGCCGGTTGGTGCAGCAGCTATGGTCTCGGACTGCGGAACCGCTGATGACTTTTTGGACCATGTTCGAATCTCGCCCGGGTCAATCTGTTTTATTTTGTTTATCAGATGTTCTTCCGATTCTTTTCAGAAAAAATTGTTGGATTTGGATCCAAGGTTTTTTTCAATTTTTCGGAAACCGTGTGTTTTACGAAAAAAAGTAAAACGATATAAAATACGCAGCCTGTCCAGATCAACATGTTTTGTTGAACATTTTTGTGGACGCAGTAAATATATAGTTTAGAAGATATTCGAGAAAAACGATTTTATGAACCTTAAGTTAATTATTTTAATGTTTAAACGACTGCGCATACCGGAGTCTCCAGCAAGCCGGATATACCTGACACCGTTTTGCTAGTGCATACCGAGTTTTTGGAGCTGGAACGTCAATTAAGAGGGTTCGAGGTGCTCGACGAAGAAAGGCACAGCGTGACGTCTGCTACCCAAACCCTAGGGGTTCCCAAAATCCGAGATGCCTTTGCTAGAGCCGGACAAGTGCTTAGCAAGTATGCCTAAACACTATTTTTCTGTCAGGCAAATGGCGTTGTTTATTTAAAATAGCTATAGACTAGAAATTTTTAGAGTTCTTCGTGGTATTTTAAGGTGGGAAATACGTTGTTAAGGAATTTATAAATATTATAAGAAAGAATAACGAAAAAAAAATGAATATACATCTGACAATCTGTACGGCGAAACAATTCGTCAAACAACTCAACTAAACACGGCGGAGGTTCTGAACGTTCTGGTTCTTTGCCGTCCTGAAGAACGTTGACGGAGTACGCCCAGAAAATATACCACCAATGAAATGTTCCTTGGAACGGCGAGAAACAAACCGATGCAAAGAACATTGCTTCCTTCGCAGGCAAAACGGCAATTCTGGCGGCGAAAAAAAGATTTATTACCACCTGCAGATCGACGCGACGGCTACGTACAATCGATGGTCGCAAAAAGTCTCCGTATACCCTTCAAAGTAAACCTAAACGACGATGAGTTTCTTCAACAACTTAGAAGAATCATTTTACTAAATGGCGTGTTTACAATTTTTTTTTAAATTCCTATCTGTCAAGAATTCTAGAGAAAATTATGAACATTGCTGTTTACAAATTCTTTATGTAAACCTATAAGGAAAATTTTAAATGTATGTTTAGTAAATTTGTGCCACCTACTATCTGGCAGAGTACAATATTCGAACATTTAAAAAAAAAGACGATGCACAGTGGGGTATTTATTAGCCCGAAAAGTTATGCTTATTTCTTCATATTGTGTTAATCTGTACACTTTGGAGAATACTTTCGTGATTGAAAATTGTTCCTTCATGACAAAATAATGAAATTGCAATAGACGTTTCCTATCTCCATGATGTTGTAGAAGAAAGATAACGATAGTTTACGTAAGGAGCTGTGGAGCTCCCTCCTGCAACCTTTTTTTTTGTGCCATGCACAGCAGGGACTCTCGACCCTCTCTCGAAAAGCCAGGTCGAAATTCGAGCTGAAACTCCGGATCCTACCAAAACCAAGTATGGTAAAGGGAACTTGCCCGAAAGCTCGGTATGAGCGTAAGATACAAAAGCCCAATACTATATTAGAAGTCTGACAGGCAAAAACTCGGTATGCGCATGGCTTAATCCAGTTGGGGTACGTTTTCCCGGTATCCGATCGAGCTCAAACTTTGCACAGATTTTGTTTTAATTATTCGGAATAACTCTGTGGGGTGCCGTGTAATAGAAATTTTGAAAAAATTTTTGACAAGAGCAAATAAAAGCCACTCTAATGTGTATGTATACATATATGTACATAAATAGTACATATGTATCAATATATTATTTTGTTTCCTTGACACTGTCTCTAGTTTTTGAATCCTACATATTACTTTATTTAATAAATATATTTTATACATAAAATGGTACTATTTATTTCATCCCCTGTTTCATATTAGTTAGTGATCTTTTAATTGCAGACAACGAATAAAAATGTAATTGCTAATTTCACAAAATAATACAGTGATTATTGTTTCAAAACTGATAAAAATAATTGTAAAAGATCAACTATATAAATCTGAACTCCTCTATGCTTTTGCAATATAATGACAAGTCAGATCAATACTATACATAGACAGAATTTAATACATATTTATTACACATTTAATTATTGTTTATAATTAATGTAAATTCTTGCATAACTTATGAAAATATTTGAAAAAGGACTAATAATTAATTGTATATTTAATATTAACGCATATGATAACAGACACGCTACAACTTGTAACGAAACCAACTTAACAATAACATAACTTGTCCTTAAAATTTTTTATTAACTTATCTTCTGAATATTTTTCCGTCCTTTTCAAAATTATGTATTTTATAGCAGAAGGTTCAAAGAAACCAACAACAGTTTATATGAATAAATTTTAAGATAAAAATAGCGTTAAATAGGTAATTCTATTTTCAACACTATTTTTGATAACAATAATTATTTTGTTTGCTATCAATAAATAACAGTTTATTTATATAAATCAAAAAAGCATTTATTCAGCTTTAAAATGATTACAGAAACAGGAAGCATTATATTTAAACAGAGATGAAATATTCAGGTGGAATTAATCATGTATTGACTGACTCGACTCGTTTCGTTTACTTTTCCAGAATTGTGACTGTAACATGGAAAATAGCAGAAATGCGCGCTGTGCATTACACGGCAGTAACAGTAAATTGGCAACCACGCGACAAATATTTTCGGATGTGATTTGGCAACTGCGCCTTCGAAATCTGAAATTCGACATAATTCCTAAACGCACCACTCTAAATCGTAGAGGGCACACCAAAATCTCCCGTTTTTTGAACAGTCGGTATTTCAGAACATGAGACACGAAGTCCCATAAGATGATAGGTCTATTCTATATCTCGTCGGTGATGATAGGTCTATTCTATATCTCGTCTGTGGTATTAGTTTGTAAATTCGCGCCACGCCATCTGTTTGCGCATTCTGCCGCGCCGCCTACCATGCCGTTAGGGACCATTGCGGGTCCCATAGATTTTTAGTTCTTTCCTGTTGTGTTCATCAGCTACTTGCATCGCAGCCTGTTCACGTTTGTAAGTCACCGTACGTTAACCATTGCAATCTTGCCTAAATCTAACAAATCTATTAACTCGATATTTTGGTTTTGAAGGTCACTTTTGCATTAATCTTCAGGCTATGATTTTTTCAGGTAAAAAAAATAATATAGCGAGTAATATATTTTTTATACATATAGAGCAGGTTTCGGAATTATTTGCTTAATCCGAGGCATTTTGGAAGGCTACGCCCCCTTGACCCGGCCGCACGTCTCGCTCCCCGTGCACTGCTGGGATATTGCACGTTTTTTTCGAGCTTACGCGTCCAAATGCAGGAACGTATCTGCGTCCTAAGTTTGTGGGGGAAGTAGTGGGGAACTATTACTGGCTGGAAGGACCGAAAGAGTTCTGGAGTTTACATATTATATTTATATGAACATACATATTAAATCTTAATATAACAAATACATGTTATATATTGATATTTTAAAAAAAATTTGCTAAATTATGCGGGGTGACCAAGGTACCCCATTTTAACCAAACTTTTACTGTATTGATGCTAAAAATCGTCGTGCATTTGCGAAAAAATCATGTAATATCCCAGCACTGTCCCCGTAACGGTCTAGTTCTCGAGCCACCTCAGGCCTGTACGATATCAGCTGCGCATGGTACACTAGAGCGACTCACGTATTAATAGATTTCCACATCACTTGTGAGGTACTATTGTCAATATATTTTCTTCCGCAATTCCTCGCTATCGTTGGCGATGCGAATAGCGACGTCCACCCTTCCCATCGTTATTTCGGATCTACCAAGGAGGTCTAAACGTGCGTGAAAATCTAGTTTTCCTAAATTTCAGTAAAATTTTTACACTATAATTAAAAACTATTTTCCAAATTTATTTTCTAAAAATTATCATGCTATGCAGTGGATTAGGCTTACAGGGATTAGGCCACTGACAAAAAAAACGCATTAACAGTAATACCTCATGGGTGATGTGGAAATCTATTGATACGAGAGCCGCCCTAATGCGTCACGCGTAGTTCATATGATACGAACCTGAGGTGATTCTATAACTGGATCTACATATTACGGGGAGCGAGACGCGCGGTCGGGTCAAGGGGAAGTAGCCTTCCAAAATGCCTTGGATCGAGCAAATAATTCCGAAGCCTGAATATAGAGTGTGTTTAAAATAAGTGTGTTTACTGTTTCCATGATTCTGGCCCTTGTGTTGATCGAGAACAAAAAATGATGAAATATCTAAATCAGTATGAATGTGGCAATGGTCTGAACAAAAATAAATTAAAAAGCTTGATCATTTACAAAATGACCATTTTGACTTGACATTATTGATTTTTTCAATGTAGATGTTTATAAAAATATTCATTGCTGCTTGAAAATAAAATTTCGGTTTGTACAAATTATTGTGGTACTCGTCGTATACTTTACTATTTACACTTTCTTTTGTCCGCAATTGTATGTCTTTGTACAAATGGTTCGTCTTGAGAGCAATGCTCAAAATACCGTTCAGGGCTCAACACAAAAAATGTCAACACAAGAATTTCAACAACTTGGGAACTAAAGATTATTTATTAAAATATCCCTATGTATTCTATGAGTTCTTACCCAGTCAATGAAATCTGCGTCGAGCAAATTATTACCAATGTTTGCAATCGTACTTTGCGAGCAAAAGGCGGTCGTTTTGGTGGCAAACCACGTTTGGAGCAGGTTTTGGTCCTTATTTACTTTAAGCCTAATGCGAAAACAGATCGGTCGGAATTTGTAGACAAGTTTTAGTGGCAAATTCAAAGCAGATTGCTTACTGGATGTTTGTACATTTCTCAATTATTTTATTTCACAGAGGCTCCATGTCGGAAGTGACTGAGAAACTGTTATCTGAGAATGTTAAACCACCAAATGTTTTAATATTTGCGGATAGTATTATAGCGCTTGGTAATGTGAGGAGTGTATTAGAAGAATCTCTTGGGATATCTAGGTATGTTTCCTTCTATTCTTTGCTTAGATAATTTACATTAGTTTATTAACAATTTTAATCCTTTATAAACTAAAATCACCTTTTTTATGCACAGATATACTATTACCGCGTTATCGTTAGAGGAAGCACGCAATGATGTGTGGGTGGATGATGCGGCCTTGGTTGTTGTTTGCGGAAATGTTGGAAATGAAATTGGGAATCAGATTGTTGAATATATTCTTCGAGGTGGTAAACTTCTTGCATTGTGCTCCGACGTGCTTCATATACTGCTTCCGTCGTTTAAAACCGCGGAAGTACGCGAGAATGAACTTGTTCACTTTTCTTATGGAAAATGGAAACATGTAAGAATGATGCACCACATTTTCTGTTATCAAGCATCTCCTATACGAACGAGATTTTCTCAAGATCACGAAGACATTAAGTAAGATTTTTCTGTATCATTGCACTAATTTGAAGAAATTAATTAAATCTCCTGCGGTTATTAATTAAATTAAATCTCATCTTGTTTGTTTTTCATTGTTGTAAATTGCATTGTATTCTACATAGAAATGTATTATTCATGAATTATTTATTTTTTGTGTTTTATTCGATAAATGCTTTTATAATTAACATTTAAAAATCGGTTGCAACTCGAGCTGAGACTTTAAAACAATTGTTTTTCTTTATTTCTGTGTACTTTTTCTCGTTTACTCTGCTAAATTGTCACTATATAAAATGTAATTTTGTTTTATCTTGGTTAAATGGACAGAGTCTTCGGCAACACGTACGAGAAATTTTAAAGGACGATTTTCCACGATAATCAAAATTAATTATAAATTTTACCGAACGTTGACTTTGTATTCACATAGAACAACCAAACACGAAGATTGACTTCATATTTCCTAAATTAGTAATATTCATAAATATCATCTCTTTGAAACAATGATCTGTCCATATTTAACAAGTACAATAGATAGCATGTATATTAGTATATTTGTATGTATGTATAAGCATACTACATATACGCGTTTAACAGTGCTCGTAAGATTGTATTCTAACTTCTTCTGGTAAATAATTTTAACGTTTTGAATATAGAAAATAAATGACGAAAGCACGAACGACTACCAAAACTCGAGCTTTCATATGGTCAAAAACATAATTGTAGAAAATCCATATTTTGTTTCATATGCTGCATTATTTTATTAAAACTAATAGAAACGTTAGCAACGATGATGCTGTAACAAGTTGAAATGTTTTGAAAAAATCTTTTAGAGTGTCTAGCTTATCTACTCCAACTTCAACAAATGTAAAAGATAAAAAAGGAAACTCGCATTTATTCAACGTAAAAGTGCTCGGAACCGAGGAGACATGGCATACTCCAAGCATATTACTTGCCAGTCCATCGGGAAACGTTGGTAAAATTGTTTTTTCCCAAATACACCTGGAAGTGGATCCTATGCAATATGAACTTGAAGAAAGCAAGTTTAGGGCTTTGAAGGAAAGCAATGCTGCCAGGATAGAAATCTTGAACGATCTCTTAAATGTACATCTTGGAATAGAACTTCGAAAAACTCCATACGTACCTACAACTTATTCGCCAGCTTACTTCTTGGGTCGACATGAGGTAAGCAAGTACATAATGATTTTTTTTTTAAATATGAAACGGTTACATTTGAACGGTTACATTTTATTTACCCCATTAAATATTCAGAACAAGGATTTAATTAAAAAAGTTTTATAAATGTAGTACATACAGGGTGTCCCAAAACTACTGCGTAAGCGAGAAATGGGCGGTTCTGAGGTCATTTGAAGCGCCATTTTCCTTTTGCAAAATGTTGTCCGAGGCTTCGTTTGGGAGTTATTAACGAAAAACACGGACCAATCTGAGCGCGAGCTAGACCCGCGATGGTTGGCTTCGTGTGGCGCGCCAGGGGTTTCTACTGAGAAGGGCGTTAGCGGTACGCCGCGACGAGCAATCGAAGAGAAGGAGTAGAAATTGAACGGTAGGAATTACAAACTCACTTATTCAGCCGTAAATCCACTTGCTGCTTCGAAATGTGTGTCACTGGGCCACTCGGTAACGTACTGCACAGCTAGCTTCAGGTATACGGCATTGTCCCGAACGGTAAGGGACGTACGGTCAGGTCAACGAACTGCACAGCTGGTGGTAAAACGACAACCTAAGGGATGTGCGGTCAAATAAACGAACCGGGCTTTCACCTTCACTTTCCAAATGATAAATAAATCGTATGTTTGATTCATACAGATGCAATCACAATCACTGTTCACATTTATCAACACATAGCTATGCACGAATAACAATTGCAATATCACTTGTCTTGCAGCACAAATCACAGTAATGAGGTAATGCGATCAGTATACTGGGGATGTCATGTATTTGTAGCAAAAACGAATAGGTGCATTTTAAAACAGTAGAAAGATTAAAATAATTTAAGAACACGAATGTATTATTTTCAATTTGTTCAAATGATTATAGTAAAAATCAAATATCCGTGTGGCTCCTGTCCCTTGCAATAGCAGCAGTCAACTTTCATTTTGCATAAAAATCCGCAGTCTAGTGGTTAGTTTAAATAGGACTACTAAAAACACATTTTAGCAACCGTGAACTTAGAATTGACAAGTCTTTGGAGATGTTTTCTCTACCTCGGCTCGAACAACACTGATTTTACGCAAGATTTTTCTGAAAAGTTTAGGGAGGACATTATGCGTGTCGAAAATGCACGCTGTAGCACGACGGGGTGGACAGACGAAAAAAAAAAAGGATACGAGAGGGACCGCTATAAGACTACAATTTATGGCAAACACATGTTTCGGTTTTCCTGCAGATTGGTACGCAGAGTCGATGGGTTACTGTTCGAAAACGTCGTCTATCCTTCTTTTAGAATGTTTCTTAAGAATAGGTATAGGACAATAGGGACCCTAAAGCCCGATTCACACGGGAAGTCCGTGGACAGACTTTCCGCGGCTATTTCCCATAAATTTTGTGCGGGTTGACGAGTCCCGCTGTGCCCCTGCTAAGCGCGGCAGAAAAAAAAGGTCACCAAGTGGCAGGAACGGTTCGTATATCCTCGGAGACTTTTTTTTTGCCACGCTTAGCAGGGGCACGTCGGACTCGTCCACCCGCTGGAAAATGGGAAATAGCCGCGGACAAGCCGTTCGCGAAAGAGACTGTGCGGCCACGGACACTCTAGTAGCGACAGAACTTTTCTTCCAACCACATATATGTGGTATAAAAATTATTTCGGATACACCGGAAAATAATGAAATGTTCATTTTAGGGAACCGATAGTGTAATTTCGCCCACGACGATACTTTGCAACTGTACGCACCATGTAAAAATTTCATACGTCACACAGTGGACGAAATTTGGACGAAATCTGTGTCAAAATCAAAGAACTTTCTATTAGAAATGAGATATAGAGCGACGATTTATTTTTCAATTTAAAGCTGAAACTTTGCAGAATATGCAGGGGCACAGCGGGACTCGTCAACCCGCACAAAATTTATGGGAAATAGCCGCGGAAAGTCTGTCCACGGACTCCCCGTGTGAATCGGGCTTTAGGGTCCCTATTGTCCTATACCTCTCTTAAAAAATTTTCTAAAAGAAGGCTAGACGACGTATTCGAACAATAACCCATCGACTTTGCGTACCAATCTGCAGGAAAACCGAAACATGTGTTTGCTATAAATTGTAGTCTTACAGCGGTCCCTCTCGTATCCTTTTTTTTTCGTCTGTCCACCCCGTCGTTTTCGTAAGCGCGCTACACAGAGTGCATTTTCGACACGCATAATGTTCTCCCTAAACTTTTCAGAAAAATCTTGCGTAAAATCAGTGTCGTTCGAGCCGCGATAGAGAGAACATCTCCAAAGACTTGTCAATTTTAAGTTCACGGTTGCTAAAATGTGTTTTTAGTAGTCCTATTTAAACTAATCACTAGACTGCGGATTTTTATGCAAAATGAAAGTTGACTGATGCTATTGCAAGGGACAGGAGCCACACGGATATTTGATTTTTACTATAATCATTTGAACAAATTGAAAATAATACATTCGTGTTCTTAAATTATTTTAATCTTTCTACTGTTTTAAAATGCACCTATTCATTTTTGCTACAAATGCATGACATCCGCAGTATACTGATCGCATTACCTCATTACTGTGATTTGTGCTGCAAGACAAGTGATATTGCAATTGTTATTCGTGCATAGCTATGTGTTGACAAATGTGAACAGTGATTGTGAGTGTGGAAAAATGTCATGGCATCTGTATGAATCAAACATACGATTTATTTATCATTTGGAAAGTGAAGGTGAAAGCCCGGTTCGTTTATTTGACCGCACATCCCTTGGGTTGTCGTTTTACCACCAGCTGTGCAGTTCGTTGACCTGACCGTACGTCCCTTACCGTTCGGGACAATGCCGTATACCTGAAGCTAGCTGTGCAGTTCGTTACCGAGTGGCCCAGTCACACATTTCGAAGCAGCAAGTGGATTTACGGCTGAATAAGTGAGTTTCTAATTCCTACCGTTCAATTTCTACTCCTTCTCTTGTTCAATGCATCGTCACGGGGCACCGCTAACTCTGTCCGAGTAGATACTCCTGGCGCGTCACACCAATCCATCGCGGGTCTAGCTTGCGCTCTGAATGGTCCGTGTTTTTCGTTGATATCTCCCAAACAAAGCCGCGGCCGCCATTTTTGTTAAGGAAAATGTCGCTTCAACTGACCCAAGGAACCTGCCATTTCCCGCTTACGCAGTCGTTTTGGGACACCCTGTACACGTATTTTAATTACCGTTGGGTGACAGCTTGTCCCCGAATAATGTGTACTTGTTACCTAAGTTTTAACTAAAGTTTTTGGCGGATATCTCGGAAACTAAGACCGAGCGACAAGTTGTTTAAAATATTGACCTTCACAACATATGTCAAAATCAAAGTCATTTGGGGTGGATTCCCTGAACGTCATATTCAGCGAAGGATTTTCGTTAAGGCTGCGCAGGAGCGAAAGTGGTGCCTCTATCGGCGTATAGGTGAACTAAAAATAAACTAGGACAAGGATAGAGAGATCCTTGTCTCTCCTACAGAGCCATGACAGAGAGGGAGATATGTGACTCGCAGGAGAGACAAAGACATAGAGTAACAAAGCGACTTATTTTTCGATGAACTTTGATCAACTTCCTGAGGCGAAGAAGTAATATTTTCTCACCATTTTTGTGTAGAAATATTCGTTGGAGAAGACGCGTTGGAGAAACGCGTAAATCAGCAGTTTGTGGCCAGTAAGGACCGGGAAATCACGAAAAAATGCCGGAAATGCTTAACAGCTTCGAAAATGGCAGTAGCTCCCTATCATAGGCACTGTAATTGACTTGTGCCGGGGAAAACTTCTGTGAGAAGAAAGCAAGGGGTTCCCATAGAGAATTGGTTCCTTGCTGCTCCAGGACCGCGTCTATCCCGAAATCAGACGCGTCCGAGACAATGCGGAATTCCGCCCCCACCCGCGGATGAACAAGCAAGGTCGCCTTCGCCAGGGCTTCCTTAATTTTCGCGAACGATTCCGCCGCGGTATCCATCCAGGGGACTTCCCTCGTATTGTTTTTCTTTGACTCCCGAAGGAACTCATTCAAGGGCGCCTGCAGATGCGCGGCACGCGGGATATTACGCTTGTAAAAATTGGCCATTCCCAAAAACTTGCGCAAATACATTATTAGCTTAGGTTTGGGGAACTGAAGAATTGCTTCCACTTTGGCTTTAAGCGGTTTGATATCTGCCGAACTAATCGCGTATCCCAGAAACTCTATTTCCTCCACCCCGAACAATCATTTGATCGGGTTCACGCGCAAATTATGCTCTTGGAGCCTTTGGAGCACCAGACGAATATGGTTCTCATGCTCCTCCTCAGTGCTTGACGCAATCAGAATATCGTCAATGTAAGTAAAGACGAAATCAAAGTCTCCCAGTACTCTATTGAGAAAACGTTGGAAGGACTGGCTAGCGTTTTTTAACCCAAACGTCATGAACAAGAATTCGAACAGCCCAAAGGGCGTCGACACAGCCGTCTTCTCCACGTCTTCAAGGGCCATAGGGACCTGATTATAGGCCTTGAACAGGTCTAAGGACGAAAAGATCGTCTTGCCATGTAAATTTGAAGAAAAATCGAGAATCGTTACAACAACGTCGCGGCCCGAGGACCGCAACGCAAAATTGACTGGCCAAAACAGTGACAAAAACGAACAGCCCGAGAATTGACTACGTTGTGAGCTTGCGGGAAACGCGAATACGCCAGGCACAACAATGTCAAATGCCGAACATCACGGCAACGCACGTTAACGACATTGCGTGAGACAAGATGGCGGAACACGGGAGAAAAATCGCGCTAAATTCTCGCAAACGAAACACGCGCGGGTAAAAAATGGCTGAACGCCAACCACGGGCGCAAAATTCTCGCGTGTAAAACTCGCACCACAAGGAAATGGCGGACTTTATAATGCCGCTTCGCACGCGGACATACGTACACCTGCACCACCCGAATTTGCACACGTGCACTAATGAAGCACTTTCACACACGTGGCTGCTGAACCAGTTGCACCGTCTCCGAAAGCTTCCTTGCAGTCTGGGACAGCTGCAGCGATGAAAGGTGTCGGAGTCGGTGGCTTCACGCAAGGCCCTCTCCCTCACCGAACTCCTGCGTCCGATAGGATACGAACGCCCCGAAGATGGCCGCTACAGGCCGCGTCAAAAGGACGGCCGTTCTCAAACCGCCACAAGTGGCCGTAGCTCCTCTTCGAACGTCGGAAAATTTCCGACGGCTCTTCCGCTGTTACAGCGGATGCTGGAATCTCACACCTCCAACATCGGACGACGAAACATATAATAAACGTCGGGGTCACCAATGTGGAATTTAATGCTCGTCTCCTAGCTGGAGAACTGAATACCTAACCGCTACCCACAACCCGTTGTAGGGATACTATCCCAGTAGTCGCCAAGACACGTGGAGGGAAAAGGTTATAATGAATAACATCCTACGCACCCTTAAATTTGGATGATAATTGTTCAATCTCGTGTTTATTTCATGCATTACCGTTCTGATTTTTTCATGCTTCAGAAGGCGTGCATTATGGCGTCAGAACGACACTCGAAGCAGAGTATGCTATCTATCTGCTCTGAATTGGACAGCACACCGTGCCAGCAGAAACTATTATTAATGCGGAAATAGAAGTACAGTATTTCATCGATAAATGTCCCAAATGTCTCGCACATAAATGTCCCTGAAGTATCCCCACTCCTGCGAGGTATACCCCGCGAGGGGCCATAAAACTCGAGAGGCCGATGCCGCCGAGAAGTGTAACATGATACGGGTCGGGTATATCGGTGTGAGACCAGGAGACCACTACTAATCCGGTGACAAAACTTCTTTATTTTTCATTATTTTTTTATGGAACTTTCGCCAAAATATTCTTGATATTGATGATAAGCAAAATTCCACGAATATGATGGTGAAATTCCCATAAAAAAATAATGAAAAATAAAGAAGTTTTGCCATCGGATTAGTAGTGGTCTCACACCGATATACCCGACCCGTATCATGTTTACATTTCTCGGCGACCGAGGCCCCTCGAGGTTCCCATTCCCTTTCTACGTTCGGCACAAGTCAAAGAATAGTTTCCCTCGCACATAATTGTCCCTGGCCGGACTCGTGGTTTGGACAATTATCGATGAAATACTGTATACGGTTCTGACGGCTGGGTGTGCCAGCACATGTCGAGGGCAGAAGGAAGGCACACCGTGCCGTCGTTATAGAGGGCAGGTCGGTCGCACTAATGTGGTGGATATCGATCATGTAGATTATTATGTCGGTAATGTGCATTTCTATTGTATAAATGTGTATCACTTGCCCTTTTTACCGACAAAATTATTATTAACTTTTGGACACGTGGCAAATATTCAAAGATTACTTTTGTAAAACCGTGCCAAGTAAAACCATCGAAGAAGTAACACAACTTGTGTAGAACACCAAATGTTGCATTTGTAAATACATAAATTATCTGAATTCATTACGAAGTTATAAGTGTGGAAATAACAATCATTTATATTATATAATTACATAATTTATTTGAGGACACTGCCCACATTAACAAGGAGACATCGCGACCTTCGGGACACCGATGGTGTTAATACTTCGCACCGTTCTCCTGTTTACGAATATGTATACATATACCATTATAGGTGTAGAAACTCAATAGTTTTCGAGATATGTATTAACGATTAAAGTTTCATTGCTTCCCTGTGTTAGGATTTATATCGATACCGACTTGCACTGAGTAGCGACACCTATCGGGCTTGTAGTTGCGTTACCGATCTATGGCGAAGCGAGTCCACGCGTTAGCAACGATAGACGATTTTAACTTATATTAAATATATAGATATGTTTTTCATGGTAGTAAAGTGCGTGAATAATTTATTTACACCTCAACCAAATAATAAACTGACATCCTGAAATACAATATTTTTTCTAGATTATAAAAAGAACCGGTGTGGCGTGATGGTAGCGTGTCAAGTTCTCACGCGGAAGACTAGTATACAAATCCTGCCGACAGACTCAGTTTTTTAAAAAATTTTATTATGTTTTTTTATGAATTATTTGTCTTGATGTATATGTATATTACGATTAGATTTTACGCATAAAATTAATAAACGAATGAATATTTGCAATGTGTCCAAAAGTCAATAGTAATTTTGGCGGTAAAAAAGAGAATTGATATACGTTTATACAATAGAAATTTACTTTATCGACATAATAACCTACATGATCGATATCCACCACATTAGTGCGACCGACTGCCCTCTATAACGACGGCACGGTGTGCCTTCCATCTGCCCTCTTTCTGCCCTCGACATGTGCCGGCACACCCTGCCGTCAGAAACTATATTACTTATGCGGAAGTAGAAGTATACGGTTCTGACGGCAGATGTGCTGTCCAAATCAGAGCAGACTCAGAGCATTTTGCTTACTGGGAACGTTTACAAGTGTGACATATGATGGACAATTCAGTTCAGGAAATTTCCATTAAACACTGTTGACTGTTAACAAAAGAAAATAATTAAGTTGGCTCTAAAGTTGTCCTATATGTATAGCTGTGCATGACAATTGTGTTCTCGTTTGATTTTAAAGGTTATGTAATTCGTGAAAATAGTTTGGAATAATTTGTATCTTTTTGTGTAATCGGAACATTTCATAATTTTTAAAAATATACTGTATCATTAAAGAAGGCAACTAAGGTCAAGCTAATATAATGTAATGTTTATAATATCTTAAACTTTTGGAAAGAATTAATACTTGGAAATAATGTATTGTTTGTTACGTTTTGCAGTTGAAACTGGAAATGTTAAACAGATTGAAAGATAGAATGGAATCGAACGATACTTTAAAACAATCAAATTTACAAATACAATTTTGCCGAAGTAATACATGTGCACAACCAGCTTCGGCTTCGTTCCTCCCAATTATGGTACACCAGTGTCCTGAAAATTTTTCAACGATCGAGTATTTCGAGGTAATTTTTTTTTTTAGATCGTTTTATACTAGATTATGTACATATGTCTAGTATACATACGAGTAGTAGAGTTAGTGCAGCCAACTTTAATGTTTGTACATTGTCACGTAGTCCTTTATTCCGCCTCCGAAAACGGGAAATCGAGCAACTCCGGAATTTTACAGGCTGTGAGACACTGCGCCATGCACTACCGTGCGTATGTGGTCCACCCTGGACAAAAAGCGGTTCTCGAAGGTTTAATGCCAACAACTAGAATTTTAGGTTTGGGCGATAGGCACCGGAATGGTACCAGGCGACACGAGACAAGTTTTCATACTCGGAAAATCGGGCTCGAATTTGAAAACTTCCTAGGCACGCCAGACGATAAGTATTACGCGAAGGGTTCCAAGATTCGGACACGGGGATAACGACGACAGGACCACACGGCAGAGCGAATCTCGCTCGTGTCAAGGATTACAAAATACGCGGCCACGTGGCTACAACCCGAGAATTCTTTATCCAATTTTGGCGAATCGATGGTCATCTATGGCGCTCGGTTGTCAGGAATTTAAATTTCGCGATCATACGGTAACACGCTACTTTACAAGAACCTCGTCCAGACGAGATTTCGCGAAGCGCAGATGGACGAAGCGAATTCGCTAGCTCGCGGGAGCACGATATCTATCATCGCGATAATAATTTACCGAATTCCGATTAGCTATACTCCGCGATAGTGGTTTCTCCGAGGAAAACTTCCGGACCTTCAGCTCGCGGGGAAGTCTCGTAATTCTCAAAACGCTCTCGAAATAGGCGCGAAGCGCCTCGGCACACACGACATAGAGAACGACACGCGAAAATCATCGAGTCACCTCGTGAAATAATTTCGGAAGTATCACTGTGTCGACTTAGCGTCCCCGTATATCAGTGATGAACACGGTAGGTGCCCCTCAAACGCCTGCTTCTCTCACCAACCTCTCTTTCATGCAGCGTGCGCCTTCGTCGCGATGGGCGAGGCCTGCGCACTGCTCGCGACGGGCGAGGGCTGCGCACTGCTCGCGACGGGCGAAGCGCCTCCTCCCTCCATGGTTACGGCGGATGCTGGTGGGGGACAGTGGGCGTTATGGTAGGGACGGTTTTATCTCAATTGAAACAAAAATGTCCATTCCTGCCGTAGATCGTCAGCGCCTCTTTTTGAGCGACTTCCCTTCTCCGGGTGCGGCGCGGCACGCACAAAATTGTTTGGCGCAGTTCACAATTGAAAACGACATTCCGGCACGGAAGCTATCGCGACAGTGATCCTTCGCTATTTTCGGTAGCACGATGAGGTTTTCCCATCCACCTCACCCATTATCCGCGACTTAGCCTAATTGGTTCGATTCGCGCGCCAAATCCTAAATTGCAGGACCGTATTCGCGGATGGTCCCTGGCCCCAGACCACATCCGAATTTTACCATAACAACCGCCCTTGGCGACTGTGGGATATCCAATAACATCCCCAGAGCGCTACCTCATCACCCGCGCATAGAGAATCCCATTCTTGGCGAGGTGAGACACGATCGCGTGACCGGGCCGTGGCGGAAGCGTGGCGGAATAACGCCGTAGAAGGGAGGAAGGTAGTGTAGGGAGACAAGTCGTAAGGGGGGAGCCCGATGTAAATGGCCTGTTTTTTATGAATTTTTTTTTACATATAATGTGTAGATTGATTTAAAATTTCTAGTATCATTTATTGATGTTATAGTGTTACAAAAAATATTGTTTTAAAAGTTTAATTCTTAATAATAATGGTGGAATGACGGCATGAAAATGGCATCCTCCAAATGCGCCGTGCGGCGTACAGTGCACAAAAATGATCTGATACAAAAAAATCCAAATGGAATCGTTAGTTTATGAAAAAACGCTAAACATGACATTTTTCTTTTTTTTCAATTTGCAAAATTGCGAAAATGGTGACGTTTTGAAAAAAAACCGGATGTTCTGATATAAATAATTGGTAATAACAATATTTTAAATACAAAATTAAAAAATCGGAGCTCATCACGCTGAGGCCAATTGTTTATAGAATATATATATATATATATATCAAGTTTCATAAAGATCGAGTAATTAATTTACGAGCTACGTTGCACGGCGTGAGAAATGTTGCATTACGAGAAAAATGCGTTTAAAGTTTGTGTAACAGAAAAATTGTGAAAAAATCGTAAGTCATTTTAATTTACCGCAGTTTTTTTGCTAATCTGCGATTCCGCGGCCATAAAACAGATCTTCCTCTTTATGAAAATATTACATTTCAGCCGTTTTTTCTTCTTTTCGAGAAGCACAAGCCTCTTTAGTGCAATCAAGACTGCATCCCTTCTGCTCAATACAACTCTTCACTTTATCTTGAAAATAACGTACAAGAATATCTCTGATAGCTTTCTAACTTTTTTATCGTATTTCTGAGGAAATTTTCTATCGATTTAAGCAAAAAAAAAACATATGCTAAAAAATTTCATTTTACATAGGGCTCCCCCCTTAATCTGGGGACACTGTCTTTGGGTTGTACGGCTCGTGTGCGGAAGCCCCTCTTCTGTTTGACCCATGCGCACAGGATGTTTTTATGGTGGCCAGCAAATCGCGTCAGGGTGGTTCCACGCAGCGAGGCGTCAATAGGTGTCGGCGGAAGAGCTGTTAGTGCACGTGGCAAACTTTTGAAACTCGACCGTACTCGGTGCAAAAATTTACAACGTCACAACATATAGGGTGAACCAATAACTTTGACCTTGAATATTTCCGATATTTGTAATAACATGAAAATATATATACAGGGTGTCCCAAAAGTACTTCAACTCCGGGAAATGGGAGGTTCCTGGGGTCATTGGAAGCGACATTTTCCTTAACAAAAATGGCGTCCGCGGCTTTGTTTAGGAGTTATTAACGAAAAACACGGACCAACCAGAGCGCGCGTAGCCGTTCGGTGGCACGGTCAGCACGGCGAGCCGGGGGCAGGAGAGTGTTGTCGGTACGCCGCGATGTCGTAACAAACAGCAGTTACTCGATTATGTTCCCGATTTCGATGAGCTTTGGATATGTTGTAAATACCATGATTCTGAACAACATTTCCCTTTAGACTTTTTGCCTCGCGTCTTTAGTTTACGAGATATTTGTAAAAACTTGTAATTGAAAATCTATCTATGTTCATATTACTATCTCATCTCCGATTTCGATGAGCTTTGGATATGTTGTCAAGACCACGATTCTGAACAACATTTCCCTTTAGACTTTTTGCCTCGCGGCTTTAGTTTACGAGATGATCGTGAAGAACTTTACTTGTCAATTCATATCGGTATTCATGATAGCGGATACGGCTTGCTAATATCTCCGAAAGTAAAGCCGACCGCCAACTATTTCAAACGTCGAGTTTTATAACATATTTCAAGGTCATTGAAATCGGTGAGGATCCACATCATCTTTACCCGACTTACGGCAACTTAAAAACTCACTTATTCAGCCGTAAATCCATTTGCTGCTTCGAAATGCGTGTCACTGTCACTGGGTCATTCGGTGACGAACTGCACAGATGTCTTCAGGTGTACGACAGTACCGAAAGCTAAGGGTTGTACAGAACGGTTGTACAAAAGGTTGTACACAATGGTTGTAAATTTTTCCACACTCACGATCACTGTTCACATTTGCAATATCATTTGTATTGCAGCACAAATCACAGTAATGAGGTAATGCGATCAGTAGACTGCGGATATCATGCATTTGTAGCAAAAATGAGTAAGTGCATTTTAAAACAGTAGAGAGATTAAAATAATTTAAAAACACCAACGTATTATTTTCAACTTGATCAAATGAGTAAAGTAAAAGTCAACTATCCGTCTGGCATCTGTCCCTTGCAATAGCAGCAAACTAGTTTAAATATTACTACTAAAAACACACATTTCAGCAACCGTGAACTTAGAATTGACAAGTATTTGGAGATGTTCTCTCTACCGCGGCTCGAACGACACTGATTGTACCCAAGATTTTTCTGAGAAGTTTAGGGAGGACATTATGCGTGTCGAAACTGCACACTGTAGCACGCTTACGAAAATGACGGTGTGGACAGACGAAAAAAAAGGATACTAGAGGGACCGCTGTAAGACTAGAGATTCTGGGAATCACATGTTTCGGTTTTCCTGCAGATTGGTACGCAGAGTCGATGGGTTACTGTTCGAAAAGGTCGTCCGTCCTTTCACCCAGCAAGAGGTAGAAGCGTCAGGTCCGCGTGGCGTTTTAGAGTCCCTATTGTCCTATGCCTCCCTTAATAAACTTTCTAAAAGAAAGACGGACGACGTTTTCGAACAATAACCCATCGACTCTGCGTACAAATCTGCAGGAAAACTGAATCATGTGATTGCCAGAAACTCTAGTCTTACAGCGGTCCCACTCGTATCCTTTTTTTTCGTCTGTCCACACCGTCGTTTTCGTAAGCGTGCTACAGTGTGCATTTTCGACACGCATAATGTCCTCCCTAAACTATTCAGAAAAGTCTTGGGTAAAATCAGTGTCGTTCGAGCCGCGGTAGAAAGAACATCTCTAAAGACTTGTCAATTCTAAGTTCACGGTTACTAAAATGTGTGTTTTTAGTAGTAACATTTAATCTAGTCACTAGACTGCGGATTTTTATGCAAAATAAAAGTTGGCTGCTGCTATTGGAAGGGACAGATGCCAGACGGATAGTTGACTTTTACTTTAATCATTTGATCAAGTTGAAAATAATACATTGGTGGTTTTAAGTTATTTTAATCTCTCTACTGTTTTAAAATGCACTTACTCATTTTTTCTACAAACGCATAACATCCGCAGTCTACTGATCGCATTACCTCATTATTGTGATTTGTGCTGCAATACAAGTGATATTGTTAATCTGTACAGTGATCGTGAGTGAGGAAAAATTTCATGGCATCTGTGTGAAAGTGAAAGTGAAAAGTCCGGATCGTTGACATCACCGCACATCCCCGGGCTGTTGTATACCTGCTATCTCCCATCAGCTGTGCAGTTCGTTGACCTGACCGTACAACCCTTAGCTTTCGGTACTGTCGTACACCTGAAGACATCTGTGCAGTTCGTCACCGAGTGACCCAGTGACAGTGACACACATTTCGAAGTAGCAAATGGATTTACGGCTGAATAAGTAAGTTTTTAATGCAATCAGTTTCTGCTTCTTCTCTCGTTCGGGTAAAGTTGCCATAAGTCGGGTAAAGATTATGTGAATCCTCACCGATTTCAATGACTTTCAAATAAAGGTGATTTCTTATCGATCGTAATTTGGAATAAATATGTAAATGCTTTCGGCGCAAGGTTCGATCATTTCAAGAAAAAACAGCAGTATTGCACTAAATAATCATTATCATTAACGTTTCGATCTCAATATAGATCATCTTCAGAACGACATTATGCGTCTAGAATAAACAAAAAAAGTTATTAATTGAAACAACAATAGTGTCACAGCCATGAAATTTCATAGAAAAATAAATTTATAACACACTTACTTGCTGTGTAACAAAAAACAAAAACAAATATACATATATTAAAGAGTTACACAACCAAGCGGTATTCACCACATGGTGGCAGATGTATAACTAACCCATGTAGACTTGAACATCGGAAGAAACGATGCTATGTATGTTATTACGTTAGACAATTGGTTCTTCGATATCGATCGACGGTGATTCGTCATCATATTGAGCGGCAAATTTGAACCGTGTAACTGAGCATTCATATTGACGTAGATCAAACGAGATAACACAATACAAAATTGTGAATCAAAAACCAAACTAAAAAATGTATATTTAATTTGAAGTAATAGAACACACGCAACATTCAAAGTGCAAGTGCAACATAATTTTATCTAAATCATTATTTACGAAGTTTGATATGTACAACATGAAGTTGATAAAGAAAAAGAAAAAATATATCTTTTTGGTAGAATCTAATTGTTATTATTGGAAATCTCATCATAAAAACATTACCGATTCAGTAATGCCGCGTAAAACTCATGTATCATAGGTGTTTCATACCTAAGATTAACGCTTTGTTGTTTAATCATATGAATGGTTTCCAATAATAATCTACGTTGTAAATTAGATTCCCTGTCAATAACTTTCACGTTGTCAAAATCGAACCTGTGGTCAAGTTCTATAGAATGTTTCGTCAATGCAGTGTGTTTTGTCGGAGAAAGAAAAATGTTACGTCTATGTTCAGTTAAACGTGTGTCCAATTGTCTGGATGTTTGACCTATATATGTTAGGCTGCAGCCTTTACATGGTATTTCATACACAACATTGCACCTTTTTGTTAATGGTAATTTATCTTTTATAGGGGGAAACCATGCTTTTAGATATGACGGTATGTTAAAGATGGTGTGGATGCCTACCCTCTTAAAAATTCTTTTGATGTCATAAGAAATATTATCTATAAATGGGATTACTACAGTGTTTCTAGAATTGATAGGACCTCTTTTCATAATTTTTTCCTCTTTTAATTGAGCGACCAAAAAAGGATGAAAAATCTGAAAAACTCTTTCCCTAATAATATCTGAAACTAACAAAGTGGGAAAACCATTCTTTTTGAGCACCTTTTTTACAAGAGATAAATTATCAGATCTGAATTCAGGGTTGGCGAGTAAAATGGCTCGGTCAACAAAACCTTTTACTAGACCCACTTTATGTTGTAATGGGTGGGCTGACAAGAAATTAATATATCTGCCTGACCATGTTGGTTTGTGAAACCAGTTAGTTTTTAATTCTGATCCTGCTCTAATTATTTTTACATCAAGGAAACTAATGCATGAATTGGCTTCAATTTCATATGTGAATTGTAACCTGTTGTGGAAATCGTTGAAAGTGTCAAGCAACGTATCAATTTGGTTTGGTTTTATGCATGTTAAGATATCATCAACATATCGTTTATAAAAAATGAGATCAAACGGTAATTTCGAGATTGATGTTTTTTCCAGTTCTTCCATTACCAAATTAGCAACTACAGGGGAAATGGGAGAACCCATGGCTGTTCCAAAAATTTGTTTATAATAAGTGCCATTAAATGAAAACACATTAGCCTGTAATACGAATTGTAGCGTACTTAGAAATTCATCTTTCTGTATAGAGGTGTGCCTTTTAATTTCTTCCCATCTCGAGTCAACAACTTGTAGGGCCAGGTCAATTGGTACATTGGTGAATAATGCAGTGACATCTAATGAAATAATCCAATAATGAAATAATCCAATAATAACAATTAGATTCTACCAAAAAGATATATTTTTTCTTTTTCTTTATCAACTTCATGTTGTACATATCAAACTTCGTAAATAATGATTTAGATAAAATTATGTTGCACTTGCACTTTGAATGTTGCGTGTGTTCTATTACTTCAAATTAAATATACATTTTTTAGTTTGGTTTTTGATTCACAATTTTGTATTGTGTTATCTCGTTTGATCTACGTCAATATGAATGCTCAGTTACACGGTTCAAATTTGCCGCTCAATATGATGACGAATCACCGTCGATCGATATCGAAGAACCAATTGTCTAACGTAATAACATACATAGCATCGTTTCTTCCGATGTTCAAGTCTACATGGGTTAGTTATACATCTGCCACCATGTGGTGAATACCGCTTGGTTGTGTAACTCTTTAATATATGTATATTTGTTTTTGTTTTTTGTTACACAGCAAGTAAGTGTGTTATAAATTTATTTTTCTATGAAATTTCATGGCTGTGACACTATTGTTGTTTCAATTAATAACTTTTTTTGTTTATTCTAGACGCATAATGTCGTTCTGAAGATGATCTATATTGAGATCGAAACGTTAATGATAATGATTATTTAGTGCAATACTGCTGTTTTTTCTTGAAATGATCGAACCTTGCGCCGAAAGCATTTACATATTTACTTTCAAATAAGTTTGACATGGTTATACAACAATGGTTATTCAATCGTGGTCTTGACAACATATCCAAAGCTCATCGAAATCGGAGAGGAGATAGTATGCACATCGATTGATTTTCAATTACAAGTTTTTACAAATATCTCGTAAACTAAAGTCGCGAGGCAAACAGTCTAAAGGGAAATGTTGTTCAGAATCATAATCGAGAAACTGTTGTCTGTTACATCGCGGCGTACCGACATTCTAGACCGCGGAAACCACTCGTTTTTAAGTTGTGAGCTTGTAAAGTTGAGTAATTTAACATTAATTTTCACTGTTTTACTTCAGAAAGTGACAGGTATGGGCGCCGCCATATTGGTACGTAGAGAGCTCCTTGCGTGTAGTGACCCAGTGGCGACGCTAGATGGCACCACTAGCCGTTGCGGTGCATAAGCTTACCGCATTACCGACCCAAATCTCCACAAGACACCACATCACACACGTTACAAATACATCATCGCGTAGCAGCACGTAGCACCGCACATCGCGCCACAACTCTGTAATGCCGATAACATACATTTACACACAAGCAAAATACCTACATTTTTCATGCCTACAATTACAAAACCGATACACAATCTAACCAGAACTAACCCACACCTTTTTTTTTTTTTTTTTTTTTTATTGTGGGGAAATGCATTACGCATACCTCGGCCCCCGGGGGGGGAACCGAGGTTATGTGGGACTACCACCGGGGAGGGGGGCGCCGAAGGCGCGCCCGTCCCCAGTGGCTACCCACTAAAACCCCACACCCACCTAAGCTAAAAGGGGAAGTGCCTGGATCACGCGAGTACTCAACAGGACACTTCCCAGCTATCATGAGATCCCGGGGGGAGGGGTTAGCCTCCCCCACTACCTATTCTATAAGACCCCGGGCGGAGGGACCCGCCCGGTGTCCCCATCCCAATCCCTAGGGCCGTCGACCGGGCTTCCCGAGCCCCCGCTCGGTCCACCCACGGCCCCCCGGCGTCTTCGTGCCCCGCCCGGTCCGTGTGACCCGAAGGCACCCGCCTCAGGCTAGGGCAAGAAGACGCCGTTACCGGTAAGGAAGGGCCGCCGGAGGCGCGATCCCGCACGCCCCGACCCTCCCCACCCCACCCCCCACGCACCCCAGAGCGACCCGGTGGTCGCTTCGGGGCGGGCCGGCTTCAAGCCAGCCGGTCCGCCACGAGATGAGCCTAGCCCATCTCTGGGGGCCGGGGTCAGCTCACTCCCCGGCCCCCATCGTCCTCCGCCCCCCGGGGTGGGGGCACACGGCGGCGCGACGGGAGAACCCGCCGCACCGCCAAGGGAACACCCGCCCCCCCACAAGGAGGGGGCATCAATTGGCGCGGAGAGGGGAACACTCCCCGCGCCCTCCCCCCACACGCCCCCCCCACGGGGGCACGAACGGACGCGGGGGGCGAACCCCCCGCGCCATCCACGTCGATCGCGCTCCCCGTTCGGGGGGGGCTCGATCCACCGCGCGGGGACGGCCCCCGCGCCGCTTCACCATCCGGCTCCGCCCCCCTCCTCCGTGGAGGGGGGGGGCACACGTCGGCGCGAGGGACGCCCCCGCGCCCAGACCCTCCTCGCCGAGCCCGGGTCCCTCTCCCGGGCTCGCTCGGCGGCCTCCTTCTGCGAGATCACATCTTCACAGAAGGAGACCGCCGCCTTCCACGACCCCTCGCTCGAGACCATGTGGTCGACCACGGCCGCGAGCGAGAGGTCCCACCCCTCCACTGCGGCTCTAAGGACACGGCGCGGCTCTGCCCACGCAGGGCACTCCTCAAGGGTGTGCCGCGCCGTGTCCACCTCCTCGCCACAGTGGTGACACTGTGCCGTCGGCTCCCGCCCCATCCTATGCACGTACTCCCCGAAGCATCCATGCCCAGAGAGCACCTGCGTGAGGCGGAAGGTCAATCTTCCTCGCCTCCTGCACCATATGTCGAATATGGGCAGGAGGGCCCGGACAATTGGACGGGCCGAGGTGGCGAGCTGACGCCGCCACCCGGCAAACATGTCCGTCCGGGCCTGACGCTTCGAAACCTCGAACTCCTCCTCCTCCTCGCGCGTGAGCTCCACCCCCGGGGGGCGGCGGAGCGAACAGGCGACGTGGTATAGCGTCGCCCGCTCCGCCGCCACCAATGGGAGTGGTGGAGACACGGCGAGGAGGCCCGCCGCCTCAGCCGAGATGGTGCGGTACCCCCGTATGGCCCGCAGGGCCAGCCGGCGCCGCACTCTTTCCAAGAGTGCTTGGCTGCGCCGACTGGCCTCGAGCGAGCGGTGCCACACAGGGGCCCCATAAAGGGCAATGGACCGCACCACCTCTGTATAGAGGCGGCGGACTTTCAACTGCGGCCCCCCAATATTAGGCAGCAGCCGCGCAAGCGCGGCCGCTGTCCCTTCTAATCGGGGGGCCAGGAGCTCGAAGTGACCCTCAAAGCGCCAGCGGCCGTCGATGATCAGCCCCAGATATTTCATCTGGGGCCCGATCTCGACGGTGGAATTGACGACGCGAATCCGGAGGTCTTGACCACGGGGCGGCCGCCGCAACCGAGACGATCCGTATAACCAGATCGCCTCGGTCTTATCGGCGGCCACGGTTAGCCCCATACTCCGGATTCGCCCGACGACACAGTCCAGGGCGGACTCTACCAGGTGCCTGGTCCCTCCCCAATCCTCCCCCTCTGCATAAACCAGGGTGTCATCCGCATAGCAGATGACACCCGTATCAGGGGGGAGGATAACCCGCAACACCGCGTCATAACCGATGTTCCACAGGAGCGGTCCAAGGACCGACCCCTGTGGAACGCCGCGGTGCATCTCCCTCGTGTACGTCACACCGTACCGGCCGGTATAAACCACCTCCCTGCCGCGGAGGTAGTCCCAAACCACCTTCCGGAGATAGGGGGGGAACTGGAAATGTTCCATCCCCCTCTCTATCTCCCTCCAGGGCAGGGTGTTGAATGCATTGGAAATGTCCAATGACACGGCAATCAACACCCTGCCCCGAGCGACAGCCCTTTCCCGGAGAAGGCGCAAACGCTCCAACGCGTCAATCGTTGAGCGCCCTCTCCGGAATCCGTACTGGCTGTCGCTGAGGTCGGGACCACCGCGCGACAGGTGCTCGAGGAGGCGGGCAGCAATTATCCTTTCGAACAACTTGCCCGCCTCATCGAGCAGACAAACCGGCCGGTATGCAGAGGGAGACTCTGCGGGTTTACCCTTCTTTTGGAGAAGGACCAGGCAACCCATTTTCCAAATAGTGGGGAAGGTTCCCCGGCCCAGGCTAGCGTTCAAGACGCTCCTGTAAGCCGGGGCGAGGACCCCTAAAGCCAAGGCCATTATACCACCGGGGACTCCATCAGGGCCAGGGGCTTTCTTGCCCCTAGCCCGGTGACCCCGGATGGCCAGAGATAGCTCCCACCCGGTGACCCGGAACTCGTCCGACCAATCGCTGGTCGGCACCGGGGCGCGTTCAACCCCTCCTCCCACCCCATCGCTGGAGGGGAAGAGGGTATCAACGACGCGCCCCAAGAGTTCCGGGTCAAGCCTCTCCGCGACCGGGGACGCCCAGGGGCGGAGCTTCCCTAGCACCGCCTTGTACGGGCGCCCCCACGGATCGTCACGGGGGGTGAGCAGGAGCTCATCCCAAGCCCTGGCCTTGGCAGCGGCTATCGCTCGCTTGAGGGCCACGGCCGCCGACCTGTACTCTCCGTACAGCTCGGCGACCCTCGGCTCCGGGTCGCCGCCAAGGAAATGGCGGCGCCGAGCGCGGGTGTACCGGCGTCGGGCGCGGCCAGCCAAGCTTCGCAGCTCGGCCAAGTCGCCCGACCACCAGTACACTGACTTCCTAGGGGGCTGAGCGCAATTTTGCGGACCGCAAATCATTTGCAACGTGTCCCGGATCCAAGCCGCCCCCTCTTCAACACCGCGCTCCCTGGCCGGAGGCCAGGCGGAACCGATAATCACGGCCCTCAACAGGTCCTCGTCTAGTCGCTTCCGCGCCCATCTCGGCGCGGAAGGGATGCCACTTCTTCTGTGGAGGGGCATGTCCAACGGCGGGTCTGAGACCACCGCTACCTCCATCAGGACATAGCAGTGGTCCGACAGAGTCTCACCCTGCCAGACCCGCCAGTTGAACACACGGCGTGAGGCGGCGGCGGTCGCGAACGACACGTCCACGACCGACCAACCATTCCACCTCACGCACGTCGGCACGGAGCCCCGGTTTAGCAACCGGAGCTCCAGCCCCTCCGCCCAATCAACAAGGGCTCCGCCTCGGGGGTTGGTCCTGGGGTTCCCCCAATCGGTAGACCTCGCGTTGAGGTCCCCCAGGACCAACACCGGACCGGTCATATAAGGGGCCAACATGGCCCCCAACCGGTCCAAATACCTCCCGAATTCGGCGGAGCCACAATTGGGTGAATTGTAGCATCCAGCGACCAGAAACCTTCCCCACTTAACCAACACCATCCCCCTGCCCCGTTCGACCACGGAGCAGGGAGGTACCGTCGCCGAAGGGCGACGATGGCATATCGCCACGGAGCCCGACTCGTCCCCGAACCAGTGTGGATGGTCGGGAACTTTAAAGGGCTCCGTGGCCACTGCCAGGCCAACCTGCCACTCCGCCAGGCATTGTACCATAAGGTCCTGCGCCCGGCGGCAGTTGTTCAGGTTGGCCTGCAGTACCAACAGGGTGGCCCCGTGCGCCATTAATTGGCCGCGACGGAACCACCCTCTTTGAGCGGCTGCGACGCAGCCGCGATTTCCACCTCCATCGGGGGGGGCGAGGGAAGGCCCCTCGCCTACACCCGATGCTTCAGGGGGAGGCACCACACCTGCCCCCCCCCCCCCTTCTTACCCTTCTTTCCCTTGGGAGGCGGAGAGCACGCCTTGCTCCCCGCCTTATGGCCAGCGGGTCTCCCCAGATCCGCGCATACCGCGCAATGGGGAGACCCGGTGCATTCTGCGGCCCTGTGGGTGGGGCTCCCGCACCGATAGCAGTGCCCGCTTCGGTCCACCGCCGCAGTGCACCGCTGCCGCACATGCCCAATGGCAAGGCAGCGGAAACACTGCAGCGGCCTGGCCGCGAGCACTGCGACTTGGGCGAGGGACCACCCCACCCGCACCCTCCTGGCCTTTTCTATGGCGAGGGCCGCCACGGCCGGGCACTGCACCCAAATGGTGCCGAGCCCGCCGGGTGGGATTTTTAGCTCCCCCACCCTTACGGACTCGGAGGCGCAGCCCCCGGCCTCCGCCACCGCCTTGACCACCTCCTGGGGGGTCACGGAGACATCCAGGCCCGTCAGGCGGAACTCCGCCTTCTTGACAGGCCTGGATATCCTCACCTCTAGGTCCCCCAGGGCGGCGGCCATCTTGGCCGCCAAGACGTCGGCCTTCGAGCCCCCGTCAGCGCCGGGGACCTGTATGACCAGGCCCCCGGTGATGGCCCTCTTCCACGAGAGGGCCTCAATCCCAAGGGCCTCCAGGTCAACGCCCTGGCGGGCCCTCCTTATGGCCTCCTCATAGGTGGCCTTACTCCCCTCCGGGACGGTGACCGTCACCGCCGCGGACCGGGGAGGGGCCACCACGCGGGGAGGGGCCTTGGCCTTGGCACCGGCCCCCCGGCCCTTGCCCTTCTGGACGGGACCGGGGGTCGTGTCCACGGGCCCTGCCGGGGTCGCCTTGGCCGCCTTCTTGGCCCGCCTCCCCACCACCTGCGACCAGGACTCCCCATTCGGGGGGGCCATGGCTGTCGCAGCCTGGGCGGGAGGAGGGGCCACCTGGGGGGCCACTGGCGGCGGGATTCCCCCACCTCCTTTCTTCTTCTTCTTTTTCTTTTTCTTCTTCCCCCCAGCTTTGGAGGTGTTGGCGGGGGGGGATACCCCGCCAATAGCCGGGGGTGAAGAAGAAGAGGCGCCCGCCAACGGGGTCGGGGCGGGGGCTATCCGCCCCCTGACCGCCCCGGCATAGTTACCCGTCACCGGCGGGGCGCCCTGCCGGCCCAGACGGAGCTCCGCGCGGATCGCCGCGAACTTCGCGTCGATCAGAGCCCCGATCTGGACCAGCAGGGTGGTCCCGTCCACCGGCGCCGGCGCTACCAACGGCGCAGCCGGTGTACCGCCCAGGTCCCGGCCCTCCCGGGTCGGGGTATAACCCACACCTAACCCAGATCTAACCCCGGCTACTATCAGCGCGCTAGTGGTGCCATCTAGCGTCGCCACTGAGTCACTACACACAAGGAGCTCCCTGCTTACCAATATGGCGGCGCCCATACCTGCCACTTTCTGAGGTAAAACAGTGAAAATTAATGTTAAATTACTCAACTTTACAAGCTCACAACTTAAAAACAAGTGGTTTCCGCGGTCTAGAAGTTCCATGCAGAGAGTTTCTCGCAGAAATCAACAAGATAAAACATATAATAACAGAAAATTTCGGGGTTTCCAAGAGAAAGTTCAGCCTTATACGCTCATAACTTTATAACGAGTGCACTCCGCGGTCTGGAACTTCGATATTTGGAGTTTTCTCGGCGGAATGAACAGGATTAGACATATAATAATCGAAAATCTCTGGGTTTCCAAGAAACTGTTTACCCGGGAACAATATTGTGCTGGAAACATAGTTTATGTGGGTTGATGACGTTTTAGAGATTTCAAGGTCACCTTGATTTCTTTAAAGGGAAGGCCTACCGTTTGTCTAGTAAATCAATAGAGAATCAAATTCTGTCGAAAAATGTATTGACTTTCATATGTCCGAAACCTAATCCAGACCTAATAGGAAACCAGATACTGTTGAAATAATTTTTCATATTATTTCAAATAATGGAAGTATTCAAGCTGATCAAAGTTATTGGTTCACCGTGCATTGTGATAGTTAAAAATAACTACAAAATTACTTGCCTCTAACTTTTCGATAATTAATGTTTAAGTAGTTGAATATACCACAATTCATTCTTTTTTTTTACAGAATTTAACGACGAAAGATTTAGGTCGCTTAGTAATATACACAGATGTAATTACATCATCAATGAACGTCACAGATGGTTTAGAATTGCAACACGGTTTAGCTGTTATTCCTGGTCATCAAACTACAGGAAAGGGTGCGTATATACATATGTATAAGCTGTAAACTATATTAACTGAAAAATTAAAATCCAAGGTTTTGAGCTACATAAACGTTTTATATGTAAGTATATTTACTTACAATTAGCCATATACAATATACACTGACCTACAAATATTGAAATAAACGAAACTGTATGAATATAAAAATTAGCAGATTGTTGTTTTAAGAGTTTAATTTTATTGCCAATAAATATATTTACTCACCATGTAAATAAATTTTTTAATCAAAGCATAAATCAACCAGAAATATTGAAAAGATAAAAAAACAACGTTTATAAATAATTATTTTGTACATTACTAGGTTTGACCTTTAAAGAAGAAAATGATATACTAGTTTCGGTATAAAGAAAGTGTAATTATTATTTATAATTAACTGGAATTATGATTTAGTCATAATTATTTTAATAACGATTTAATTTAATTGAAATTTACTTACAATTATCTTTAATTAGAATTCAGTTGTAATTAACAGCTGAAAATAATGTCGCATATACGGAATGCTTATGAAAATGGGACAACATTTTTCATTTAGAATAATTCTTCTTCACAAAAGCAAATAATTATACAATTGTGTGCGATGTTGATCTGCTATAGCACGTCTGCAATTAGAATAATAGCAAATAATTGTTTTGTCCTTATATTTTTTTAAGCAAAACGATCATTCTTTACGTTCCTGGTATTTATCTTATACTAACGCGATCTGCAGCCTGGATCGTTTGCGACCCACAGTTCACACAATCACGAAGCTGATCGAATATACATACATACATATATGTATTGACAAAATTTGGCGTTCCGTACATGATACGATATCGCAGTACATTGTATATGTATGTATATTCGATCAGCTCCGCGATTGTGTGAACTGTGGGTCGCAAACGATTCAGGTTACAGATCGCGTTAGTATAAAATAAATAGAGATGTCGCTCGAAACTACTATTATGTAAAAACCGTTACAGCCTGGTTCGAGAACGTACCAAAATGAAAATAAACGATTGAATAAATGGAGGTGAAATTAAGATGTACTATATTAAAAACCAGTAATTACTTTCATTTAGGGAGAGGTAGAAACCAGTTCCTAAGTCCTAAGGGATGTGCAATGTTTACTTTACAAATGCATATACCGACTGATTCAATACTTGGACAACGTCTTTCGCTATTACAACATTTAATGTGTGTCGCGATTGTATCTGGAATTAAATCTTTACCTGGATATGAGGTTTGGTTTCACATATTTTCTATTGCATGAAATTTGATTTTAGAATCCACATACTTATCTTTTTATTATTAGGTATTTGAATATATTTCTGCCATTCTTTTGGCAAATAAAAGCCGTTTGTTTGATTAGAAAAATAGAGAACATATTCAAAGTATTTTCCATCGTATTATCCATTCCCGTGTATACAGGGTGGGGCATTTTGAACAGGTCACCTGAATAACTCGCTTGTTTTTGAAGATAGGAGAAAATGCATTAGACCAAACTTACTTGGTATCGGGGGGCTCATAATCTGGTATTACCAATTTTTCTGTAGGTGGAGGCGTCAAGGTGATATAAAGGTCAACTCTGTTTTTTTAAACGGAACAGTATATTTTTTTGCTTACATTCTGATAGAGTCTTTCAAGACGAATACAATGACCTATATGTCTTTTGGCATATTCTGCACGTTTTTCTTTCAATGCTCGATTTATATTGACTAATTCTTCTCGATAACGATTAGCAGTGATGTTCTCCGATAATTCTTTAAGTGTCTGACATGGATCATCATCGAGTAATGTCTCCAAGTCTTCGTCTTGGAACTTCTTTGGTGCGTCACAGCGATCATTCTATGTCCCATCGAAATCATAATATTTAAGTTGTTTCAAGAACCAATCTTCACGCAACATCTTTTGGGTAACGCATTACCATCATAAGCTCTTATAAGCAAACGATGATTTTGAATTGTACTCTTGTTTAAAATGAACTAATGCAGCAGCGCTTCCCGCAAATACTGTTTTGCGGCACGAAATTCGACATTTTCTATGTACTAAAACCACTTGCTGTTTACGCTACACTCAGGGGTCATATACTAATTTTAAGCCTCGAAAGTTGTTTATAGTACTATCACATACATATACACCATCTAAAATTACAGACAAATAAGGTAGAGGCAGAAACTTATTCAAGTACCTAATACATATGAGACGTAGATACTTACCCAGTAAGCAAAATGCTCTGATTCTGCTCAGATTTGGACAGCGCATCTGCCGTCAGAAGCGTATACTTCTACTTCAGCATTAGTAATAGTTTCTGGTGGCAGGCTGTGCTGGCACAAGCTGAGGGCAGAATGCGGGCAGATGGAAGGCACACCGTGCCTTCGTTATAGCGGGCACGTCGGTCGCACTAATGTGGTGGATATCGATCATGTAGATTAGTATGTCGGCAATGTGCATTTCTATTGTATAAATGTATATCACTTGTCCTTTTTATCGACAAAATTATTATTCACTTTTTGGACACATGGCAAATATTCATTCGTTTATTAATTTTATGCGTGAAATCTAATCGTAATATACAAGTTTGGACATAGACTGGCTTGGGTTTCTTGAAGAGCCATCCCTTTTATAGATTAATCAATCCATTGTTCTGAACCTAATCTCCATGAGGTGAGTGCATCTTCAAGTATTCTTCGAAATCAATTTTCCTATAAACCAATACCTCTTGACCGGATGAAGAGTCTTTGATTCCTTGTTATCGTTCTCTTGGCTCGATCATGTTGTCCTACACATCCTGCCAGGTAATTAGTCACCAGCTTATTATTTATCAATCTCTTATTCATTTCGAAGTATCCAACTTCACATTCTTCAGCGATGAACAGTCTTCAACGGATATTCATTCACAATTTATGATTCAAATTGTCGCTTTATTATTTAATAATTCAACTGCGAAATATATCTTATCGATTTTCCTTATTTCTATTGATTCTGTTATTAACTATAGTATTTAATATTTAATTTCACATACAACATTATTAGAGTAAATATAAGTATAAAAAGAAATTCAGAAATTATATGTTATACATGATTATGATTAATTACTATCGATGGCTGAACCACCGGACGTGACAACATCAATCAAGACAAATGATTCATAAAAAAACGTAATAAAATTATTAAAAAACTGAGTGTGTCAGCAGGAATTGAACACTGAACTTCCGCGTGAGAACTTGACACGCTACCATCACGCCACACCGGTTCTTGTTATAATCTTGAAAAAATATTGTGTTTCATGGAAGCAATGAAACTTTAATTGTCAATACATATCTCGAAAACTATTGCGTTTCTACACCTATAATGGTATATACATATGCGTAAACAAGGAGAACGGTGCGAAGTTTCAACACAATCGGTGTCCCGAAGGTCACGATGTCTCGTTGTTAGTATGGGCATTGTCCTCAAATAAATTATGTAATTATATAATAAAAATGATTCTTATTTCCACACTTATAACTTCGTAATGAATTCAGATAATTTATGTATTTACAAATGCAACATTTGGTGTTCTACACAAGTTGTGTTACTTCTTCGATAGTTTTACTTGGCACGGTTTTGCAAAAGTAATTTGAATATTTGCCACGTGTCCAAAAGTTAATAATAATTTTGTCGGTAAAAAGGACAAGTGATATACATTTATACAATAGAAATGCACATTACCGACATAATAATCTACATCTACATGATCGATATCCACCACATTAGTGCGATCGACTTGCCCTCTACAACGAAGGCACGGTGTGCCTTCCATCTGCCCGCATTCTGCCCTCAGGTAGTGGCGGGCACACTCTGCCGTCAGAAGCATATACTTCTACTTCCGCATTTGTCATAGTTTCTGCTGGCACGGTCTGGTGTCCAATTCAGAGCAGATAGAGGGCATACTCGGCTTCGAGTGTCGTTCTGAGGCCATAATGCCCGCCATCTGCTCGCATCGTACGATTGCAGGCTATGCTCGCTATCGGCTCGAAGCAGATCTGGTTTACTGGGTAGGTGCTTGAACAAATTCACGGGACAAGAACAGAAGTTACTACTAATTGCTCAAAAACTCCTAGTCGTTTGATTCACTTTTAACGGAGGTATTCTTTTTTTAAAAAGTGTATGCATATTTATGTGAGTTACTCTATACAATATGTATACAGGGTGGGGCACTATAAACATGTCACCTGAATAACTCGCTTTCTTTTGAAGAGAGAAGAAAATGCATCAGACCAAACTTATTTGGTATCTAGGCGCTCGTAATCTGATGTTACTAATTTTTTTATAGGTGGAGACGTCAAGGAGATATGAAGGTCATCTCTGTTTTTTTAAACGGAACGTTATGGTTTTTTATTTACATTCTGATAGTGTGTTACAAGATGAAAATAAATTGTCTCAAAGAACTTTTCAAATACTTTTGTGTTCTCTGGTTGTTGGCATAGCGCTCTTGTAATTATTGATAACGGTCACAGAACATAAACAAACATTCAATCACATTGTACGCTTATCTGACACCTCTAAAGGGTCTAGTAATTTTTATTGATATTGTATGGAAAACAATGGTTTTAGTTTGAATGATAATCCCCTAAAATTTTAAGGCGCTAACCCTTCATTTAAGGATAATATGAGGATAAATACCCTTAACTGTATCATTTTTTTTCTCGGTTATTAATTAAGATATTCGGATGGAAGAAAGACGGAAACACGCGAACTTACCTCCTTCATATCATATATTTTTTTCACAATTGTGTTCAAATGATTAAGGGTAGAAAAAGATCATTTAATTTTTTAAGGGTGGGGGTTGCAAGCAACCCTTCAAGTGACCACTTCCCAAACATTCACGCACAATGTTCTGTTACCTATCTAATATATACCAAAGTTTCAAGATGATCGGATCGGGGGAACATAGTTAAATATTGAAAAACAAATGAAATTACGCCATTATTATATAGATTTATTTAACCTTCGTCACTATTTTCCACAATAACAGGTACTATATGAGTTACATCAAATATCTTCGTTAATATCTCTGATGGTTTTATAAATAATAAATAATTGTAGCGAAATGTGAACAGAGCAATCCACTGGTCTGTTGCCATTACCACAGTCACATGTATATAGTTTAATAGCGGTATAACTAATCGAATGAGGTATACAGGGTGTCCTAGACCACCCGTCCACCCCTATTAAAATGGTGGAGAGTGATTTTTATTGAAAACTAAAAAAAAATTAACAACTAATTCGGGTATGCTCTATCGAATGGTGGTAGTTGCAATTTCCGGTACTAACCAAAAATAGGATTTTCAGACCGGAAGTCGTTTTTTTTAAATGGGACCCAGTATTTTTCACTGCATATTCAGATTGTATGAAAAAAATAATAAAAGTTTTGTCTCATACGTTTTTCTCGAAAATGCCTAGAAATTGGACAGAAAATGAACTCCAATGTATGAATTCACATTTTTGAAATTAATGATTTAATTTTTAATAATGATTTCCATAGTTTATTTCTGTTAAGTTGTTTATTAATCTATTTCAGAGCAGGTATTGTCCTTTACTGTTTAGTACTAGCGATAGTTTTTTGCAAATATCTCGAAAACTAAAAGCGACCCCCTATATTCGAAAAGGAAAAATTTGTTCAAAATGTGTTGCTGCATAACATATTTAAATTTCATGAAAATCGGAGTATGACCACCCTTTTACAATAATTACTGAAAGTTATTTTGTTAACATCTAACTTTAAAATTATTTCTTTTCCGTTTTACGTTAACATTATTCGATACTGAATCAGACATTTCATAATAGTCCGCTATTATTTAGTAGGCACGGTGGTGCCCCGGACACGACAAACCCGACAAACAAAGTCATCTACAATTTTTTCAGTTTCCCGAAGGGTTCCTAGCATAAGCATCTCCTGAGGTTGGGGGGGGGGGGGAGTAGAAGCGGTTCTGGGACCCCTGGGGTTCTGGTACTAAACAACATGCTGTGCCCTTGTTCCGAGCGTCTCGAACCCTCGCAAGTAGCCTTCCGGGCCCCAAGATTCAATGTAACCTACGAAAACGTGCAAAATCCCGGATCCGGAGTCTGCGGAGCCAGTGTAACCCGACCTTTATTCAGGTGACCTGTTTATAGCGCCCCACCCTGTGTATACAATACACACATATATGTATGTGTGTGCGTGTGTGTGTTCGCGCTCGTGTATATATGTATATATATGTATTTATGAACATAGACAAAATTAAACTAAACAAATTCATGGAGCCCCGTTCGTCTCTGACATTCCAATAACCAACGTGTACTGTACAATGGATCACGATGTAAAAATAAATATTAACCATCCTTATTTCTAATAATAGGACATTGATCTCACAATAAAATGGCCTAACGATATATACATTGGAAAGAGTCTTAAAATTGGCGGTATAATTGTTAAAACAACAGTAACATCTGATGTTAATATCTGTGATGCCGGTAAGTAATGTGCGAGTATAAAATATTACTTTTTTTCGGATAATTTCATTTAGTCTTAACCACAAAATGTTCGACAATAAATAGGAATTTCATGGAGGATTCTAATGAGTGTCAAATAAGACGAAAAGGCAGACATAATGGCGAATCGAAATTATTGTAGTAGTTTATGTTTTCAAGTTATTGGTAATATAGGAAAAATTTAACTGTCGCAATCTATCGACAGTTCCTACTGATTTGGCAGATGCGAGAAGTTTTGAAATTGCTATAGTCTATAGAGTGTGGAGAGTGGAAAGGGAGATCTTGATTTATTTCTAATTAAGCGTGTCGTATCTGAACATAAACTATCACAATGTATGTACAATGTAAGTACATATCGCTCATGCACAAGAGAAACTCACAACCCAAAATTTTTCAGTTTTCTTTTTATTGCATTAAAATACTCGCCAGAGGTGTATCTCTTATGTAGATAATCGTCATAAATCTTATTTTTTTATATAATTATTAGGTTTTATTTGTTTTTACTTGCAGCCACAGTTAGTTAAATTATCAAAAGACTTTGAAACGCTCTCCTGTAAAATTTCTATCTTTTTATTTGTAACGTTTTTCTTGTGCATGAGCGATATGTATAATTGAAATCAAACGCCAGGCCAATTGGTCTTTGTTTACGTTATAACATGAAATTAGAAGAGACGACCGCGCGTCATACAAACGGAGATTAACGCAAGACGTACTCTTACAAGACTATTGTTAATAACTTGAAAACGTAAATAACAGGCTCAAGTTTTATGCTTACAAATTAGTTAAAATATTTTGATCAAACAATTTGTCTGCTTATCCGTAGACTGCGAATTTTATGTACTTATAACAACAACGAGTAGATGAAATGTGAAACAGTAAAACCATTCAAAGAACGTAAAATTATTAAGAATAGTTATACATAAATGTATATAAATTTAATATAGAAATGTCTCTTAAGTAATTAAAAAAAATAGTTACTATTTAAAATTGTATATTTAGCTCTTGTATCTTTCCATTAATGCAGACAATTTTTCTTTTTTTCCGAGAAATTATTCAGGAACAAGTTTTTTGCTCTATCTTGTTAAAATTCAACTTTCTCTACATATACAGGGTGGCCTAGACCATCAGTCCACCCCTACTAAAATGGTGGAGATTGATTTTTATTGAAAACTAAAAAAAATTTAATAACTAATTCGGGTACGCTCTATCGAATGGTGGTAGTTGCAATTTCCGGTACTAACCGGAAATAGGATTTTCAGACCGGAAGTCGTTTTCTTATGGGACCTGATATTTTTTATTGCATATTCAGATTGCACGCAAAAAAAATAGAAGTCTTCCATAGTTTATTTCTGTTAAGTTGTTTATTAATCTATTTCAGAGCAGGTATTGTCCTTTACTCTTTGTCCTGTAATTTGTGCAAATTCATTATTAAAAATTAAATCTTTAATTTCAAAAATGTGAATTCATACATTAGAGTTCATTTTCTGTCCAATTTCTAGGCATTTTCGAGAAAAACGTATGAGACAAAACTTTTATTATTTTTTTCATACAATCCGAATATGCAGTGAAAAATACCGGGTCCCATTTAAAAAAAACGACTTCCGGTTTGAAAATCCTATTTCCGGTTAGTACCGGAAATTGCAACTACCACCATTCGATAGAGCGTACCCGAATTAGTTATTAAATTTTTTTAAGTTTTCAATAAAAATCATTCCATTTTAATAGGGGTGGACGGGTGGTCTAGGACACCCTGTATATCTGATTGCCACATTTTTAAACATCGACAACGATATTTTCAATCAAGGGTCTATAATATAATCAAGGATTCTCATTTCTAGGTGTTGGAGTGAATTTGTTCAATAACGAACCTGTTTGTTCTATTAATGATTTGGTAAAATTGTTTAATAAAACTTATAATAAGCACTTAAAAACCATCTCTTACGAACAATATTTTGCTATTGTATTTAATGAGACTGAAAAATGGTTGAACACCGTACAAAGTGGAAACATGGACGAATTTTTGGATGCGTATTATACGTATTGGAATCACGAGTAAGTTTGTTAAAATTTTGTTTAGTTGGTGATTAAAAAAATGTAACTCTGCGTTTCTATGAGCTCACTTTTTTTTATAAAAGTAGCAACACATTTAAAAAACCCATTTTTTTTTATCGTAGCTCGATTTTCTGTGACAGGTAACGTGAGAAACTATTATGTACCATAGAATGCAGAAAAAAGTTCATAAACTGTGAAATATTTCAAATTTTTTATTACTTCTTTTAAATTTAATTCAAGGATTAAGTGTACCCGCATTTATTTGTTTTTGTGCAAAGTACATTTGTTCTAGTAAGCAATGTTCTCTTCATTTACTATCAATTTTCCACCAAAACTTGCCTACAAATTCCGACCCATCTGTTTCCGCATTAGGCTCGGTATTTGATTGCAAAGTTTGCAAGCAAAATTCCATGCCAAATCCAGACTAAATGGAGATCAAATCTTGGCCTCGTTATAGAGGGCGGTCGGTCGCACTAAGAGCGAACCTCACCTTGCTTTTAGAGTAAATATTGGGCAAAATCGTTATTGTCATTATTTTAAGATTTGTAAATATTTAAATTATTGAAAATTCTTCCTCCTTAGCCTGTATTCTACACACACAATATTAAAATGCTATTTTCTATGTTTATAGTGATCAAGACGTAACTATATCACGAACAGGTAGTTCAGAGAAAGCTAAAGTATTGGGTATTGATGACTATGGGTATTTACGTGTTCGTGGCGAAGATGGATCTATATTCACTGTACATCCTGATGGAAATAGATTTGATCTACTCAAAGGGCTTATAACCCCTAAATAATTGAAATAACACATAAAAAGAATTTTGTTGAAGGTTGTTCAGTTATTAGTTATATATTGTTATTCTCTTTTATTTTTATACATCAGTGAACAAGGTAGTTTTTTTACTTTCAAATTTTCTGTTTATAAATATAAAAAATAAAATGTATGAACTGTATTACATTCCTTTTCATTCCCTTGTAACAGAGCGGTTCGCTACGGTGCTCTCTCGCTGGATGTTCGAGCACTCTAGGGCAGATGATATAAAATAAAATACACATAAGTGATGATATGATCGTAAGACGTCCCACGTTCCCCTCAGTCGCTGGGCTCCCCCACTCTGACTTCTATTTCTACTGCGCACACGCTACACACAAGCGTACCTTTACTCTGTCAACGCCTTCGAACATTCGATACATTTTCTTCGCATGTTTCTAAATTTCCAATTTTTTTAAACAAGTGCATAAGTTGCATAATCTGAATAATCTGGAAAAAAATACACATTAATAATCACGATGAGACATAACTAACATAATAATATAAACGTGGTTAACTACAAACTTTGATATAAAATCGCCAATTTTATGCTTTCGAATTTGTTTAAAAAACGATTCTGTAACCAAAAATTCTGAAAAAATGTGTGCTATTAGGTAGAATATTCATGAATTTTTTCATAATTGTTTGTCGATCATGGACTACAAATCAATTCCTTCTTCGTTTGAAATGCAATCATTTTCTCCTTCTCAATAGTGCTCGACGAGAAAGGAGTATTAAGTAAGAATTCAATCAATTACTGGTTGGCCCGTTATATTTCTTAGTTATACTATAATAACCGCTACTAAATACATCAATTATTTACTGGTTGACCCGTTATAATTTTTAGCGTCACCCTTGATGGTGTCATCACGCAAATTTTGGAATAACCCCCAGCCCTAAAACATTGCAACGAGACGACTCGTTGCGAGGTACGGGAGCGATTAAACGGAGCCAACCGGGCATGGGCCATATTTATAAACTTACGCGTGCACGGGCCCGCGCCAATCACAACCGAGCCCGGGCACGTACTAATCAGAACGCCGCGCCAGCGAGCAAGCCAAACGCAACTCAAACGTGCTCTCCACGGTCCGTGCTCCGGTTTACCGGGTATATAAGACGCGCCGAATTGCCGATTCGGCGGAGACACATTCGGATTCGGTTTCTGACCGCTGAAGTGACCACATCGATTTCATCGACTCTCGCACTCCAGTATATCGGACTCCAACATATCAATGCTTGTAACTTACGTTAATCTCTTCACTCGCGATACAAACGCCAACCACTTCCTACGCACAAAATACTCATACCAACGCCATCAACAACACACCGGACTACCAGACACTCACCAACCTGGAAGGCATAGCCACCTGGAAACACCAGCACCTGGACTCTACACCTGCCTCAGGGCCAGGACTAGGGCCATGGACAGTCCATCCAGATAGTCCAGGAAAGACGCAGACCCGTACACCATTAAGCAGAGGACACACTCGCTATCGAACTCCAACCCTAGAAAGATCATCATCGACAACGAAGGTATGCATACCCAAATCTCCCCAGTACACACCCAAAACAGATTCGGTATTTTCTCCGACTGTCTGGACGACAGCCCCATAAATCCACCCCCTAGTCAGAATGTCACAAATCCATCAGACCCATCCACCATACCCTTCACCACCACCCTTCACAATCACGAAACCCACAAGCCCCCCCCCCCCCTATTTACATTCACGGAAACGTAAATTTCGTTAAATTCAACGAAAAACTCATCAAAAACTTCGGCTCCAACTGTCACGCTAAAAACTGCAACAATAAGGTAAAAATAAACTTCCAGTCTGCCCAGAACTACACCGACTTCAAGAGCACCTGCCCCCGCGAAGGTATCCAGTTTCAGACCTATTCTCTACAGTTCGAGTAAAACCTCACCGTAGTTGCCAAAGGACTGTTCAAATTCGCTCCATCCATTATCACCTCCAGCCTAAAGGCCCAGTGTCTCGAGCCAATCTCATGCATTGAATTGCCCACTAATACGAAATTTCCAATCTACAAACTGACCTTCCAAGTCGGCACCACCCTCACCCATGTTAAAAAGATCAGAGCTATTGAAAACATCCGTGTATACTGGGACAAATACGATTCCATGAAACCTTTTATCCAATGCTTCCGCTGCCAAACACACGGCCACACTTCGGCCAACTGCAACAAGGCATTTAAATGCGTTAAATGCGCAGGCCAACATGGCTCCAGGACTTGCAAAAAGCCCCAGACACCCCCGCCACCTACTTCTTTTTTTTAATGTGAGGAAATGCGTTACGCATACCCCTCCCCCCGTGGGGGGAGCCAGCCCGGGAGTGTACCCATTAAAACCTCACACCCATCCCTAAGCTATGGAGGGGGTGCCCGGATCACGCGAGTAGTCAACAGGCCATCCCCTCGCTTACAAAAGATCCCGAGGGGAGGGTCTAACCTCCCCCACTAACCTACACCAATTGGACACCGGGCGGCGTGGGAACTGCCAGGCGCCCCTTCCCCAAGGGCCGTCGGAACGGGCTTCCCGAGCCCCAGCTCGGTCCACCCTGGGCTCCCCGGCGGCCTCCTGCCCCGCTCGGAGCGGGTGACCCTTCCAAAGAGGGGGCCCACTCCGGCCAGGGCAGGAGGACGCTGCGCACGGCAAGGGAGGGTCGTCGGAGGAATGTTCCGGCATGCCCCGCTCCTCCCCACCCTCCCCCACCCCCGCGGTCGCCCCAAACAAGAGAGTACCGTCTGGTACCCCACATCCAACACTGTCTCCGGGGGTGCCGGCCCGTCCCGAGAGGAAGTCCCCTCCGGGGCCAGGGAGACACCCCCGCCACCCGCACAAATTGTAAAGGGGACCACCCCGCTAATTACAGCAAGTGCCCTTTTTTTTAATGTGGGGAAATGCATTACGCATACCCCGGCCCCGGGGGGAAGCCGGGGTTATGTGGGACTGCCACCGTGACTACCCACTAAAACCCCACATCCGACTAAGCTAATTGAGAAGTGCCTGGATCACGCGAGTATTCAACAGGACACTTCCCAGCTATCATGAGCTCGTCGCTCATCGGGGAGACTGGCCGACATCCGCCGCAACGAGTTACCTCGGGGATGTTGACCCATCACGGGGGGGAAACTGAATTCCCCCCCGGCGGAACCGGGGTCAGCTACCCCGCCCCTCCCCACGATCCCCCACTCTCTGCCCGTCTTTCGGGCAACAGACGCCGTGAGGGGACACCCCCGCGACGAACCCCTCTCTGTGACTTCCCCCTCCGGTGAGTGGGAGCTACCCCGTCGCGGCGAAACCCCCGCGGCAAAACGAACGCTGCCCCCCTCGTGGGGGCACAAGATGGCGCGGGGACGACACCCGCACTCTCGCATCCACAACTGCGAGGGGGGCTCTTCTCCGCTCCTCCGTCGCCGCGCCCACTCCCTTGTCGCCGAGCCCGGGTCAGCTTCCCGGGCTCTCTCGGCGATCAGAGGGCGACAAAGGACGGACCTGGGCCCCTGCCATAGAACACAGAGTAAGCTTAGCTTACCTCCGAAAAATATCCCACTGAAAAATATCTCCAAGCTCACACGAAGACTGGTGCATTCCTAAACCACCCACTCCCCCCCCCCTCACAAGAATATAGGTTTTTTGAAATCTTTCCTATATCCCCATTCATGACCGTAGAAACGCCAACCCTATCACGAAACCAAGTAATCTTTATTTGTTCACAGGAAATCTAGATTAAAGGGAAAACGAGATCCCGCTGGCACTAGACCACACACATCCAAAGGAAACAAAAAAACAACGATTCGGTGGAGTTTGACAATTTCGAGCTGATTTCTCCGTTCATTCTCCGTTCAATTACGAGCAATTCACGTTCAAAATCTAGAGACATTCAACTCTCTTTCTCTGTTCGAATTACGAGCATTCCTCCGTTCACTCTGGACGAGCGAACACGATATGTTCGTGAAAGGCCCATTGTTGCGTCGCAAGGAACCAAATTCAGAACGGGACACACGGTCCTCGGTTCAAAGAATTTGTTTCGAGAATATCAGAGTCGTCTGATTTCTCTATCTGTCTCTCTCCCTCCACTCGAAGGTTGCTCGAGCCAACCGTGGAGGAAGACGAGTCATCAAGGGTGCGTTGATCCGGTAATGCAGCGTTCGGCAAAACCCAATCAACGCATCGCCTTGCGATCACCAATGAACGTCATTGCATTGTCCATAGACAATGAAAGAGCTTTCTTCACGATGAAGAAAGCCCCTTCAAAAACAACGACTATCGACGTCGAAAACGCTTTTCTTTTCGAAATCAAGTTTTCGTTTACTTGACAACCGAATAAACAAGGCTATTCGAGCTTCGTGTTTTTTCGGCATTCTCATTAAGAAAGGCGACAAGGTTGTTGTTTCCTGGGAAAACGTCGCGAATTCCCCGCGTTTAAGACACGGCCTGTTTCAGTCTTACTGAGGAGTCCTATAACAGGTCTGGGACGAAACGCATTTAAACGTTGTATTTTAAATAATTATAAAAAGGGATACCTAATATTAAGTTGGCGGGTATCAGTTCACGAAGATTCAAAATCGCGACGCGGTGAGTCCGTTCGGAACACCCATCATCTTATACGAACGCTAAAGAAAGGAAAACTGTCTTTTTCAAGACAATTATCCAATTCATCAAAAATTTATTGAAATATTAACCACTACAAGTGGGTGTGTGTATAAAATCCTCACGATCCTAAAATCCAACAATCCAAATCACGGAGAAGGAAGATCCAAACCTCACCACACCTGATACCCGCCATGTTGGCGGGAAGAAAAAGATCCTGAATTTGGAATTCCCATCCAACATCATTCCTGAAGATTCCATGCATCCTAAAAGGCAGAGGCTTGAAAAAATGAATTTCTAGGGACCCTTGTCCAACGCCGCGAATGTACCTCCATCCAACAGGTCTGGAATTTTCTCGTCTGAGGCATTTAAGAATTCTGCCATTTCTAACGAACAGAAATAGGCTACTGAAAGTAAAGTTACTGAAACAAAAGTCGATTCAAGAATCCCGCCAATATACGGGGGTTACAAAAGTACTTCAACTCCCGCAAATGGGAGGTTCCTGAGGTCATTTGAAGCGCCATTTTTCTTTTGCAAAATGTTGTCCGAGGCTTCGTTTGGGAGTTATTAACGAAAAACACGGACCGATCAGAGCGCGTGATAGACCCGCGATCGCTGGATTGGTGTGACGCGCCAGGAGTATCTACTTGTATGAGAGTTAGCGGTGTGCCGCGACGAGGCATCGAACAAGAGATAGAGTAGAAATTGAACGTATGGAATTAAAAACTCACTTATTCAGCCGTAAATCCACTTGCTGCTTCGAAATGTGTGTCACTGGGCCAGTCGGTGACGAACTGCACAGCTAGCTTCATGTATACGGCATTGTCCCGAACGGTAAGGGGCGTACGGTCAGGTCAACGAACTGCACAGCTGGAGGTAAAATGACAACCTAAGGGATGTGCGGTCAAGTAAACGATCCGGGCTTTCACCTTCACTTTCCAAACGATAAATAAATCGTATGTTTGTTTCATACAGATGCCATGAAATTTTTCCACACTCACGATCATTGTTCACATTTGTCAACACATACCTATGCACTAATAACAATTGCAATATCACTTGTATTGCAGCACAAATCACAGTAATGAGGTAATGCGATCAGTAGACTGCGGATGTCATACATTTGTAGCAAAAATGAATAGGTGCATTTTAAAACAGTAAAGAGATTAAAATAATTTAAAAACACCAATGTATTATTTTCAATTTCTTCAAATGATTATAGTAAAAATAAAATATCCGTCTTGCTCCTGTCCCTTGCAATAGCAGCAGCTAACTTAATTTTGCATAAAAATCCGCAGTCTAATGATTAGTTTAAATATGACTCTAATGTTCTCTCTACCGCGGCTCGAACGACACTGATTTTACCCAAGATTTTTCTGAAAACTTTCGCGTGTCGAAAATGCAAGCTGTAGCACGCTTACGAAAACGACGGGGTGAACAGACGAAAAAAAGGATACGAGAGGGACCGCTGTAAGCCTACAATTTATGGCAATCAGATGTTTCGGTTTTCCTGCAGTAACTGTTCGTAAACGTCGTACGTCCTTTTACTCAGCAAGAGGTAGAAATGTCAGGTCCGCGTGGCGTTTTAGGGTCCCTATTGTCCTATACATCTCTTAAGAAACTTTCTAAAAGAAGGATAGACGACGTTTCCGAACAGTAAACCATCGACTCTACGTACCAATCTACAGGAAAATCGAAACATGTGATTGCCATAAATTCTAGTCTTATAGCGGTCCCTCTCGTATCCTTTTTTTTCGTCTGTCCACCCCGTCGTTTTCGTAAGCCCGCTACACAGAGTGCATTTTCGACACGCATAATGTCCTCCCTAAACTTTTCAGAAAAATCTTGGGTAAAATCAGTGTCGTTCGAGCCGCGGTAGAGAGAACATCTCCAACGACTTGTCAATTCTAAGTTCACGGTTGCTAAAATGTGTTTTTAGTAGTCCTATTTAAAGTAATCACTAGACTGCGGATTTTTATGCAAAATGAAAGTTGCCTGCTGCTATTGTAAGGATAGGAGCCAGACGGATAGTTAATTTTTACTTTAATCATTTGATCAAGTTGAAAATAATACATTGGTGTTTTTAAATTATTTTAATCTTTAACTTCGACATGGAACGAAAAACATGGATCAATCAGAGCGCGACTTAGACGCACGTTGGCATGTTCAGCCAACCGCCTGCCGGCTCGCCGCGCTGAACGTGCCAGCGAGCGTCTAGCTCGCGCTCTGATTGGTCCGTGTTTTTCGTTAATAACTCCTAAACAAAGCCGCGGACAACACTTTGCAAAAGGAAAATGGCGCTTGAAATGACCTCAGGAACCTCCCATTTCCGGGAGTTGAAGACATTTTGGGACACCCTGTATAACATGGTGTCAAAACGGCCTGGTTTAGCCGGTAAAGTAGATTTCCTGTTTTTTATAAACCTGCAAGTATCTCGGAAACTATGCGAAATATGGCAAAATATCAACAGACCTTTTTTGTAGGAAATTGAATTTCCTATAAACAACGTTAAAATGATGTTAAAATTCCATTTTTCACGAAAAATATACTAAAAATAAAATAATGGTAAATATTACGTTTAGGGGAGGCAGCTCCGATGACCTTGACCTTGACATATGTTGTCAAGGACAACATTCTGAACAACTTTTTTCATTACAACTACCCGGTGCTCGGTCTTAGTTTTCGAGATAATTACAAAAAACTATTGCTAGTACTAAATTGAATTTTCCTTTGTCACATCGGTCGATGTCGTCACATCCACCGTGGTGTTGCATTAGTTATTAGGAGCGATAGTATTAAGTTAACATTAGATATCTTACATATACTTACCTTACATATAAGCGTCTCATATATATTCACTATTGTATCTACCTGACCGACACATATAACCTCGTACCAACTAAGTCAGATCCCTAAAATAGGCGTATAATATTAAGATACTGTAAATACCGTTGATCTCCGCATACCTCACGTAGAACGATCAAAGACGCGCGAAGCTGCAAGTAGTACGTCATGGCGCTCTAGCGATCCCTACCCTTGCGGTTCTCGCTTCCCGTTATCTGTCCCCCCCACTGTAGCACTATCACCACTCTGCGGCCGATCTAGATCGAAGGACCTCAGAGTGGCTCATTAATTATTGAATTCGGTTCCGTGCTCCAGAGAGACTTCATCTCCTGGTAGCCCTTGCAACGTAACCTCCAGGTCTTATTATTTCTAGCGTTACCATTTCATACTAGTTCTTACCATGTCTCGCGTTCTTAAACCATCTAGCCTAGGTTATATTCTGTAAGTTAGTATTAGTCTTGTATCTTAAATCCTTATTCTCATATAAATTATATTATATTCAAGTCTACATTTAATCGTATTCCACTCCTAAGTCGTATGCAGTATCAATCCACGCGTAATATATTAATTCGAATATCCGATCTGCGTATTCAACCTTGCATGACTGAGCCTACCAGGGCTCGATGCGTTCACTGAGATTCCCCGGAATACGCAGCTTGATATTATAGATTGTTAGCTTTTACCTGGTCATTCTTGATTGATACTACATGCCACGTCGCGCCGGACGACGATACCAGCTTCGGAAAGCTCTCGCGAACGAAGAAGGCCTCGACAACCCGAAGTGGACCGTGCTGCTGGGTACACGCAAGTTGCCGGCCATCACCGTTAGCGAACCATTTGACGGGAAGGTACGAGTCATACCGGAGACACCCTGGAAACCTCCCGTTCGCCTAACTCTACCTCCAGTGACAGCGTACGACGAGAGCATAAGGAAACTGGCTTTGCGAAAACAACTGTACGCCGGTATCGACGGTAATTCCGTGTACAATCGTGACAACGAGCCTTCGGTAGAAATTGTTAGGGGACCGTAAATCACGTATCAAGCGTCGTGATCCCGAGTCAGACGACGGACGAGCGTGCCGCGTGGACTCAAAGGTTGAACAATAATTGATTGAACGTCTTAGACCGCGTAATAGTCGATCACCTGATCGAGGTCCAACCGCGGGACGTAACACCTTATTCAATTTTCCGCTTTTAGTTTTCGAGATAATCACAATTTCGTCTGCGTGGTCGGGCCGGCCTAACGGCCGGCCCTCTCCGCCCCCTCCGCGACCTAACCCAGACCTTACTTTGTTCACATAATCTTCTCTTTGTAGATGTCTTCCAGAATTTCATCTTTTCAGAACGGAGCCTTTACGTTCCCCCGACCATTATTTCGGGGGAGAGGCAGTTGTTCTGCAAATTCACCGAAATATAAATATACCCGGAAACTGCGCAGCTGATAGAAAAATGTCATAGGACATAAATTATTGAAAATTTAATTTTCTACAAAATAGTGTCACGTCGCCTAATTTCTACGCGTCCGTCGGAAGGCGACAATTGTCGCGGCGACGGCTCGTGAAGAGTAGAGTCCTAGCCGCTCCGGTCGTGGACACCTTCTTTTCCGGGCGAGGCAGCGACGGGGTCGAGGAGGTGTTCGTCTCGTGTCCACAGTCCCTCGTCGGTGCCTCCAGGTTCGTCGACCCGGGCTCGGTACTTCCTCCGATGTCTCGGCACGAAATCCTTCCGGAGCCAGTTCCGATAAAGCCTCGTACGGTGAGAAATAGGGGCCGGGCTCCCCTGGAGCCCGGTTTCGGTCCTGTGAAATTCGCGTCGCCCAAGTGGCGCGACGCTCAAAACGCGTTAGTACTCGCCCTTGGCAAATCGGCATGCCCAGGGAGAGCGCTCGCAAACGGCCGTTCGCATCGGCACTGCCAGAGGGCGGCCCGGCCTGTCTTTTTAGGGATCGAGGGACGTCGGCAAAACTTGCCACGTCACAATAGATCTCTTCATATTTTGCCATATTTCGCATAGTTACCGAGATATTTGCAGATTTATAAAAAACAAGAAATCTACTTTACCGGCTAAACCTGTCTGATTCGACACCATACTATATATACATTTCTTTCTTAAAATAACCCCAAGAACACAAATATAACCTCAAAACGAGGGGCCACGGAAATCGTAATCTCCCCCCGTTCGGGACAATGCCGTATACTTGAAACTAGCTGTGCAGTTCGTCACCGAGTGGCCCAGTGACACACATTTCGAAGTAGTAAGTGGATTTACGGCTGAATAAGTGAGTTTTTAATTCCATACGTTCAATTTCTACTCTATCTCTTGTTCGATGCCTCGTCGCGGGGTACCGCTAAGATGGTCCGAGTAGATACTCCTGGCGCGTCACACCAAGCCAGCCATCGCGGGCCTCAGGAACCGCCCATTTCCGGGAGTTGAAGACATTTTGGGACACCCTTTGATTTAAATATACTAAATTATTAATTTGATAATCCAGATTCTTTTTTTCACTCAAAATTAGTTCCTGGGTTTCTTTTGCATACTGTAATTTTATCGGTCGGCAAAATTTGACGAAGTGCGGTGTACTATTATTCCATAAAATAGTTTCCTTGCTTGTAGAAAATTGTGAATGTAGTTGCAAAGAGAGTGTGATCTAAGCCAGGTAAAGTGTAGCTTTCATAACTTTGATTGTATGTCATCGAAGCCATAACTAAAAATGATTTCAGTTTTTACAATTCCATCGTTTGTCTTTTCAACTGTGGTATCAATTATATCATTTTGTGACAGTACGGTTCTTTTTACTGTATGGTTCAATAGATTTTGTAACGGTACTTCAGCGGATAATTCTGTTACAAGGATTCCTGGCGGTCTGCAATCCTTCTATGCATTGACAATAGCATTATATGTAGGAAAGATATCGCAATTTCTTTTCTTGTTCTCTAATCTATTATTGATATATTGCTTCTTATTGTAATTATTATCAAAGAAATAAAGCTAAAGCTTCATCATTAGTGAAGCACACTGGATTTTCTTGATGGCCGCATATCAGTTTTCTTATTTTTGTCGGTCGATTAGGACTTTTTGTTGCTTCCTTCAAAACAATTGCTTAATCTGTGTTGCCTCTTCTCCTTGCTGTCATGCTCGTTGCATTCATGATTAAACCCATTGGCTCATTCATATCAGCCAAAAGTGTTGATGCTACCCTTCTCTGCGATCGCGGTGTTTGTTTCTCATATGATAGCCGAGGACCTCCCACAATTGTTGAAGTTGAAAGTCTGGGTTCATGATCCTCGGTTGAGGGCTCAGGACTCTCATTTATGAACTTTTGTACTATAAAAAATTCTTCCAACCATTTTTTATATTTTGCTTTAAATGTCTGTAAAGCTCGATGAGAATTTTTCCATCTGTTGGATAAATTCGAGCAGAATTTACGCATTTTCTCTTTAATTGTTTTTATCTATCCATTCGACATATCAGTTTCTTCCATCATATTGAAAACAAAATTGAAAACTGTTGTTGTTTTCTTATTTAGATCCCTTTCATTGTGCCATACTGTGAAAAGATATTCATTTTGTAAATGATACTCGTCCTAAAAAATAAATCAAAAATGAAAACTGAAAGTTTACTCTCTGTGACTAGTGACGTCTGATTCCATGAAAGAATGAATTATGCATACTTGAAAAATTTTCCGCCATGACTAAATGTAATGTTTAATATAATTATAATAATCTATGTACACACGTATTTTATACGCATCACGACCGCGAATCACAACAACGAATTGCCCGCCAAATTAATACTAGGCAATTGGATCTAATGGTAGACCTCAGTGATGCAAGTGTGTAATAAATGCTTTCTTCACTCGATCGCTACGATGCTTGTAAACACTTGTCAAAACCAACTCGAATAGCATATTGACAGCTCCTGATTGACGCGCAACGTATTTATTAGAGCAACCCCCACTGCGACTCTATTGGAAGGCCGTGATAGAAGACCGTAGAACCGATTGCAAAAGAAAATTCTAAGAACATGCAAAAAACAACAACGGAAGAAACTAATAGAAAACCGCGACAAAAAGCCGCGATAGAAGACTCTAAAAGCGGCTAAAGAACGCAGTATACCATACATTTTTTTTTCGACGGACTTGTTGAAGCTGTCATTGTTCCGCCACGGAACAATAAACTATATACCATATATAACTGCACTGGTAAATAATAACTGTAGAAATTCTATAATTCTATAAACTATAATATAAACTGTAAACCATGCTTGTGTAAGTTTAAAATGCGTGACGCATTTACGTATTTTTTATATTAAATAATCCTATTTATTTTAGAGTATATGCACAATTTTAAAAATAAAATATTTTATTTGATGCAGTAATTTTTGAAAATAGTATTTTATTCGGATAATATTGATAATATTTGTATTTTGTCTCTCTCTTTATTTTCAATTTCAATTATAAATATTATTGCTGAAAATAATGGTTTGAATTCAATACATTTATGAGTGTAAATCGTTTCATAACAATAAGATACAATGTATGTTTATGCGGTTTCTCAGAGTATTATAACAATCCAAAAGTGTTTCAGATTGTTAAAGAAGAAATATTTTATTTTCTGGACCAAATTGTTGAAATAGAAATATTTTATTTTCTGAATCAAATTGTTGAAATAGAAATATTTAATTTTGAGGTTCAGATTGTTCAAATAAAATACTATTTTCTTTAAGCAAAATAATATCTAAAATATTGAATAGTAAATAGTATTTCAAATATCTGTTTCGCCAAATAATCCCCACCTCTGCATCAGAGGTTATTACTTCGAACGTCTGCTTGTTAAAATACGCGTAGAATCAAAAACTGGAGGAAACTGCAGCTAAAATTTACATGTGTACATGTTGAAGGTCTAAGATTTCAGAAAACTCAAGTCTGAAAGCTAGCGTTCTTTGACGTTTTTTTAAAACTCTACCTAAAGTTTACATTGCACTTAACTTTATATTAATCGTATATTAATTGAAACATGCTTATATAACCATTACATAACTGAAATATACCTGCTCACGCATAGGAAAACATAGCACAAATTTTCATTTCAGCATTGTGTAAGGAATAATTAAACTATTTAATTGTAACTCTAATTTCATAGTTTCGCACTTCCAACGCTATATCTGCTAGGAAAATTATCTGAGAGATCTAATATTTTGAATTTCGAGGTTTCAAAGGGTTCTTAATTGAGAGAAAAAAAATTTTGTTGAAATTTGGAAGTCGTAAAATTGAATTTTGGCCAAGAAAAGCGGTCTCCTCCGAGCGCGAGCGATTCGCTACCTTGTCTTCGGGCGCATCCCATAGAAGTGTACCGACGCGACGCGACGTCCCGGCGGGGGTCGATCGTCGATTTGGTCGATGCGATCCCAGTCGCGAGTACGTCGTACGATTCATGCGACGGACGCGACTGTCATCTGCACACGGGTCGATTGCTCCTCAGCCGATTTGTGTGTTTCAAACAGAAAGGAACGCGTTTTCACGTTTTCACTTTAAAAAATGAGCCGTTCTAGAGATGAGGAGGACTTCGTTATGTTTTTGTGGTACCGGCGCACAGTGGGCTGGATCAAGAAATTTAGTGACATTAGAGTTATCGGGATGAAATTTGAAATAATTGAAATAATTTTTTCATTATTTGTTTAAATTTTATTTAGTACTTCCCAAGATAATTTAAATCACCGGTGTCTTTGCTTATAAATTTCTTCGTATTTCTTCACATTTATTTTTCATATTAATGAATATTTCAAGAAAAACAAAGAAATTTTTAACCAACGACATTGATGATTTAAATTATCTGGGGAAGTACTAAATAAGTAACAAATAAATAATTTTAAATATTATTTTAAGACAATAATTCTTGTATGGTTCAAAAGTTATAGAAGTCAATTGCCGAAATTAAGTTAATAGAATCGCGCGAATCGTACGATCCAGTCGACTGTTTCGTTTCGCTTCCGATCACACGCGACGTGAATCGAGGCGATTTCAATCGACCCGTGTGCGGGTTCCCATATACTAGCATAGGAAGTCAGGTGGAGGGGAGAGTCGCATGCGACTGGGATCGCATCGACCAAATCGACGA